>JAODKM010000037.1:8340165-8364086 GCA_026780845.1 Petrocephalus sullivani | reverse complement strand
CATGAAAAAGAAAGTGGAACAATCATAAAAACAATCACAACAATAAAAAATAAATAATTAAATAATAATAAAAAAAGACAGATCTGGTGTCTGCCATGTGATACTGATACTTTCTTATTTAGTAAGAGAAATTCTTCACATTCAGTAGCTTAGAAGGACTGAAATTTAGCCTCTCAACCATCCGCTATCAAAGACGCACATCTGATTATCCAAAGCAGACACCTCAATCAAATGCTCCAATTCAACTCTTAACACCCATACCAATGGAAATCAATGTCAGAGAGACTGTGGCAAATAAATTAAACATGAACAAAATTAAGCAATCATGTATTAAGTTCTACAGCAAACTTAAAAGCTACTTTATTATAAAGAGAATGCTTGTTGGAAGTTCATTGCAGATATTATATTTGTGTAATACATAAACGAACTAGCTCATCATCCAGAGATCCGATGAGGTACCTACAGTGTCATCGAGTAAAAAAAAGTCACCCCCCAGCCACCGGCGCTCGTGGCGCTATCGGGCACTACTCTGAGTCAATATACCAATTAGGGGGCGTGGCCAAACAAAGTAACAACCAGTTGAACAAATCAAATAAAAAAGAGAGGCATTGTCAGGAACTGAACCAGACAACAGATGGCAGACTGATGGTCTCTGCTGTCCATGGACCGTGGAGAGAGACATGCAGTAGTCACTTAGTCTGGGTTCTCATATGGAACCAGCAGTGCTGGACCACTGGATGAAACAGACCAATACCCTGACGGCTTGGGCAGGACAGGTTGCTCATTAAGTGAGATCAGCTGCACTGATAGGAGGCAGCGCTGATCACGCCTCTTAGTGATGCAAAAATCTATCTGTCCATGACCTTCTGCAAGACACAAGTGTGGTTTCTGACATCTAACTTCATGAAAGAAAGCCACAAAAACCTTACCACTAACAGCCTGAATTTAATCTGTTCACAAGAGCTGTTAAATTATATATAAGCTATCATAAATATGCCCCTTATCTATCTAATCCAGATTTAACACACACACACACACTGAAATCCACTTTTCCTTGTTTTGTTTGGTACATTTTCTATGACACCAAACATTTTACGCATCAGAGTTTGGCTGGGAAGCTTAGAATGTCTTTAATTCCTGAAAACATATCCAGTAACATCATGTCAGCAATAAACTTGCACTGGGATTCAAAAACTGAACTCACCAATTCATTAATATAATGCCTGAAACCTCCCCTACTCAGGGACAACAGAACTGTAGGGCATGTCAATCACTGAGGACATGAGGTCAATTAAAAGCAAAAAGCCCCACTCCAGCACCACCCAGTCCCAACAGTTCCATGAAAGGGATGTACAATGGTTTGGCGAGACATAACTGCTGCCCATTCCAAAATCATTAAGTGCTTTAAACAAAATACAGAGCCACACCTGCCTTAATAAAAAGCGATTATGCTGCCTGATATGGGCACATGGCCTCACATGCAAAGTGTGGAGGCTCGGGTGTCTCGTAGGGACAATAAACACGCCTGGCTCTGCTCCAGGGCCATTTCTCAAGCCAGTTGAGAACACGCCCGATGATGCAGCATTAGATTGCCTCAGCCCTAAACCAAATTTCCTCACAAGTCATTTCCTGCAATTTATTATTTAAAAAAAAAAGACAAGTTGTTGAGTAACGGCCTTGGCCAACAGGAGCACGTCCCTGGCGAGTCAACATTTCAGCCTGAGTCCAGTTTCATGTAGGGCGACTTCCTCGTTTATCGATTAAATATACAGCGGGCATATTCATCTCTGAGAACTGCCTGTCTCTCACTTCTGGCCTTAGAACTGCAGTAAAATAAAGGGCAGCCAACTAAGAGCGTGTTAGCCTTAAAATGAGGGGAACGGCCACAGGCAAGTTTGGAAAGCCGCAGATGCCGGTCAGCACACTAGGGGCTTGGTATCACTTCCCAGGAGAGTCAGCTGACCTCTTCCTCTCCACACCTCATCTGCCATACAGTCAAATTCCAGTATGGCTCTCCCTCAAGGCTTCAGGGAAGCTTAGGAAGCAATGAGCCAGATGTCACTGTAATTGTGATTATGCTGTTAACTAATTACTAATAACAGAGCCTCCTTGGTCTGAATTGTCGTCAGCAACCTGCACTGAGGTTTCTGATGGCTACAGGCTGCTGTATCTGTCAACCATAAAAGAACAGAAAATGGCAAATGGTGTAACTCTAATGGTTGGTATGTATCGTCTGGCTTAAAACACATTCTAAGAATAAGCACTGGAGAATACGAGTAGAAGATAAGGCAGCTAATGGACAAGATAAACTTTAGGCGATGGTGGCTGGTCATTGCAGGGTTACCTGGAAGGTGGGGGCCGAAGGAGTTAGGCAGCTTAGTTTCTAGCATTTTAAAACCCTGCCCGGCATGGGATGAGTGGTGGCTGACTCCCTGCCCTGTATGTGAGTTGGCCTTTCTGAGCTCTCTCATGTAAACCATTACCTCACTGTTCTCTAGGGTGGCTCCAATAGGCAATAGGGCCCAAAAATATCTGTCCACTTCCTTTATGCATACAAGCACGCCCTTAAAATTGAAAGAAAGAAAAAACAAAGCTCTCTGTGTTTTGGCACTTGCTTTTATTTCCATAAACCTGAACTCCACTCTGTCTTTAAGGTCGCCACGCTTGTGTCTGAATCAAACACCCACTCCGATGGAACGTTCCATCCTGACGGGGAGCGACAAAGACACTAGTACTTTTGGTTGGCCGGCCCCCGCTTGTGACAACATAGGCATACTATGCTGTAAGAATGCCGCACTCAGAAACTCATGCTATCTAAACTTTCACACATATACTAGATGTGTTTGAAAGGCTGATAGATTAGTCCTTCTAGACGAAGTATTTCCTAAGCTAAACAAATAGAATCACTGAAGCCCAAACAGCTTAAGGCTCCTCAGGGTCACCAAAGCTTACTTTACCACCTAAAGATGTGCCAGGCAGTGGCACCAAGTGCCAGATTTCAGAACCCCCCCCCCACCCCATCCCTGTTAATTTCCCTTCTTCTCAGAATGCTAACGGGATGTCGCCTTTAATTTAAAATGCATTAAAAGGTTAGGCTACAACGCCCATGGAGCTCAGGCAAGGGAACAGACACAAACAACCACCATAAAAGGGTTATAAGCAGGCCACTGGTCATTGGCGCCCAACTCGGTGGCCTAATTAAGATGCCTCCGGTTGGGTCCTGGTGAATAGGCTTCCTCTGCATCTGAAACACTTGCGGCACTGTGCACAGGGACACCTCCCAAAGACAGGCCGGGCTCAGGAAGTGAAATCCACGTCCGTGCAAGTGCCTGACTTTCAAGCCCGTGCCCAAGCAAACCCAACCACCAGCACTCCAACAAGACTGAAAAATGACTCACTAGAATCAATGCACACATGTACTGCATACGAAATACGAAGACAGTCATCATGAATACACGCCGAGGGTTACTGGTGAATCTGCACCTGCCTCGGATCCCCGCGATCAATTGGTCTCTCTATAAGCTGCACGAACCGTTGGCCCGTGGCTGAAATAAGATACGTGCACAGAAGCATTTAAAGACACTGTCACTTGTAAACACTGGGCAGAAGTACAGTGCAAATGGCAACATATTCAGTCTAGGCAATTAATCACAAGAAAGTCACAGCATAAGTCCAGCACAGGAGTAACTCAGTGGGCTATTTTGAAATCTCATACAGGTTTTCAAGTCTGGTAACACCAAGGTCTGGTTACACCATGTTTGACAACAAAACCACAGCACGGAATGCATTACTTTATTGTTGATGTTTACTGGGGTCATGATATGGAAGAATCGATGCATATTTAATTAATTTCATCAAGTGAATAGAAAAAAATTTAAAGAATGGTAAATTATACCATTCTGTGAAAAATGGGATTTAAATTAACTGCTTTGACAGTATGTAGCGCAGACTTTAAGAAGATCTTAATCCCTATGAATCCCTGCATATTTATGGCTTGGATTATATTAGTAAGGCATTTCCCAGCACTATGGGTACATATACAGTACTTAATTGGCTCCTGGGCTAAAGAAACAATGTTTTTAAATAATTCCAATATGCTTCTCTTATTATAATTCAAAATTTAATTTTTTTGCAATGTATTTACACCGGCCAAGGTGATTTGCTGAAACATACCAGCCGTCTTTGTATAGCCTCTTGCCAACATTTAATCTGTCTGCCATTCTCATTATATAGAACACTTGTTCAGCATACCGAACGTCTGTGAATGGGGGAGTGTTAAATCATTCATTTTTCAGTTATTCATTTATTATTCACAAGCTGTGATAAAACGTTACAATAATGTATATTCTCTCTCGGCTAAATCCACATGTTCCCTAATGTATTCTCGCAAAACTTTCGCAGTGAATATAACCATAAAAACCCCTCCATCTAACAAAAACAACATGGCACCTTGAGAATAACGGGACGCGGAACATCTCCCTCAAATAGCTTTTTCTTCGCTAATAAAAGGGCTCAGGCACGATGATTTATTTCATAACAGATATTTGAGTTTGACTATAAAGAGATTTATGCGTCATTTTGCGTCCAGCATACCACAGATCGTCCCATTTCACTGGACAGTATTTGGGTGTTTTCATACATCTCAATGATCGCTTAGTACACGCCACCGTCTTTCATACAGTTGCCTGCTATGCCATCATTTCAACCAGCAGGAGAACTTTTTTATGCTAAGCAATCGACGGTGGCATCATTTTGTGGGAATGTGCCCCTCTCGGCTCGTATGCTACTTTCAGGGAGACCGAGACGTCACCGGTGCAGAAACACAGCCTGTACCATTACGGAGCTTAAGTATTCCGCTACCGAATATCTCCAGTTACTGCTAAAATAAACTGTTTATAAATGCGACCCTGGCAAGAAATGTCGCCAGCCGCATCTCTAAATATTCCCACCGGGGAACTATGTTAACATGACTAGGCACGCAAGCAGGGACACCCCCATCGCCGCTTCGACCATCATACCTCACGAATGCAAACATGCAGATCGCCAGATTAGGGGGGGAAATAGGACGCGTGAGTTTGCATGCCTGTTGCAAAAAAAAAAAAACTTCGCACTCCTACATTAGCTTTCCAGCTAACAATACAAAAGACTAAAGTCGACTAAAGAATCACGAATCGGTCGTAAAATCGTATTCGATCACCCAACGACGAAGCCCCTGCTAGCGTTCCCCTAACTCGTAAGACGCGGGGATGTCACGGCGAAAAACAACGACAGCCACGTCCTTCCCCGCCGTCCGCGGGCACATTTCTTTCGGGGGGCACGATTCAGCCCCATCAGACAGACGCCCAGCGACTGGCGATCGCTGCATCCTCTCCCTCCCTCCGAACGCACCGCTACACATCACACTGCGCCCTTGGGATCGAGCAGCAAACGCGCACACACACGCCATGCGAGACACCTTACCATTTTCCCAAGATCCATGGTGTATTAGGCAGAAGGCGAACTCCAAATAAGCGGACTGGAAGAGCGACGAGCGGTAGAAATTAAATAAGTCGGATTTTTACGGAGGGTGGGGGTTGGGGGGGGTACCGGGAGCAGTGTTAGCTCAACATGTGTCCCGAATTGCCAAATAGGCAAGTCTTTTCGTCCCCCCGGAATGCCTCCTCCTCTGGCAATGCGCTGCGGAGCCCCCCAGCGAACGTTAGCGGCAGACGCTCGCAGCATCCATGGCTGGGAAAGTGCAGCAGACCGGCCCGAACGCGCTATCCGGCGGCGCACAAGCGGACACCTCTGCGCACTTGCACCACTTTTTTTTTTCTCCCCCCAGAAAGAAAAAAAAACAGACAGGAAGGAAAACGTTTTATTCCATGGCTCTGGTTTGCATGGCTGCCCCTCTCCTGTGGCTGTGATGGTGATGTCGATGGTGATAATGATGATGGTGATGAAGTAGTGAGCAAAGCAAGCACGAGGAAACGTGTCCGCCAGGAGCCGCGTGCGTCTGCCTGGAATCTTAACCCGCAAGAGCGCCGAACAATAAAAACGTATTTAAATAACAAGAGCAAACGAGGGGGGCGCACAACAGGAATTTAATTCAAACAGCTCTGGGTAACCGGAGAAGGAGGGAAAGGAGGAAAGGAAAAAGCGTGTGGCGCTGCTCTTCGCGGGGGGATGAGAAAGGGGCGGGGGGCGCCGGAAATCCCGGCGAGACCCTTTTACTGCCATGTTGACCCTCAGCGGCAAACAGAACAGAGCGCCTGACAGCGGCCCCCCAGTCACTATTACTAAGACCCGAAACGCCACTGGCTGTGTGCTTAATAAAGCGTGCGATTACGCGTCGGAAAAGTGTTTGATATGCTGACAAACTGCTGGGCAGACGTGCCTTAAGCCCTGTCATATGTAGGAATGCATTAGAAGGCAGCTACTGGGGGAAATAGTGTCTAAGCAACTTACATGGCTTTGCAGATTCCCCGCTTCTCGGGCATAGGAACGAAGGAATGTCGTATGTCTACGCGTCTAAATACAGCGTGGCTGTACGAAAGACTTTCATTTCACCCCAACGTGCACTCCAATTTTAATACTAATTAATAACTTTTATAAGGAAGTAGTTTTTCCCACCCTTAGCACAAAAGCCGTGTTCTTAACTTGGTGTGGCCGCCATGCAGGCAAACATCGCCCTCTTTTGGTTACATTTGGTGGAACAGCTGAAAGGACCCAAATAGGGATTCAATAACTACTAATAAAGAGACCAACGACAGGTATTATCTTTAAAATGCACATAGGCCTATATATTACCGATCAGAAACCACGAAACGCTCTTCCGTAGAAACGAAGTATAAAGTTGAGAATATTTTAACTCTGCTACCACTTTACAACTATGCACACTTAAAAATGCGTCAATTCAACATAATAAATAAATCTGACTAACTAACTATTTGGATCAGTATCTCTGCATTGCAATAATTTCTTGGGAAACTTTGGTCTTCATCAGACAGCAGGAGGAACCAGCCCAGGGCTAGTGCATGCAGCTAGGCATCTGGGCTTCTCTCCAGAACACAACAAGCAGATTACAGTGTGTGTGCGCGCGTGTGTGTGTGTGTGTGTGTGTGAGTGTGGGGGGTTGGGGGAGGGGGGCAGCCATGTTGATGCTGCAGCAGTGGTGACAATTTAAGGCCCATCAGGATTCTGTTGACATGACACAAAAAGTGACCGAAAACAAATGATGTAGGGTTGTCTTTAAGGTCCCGTGAGCCCAGATTACGCTTAACAAAAACAGGAGTGTGCCAAATAGGTGTGCAGTGATGGGATGCGTGAAACACCATGGAAATAAAGACATTTTGGTTAGCCCTAAGCCGTGTGTATTTATAGCTTTATGTATGTGCTTCAGGGGTAACTGGGAATGCTGTTTATCCTCTGTGTGTTTGGTGAACAGTCAAGGTAATGGCCTCGTGATCAACATTCCCACAAGTAGTTTGCTGGCAGTTTGGTGACAGGAGCTCAGGGGGGTTTCGCGTTTTGCTGCCTCAGTGCTTTCACCACTTCTCTGTCATGAGGTTGTGTAGGCCATGGTGGTCAGTGTGTGTGTGTGTGTGTGTGTGTGTGTGGGGGGGGGGGGTACATGGGACTGCTAGCGAAGCTGGGGAGCGGGAGGGATTTGAGTGCGCAGCCTGTCGGGGCCTGCCCTGCTGGCTCTGTCAGTGCCCAGAGGACATCACCACACCCACTACCCTCACCCTCACCCTCACCCCACCGCATTCCACAGCTGCCAGGGCACTGGTTACCACAGCAGTGCAGTAAAGTAGGCAGCACTGGTGAATGGCAGACCCAGAGAGGGAGGGCCGGGAACGAGAGCCTGATGCCTGCCGCTGGTGGTGGGGGGCGGGGGGGCTCGTTAGCTACAGCAGGCATGTGAGGAAACCGAAACACTCAAGCAAGAAAATGGGTGAGATTATTGTCTGAGTTCCAGAGATCACAGCTGAGCAGAACAGCATCTGAGGCCTTTGGAGCAGGCCTCAAGAATCATAAGGAGGACCCCCGCCCCCCACACCACCCCACCCCACCATCTGCACCCTCGCTTGGGGAGGAGCGGTGGGATGTCCCAGCCCCTTACATCATAGAAACTGAGTAGCGGAGTCATGCACAGGACCCCACAACGGATGTTTGCGGAAGATGGAGAAAGACAGAGAGTGGCCCACTACTTCCTCTTTACATCGCGTTAGTCATTAAACAGCATCCACTAAAGAGCCCCTCAATCCAAGTACATTCTAAAGACTGCAGGGGGACCCTGCATCCCTCAGGCATGTTCCGGAAGAAACAGCAGGCATTAAAGAATGTAACCGGGAAGTCGGGGGGTGGGAGGGGGACGGGGCGTTTCCTCCCGAGTGCAACACAAACACATCACACAATAACCCCTGCATCTGAATGCCAGAATGGAATGACATCACCTTTGGGGTCAGAGCTATACATGCTGCTTTATGGCTAGACACAATGTGTCAGCTCCTCCCCACCAAAAAAGATATATTTAACATACATAGTCTTGTTTGCTTGTCTCAATACCACAGGAGTCATTGAACAAATACAAACTAACTGCATTACACCATGGACTAACATTATTCGGCAGTAGTGCAGGCTTCTTTACTGGAATGGATTTGTTCCGTTGTTTTTGCTGTATTGAGCGACACCGATATGACATACACATATAACGTTTTTGTAATGGAATTACCTCTGCTGTAGAATCGACCATTTAATAAGCATGCTTGCCCCATCCATAAAATAAGCACCGATAACAACACCCTGGGCGGTTTAGCTAGTGTGTTTCCAAGGGAATTCAACTGCTGGTCATATCAGCAGTGGTCTGATTTGTGGGCTAAGTTCAATCGCAAGACAAACAACTCATGACAAACAGCTCAGCAATGATACAGTTTATCAAATTGCTTTCACCAGTGGTGAACAGGCGACAAACAGCTATAAAACGATTCAGCTGATGGTGTTTAGAGGAATTCTGGCCACGCATGTCTGATGAACGAGCCATACACACCGACCCACATTCTGCATAGAGTGAATTCTGCAGCCTGGCCCGGTGACCTACACATTGTGTCTGTCTGAACAGCGCCAGGCCACGTCTGTAGGAGCAGGTGGAGGAAAAAAAATAAAATGCAAAGCTGTCATTATTCAGCCCTCTGTCCCCCCACCCTCCCAAAAGGCAGAGTGCATTCCAGAACCCATCAATGTCTCTGGAACAATAGTTTTTCCTGCTGTGCTGCACACCATCGACCAAAACCTTTGGAGTCACAGGATATACACTCATAGACGTTCCCAAATATCTAAAATAAAAAACAGGCAGATCAACATCCATCTATTAATGGCAGCTGTGGTTTGTGTTACCAACTTCCAAATCCTCTGTAGTAAAGTGCTGCAGGGCAATGCATCTCACCTGCTTCTGAGAGAGATGTATGGTTTTGATATCACCGAGGGTACAGAATGACAAAGGGCTGCCACTGGCTGGTTGGATTCACAGCACATTCAACAACTGTTTCATTGTCTTGCTTGAATGATGTGCTTAACCATGTGTTCAGCACTTTCTTTGTGCCAAGTACCCATGATAGTTGGATCATCGTGCTCTTCCTAACTGTTTCACATGTAACCCCACATGTACAGTATCTCTGTTGTATGTGATGACATCATATAAATGTGGGAAATCCCAATATTTATTTAAACAATACTGAATGTAGATACAATCATTTTCTGTTTATAGCCTTAGAGAGGCACCACAACAGCTATAATATGTTGTAACACATTGCATTCATGTAACATTCAGTGCACCTTCTTAATACATTCATAATGTATCCATAATTAGCATGCAAGTTTACCTTAGCATCCTAACATACTTCAACAGCTCTAATATACATTAATAACAAGCATTACATATTTTTCAGTTATAATGTTTGTTACTGATGTGTATTGCAACTGTTAAGGTATAGTTACATGCCGCTTATGAATGTTCTATGAATGCATTATGAAGATGCACTGGATATTCTATGAATGCATTACAATGGCATTATGAAGGTGCAGTTAATGTAAAGTGTTACCTAATATGCTAAGGACTTCCTCAGTGCTCTTAATATTTAGTGGCACTGCATTAATCATGAAGCAAACCACTTAAAATCCAGACGGTAGTAAGTCCCCCTATTTATCCAAGAGATGGTGACGAGCCGCTGTGGCCAAACAATCAATAAGCGGTGCAAGAAAGCTTGGAGAATGAAGTGACATGTTTCTGGAGTAATAAAGTGGTCGCTAGCAGAAGATGTATTACTTTCAACACTATGGCTTTCCAAGCACAGTTAATAACAATGTAGAACCTGCATACTTAAGATAAAGAAGCTCGCTCTGCTAACAGTGAACATTCTTGGCACTACAGATTATCATTTCCGAGACAACATAGCATTTCACAAATGTATCAAGGACCCCCTCCACCCAACCCAGGAAAACTATCAAAATGCTTCATGTTGTTCAAGCAGTGCATCATGACTGTTCCACTACAGTTTAGTAAAATTGTTTTATGTGAAAACAATAACGGCGTTAGAACAAAACCAGATAGACTACTCAGACCTGCAATCTGCATATCTTGTGCACAGGATGACCTTGGTCAGCCACATGAGAGGTCCCGGAAATGCCCAGAACTCTGGATGAATACACTTCAGAAAAACATAAACTATACGTTTTAAGGAATGTCTCATTACAAGACCATTGCCACTCACATCCTCTGGAAAAAAAGATGACAGAGAATGTTACAGTCAATAATGCTTATTAATAAAATGGTTACTAATAAACTATACTGATATATACCATCAAATGTATTAGATGAATCATAACTCATACTCATCCAATAGCTAAGAAATACTGAGAAACCATGTGTAGTATGTGGATAGAATAAATATAAAAAATATATACCATAGGAGTAAACAGGAGTATTTTGAATGTACCACAGTTGTTGCTAATGAAACTAACTGATTGGGAATTACATCAAACCAGCAAATACAATAAATTCTCATAATAATACATAGGCTTATCTATATATCCCACTGGAATGGGATATGTACAATACACTGTACAATACTCCAACATACCTTTAACTACGCCCCATTGTGGCAAAGAAATAAGTAATAACTGCAAATGCAAGGTGCACAAAACACTCTGAAACTAAATAAAACACGAGGGCGACCATTCAGGGAGCCGCACTGAAAACGGCACTGCTTCTATCAAGCAGCGCCGGACACAGCGGGATCACTGACAACACAATCCAATCAATAAAGCTGCAGATCCGATTCGGTTTGTTATTATAGGAACGTCAATAAAACACAGCTTCTAAAATAACCTCGGAATCACAAACGGGACGCCTTCATGCCATACATCACGAAAAGACAGCAGTCAATATATAACAAAGTAAATGATACATATAACAGCTTACAATCCACGAAGCTATTCTCATGAAATAACAAAAAAGCATATCGGATTTATAAATGATTACACATACTAAATATGTTCTAACACCGTAGCCTCAATCGACTCTCATTAAAATCACGCCTTGACCAAACCGCTGCACTCACACTTAACTTTTTTCCGTCTCGCTGTTCTGTTCGGATCTTACCTGGCTTCGCTCGAAGTTTTCTTTTTCTATTTCCAGACTGTTGGCACCGGTTCGACGGATGAGCCCTTTCGGGATGGGGTTAGGGACTTGCTGTATGGAACTCTTCATTCGATCCATTGCGAGGACAGCGAGCTACCAGGGGAAACAACAGCCGCGCGATCATGAAATTGCAAAAGGGGGGAAAAGCCCAGCCTTTGGTTGAGTCAGGACACGTAGCCTTTTCTGTGCGATTGGGAGAGCTGAGATGAGTGCTATTCGTTCCCACCTGTTTGTTTTATTGTTATTATTGTTGTTTGTTTGTTTTTTTAGTCCACCGCCCTAGACCCCCGAACCCAACATCCCAATATAGCGCAGATGAAATTCTGCCACAAACTCCTCCTACTCCCGCTGTTTACGACTGGCTAACTTTAGCAATACCCGCCCATCGGTGTTTTGTCGTGGCCTGTGTTTGGCTGCTCTGAAATCAATATAATCTAGCCCAGCCTTTAAGTAATATTTTACGAGCAGCACCGGGTACACTAGTCCGAGATTGCATATGCATACCGTCTCTTTAACTCAAATTACACAACAGAGCATTACATAAAATCACAAACTCTTGCACTCTTATTGCACATATCTTCTTTAACAAACTATTTAAAAAAATCTGATAAACTTATTTGAGCATGTGGTATTAAACATCTGAAATTAATCTCAATCCCATGAAACCCCATAAACTTCAATGATTTGTGTACCGTTTGTTTTACATGACTCACTGAACAAAGTACCTGAACATTCCCCATACCCTCTTATCTAATATAGTGTATAGATTAGATAAATGATAAAGACTATAGAAACATACAACTATTGGGCTGACATTCTAAAAGACAGCTAAGGTAGACATTTCTTCTTGCTCAATAAAGCTTTAAACAAAATCTATCTGAAAGAAAACGGTAAATTTGAATTGAAAGCCCCTATATTTTAATATTCAACATACACAACAAATGTATCGGGATGTCAATGTAACCGATATTTTATGGTACAGTCTTCTCTACATATAATAGTGAAGCAGTATTACTGCGTCTGCAACAAGCACGCAGCGATCCGCGCGCTTCTGTAGGGCTCGCGCCCCACCTAGACCACTGGCCAAGGGAGTCGCCTTTAATTTCTCTTGCGCGTTTTCGTGAAACAACACGGTAGCTTGTAGTAATAGTAAAACTAAGGGCAACATCGACAATGGGAGGAAACATTACTTATAACGGAATCATTGTTCTCTCATATATAAGAAAACTGAAATGACATGTTAATACGTAAACTGAGAAATACGGTATTTAAAGTGGGAACTTTTGATGGAGCTGTTTCCGAAGTCAGTAGAACTATCCAGTTGAAACGTATATCCCATACCACTATTTCCGACATATTATTGTACCACAGTTGAGAAAACTGTAACCTACTGACAAGTTATTGAGCTGTGACCAACCGCCGTCCATTCTCCTGTATACTGTATTCTACTGAACGTTAGCATTCTGATTCACTCCGCACTAAAATATGCAGTTTGTCACGATTACAGAAGCACCCGTCGAACCCGAAGTGCGTAGACGAGTGGTGGGGTAGCGTCCAGGGTGAAAGAACAAGTCCTTACATGTGTTTATGCGGCTTTCGCGGCTTTCCCGGCTTTTGTCGGCAGTAACGTCTATCGCACGGCCGCCTCCGCTAACTTTCCCCCCGCGCGTAGCGGCTCGCGACCGTCCGCCTCGCGCCGCCGCCGCCGCGCCGTTGCCGCGCAATCCCGGCGCCTCGCGCGTCCTATTTCGTGCGTAGCCGCACGGAATCATGGGATATTAGAGTCCTCCGGCGGCGCGGTGCCGCCATGTCTCCCAGGGAGAAGTGGTGGATCGTGTTTACCTCTCTGGTGGTCTTTTCTTTCGCGGTCCTTTATTTAACACTTTATTTTATTCCGTACATTTTATACGCTGTGTTTATCCTCGGCGGCATTTGTGTCGCCTGTTTTCATTACGCCGGCGACTGGCCGTTCCACGCCAGGTTAGGCCCTCATCCTCGGACAAGCCTGGTCATCCCACCGGTATTCAGACGCTGGTTACCGCGGGGCACCGCCAACGGAGTGCCGACACCCGGACGGCTACCCCGGGATCGCTTCGCCAAGAGCAATCAGAGGGAATCATTACTGGCGGGCGGCGAGGGCCGCTTGCGGAGCCCTGGAGATTTCTACCGAGACGCGGAGACATTTAGCGACTCGCTGCTGTTCAGTCCCCGGGACATACTCATGGGGAGTTACCTCGGCAAGCAGGATAGTCCCTTAGCCGCCGGGCGAGCCGGCGCTGGGGGGTCCCGAGAGCTCCGCGAAAGGCTGGCTCGGAACAACCACGCGGTGCACACCCCAAACAGGAGGCTGTCATTCAGGTAACGCCGAGCCGCCGAGCCCCGGCGCCGTTAGCCGCACGCTCCGGCGGGCTGAGCTGTGAGCGCCGCCCCGGCTACTCGCGGCCGAAAGCCGGCGCACGGCGTGCGTTAGTACGCGGACTGTCCGGAACGGCCCCGGGGAGCGCTCGGCCGGGCCGCTGGCCGGCCGCACTGGCCAAGCGCCGGCTGCCAGTATTCCCTCCAATATTTGAAAATGTGGGAGTTACTGTGGCGCCGAGCGGGGCTGCTGCTTCCCCCCCTCCGGCCGCTCGCTGCTTTCCGGCGCGCTGCTCGGACTACTTGGCTATTGGCGCCTGATGTATGAAGCTGTCAACTAAGTTAACTACCTGTAAAGTCACAGCTTGAAGTGTGTTTATTAAACTGAGTTTAAGTAACGCCGCCTGTTCCCATTTCATATTGCTGTTACAGTAAAATGCTCTTAAAATGATCTTATGTGAATTACTTGAGGCCGATGGAGATTTGTTGTTTGTGAAACCCCTATGAGAGTCTGTGATTCAGGTTTACAGTGTCAAACGACTCGGGTACAGCATCGAGATGTTAAGATGAATGTTAATGTTGTGTTGTTTTTTTTTAAATCCCTTATGCCATTAGCAGGGAGCCCATTGGCACAGCCGGCAGATTTACCATCACCCCACAGCGACACTATCCCCTTCAGCAAGTGGGCTCCCCAGTGCTGGGCGTGCTGCCCCCGACTCAGTGGGATGGCTACAGGAAAAAGGCCATCCTCTCGGCACGCAACTCGCCAGCAGCCCACAGCCCCGTCACCGTGAAGATCGCCCGGCCGGACCACGCTCGGTCCCCACTGTGAGTTTGAGTGGGCCGCTCTCCAAAGTCACTTGGGCTGTTTTCTTAGGTTTTTGGAAACTCTGTGGTTACTGGCATCATTGCACTAATTAAAACATGACTATGGTATACAGCACAGTCTGTGTATATATATTTTCATTTATATCTGTGCAGTACCTTTGTATGTGTTTTCATCTATGTTGAGTGTGTGTGCTTGTATGTGTATTTGTGCTGGTTGCATTTTGCATATGTTGTTAGTTACCTGGATTGTTAGTAAATGAATTGCTTCTCTATGCACAGTGCTCCTGTTCCTGCCCTATTCTCAGTGAATATATTGAGTTGCTAGATGCTTGTTTGCCCTGTTTTGTCATCTTTCATGGGTTTCCCTCTTAAAAGCAATGATATCAATTTTGAGAGAGAATCCGACGTTTCTTAAACTGTTTATGCGGGGGTGTAACACTACAAACCGCTCTGGGATAAGGACTGTGCGGTTGATACTCCCACTGTGCTCTCTGCAGCTTTGACCGTATGAGCTCCTCGCCTATGTCTCATCCTGCGGGGCTGAGTGCAGCTGCTGACCCCTGCGCCAGAGAGACTGTCCTCAATATTCTGAAGGAAAGCCGCAAAAGAGGAGTGGAAGACGAAGACCGAGCCTGTCCTGCTGAACAGAAAAGCAAGCGGAGGTGGGCACAGGCAGAAGGAGACCCCTGGGAAGTGGAGGGGTTGGGCTAAGGAACCAGCCGTACAGTGGCGTGCAGGACTACTGACGTGCCAGAACTGTCTTTGCTTTTTCGGAATGTTCCATTTTTAGTTGTGGGTTTTTAAGATGTCTGTTTAGTTGTCATAAGGACACTTGTGTTTCTAATCAAGAGAGTCTGTAAGTTTCACATCTGGTTCAGTTTCCTCTTGTGGAGTAATTCTGTTTCCGACCCGCTTTGACGACCCCGTGACACATTCTCTCTCTCCTACTCTTTTGCTTTTTGCTTATGCTAAGATGGGGAACGTGTTGGATTTGGAGTCGGGGTGTGAAAAATGTGCCGTTCGTCCCTTTTAATCTTGTTGAAATCTTTTTGCCTCTTTGTTGTAACACATCATGTGTTGTTGGTTTTTTTTTTTATAAATTAAGTGCCTAAATGAAGTTTTAGTGTCTAGTCTAAAAGGGACATGTACCTTTTATTTCTTTTGCGGGGTTGGGGGGTGGCTGTGGCCTTAAGGTGCATGACTGTGGGCCCAGTGAGCCACCCGTGATTCGTGCTGCTCACTGATTGTGCTTTGTCTCTCCCCCCCCCCCAGACGTAGCGACAGTGGCGGGAGCAGTCATTCTGCTTTTGAGCCTCTCCTTGCCAATGGAGCCCCCTCCCAACTGGTGCCCAAGTGAGTGACTGCGGTTCCGTGCCGTGCCAGGCACTGCTGTACCATTCGGCTGCTGGCCCCAGCCATGCTTTGATGTGTGTGTGTGTGTGTGCTTGGGACGTGTTACTGTACTGCTGATCTAGCCTTGGGGGGGGGTGGGGGTTATCACTATTATTTGTATTATTAATGTGGGTGCAATGAGTGCCTGTTGGGGTAGCACTGTTGCTTTTGCTTAGGGGGATTTGCATCTCTGCCTGGATGTTGCTCATAGGTGTGTCCTCCTGGTTGATTCTCTCCCCACAACTCAAAAGCCCCGTGTCTCTGTGCCTGTCTCTGTGCCTGTCTCTGTGCCTGTCTCTGTGCCTGTCTCTGTGCCTGTCTCTGTGCCTGTCTCTGTATGCACCTTGCAATGTTCTGCCCTTACATCCTGACCATATATGGCATTATGCACCATGCAACTTAAGCAGTTATTGCGATCCAACAGGCGTCTGAATAGCTTGGTTCGGTACGAGTCTAAGTTGAGTGCTGTATAGAATATGGGACAGTTGTCAAGTGTTTTGATTTTCATTCCGTAGTATAAAAAGAACCATTGATTTTTGTTTTTGCAGATGTAACTGGTGTGATCTGCTAGTGCCCTAATTCGTGTTTTTCCTGCCTCCTGTCAAGGCCGGGGAGCTTGAAGCGGGGTTTGAACGCCTCTGTGATGGAGGAGTCCCTCACGAAACGAAACCGCACGTCCTCCATGAGCTCCCAGACTAGCAGCCTGGGTCCCTGTGGAGTCCTTGGCTCAGCCCGAAACCCCATTCGCAGCTCCTACAGCTCCTCACAGGGGTATGCCCAGGTATGGCCCCCCCCTGCCCCCGCATGCTTTATTACCGATTTATACCGCTGTGACCGTCTCCCTCCTTTGCGGTTCCTTCACAGCGCAGGGCCGCCTCCAGCCTCAGCTTCTCCCCGCTTTCCAGCCCCGGCTCGTCGCGCTCGCAGACCCCGGAGAGGCTCTTTAAGAAGCCCAGGTACGGCCCGCTGCCGCCCCTCCTGCTCACGTTCCCTCTGCCTCACTTGGTCTTTCTCCTCCTGTCTGTGAGAGATCGCCTTGGCTCTCCGGAACGCTTCGTGGTAATTCAGCTGGACTTTATGCTGGTTTGCGCGCTGGTAGCGGCTAACCCTCCTCTGGGGCCTCATTAATCAGGGCGTATTTCTTACGCTCTTGCTCACTTTACTGACTGCATTATAGATTATTATAGCTGGGCTGTTCCCTAAATGCTTCCAATAGAAGTTAAATAAGCATACACTGAATATTTATCTAATAAATTGCATACTTTAATGTTAGGTAGCAGCCGCACCTAAATGCATGGATTAAAAGCTTCATATGTGCAGCATGTGCTGGTAGACATGCAGCCCTCTTCCCTTGTAATACTGGAGAGTTGAGGGCTGAAATGACTCCCACCTCCCTTGAAAGGGCACTGGAGAGGGTCCTGACCCTAACCCAACTGGTTTGAATGTGTTTGTGACGGTGCCTTTCAGTGTAAGGTGGCTGGTTTAGGGGAAAACTCATCTGGTGCTGCAACAGAGTGGCTGCTGAGGGGAGGTGAAGGTCGCTGTGTAGCCACTGTGTAGCCCCTGTGTAGCCGCTGTGTGCATCTTCTGTAGTGCACCTCCGCTTGAACGTTGTTCAGTCATGTGCTGTACCGACCATAAGGCCAGGGATAGAACCTGGAGCTTACTCTAGCCCCAAGGTGTGTGCGTGCGTGCGTGTGTGCGCAAGTGTGTGTGCGCATGTGTGTTATGTATATTGATTGCTGGATTGATGGATTTCCCCACAGTGTGATTAAAAACCTGTAACTTTTTACCTTGTGTTTTTAGACCCCCCACATTATAAACCTTAAATTTATAAAAATCTGATTGCAATAAAAAAGACACTAAAAATGCCAAAGGTCCTGTATTTTGTTTGGTTACTTATGGTTAAGGTTAGGGCTGGGTAGGGGTTAAGGGTGTCATTTGGGGTTGGGCTTATGTCCATAGAAATGCTGGGGGAGTCTCCATAGAGAGATGAATGTGTGTGTGTGTGTGTGTGTGTGTGTGTGTGTGCTGATCAGATGTTTTGTCTCATTCACACAGGGAAGATGAGACACTCTCCCCTAACTCTACATCTTCACCGAGCTCTGACGGGGCAGTGATTGACCAGAGTGCAGCCCCAGGTCAGACCGGCATCTCGGCGTGTCTGTGGGATTCATTTGCCTGGGGCTTAACACGGGAGAACACGGCAAGCCTGACCCCAGAGGCAGGCAGGCAGGCAGGCAGGCAGGCGGGTGTCACTGCCTGTGCCCCTCACTTTCCGCATGGCCCCCCCGCAGGCAAGCTGACGCCGATGGCCGAGGCCCCCGCCCTGGCGTCCTCCCGAGACTCCGGCGGCAGCGAGGGCAAGCGGAAGCGGAAGGTGCAGCTGGTGTCCCGCCGCCGGGGCGACCACATCTCCCTGGTAAGCGGCCCTGTTCCGCGGCTGCCGGCACATGCCGGTACGTGCCGTGCCGTCCGGGACGTGGCCCAGTAACGGCCTGCTGTCGTGTTTGTGTGGGCAGCCCCCTCCCCCGGAGCTGGGCTACACTGTCACCGTAAAGGACCTGGACCTGGAGAAAGCTGCCGCCCTCAAGCAGATCAGGAAGGTCCTGGAGGAGCCGGGTGGGTGCACTGCTCGAGTGAAGGACCTCTGCGGCTGGATGCGGCAGAATGTGTTTGTGTATAGAATATGAGGCAGGCCCTGTCCTCTTCTGGGGAGTTGCTTTAACTTATGAGTTCTGTGCTTTAGAGCCAGCGAAGCTGGTGCCGGGCCCCAGCGTGCCCAGCTTCCTGACGCCCGCACCTGGCACCGCGCCTCCTGCCCCCACTCCGGCCTGCACCGCTGCCCCCGCGCCCTCCCTGACCCTCGCCCCTGCCTCTGAGGCTGCCCCGGCCGGCACCCTCAGTACTGCGCCCGCCTTGGCTGTTCCCGGGCTCGCCCCCGCCACCGGCTCAGCCAACCCGCTGCTGGAGTCCCTGAAGATGATGAAGAGCAGCCCGGCGCCCAGCCCTGCCATCAGCAGCCCGGCAGGTCGCTCAGCCGTTTCCCGGGGCTCCTCTCTGCTCACCTGATGCTCAGCATTGCGGGCTGTGAGCTGCACTACCGCTACACACCACTAGGGCTGGGGATTAGTGTCCTGTCTGCCTCTGTGTGAGCGGCGCTCCTCTTATACTCCAAAGACATGCAGCTGGGAATGCTGGGTATTGGAGTCGCTAATGTGAATGTAGTTCACGATGGATTGCTATCGGGGATTGGCATAGCTGGTTTGCATCTTTGGTATAAAGGTTCAAATGCGCTGAAATATCTTGTAGCACCAGTGCACATGTACATAAAATTTAATCCACAGGACTATGTACTGTTCAGTGATTATTACTGTCGCACAGTGTGCTTACGCAGACTTTTGAGTCATGGAGATGGTGAATAGTGATAAACATTCACAGCATAGAGTCACAGTTATTTCCATTGCTTACCAAGCACTTTAAGCAGTATGTTGGTAAAATAACAGATTAAAAAAACATTTAATACATTGGCTGTCATTAATATACTAAATACTATTTTGTTTTTATATGTGCACAGAATTAGCTGGTAACGTTATTAATAATGACTGAAGGTGCTAACACTGCCTTCCCCTCCATCTGCTCCTTAGCCCCAGCCGTCACCCCGGCGGTCAGCACCTTGCTGACTCCGGGCGCCGGCGTCAAGTCAGAGCCCAGCCTGAGCGCGGCCCAGCCGGCCCCCGTAGCCCCTGCGCCCGCTTCCCTGGCCATGTCCGCCTTCGCTCAGGTGCTGGCTCAGCCCCTGAAGCCGCCCGATAGCACCGCGGCCCCCCCGGCAAGCACTACGTTTGGCCTGGGTGCCCCCTCCGCCGCTGCCGTATCCGGCGCCCCGGCACCGGCAGTAGCCATCGGCACCATCAGCAGCACCGTCAGCAGCAACCCGCTGGCGTCGGCCTTTAAGCCCGTTTTTGGCACTGCCGCCACCACCGCCGCCGCGGCCACCGCCGGCATCACCACCACCACCGGGGCGGCGCCGGCGTCCTCGTCAGCCAGCGCCCCCGCGGTGTCCTCCTTCAAGCCCATCTTTGGGAGCTCCACCAGCAGCTTCCCCGCTTTTGGCCAGCCCGCGGCCTCCCCTGCCCCGACGTCCACAGCGCCGTCATCCGGCAGCGCCGCCGGCACGGTCGCTTCCGCTGCCCCCCCTGTGACGGTCAAGCCCCTCTTTGGCGGCTGGAATGCCACTCCCGCGGCCGGCACACCCGCCACCACCACCGCCGCGCCTGCCACAGGAATCTCCTACCAGTTTGGTGGCCCCCAGGCCAGCACGGCGTCTCTGTCCCTGAGCACAGCCACATCCAGCTTTCAGTTTGGCTCAGCGACGACATCCACCTCCACCTCCCAGCCTGCTGCCCAGGCCGCTCCCCAGCCCGCCCCTCAGGCGACTTTCACCTTCGGGCAGTCGGGAAGCCAGACTGCCACCACCGGCTCCTTCGGTGGCTTTGGCGTGACTGGCGCGGCGACCGCGATCACTACCACCACCGCCGCCGCCGCACCGGCGTCTGCAGGCCAGTCACTATTCACCTTTGGAAAGCCCGCCCAGACTGGTTCCGCCCCTCCTGCCACAGGCAAGCCTTTCCCGTTTGGGGGCGGCGGCCCAGCAGCGTTCGGTTTCGCCGCGGCGGCCTCCACCGCGACGACCACGTTCGGCACCCCGAGCCAGCCGGCATTCGGCGGGGGGTCGTCCGCCTTCGCTTTCGGCGGCACCTCGGCTCCCTCCGGCGCGCCGGCTTTCGGCACGCCCACCCAGGCGCCCGCGCCCGCCTTCGCCTTCGGAGGAGCGCCGTCCGCCCAGTCCGGCCCTGCCGCCACCGCCGGCCCACCAAACGCCGGAGGCTTCAGTTTCGGCACGGCTGCTCCGGACGCGCAGTTTGGAACCCCGGCCCCGGCCAACCCCACCACGCAGACTGCGGGCTTCTCCTTCGGGGCCGCCAACGCCAAGGACAGCAAGCCGCCGTTCGGTGAGTGGAGTGCGGCCATTTCTTAAGGCCCCCGAATGGCAGCCGGGGTTAGCGATCGCTCTGCTCGCGAGTACAAAGCGGTAATGGTCTGAATGGCTTTGTAGGGGGGGTTGTTTAAATCAAGTGTGCGGTTCTTACAGGGTACAACTTTGGATCTTCAAGTCTAAATTTTAGCGGTGAGTGTGCGGAGACCCTCCGGCAGGCTGGCCAGCTCCGGATCACGCCTCTGTCTGCATGCTGCTGCCTGAGCTGCGCAGTCCTGTCAGCCTGCAGACTGATAGCACCTCCTCCTTTTCTGCTGCTGATGGACACCCCCCACCCTGTGTTAATGCTGTCATATTCCCCTTCACTTTGCTACCCTGGATGCTGCCTCCTTGTAAAGTGCTTAGGGATGTGGCTCAATGATTGGTACTTGTGCCAGCCAATGGCAGGGGAGGGTTTACAAAGTAGGACACCCAGTGGCACAGTGCTGCTGCTGCTTTGGCATTGGGATCGACGTGCTGGCAGTCCGTCGCTTGCTGAAACTCTCGCGCTGCCTCACATCTCGCCATGGCGTTTCCGAATGTGCCGCCCCCTTGTGGCTCTCGGAGATCATGGCACTCGGTCTCACTGACGCCTCCTTATGCTCCCTTCTGTGCTCCACAGGAGCGTCAACCCCCGCTTTCGGGCAGAACTCCACCGGAAGCCCCATGCCCTTCAGCACCCCCGGCACACAGACCCCCGGCTTCAGCGGGCTGCCCCCATCGCCATTCGGTACGTCCCCCTCGATTTGCCGCAAACGCTGAGTGTTGACGGTTCTGTCCGCTGATCCGGTTTGTGCATTCCAGGGGCGTCATCGGTGGCTTTTTCCATCGGCTCATGTTCGAAGCCCACTGGGGCCCGGCAGCGGCTTCAGGCCCGCAGGCAGCACCCCAGGAAGAAGTAGCCGGGGGCGAGCCCTTCCTCTGCTTCCGCCCATGGCTGTTCCCTCTGACCTTTGACCCCTTTGGTCCGTCACCCGAACCCCACTCCGCCCCTACCCAAGGCCGGGCCTGGCCAGGATTCAGAAGACGACCTTCCTGTCTCGACACTGTTACCAGTGAGCGAGCGTCCCCTATCCACCCCCCCCGCCGCCGTGTGGAGCTGGGGTCTCGCAGGCGATGGAATACGGCACATATTACTTGAACAGACAATTTCAATACTGAACAGAGCTGGTGCTCTTTCCCTCTGGCCCTCTCACCCTCTGCCCGCGTGTCATTCTCCATCACGATGACTGGGCTCAGGTCGAGTCTTCTCCTAATCTGACGGCTTCGCAGGGGGATGTGAGGGGGGAGAGGGGGGCCTCCGGCTTTCGCGCGCAGAGAGCCGGCACGCCCCTCAGCCTGCACGTTGCTGGGGGCGTGGCCTCACAGATGGGGGCGTGGCAGGTGCCGCCGTTTGCTGTTTTTGTTTGTTTTTATTTGTTTCTTTCCGTTTGCTTTGTAGGATTTCTCGCTCTGCGGCCCACCCTAACGGCGCGATGCTGTCTGCAGCTGGGTCAGCGCTGTTGTATCTGACGGCAGTCGCGTGCAGAAGGCGGGATGTATTTATAGAACGACATGGTGATCGCTTGTCGAGTTTGTTTTCCAAAGAGCAGTTTCATGATTTTGTTTCTTAGCATTCAATTAAATAATTAGCCTATTTAGAATAAATCTCATTGCGCGTCATGAGTTTAACAAGTTTTTTTTTTGTTTTTTTTTTTTTTGCTGCAGTTTTAGTAACCTTTCAGAGAAGCTGTATCTATTTTAAAAATGGCAAATGTGGGATTATTTTCCAAGCACTGAAACATCCTTTTTTTTTTTTTTGTAAAGCCCTGTTACAGTAGAGGCCTGTGACACACTCTCTCTCGCTCTCTCTCTCTCTCTCTCTGGCTCGCTCTCTCTCTCTTCTGGCCTCTGTCCGGCTCTCAGAAAAACCAAAGCCTTCTCGGTTCCTTGCGATGCCATTATAAACAATGCCTGTTGTTTGCTGTTCAAATTTGCCACCGTCAAAACGAGCTGCTTTGTTCTAGACTACCTCTCTCTCTTTCACACGCACCGTCTGGCTTCCCCCTCCCGAGCCTTTGACCCGGCTTGTCGTCTTTAATACGAAATGAATGAGGGCCAATGGGCCGTCTCTTAGCTGGTGCTGCAGACTCCCAGCACTCATCCCGCCAGGCTGGGTGTCTCCGCTTTCTCGCTGCTTTCACCGTGTATTTGGCCCAGACCACGTCAGTAATTAGAGGTGACTATTTCTCATTCTCCTTTTCCCTCTCACTCTCTCTCGGGTTCTTTTTCTTTCCTTTTCGTGTAGCTGCTAGTTTCCCCCTTTGCTTAAGACCCACTTCGAAGAGTGTTTCTCGTATTTTTTCATATTACTCAGCCTCAGAGAGTCTAGTTTGAAGGAAACTGGTAGTGAGTGGCGGCATATTGGTAGTGCCGGACATGGACTTACCTGCAGAGTGGGTGGAGGGAAGGGTGCATTTCTGGGGGGGTGGGGGTGCAAGTTAATGAATGAGTCAGGCTTTGTATATCTATATATTTGGTAACTCTTGGATTTTTTTTTTTTTTTTTTTTTTTTTTTTTTTTTTAACTTTTTTTTTTAAAATTAAATGTTATGTTTTTTGAATTGGTTGCATTGCCTTCCGCGGTTTT
>JAODKM010000037.1:8307916-8340065 GCA_026780845.1 Petrocephalus sullivani | reverse complement strand
TTACCGGGGGAGGGGGGGGGGGGGGGGGTGGTTTTGGGGGGGGGGGGGGGGGCAAGTTAATGAATGAGTAAGGTTTTGTTTTTCTTTTTTTTTGGTAACTTTTGGTTTTTTTTTTTTTTTTTTTTTTTTTTTTTTTTTTTTTTAACAGTTCATTTTAAACATGAATGTCAGATTGTTTGAACTGGATTCAGCAGCTGCCTAGTTTTCAGTTTGTGGCGGTCTACAAAAGAGAGGAATCCCTCAAGAGCCGATTGGATTATTTCATTTGAACTTTGATCCCAGAGGGAAATTCTTGAAATTGAAGCTGGACACGTACTGTCATGCATTTATATGTGGATGATTATTTTTGTATAAGTGGAAAGGTTATTAGTTTAACAGGGATTACATTTTCTTTATGCGCGCATGGCCGCCTTTCTCAATTCGCTCCTGGACTCGGCAGCTGCTGACTTGCAGGGAGGTATGAATGTAGGGATGATTGGCTGAGTACAGGCAACAGATGTTCAAATCAGAAACAAATTATTTTTGTACTAAAGCAGGTTGCCTTTAGAGTTCCTTCAAGCTTGGCTCCTTGAGGCAGTGTGTTTACAAAAATCATTTTTGTAATTAGGATTTTTTTTCCCCTCTTTTAGTTGGAAGAATAAAAGTGCGTCCTTTTTTTTGGTCAGTGTCGTACTTTGTAATGTGAACCGGTGTTTCCTGACCCAGTCCTTGGGGACCTCTGGCCGGTCCATGCTTTTGCTGCCCGTCAGACAGTGCACATTTTTGCTCCCTTCCAAACGTGGATTATCCGGGGGTCCCGAGGACTGCTTTGGGAAGCTCTGATGTGACCGCGCAGTTGGTCTGCTGCTGTCTGCCTGGGTACTGTTGACATTGCTGTAGATTTTTCTCCCTGAGGGCTTTCCCCTTGGCATACCTGACCCTGTCTCCCCGGGGGGGGGGGTGCCCCTGAGGGGGTGTCGATCCCGTGTTGGCACACAGCCTTTCCAATCTTATTTGGCCATCATCTTGGCAGATGTATTTTCTTAGTTATAAAACTGAAACCCAGTCAATTTTGGATTCCCTTGGGGGGGACAAACTGAATCATTTACCTACTTGTGAGGGAAGGGAAAACAAATGAGCAACATGGTAATTGAATTGGTGACTTTACAAAGTGATTGATGTATTTTTTTCCATATTTTAATGTTACAGATTTTTGGACAGAAAATTGGACATGTAAGTGGTGTGGCTATCCTTTGTGAATACCACAGCAACATTTCTGGTTTAAAAATTACCCATATTTTAATATCTAGAGTGAAAAGCAGAATGCTGCACCTGCCGGATGAAGTGGCTCATGGAGAAAATTTAAATACTTCATATCCCAGTGAAACTCTCATGCCCAGGAAATGCTGGACCTCAGACGTAGCTGCCTGTACTCTCTTAAGGGTTTGAGTAGTTGCAGAACTTCGTAAGGACCTCTCCCAGGCCTCGTCTCCCACCCAACCTACTTTTCTGTGTGGCTATTTGTAAATACGCAGAGGTGTGCTTAGTGCTGACTGACGAAGGGACTAGATCTTAATCACTTTTGTTAAATAATCCACAAGTATCCGCTGGTAAATTAGGGCCGTGTTTCTCAACCCGATCTTTGGGACCCCCCCCCCCCCCCCCAACGCGGGAGCTAGGAGGGAGCAAAAATGTGGTCTGTCAGGCAGGTAGCTGGATGGGAGCAAAGATGTGTACTGTCTGAGGGTCCTTGCAGACCGGGTTGAGAAACACTGACTTAAGGTGCATAATTGCTGGATTCCTTTGGAGTAAAAAAATTTTTGGGAGAGTGGAGATATGACTGACCTGGAGTATATATGTATTTGTGGATGTTGCTGTGTATGTATTTGTATGTAAGCTACTGTGGTTGTATTTCCCCCCATTTTGATCATTCCCACTAGATTGGGAGAAGAGTGAATGTGCAGACCTGTGCAGTGTAATATTTCCCAATGCTTGTTATCAAAATGTGGTTTTAAATAAAATGTGATGACAAACTCCTTGTTTTTCGCCTCGCTATTAATGAGCCGAGCATTTCAGTCGTAGACCTTCGTACAGTATTTCCTGTTGTTCCCATGCATAAAGAAGTTGCGGGTAAGTGTCATTTAAGTACTATATAGACTGCGAACAAAGTAACATGAGCGGTTCTGGATTCTATTCATATGCTATTGCTTCCAGTAACAGAAAACTGCAATGAGATTTAAACTTTGGTATAATGTTTCCCTAACCTGTGGTTTTCAGAGGCCAGAGTTTGTCCACTAGGCTTTTTCCTGCCTCTCATCCCCTGAAGACGACAGGAATCCAGTGGATGGAACAACAGGAGTCTCTTCATTATAAAAATATTTTTTCAAATTCAATGAATTGTTTGTGGCAAAACTGACAGTGTTCTTGAGTTAGGCTATTGGAGCTAAATCTAAAAGTCATGGGGCACTGAACTAGTATTAACCTATGAATTAAGATGGTCTCTTAAGCATGCAAGAGTTGATGTAAAGGGTTAATGTAAAAGCGAAGTATAAATAAAATATTATTATGTGCAAGCAATGTGATGAGAAGATGTGGTTGTGATGCACAGTGAGTCACAACAGTGACCACAGGGACTTTGGAGAGGAGTTAATTCATACGCAGTCATGTGTGTGTGAAATGGTCAAAAAAAAAGTTGGAAATTATAGACATTTAAGTAGACTGACTTTTTTTCAGCTCCTGTGACCAACGCAGCCTGGTACAGGTTGCTCTGGGATTTGAGGTTCAAGTGTCACTCTCACTGTATTGAGTTGCCTTTTCTTCAGACATTGGATTCCTCAGGCAGTCAAACACCAATAGTTCAGGCCAGGGGTGTCTAATCTGCAAAGGACCAGTGCGTGTGCAGGTTTCTGGGATAACCTTTACGTCAGCTGTTCAAACTCAGGTGTGAGTGTGGTATATGATGCATGTTTATGTACCTGGTAATAGAAGGGCATCCTGCCCAGGCTCCAGGATCCTGTAACCCTGTAAAGTGATTAGAGCAGCGTTTCCCAACCCAGTCCTTGGTCCCCCCAGACGGTCCATATTTTTAGTCCCTCCCAGCACCCAGTAGGGTGCAAAGACATGGACTGTCTGCACGTTCCCGAGGACCGAATTGGGAAACACTGGATTAAAGGATGGAAGACGTTATCACCCAGGCTTCTGAGTCCTTACAGTATGTACAAAGTTCAATGTAGCCCACTTTATACTCAAATAGCTCATACTGTTTGCACTATTAGGTTTTTATCATGCTCTGCGTTGGTACAGAACAACTGCAACTGGGAAATCTTTAAGACAGGGAGGCTGAACTCAATCTCACAACCCTGAAGGTGTGAGATGTCGGTTCTAATCCACTGCGGTACCCCGCTGCCCACTGAACTAATGATGGACATGTAACTTATGTATCTTATCATGATGTAATGCTCTTCAAAAGCCGGACGCAATTTAGTTACATAGAGTTGTAACTAAAACGATAAATTGTGCTGATTAAATAAATAAACTCTCTAACACCAAGCGCACACATGTCCCGTGAGAGCCGCGTGCTCACTCCGACCCCCCACCTTTCGATCGCTTTCCAAATTACTTTCCGGCCTGTCGCAAAGTGCGTTACGGCCGCTGTCGTAAAATTAGACAAGAACACCCTTTCCACTTATAGCTTAGCATAACGAGCTAGTCGTTCCTTTTAAGTGTCAGAGGAATGAGTGCAAGGGGCTATTAGATTGTGATCTGGACAAGAAACGTAGTATATAAATGATACCGTTCAACGCAGGGGTTTGAATAATTTGTCTGCGCGCCTAAAAGTCAATTCAGCAAAGGAGCCGCACTTGGGCTGCAGTGTTAAGCGTGAGTGTCGGGCTAACGTGGCACCCCGGGCAGATCCGGCAGCCCAGCATGGAGTTCGTGGCGGTGCTCGCTGTGTCCTTATTGATAGGCGCACTGATATTATTGGTCGCCGTTGCAGTTTTCAAGCAGGACAAACAATTGAATGGGCAGAATAATGAGAGAGAAGAAACTGATGGTAAGAATTTGGCAAGCAGGGTAATAAAAGCGTAAATGCCAGTCCGCCTGTGACATCAAAGTGCTCCGTGGCGTAACTTCCCGGTGGCGTTAGATGTTAATGGATAATATGCGCACAATATCATTCATACTGTTTGGAATGGTTATGTGAGTATATTGCTGAAAAGGTTTGTACTTTAAGTATGGCTTTACTGTGTAAAGTGCAGATCATTCCCAGAGTACCAAAAAGCCTGTTATTTAGTTAGTTAAATGGCATGATCTGAGCAACGGCAATTAAATATTGCAGCTTTGTACTTGAACCTAATGTCAGTATCCGACTTTAAGCACAAACTACCATTACATTTTTGGCGCTGTTCCTTTCTCTTTGGCATGTCTGTTTATAGTTTGAGCAAACACAAAAGAACAAACATATACGGCTCTGGAAAAAAATGAGGCCACTCTATATATTTTTTTAAATATGCTTTTTTAAAATCCTGGTTTAATCCTGGTTCACTCAGCAGCAGGTTGCTTCCAGGTTCAAAGTTTGTAAGACAGCAGTACAGAAGAACAAGAAGGCACTGGCAGTGACCAAAATCTAGCCAGGTAGAGGGAGGAAGTGGCTTCATAATGCCAGAGATGATCATTAACTTATCCGACAGCTTTGCATGAATCAGAGGATGAAGTCTAGTGGCCTTCAAAAACAATGGGATACATTAAGTGGTGTGAAGAGGACTGCTAGGACAGTTCATAATAGACCCATAAAGCGAGGAAGAAGCCCTTTGTTAATGAGAAATGTAGATGAACCAAGCTGCAGTTTGAATATATATACATATATAATATTATTCACAGACACACCCATAAATTGAAAAATTAGTGCAACTAAAATATTTTGCTGTGCTCTCTATTTTTTCTAGAGCTATAGACATTATATGAAGTTTTTTTATTTATTACCCTGCATAGTGTAATTTGTGACACATTAAATAGTTCCTTTAGAAACTTGTTAGCTGCTCCTGAACTCATATCCAGGGCCTTTTGGCTGTCCCTGTTCACAGAATCACTGTAGCTGAACACAGCACACAGATTACTAGGTCTCTATAATGATGAATACCACACCTTGATGTTCCCTTTAGTGAAGGAAAATGGAGAGAAGGCTGTGTCTGTGAAAAAGCAGAAACAGCAGCAGCGTCCCCGCAAGGAGAAGTCACAGCAGCACACATTCTCACACACACTGCTGGCAGCATCATTGAAGGTAAACTCAGCTGCAGATCTGTGTGCCCAGTGAGACTGAGATTGATTGGTTATGTCTGCGCATGTTGGGAGACCGTACTTAATGTAATGTTTGCCATGAAATGAACATAGTTGTTCATTACTTAATGGACTCATTTGATAGGTTTAGATTTCTGTAAGCTACCATGTGCATAATTGTCATAATTTGTGACAAGCAGTCTTTAAACAGGATAATTAATGTTTTGAGTCTTTTGAGAGCCAGACTTCTTGGGGTTGTAGTTGATCCCATGCTGACAGTTTTATTATTTTTTTTTTGTCCAGAGTCACAGCGGCAATGTGACCTGCCTGGATTTCAGCAGCAATGGAAAGTATCTGGCATCTTGCTCTGACGACCGCACCGTCAGGATCTGGAGCACGAGGGACTTCCTGGACCGGGAGCACCGCTGCATGCGTGCCAATGTTGACCTGGACCACGCCACACTGGTCTGCTTCAGCCCCGACTCCCGGTACGTCTCCTGGAAAAGTTGTGGGACGCCTGAGCTGGGAGTGGAGTTCTGGGCATGCTCTTTTTGACTGATCCACTGTTCACTGACACAGAGCCTTCATAACGTGGTTGGCCAATGCGGAGACCATCCGTATATTCAAGATGAGCAAGAAGGAGGACGGCTCCTTCGGCTTCAAGGCGGCACCCGAGGATTTTCCCAAGAGGCACAAGGGAAATGTGATCAGCATTGGCGTCGCGGAAACCGGTAACAAATATGTTTGGTGCCTTGCTAATTCAAGTGAAAACCATGCAGAATGATCGAATTCTTATACAGAAAGCTACCCACGTGGTAACACACGTACTTATAACATGGCAGAACCCAAAGCACAATTACAATTAAGGGTGAGGACGCTGTGCCTGTAATCGGGAGGTTATTGGTTCAATTCCCTCATCCATGATGATTCTAAATCATCAAGTCCTGGAAGAATTCTAGACTTACAGACAGTACTGGTTTATATGTTTTAAAAAAAATCCAGAATTTCAGTAATGATAAAAACTGGTGCATATTCAGTCTTTACAACCTTTGTTTCTAGGCAAATTTATCATGACTGCATCCACGGACACCACCATTCTGATCTGGGACCTCAAAGGGGAGGTGCTGGCCTCCATCAATACCAACCAGATGACCAACTCTTATGCTGCCATATCACCCTGTGGCAGGTAAGTCGGTCAGCTGTCCGCTGGGTAACATTCTAGGTAAACTGTCTTCTCATTGTTCAAGAAATATAAAGTGATTCCCGAAAGAAACACAAGTTTGACACTCATAAGAATCCTGACACTGTTTGGTCAGGTCTGGAAGATGCATTGTGGGTTCTTAATGACTTATTTACCCATTTCTCATTAATCCTGTTTGTTACATGTACATTTCATAGTTAGCTTGACTGCGGACTGATGACTTGTTCTCGTCCCTTACACAGGTTTGTCGCGTCCTGTGGCTTCACCCCAGATGTCAAGGTCTGGGAAGTTTGTTTCGGGAAGAATGGGGAATATAAAGAGGTGGTCAGAGCCTTTGATCTTAAGGGCCACTCGGCTGGTGTCTACTCCTTAGCCTTCTCCAACGACTCCCGACGGTAAGATATGGATTTGCAGCATGTGCCCGGGTCATATTGCGTAAGTCAGTGCTGTAGCTGTGCTCACTGGACCTGTGTAAGCCTGCGATAGTAGTGATGTCAGCTCTGCTAGGATTTGTTTGGTTCCCTGGGCCTTTATCTCAGCTGACCAATCCGTTTTCATGATAGCAGTGCATACCTGTGCCAGCTAGGGTTAAATATAACATAACAAGAATATATATCAAAATATAACACATGTAAAAAGTTGGAGAAATTCGTTACGCAGAGCATGACTGTACTATGGAAATACAGTAAAAGTGCTTTTAGAAGGACAAACGTGGACGGTGGGCTCGCGAGTGTGACTTTGCAATCCCCCTCCCCAACCTGGCAGGATGGCGACGGTATCCAAAGACGGGACCTGGAGGCTGTGGGACACTGACGTGGAGTATAAGAAGCAGCAGGACCCATACCTCCTGCGGACGGTGCGCTGCCAGGCCGCGCAGGGCAGTCGCCTCGCCCTGTCGCCGGACGCGCGGGTGGTGGCCGTCTCCAACGGCTGCAGCGTCGCCATGTTCGACGCCAGCACCGGCCAGCTAGAGGAGGAGTTTCACGGCGTCCACAACGAGGAGATCGCAGACATGAGGTTCGACGGGAGCGGACGCTACCTGGCGTGCACCGGGGACCGCGCCATTCGCATTCTCCACAACGCCCCGGGCTACAGGGCTGTCATCAGGGACTTGGAGGGCCTGCTGAAAAAGGCTACTAACGAGGGCATGCGCCAGAGGCTGCAGCAGCAGATCCAGGAGGCCCAGAGCTCCCTCGATACCATCTTGGCTGCATCCAAGGACTGAGTTTCCCCTTGTTCTCCCCAAATCCCTTTTCCCCCCACCTAAAATTTGGAATACATGAGATTTCTGTGCTGATTTTAAAGAAATAAACCATGGTGTGTTTCTAGTAAAATTGCATTTATACGTTTTGTGTAATTTAGCGCAATATTTTTGAGTTTTTTTTTCCAATGCGGAAGGAGATACAGACGTGATAATCAATTCTGAGCATTCAATTTTGGTTCATGATCAATTCCATGGTGTTTACCAGTTTCCAGCCATCATTAAATTGTAACCTCTTAATTTTGTCTCTGGATTTGGGAAGCTGCTATACTCTGCTCTATTTCACAAAAACAACATTAAAAAAAGCTTAAGCTACAAAAGGTGCAAAGTGTAGCTTGAGAGATATTTTTTTTTGAATGTGCAGAGTCATTCTAAATAAACACATTTGGCACTCTGTGTACATTTATAACTGTATTCATTGACTGGAAAGTTACGTGATACGGATGAGCCGACATTCGCACCATTTCGCGTGGAACTTAAACGCTTGGTCGTCACGTTGACTAGTTGCGAGCACGTGGAAACGCGGGGAGGGCGGGGCGGGTGAGGCAGTGAGTCAGAGTGAGTGAGTTACTGAGTGAGTGAGTGAGTGGGTGGCGTAGTCTCGCGAGATTTGGGAACCGGACAGCGAGACCGGAGCGGTCGGAGTAGCGAGAGCAGAAAAATAGAACTAATATCAGGCTTCGAAATGTCTGGACGTTCAGTTCGCGCCGAGACCCGGAGTCGCGCTAAAGATGACATCAAGAAAGTGATGGCGGCCATAGAACGGGTTCGTAGATGGTGAGTGAGAACGCGGGGCGCAGTGCCTCTCATTGTGTGAGAGAAATATCTCTAAACATTCCCGAAACAGAAACTTCAGCGACACTGGAGGGGCGCGGCCTGCGCGCTGAGTGACAGGTGACTGACGGGGGGATTAGCCAATGGCGTGAGGCGTGCGCCCCGTCTCCCTAGAGACGAGTGGCTTGTCAACGAGGGGCTGGACCAAACGGGGGCTTCTGAAAGGCTGCCGCCGCGCATGACGCAAAGCAAGGGTGTATGCAGCCCCAGCTCACATACATTAGGATATATACGAGTTTAATCTAATCAAATGCTCCGGGATGCGGCTCGCCGGGGACAATGGGGCGCTCGCCCGGCCCCCTTCGCCCCAGCCCGCCGCGGGGGGCACGACGAGCCCCCGGTCCGCGGCCCGGCGCCCGAGCCCCGATGCGCGCCTTCCCCAGGGGATCCAAGTTGTACGCGCACTAAGTGGAGTGACAAGCAGCCCGGAGCGGCTAGCTAACGGGGGTCCCGGACTCCCCGCCGCCCGCTCCGCACCATTGTCTGCGGGCGCTGGGCGAGCGTGCTGATGCTGCACCGCTGCTGATTTATTACCATCGTTATTATAAATGCGGCTTGCATTGATATGCCTGTTTAAATGGCATCAGTTGCGCGCCCTTCCTGCTCTAAGTGATGCGGCAGCTTTGGCCCCCTTATTCCCCCCCTGGTACCGCTGCAGATGGGGGGGAGTCGTTTATTTACCAGCTTGTGGTTTTCAACTACATCTTCCGCACACGTCCGCCTAGTTAGGGGGGGTCGGACGCCACTTTCGGGAGCGGAAAAGATAACGGAAGTGAGCGTCGGATAGTCAGATAACAAAGAACACGTCAGTCATAATAACAGCTGCGGTAATGGAAATGCAAATGGCAACGATGCATCTAAGTGTTCCTGAGATCACTGGGCTGTCTGAAGATCCCCACGCATGCACTTTATTTCCAGTTAACACAGGTCTGCTGTGCAGGATGTCTGCCTTTCAGCCTGACCCTGGGTCTCCATGGCAAATGAGAAGCGCTTAGAAATTTCATATTAATGTCCTCAGACCTCTTCACTTCTGTTTCCCTGTTATTTTTCTCTCTCTCCCCAAGCATGCTTTAGTGTGTCCTGGTTAATACTTCCTGTTTGTTACATATGTGTGATGAAAGTCAGTATTATTCTTGAAATTATTATTTGAATGCTCACAATTTGGGTATTTTCCAGCAGGTTTGCAGTGGACCCGAGGCTACGGGGCTTAATCAGAGTGCAAACTGGTAGTCCTTTGTAGGGTCTAGTGGTTTGCTATGTACCTGTATTGCTCTGAAATCACTGCTACGAATGGTGTAGATGGCAGCCACTGACACTCAGAAAACGCCACGGAGAAAAATCTACTGCTGAAAGTACAAGTGTAATGTGTTCTCTGGCTCCGGTCCACATAGTAACGTTTACAAAAGGCCACGTTAATGCATGAGCCCCATAGCTCAGTCTAAGCAGTCTTTAATCTTCAGATGGGTCTTTGCCAGGATACCTCACTTCAAATGACTCTTATGCAGGTGCCATATGCAGAATGCAAATTGGAAGAAACGTCTGTCACGTGCCAAAGTTATTACCCATAAAGCCACTAAGCTGTGATGTCACCAGCTCTAGTCGGGTGAAGGTTAGACAATTAAAAAATGTTTGTTCAATATGCAGTTTATAACTACTCTAGACGTAAAAATGATCTTCCGTGATTTACACACCTTATGTGCTCTAGTTGAGTTAAGGCTTGGCCACCAGACGCTTCAAAAATTTTTGTTCGATGTGCAGTTTATAACTACTCTAAACGTAAAAATTATCTTTCGTGATTCATGCAGTTTATGTATTTACGACAAAAAAATGAAAATTAAAAAATGAAAGGTGTGTGGCTTGCTGGGACTTGCTATGAAATTATTGCCAATTTAATTAGCATCGTGGGTGGCTCACACTTTTACACTTGGGGATCTGAGTGCTGCCTTCTGTCTTTGGAGTTTGAATAATGTTCTGGTGCTGTCTAGGTTTCCTCCAGGTAGTCTAGCTTCCTCTTGCAATTCAGAGACATGCGATGCACTGTCATCCCTACCCTGTGATCAGTGCTGAATGGGACACACTCCAGGCCGCTCAGAACTCTGACTAGGCTAACTGGATGGATGGATGGATGGATTAGCTTTATGGCACAGGAGAAATCTCTTAAAAGAGATGTAACTGATGATGGTAAAGTGTGAATGTGAGTTGCCAGAAGTGTCAGCCCTGGCAAGTCATGATTTTGTATGTGACATCAGTTATGATGAGATTTACTTGTATGTAAACGGAATGAAAATGTAACAGTTTTCTGTTTGCCTGGTAACTACAGGCAGTGCATGGTAATACTTAAGGTCCTGTTCTGTCATAAAACAAGCATGCTTTGGCAGCTAGACAGTTTGGATACAGATTTTTTTGAGGTCAGGGTGTGCTATACAATATATAAAATAATGGTTGTTTTGATAGTAATTACAGGCAAATGTCACTCATTTAATCTGTGTAGCGATGATTCATTTAGTTTATTTTTAAAAGTAAACTGTTTTGTTTGCCTACAACTTATGGGTAATACAAACAACAAAATAGCCTTTTATTTTTTGTTCAAGTATATGATATATGAATTTAGGTAAAATTCTTCGGCTTTAAGAAATCTAAATTGAAGGCTTGTGTCTAAAAATTAGGTCCACAAAACTATTCTGAGGCAAGTGTAAATTTATGCTGCTAGACTGGGAATGGGATGCTTTGAGAATTTGTCTTTTGATTTTAATGCATTTTTTTCCGCTAGTTTTTTAAAATAGAAACTCTGCATTTGAGTAAATGCAGGGATTGTTTAATAAACCTGATTTGTCTTCCTCTAGGGAGAAGAAATGGGTAACAGTTGGTGACACTTCTTTGCGGATATTTAAATGGGTTCCTGTAGTGGACACCAAAGAGGTAGGTCATGGGATTTGTAGTCTCTGCTGCTGTAGTGGACACCAAAGAGGTAGGTCGTGTGATTTGTAATCTCTGCTGCTGTTTATCACTAAGAAGTGATTTAGACTTGGATTTGAACTGACTGAGTTGAGAACTGAGGTTTGAGATTTTTCAACTTCCTCAAGGCTTCACTTTCAAGCCTGGGTACAGTAAACATATGTGAATCATCAGATTGCTGCAAGACCGCCTTTTCCACATTGAAGCAATATCATTGCTGCATGAAGTCCTTCCAGAAAAATAGTTTGACTGAGCATGAGTTTTGGGACAAATGGTTGACAGGTGTTTCTAATTGCTCAAGAGTTCCATGGTGCTTCAGTTATGCAGTCATAGTAGATGTTTGTAGGGCCGGAGGCAGCTTTTGAAGTCATGAACCATAACAGATAAGAATGAGAAATCAAAGCAGTTTTGTAGGTGTGATTGAAGCACATGTTAGTTTGAACCATTTGCAGAACAACTGGCCATATCTCAACTGGTCATATTTCAGAAAAGCAAGAAAACGACCACAGAAGACTATAGTATCTGATGGCAGATACTTCTGATGGAAGTTATTAGATCACTTAAGAAAAGCTTTAACATAACAGCCAAAGAAATCAGACAGAAGTGAAAATTGAAAGAGGGGAAATATAGACACTGCAGTGCAAGGTTGGAACAAGGAGCCATCGATAGGCACTAAAAGAAATGTAGTGATGAACCAGAATCAGAGGTGGATATTCCCTGAATTCAGACACAGCCAAAGAGTTACTGTAACAGAGTAGTCAACTGATTGGTTGAAACAAAATCTTGGTCTGGATTTTTACTTTCTGGACCGGAACTAACCACCTCTGACCAGAACAGTTTGGGAAAAGTTTCATGGACAGATAAGGTAAAGAAGCCCTTATTAGTGTGACCTCACCTGTGAATCATGGAGTAGGCAGGGTTATGGCGTGGGCATGCACAGCTGTCTCACAAACTAGCATCCTGCTTTTGATTGATGACATAAGTGTCGAAGGTAGCAGTAGAGTGGATTTTAAAATGGCACAGAAATCTAGTCTCCTCATATCCCATATTCTTTGCAGCATGTCCTGAAACATACTGCAGTACTTAACCAGTCCATAAAGCATAAAACTATAAACTAGTCTAGTCAGTTTTAAATCCAACTGAGCATGCATGTCTCTTGTTGAAAAGGAGACTGAAATCATAATATTCCTAGTCTAGTAATGTTGATAGGTGGGAGACGAAAGGCAGTTATATAACGGGTTGATCATTGAATACTAACTTAACTTTGCTAAACGATGACCTCATTAAAGCAATTAAGTTCTGAAGGAGAATCCAGCTTTGCTGTTGGCCTGCGCAGTTGAATTTTGCACCCGTGTTATAATTGTTCATGCCCACTTATACAATTATTATAATTGGCAATGACGGGATAGAGGTTGGCATATGTTCACCCCCTGCAGCGTTATTTCATGCATGCATGCTAATTTGTGTGCATTATTTATTGAACTCCAGCCTTGGCACTTGGAGCTCTCACTCGCCGTCAGAATGAACAGCACATGCAGTGCTCAGCCCTCTGTAGCGAGGCTTTGGGCCTCTGTGTCTCCTCTCAGCCCCTAAAATGTTATATCATTCTTTCCCAAATCCGTCCAAAGCCCTTGGATTTTGTGGTCTCTGCTGCGTGAGACCTGGCTGTCTAGCGGCACACGGGCAGCAAACTGCCCTCCGACTCCTCGCTTTTGTTATGGAATTGCATGGATTGAACTGAACCTGAGGCTATTACAGGCCGCTTTGTACAGTCTTTGGTCTGAAGTACGCAGACGAGGCCAGGCTGCAGTGCTTTGGGTGTAGTCATGTGGGTCTATCATGTCACTAATTCACTAGAAGAAGACGTTACATTAACGTAACTTCACCTAAAACAGCTATGTAAACTAAAATAAATGAATACGATGTTATACTCTACTGGGTAACGGAAATTCTCCCACACCGCTGCCTTGGATGTGCCCGGGGGCTCTGCAGTCTCAGGGTCATCATCCACCTTGAGCCAATGAAACTAGCCGAGCTTTTACCACAGGCGCGATCGCTCGATCATGATTGGACCAAAAATGTCACATGACACACCAGCTGGAAGACAATAAAATAGGTACAGTGTGTAAAATTTGCAAAATCTACAACTTGACCTACCTTCTAATAGAATCATAATTTTGAGATTTACATGTGTTATTGTGTTAATTGTGAACTGAAAAATGAGTTTCATAGCATTAGTTACTTTGAGCCCTCAAAAGGCTGCATCTACAGTAGTGGGTTGGGGGAAAGGGCGAGATTGTAAATGTTTGTATCGCAGTTTGGCTCTCGGGTTCAGAACCGTTACACCATTAATACACATTGTAATACAGACATGCCAGATTGTTGTTTTGTACCTGTTGTGTTAGACATGCCGTCTATTACAACTGAAAGCTGGTTGTTTAATCATGTGATACATGAAACCTAGGAAGCGGTCGTATTTGCGGAGCTCAATCTCTCCACATTTTCTCCCACAGAAGGACAAAAGCAAAATGGGAGCTGGAGCAGTGAGAGAGATGAAGGGCTTCTCCGCAGATACCCCCTCAGAAGCAGCACGTTCCGTCCTCCTGGACTTCCAGGGTAGGCTGTCTGGCCCGCGATGCCTCCCAGCTTAAGCGTCAGGCTTCGGCGGCTGGGTTACCACCCCCCAGAGCAGCTGCAGATACCAGAGCACTTGTCGCCTGTCTGTCACTGTCACAGATGAGAACAGCAACCAAAGCTCCTTGTCGGACACGTACCAGCCAAAGGTGGACAGCAGCAGCACCTCCAGTCCTCAGCCCAGCGAGCCGGTCAGCCCGACTCACACCTGCGACTTCCGCACCGACGACTCCCAGCCCCCGACCCTGGGCCAGGAGAGCATGGATGGTGAGGAAGCGAGTACGCTACCCTATTCCGTTTCACACTTTACACTCAACACTTTACACTCAACACACAAGCTGCTTACATGGCCAGCCATTTATAATGCCATGTAATGTGCCTATGGAGGACTGCTGCATAACTGTACATGACGGCAGTCCCTCTGTATCCGCGTAACTGCGGTCTCAGTCGTCCGCGGTTTACTGCGGTCTCAGTCGTCCGCGGTTTACTGCGGTCTAAAAAAAATCTTTACAATTTTTTAAATGTTTCTTTGTCTTTTGAGGAGTGTAAAAAACATTGGCAATGGCTTACTGTGTGCGGAATTTATCAGTTGAACTTTACTATATGTAAGTACATGAAAATCACATTATATGGGGTCTAGTGTCCACAGTCAGCCCTGCAGATGTCCCCTTTAACCATGCATACTGTATATTCATTCATTTGTCTAGAGCCATCTTTGCAGACATGTGAAGTTGCTGATGAGCCTCCAACCCTGATCAAAGAGGACCTGCTGCCCCTTGCTGCTCAGGTGACTTGTGGTTCTAAGTGGTTCTGTGGTTCTGAACTTGTGGTTCTGGTGGCCCTATCAATGTGGCACTAAGATCAGTTTGTACGACAGACAAACACAGATGTATAGTACCAGGCCAAATTTTGGACACACCTAACCTTCTCATCTACACTATAAAATGGTGGAATGGTGGTGGTATAGACCCAGAGGTCGTCGGTTCAAATCCCGTCTACCGCCGTCTATCACCTGAGCAAGACCCTTAACCCCAAGTTGCTCCAGGGAGATTGTAATTCCCTGTAATTGGGTAATGTAAGTCACTCTGGATAAGGGTGTCAGCTAAATGCCGTAAATGTAAATAAAATTAATATATGGAATTATGCATTAAGCAAGAAAAATTATAATTTGTTGGGGTGGTAGCTCTGTGGGTACGGACTCAGATGGTTGCTGGTACAAGTCCCATGGTCAGCAGAGTGATCCCACTTTTGGGCCCTTGAGCAAGGCCAGTAACCCCAGTTTCTCCTTGGTCTGGCTGACCCTACTGTCTCCTCTATACCAGTTTCATGTGGATGCTTTTCCCACGTATATGCTGAGCCCTCATTGGCTGCTTTTCCTCCACTTTCTGGTCAGACTCCAATACCATCTCTACTGTGTTTAGGTCAGGTGGCCGGGTCATGTGCCGTGACACCATCACTCACCTTTGTAGGCAGCTTAGTGTGTCCATACTTTTGACTGGCACTGTATGTAATAGACATGACATACAAAATATTTGTAATTCAGTAAAAAAAAGCAGACATGACTTCACGTGCATTTTTCAGGAGGAAGAGGAAAATTCTGGTGCACCGCCTCTTAAAAGAGTATGTAGTGAGCAGAACTCGGTCCTGCAGGCGACGACCCTGAGCTAGCCCACAGTGCACCTGGCTAAGCCACTCGACTAGTTGGACTGCTGTCTGTCCATCCTGCAACGGCCGCAACATAGACACACCAAGGACCAGACGTGTTCAGCCGGACGAATATGTTACTATTGACCTGAGAAATACTAGCTTGTACTATCTTCGGCAAATATTGCATAGTTCTCAGATGCTGAGATGATTTTTTTTTTTTCAGAAGGATCTTATACCAAAAAGTGTGAGAGAGAGATGCAAATAAACATCACTGGCATTCGTGTGATCAAATAGGTTAAATGAATCCAAATGTGTACGCTAGACACGCCGTTTTCTTTGATTGGGATTACTATCTTCGACATATAGCTTCATATTGTAAATTCTTAGTGTATGCGGTATAATGCATCAGGGTGCTGATGTTTTTGTCCATTTATATCGCTACCTGTAAGTAGTACATGAAAGCCATGCTTGGTGTTGTATTGTTAAACTACTCTTGGTAAAGCCTTGAAATTAATTTTAATGTGGAGCCGTTCTTCATGCATGTAAATTATTCACATTAAGTTGTGGCAAATGGGCTAAATTATATTTTAATTACAACTTTCTTGTATAATGAGAACCTTTTTCCAGTGGATAGTTCAATTTTCTGAATTCATTCGATTTTTGTGAATTCATAGAGTTTGAGGACAAATTAGGTTATTGACTTAGAGGGCAGACCAATGAATTTATTACAGATTGTGGAAGTGATCTCAAGGTTCTGTTCAGATGTTCGTTCAGAATTGTAGTTGTTCACTTTGCTTTAAATGTGCTTTGTTTCATATGCAGTTCCAGCATTAAGCCATGAATGTGACATGATAGTTAAGGATGATAGGCCTCATGTGCATTTGATACCAATAGAGTCGTGGAGACAGCTGGGATCCCTGTTTGCAGGAAACGCTTTGCTCATGTGTGACCTCAGCATCTTCCTTATATGCCAAATGCAGGCATATATTTGACAAATTGTTAAATACATGCATCATAACCCACAAATACATAGAATAGCTGGATTTACAGATGCATTTAGAAACAAAACAGTTAGCTCTTAAGGCCAGCATATATTGCAAGTTAATAAATTCCTGATATGGTTTATACTGTAGGACTTATAGTAATACCCTGAGTAGAATTTTTAAGATCATTATTGTACTGACAATCAGAATTATTTGCCGGTGTATTAAAATGAACAGGTTTTATTGTGTGAATGAATATGTTCTTCTGTAATTTATGAAAGAATGGTTTCACATTTGAAGGATGAATAAGCAAACAGGTGATATTAATGTTGTCCTGTTCTTATGTTGATATTCTTCTGTCCAATCACAGGTTTTTTTTTTTTTACCTGATCTCTTGACCGTAATGCTCATCTATGTGTCTGAGGCCAGAGGTGTATTATGCTTCTTATTTTGTGCACTGTTATGGTAACAGATGCGTTCTATAAATAGAGCGCCACTCAATGAACGGCGAAATCCATAACTCAAAGCTGATTGTAATGCAGCAAAATCATAGTCGTTGAATGACAAGGGCACATGGCCTGTTCTCTTGAGCACAACAAGCATGCAGAAGAAAAATCTCCTGGAAAGCCATTTGTTTGAAAAACTTTAACTTTGTGTTTTTAACAAAACCATTTTTCTCTCTGGAATACTAGGCACTGAACAAAACCGTTATGCCATGAAATCTTCTACATTGCTTCTTCGTTATCTGGGAAGCTCGGAATGTATTTTAAGTTGAAGTATATAGGCTGGTTAGACTTTATTCTCTTTATAATGTACGACATCCTTCATGAAACTCCACCAGATGCTAGTGATTACAATTCATAGAGATATCCGGTCTTTTCTTGTACAGAGCTGTAACCACTGTATAGCTGTTCTTTTTGCAGTAAGAGGCTGTATTTTCTTGTTCCAGCTTTTTTTGTTTTATTCATGATGATGCTTTTATGCTCATTTTGTTGTTTGAAATAATCAAGTAAATGACTTCTCACAGCCATATTTTAAATAATACAATTGCAAAATGTTCTGTTTGGTTTATGGAGTCTACAGTTCTATCCTTTTCTTGGAAGAGGAGGAACTGGCGATGATAATTTGTACAAACTATTTTGCTGGATGCTGAAAAAAAAGTATTTTACTGTAACTGAGGACAACAAAGAATTTTATAAAGGAATGTGGATTTGGATTGAATTGGTGCCTGTGCATTTGTCATGATGTGTCCCTACAGAAAGACGTGGGTGGTTTAGAGGGATGTGGGGGTGAGGCAATTTCCCAACAGTGCAGAGACTGTGTGTTTTTCATGTGGGTGGGTTGGGGGAGAGGGGAGATTGCAGGGCTGGTTGGAAAAAAAAGTTAATTTATAACAGTTGAACATGTTCCACTAAGATTGTCTCATGGAATGTTCACTAAGGTTTTTTTCCCCTTTCAAAGTACGACATCATACAATACATATAAATATTAGAAACACATAGGGGAAAAATATCTATATTCTAGGGAGTCGCCTTCCGAGCTAAAGCAGCGCAGAGTGTGTAAGCAATCCCCAGCTAGCCGGCCATCTTTCCCGCCTTACCCATGAGTCTTTGCGGCTCTCGCGCTGCCGCCTTCCGCCGTTGCCCCGGCAACCAGAAGCGCCCCGCTCCGAACAACATGGCGGCGAGCTGGAGCGGCGGCGGCGGCGAGGCGGTCTATCGCTCCCGCGACGCCATCAAAAACCTAAAAATACGGTAATTACGCCCGGTGGCTTCCTGTCGAGAAAAGCCGCTTTCTCATGAAAGAGAAAATGAACGTCATGACATCTAACTGACTGGCCTGCTAGTCCTGCTAGGCATTCTGGCTAACAAGAAAGCCAGACATAACTCTCCTTTAACTATCTGCAGTTATATCTGTTTAATCGGTAGTCACTCGAAAATAACTAATTCAAAGTAAACATTTTAATTGCAATGAACCGTTGTCACAGTTCGGTCATTTAAACTCAGCAATGGGTGCTGTTGGCATTTAAAAAGTGGCCTGCCATTGCAGTATTCTAATTATATGCTATCGTGATATATCCTGGGAAGCCCTTCTGTGCTCTGTGCTGCCTAGTCAAAAGTGTTAGCAAAGATCTTACAATCCTTTCCTAATATGTAACATTAAGCCCTTGGCGCAGTGCTGGGTTCGCCTGGCCTATTTAAGTCGTTATTTTAATGGGCTGTTGATATTTAGTTTCTGCTGTTGGGGTGACAGGGTGCGCATCCAGCGGGTCACGTCCGCCGCGGCCTTATCCCAGCAGCTCCAGCAGCAGGAGCAGCAGGGGGGGTCGGCGGCTGCGATCGAGCTGGACACGCTGGGCAGCCCGCCCGCCCCAGGTACGCCGCCGCGAGTTTCGTGGCTGCATGCTTCATTTTGTGCACTTATTAGCAACGGGCTCAGCTGTTTAAGACACACTTATGAATTGGGAGGGGTGGACACATGCTTTTGGCCAGGTAGTGCATTTGCTAAAGAGCAGCATTGAACAGGAGTAAGCCATGTGTGATGTGTTACAGCTGGACATGATCAGGAGGAACTAGTTGTGTCCTGGCAGGAGAAGTTATTCAGCCAGGTATGGGATACACGTGTTTGCTTACTTACTGCATGCACAATAAATAAATATGCATATCCATCATAATTTACTATATATTATACATTAAATGGCATATTCTTAATAGGATGTCCTTCTAGATTTATAAATCCCTGCAGTCAGTTTCTGTATAAATCTGTGATTTTTGTGTGTGCAGTTTGAGGTGGATCTGTTTCGGACAGAGTCTGTGTGTGTGAGCCCACTGGACCGTCAATACCACAGTGACGTCGTGGCTTTGGAGCGGGCCGGGGGCAGGCTCAATCGCCGGATCTTCACCTACACAGACCACGATCGTTTCACCAACTTGGAGGAAGTGAGCTTTTCCCTTCTCACCCTTTGTATTTTATTAAAAAATTCCAAATTGACGCTTTACTGGTGTGTACTGGTTTCCAGGTTGTTTAAGAGCACTAAAAATTCCTTTATTGGAAAAAGACTGGTGTTTTTTTCGATTCCAACATGAAACGGTTCACAAAAAAAGTCTCACTAAAAATATCTACGAATTTGTTTTAGCTAGCCTCTTTGTAGCTTTTTTTGCCATTAAAAAGCTAGTTTTAGTTGCATGTTTCATTTAATAAGCTATTGTATGATTAATGAAATGCTATATATTACATATTTTGGCTAGTATTGAATTGATGTTGACAGTTACTGTTGAGTGGCAAAATTCTGTGTGTAATGACAAACTAACATTTCATTTAAAAGCTACATTGTGCAGCATTGGTAGTGTGAAACCTGATTACAGCATTGTACACTTTTTTTGGTTTCAGCTTTGCGTCTTTAAGTTTAAGATGCAAAAATTAGAATTACTGCCGATAAAATCTATGTGTGCACATATGACAGGAGTTTTCTCAGAGCCTGGTTATCCCAAGCAAGTCTACGCCAAGCTTCTTGGCAGAGAGGATGACCAGTATGCGGCACAGGAGGCATGAGAGGCGTCAGCTGTGAGTTTTACACCTTGATAGTTTTTCTTTGGTATGAATGAGGCCACGGATTTGCAGCAATCGGTCCAAATCTGCATAGACCCCTGGTGTTTACTAGTTCCTCCTTGATAAAATGTCTGTTAACAACCCTCATCTGGGGTGTCAGTGAACTACAGCTACAGTTTAAGATATATTTCAAGGTGTTTGTGACATGATTGATATCACTGGTCTGCCATAGTAAAGCAGACTAAAGGCTTATAGCACCATTGGTTTCATACTTTTTTTGGAGAATATTGAGGACAATTTTGGTGACTTCCTATGCCCTACTCATCGAGAAAAACCTCAGCCATTACCCATCATGCACGTTTATAGCAGCGGGCATTGTATTCAGAGGTATGGATTATGTTGCTGTCATTGAGAACCTATGGCAGCCCTTTGATTGGGGATTTGCTGACTTGAAGACTCTAGTATCACTTTTCAGATATGTACATATGATATGTACTCCGATATGTACAGACTCCTCCTCATTTGATGTTGGCAGTGGAGATTATAGATTTGCAGTGTAGCACTGACCTCACAGCAAAGTTTAGAGATGCATAAGGAGGAACAGATGATTGTACAACTGCAGAGAGAGATCCCCCTCTCCTTCCCAGAGTCGTCATACTGTTCAGGTTTCTCATGTGTCTTATGTAGCAGCACAAACGTTTGTCAGTCAGCAGAAGCACTGCCAGATTTCTGGTAGCAACCGCTGAGCAAACTCAGACCCGAATATTCTGTATGTAGTTAAGGACTGTACATGGTTATAATTGAAAGAATTTCAGACTTCCCCCTGAAATAGTCGTTTAGAGACCCCTGGATTAATATTTACGTATAACAACTTATAATATGCACCCCACACAAGAGAAGCCATGATTGGGGGTTTGTTTCTCTCTTTAATGTTTTTTTTTGTTCTGTATTACATCAGTGATCCTTTTTGTACCTTTTTTGTGGATTTCTTTCAATAAGGGAAGGCTATGTACCCAAGTCTCAGCTGATCACCTGGGAACCCTCGGAGGAATTCGTGAAGAACAGCCACGTCATCAGTACACCCATGCAAACCATGCACATCATGGCGGATCTGGGTCCTGTTGGGGGGTGAGTAACATTCTACGTTTTGGGGCGTCTGTCTGAAGGTGGCGCTGTATCCCAGCTTGGAACCGACTGCGTCTTTGCAGGTTGGGTCAGAGGGAGAAGGAACACGTACTGTGTACCGTGAGAGTCGACGGCAACGGGGTCATTACCGTCAAACCAGACTTCAACAACACAAAGGGACCCTACAGGTAGGCGACTCCCACCATGCCTTTGGCTGCTGGGCATTCAATGACTTTTTTTTAATTCAGTTCAATTTATTTTTATATAGTGCCTTCCTCAACAGACTTATCCCAAGGTGCTTTACATGGGTGTGTTAGAATACATTGATGTATGCAAAACATATAAAATGAACAGAGAAAATTAAAGACATAGAATGAAAGAAAGAAAGCCAATTGGAAACGGAGGAGAGGGACCAAAAACTCTCAAGTATGGAGGAAAAATAAAACTTCTGGGGGTCCAAAGTCAACTGGCTGCCCAACCCCCCCTGGGCACGCTGACATTACTGAGAAAGAAAGTTTGCTTGCTTGCTAAATGCAAGGTGAGAACATTTAAATTCTGCAAATATGCATAAACCCACAACTTAAAGCAGGTGTCAGAGACACTGGATCCTACATATCTTATCCCAGAGCCTGTTTGTTAGAGGAAATGATACCGTTTTCAAAATATATCCTAGTTGTGTGCTATATGTGCTTCTTGCAGCATGTTTTTTTGCATTGTGATGGTTTGGAGTCTGGCGCAGGGTGGAGACCAAAGGGGAGATGCGTGAGGCCTGGGAGCTCACCCTGGAGAACGCGTCGGCGGCCATCAGCCAGGAGGAGAGGGTGCGGGAGCAGCGCGTCTACAGCGACGTAAATGCGCCGCTCCCGGTCAAGTCCCCATAGGTCCCGACAACATCTGTGTCTTTACCCGTCACTTGGTCTGCTGACGCTTCTCGAACTCTCTTGTCTTCAGCTCTATGTTCGTCACAAAGACTACCTTGATAGCCTCGTTGGGCAAGACTTTGAAATGGTATGTGTCCTATTTGTAATAACTGATGTACTGAACTGGTGTATTCGAAATGATCCATCATCTATCATTCATGCTCCAGCTTCTCACTCTGGTCAGGGTTATGGAGGGAGTCGGCAGTCTATTCCAGGTGGTACAGGGCTGGGTGGAATGTATTTGAGATTAGTCTGAATGAAATTTAGGTTTAACTTAATGCATTTATCCATCTTTTATACCTTTTGTCCCGTTTAATTCTGTGGGTTGCTTTTGCCTAATTTTCACTCTGTAAAACTCCATGGTGGATAAGGGAAATGCAGTGCTATTGTTTCACTATGCAAGAGGGTCTATAAATCATATGTGGATTTTAATCTAGAAATGTTGGCACTCAACCAAAGATGGTCTCCATATTGTCCTTTGCTAGTACCGTGCATTTAACTCTTGGTGTCCACTTCAAAGTTTCCAAAGCAATATTATAACTTTGATTAGTAGTATAGTTTACCAAAATGCAGAAGGCACTCATACTTGTACAGATGTCGTAAGAGTAAAATTATTATACAAAAACTTAACGACCTTTGAAGATCTACTTGGTGCTAACCTGTAGGACTAACGCTCATAACTGTTTATTCAAAAGTCACTTTTTCCCTCTCGCAAGCAATTTGTTCCTGTCATTGTGCAAAATTAACATACCTATTATTTTGTTCATATCATTCTATTAATTTTGTAGATGTCAGACTTTCAAACATAACAGTGGTACCGTTTTATGAAGCGGCATTTCTCCTCATTTGCATCATCTGTTTGTGTCTCTCGTAGCCTCCTCCGGGAATCCTCCGCCTGCTGGTGAACGGAGAGATTGGTGAGCTCAGCAAATGGCAGGCTTTTATTTTAAAAACTCATTTTATCTAACTTATGAAAGCTGTGAAAGGCCTAGCCATCGGTAGGCCAAGACTGCTGCTAACTTCAGGACCTGTCTGATTGCAGTGTCAGCCCAGGGCTACGAGTATGACAACGTCTACATCCATTTCTTCATGGACTTGCCCAGCAGTAAGCATGGAGTTACCTGTGTGAAACGTGACAGACTTTAGGACACAGCAACCTGCCACAGATTATGATTGAAAGCACAGAAGTGGCATGACTGCATACATATGAATGTGTTTGTTTACTTAACTAATGTTATCCATGGGAGGGAAGAAGAATAAGTCACTGCATGTTTTTGAATAAAACACAAGAAATGCCTTGCGGTTATACCAGCCAGACTGTCTTTAAAATCCTCCGCAGAGTTTGCTCAGTGCATGGTGTGATCTGCCCTGCTGCTAATTCCATTTGCCCTCCCTAGACTGGTCGAGTTCGCCTCTCCAGTCCTCTTCTGGAGTCACGCAGACCTGCCGCACACGCACCCTGGGCACGGTGAGAATCGGGAGGCGCCGCTGTTATTTTTCTTTGTCGTGTGAAAGGCAGGGCGTTGGCTAAAGATCGAACAATCTCCCTTGGGCTTGGCAGGAGAACGTCGCTTTCTTCTCTTACCCGTTCAGCTTTGAGGCATTTTTCAGGAGAGAAGACGAGACGGAAGGTGAGCTCAGAGCAATTTGCTGTCAGATAGACAGAACACCAAGCTGCCTACAAAGGACAGCAGTGCTGCTCCATCACGTGACATGATCACTTGCCCTAGACAGTAGACATGGTTTTTTAGGAGTCTGATCAGAGAGTGAAGAAAAAGTTGGAGTAAATTTATCTGTGAGAAAGGTCCTACAAATCCATCACTGATAACTGAACCTTTTAGTGTATTTAACAGTTCAGATCTTCTGCACCTGATGTGGGTGCTTTCTTGTGTATGATTGTACCAGTAGTTTTCACTGTAACCACTGGAGGCAAAACTGTGCGACCATGTTCCATTCCTGCCTGCAGGGTCACTCCCCGAATGGCCCGTGCTATACTTCGAGGTCCTCTCCCTGGATTCCTGGCAGCGCCACCGGACCGAAGGCTACGGTTACCTGGTAATCCCCGCTACCCCTGGTAAGTCACGTTTGCACAGCGGAGGCCCCATGGCTGTAGAGGGGCCAGCTGCAGTGCATTGAGGCTGCCCCGTGTCGTCGGCAGGCTGCCAGTCCCTAACCTGCCGCACCTGGAGACCCCTGCAGCATGGCACGCTGGCCGAGCTGCGCCGCTTCTTTGTCGGCGGGGCCCTCGCACTGGAGGACCTCAGTTATGTGCGGGTGCCCGGGACCTTTAAGGTCGGTCTCCTCTCCTTTCACTCTGAGCACTGCCGGGGAATTCGCAGCTGCAGGTACATCCCTGGTCTTCAATATGCCGTGGAGACTGAGGAGGGTTCGAAAAGTAGTTTGAGGCTTTTCATTTTCCACTAAGCAATATAACACTTTGCAACTACTAATGTGGCTGAGTGCATGGGCTGTGGTCCCAAGGGGGCACTAAGAGTCCAGTTATGATAAATCGCATGGACTGTGGTCCCAAGGGGGCACTAAGAGTCCAGTTATGATAAATCGCATGGGCTGTGGTCCCAAGGGGGCACTAAGAGTCCAGTTATGATAAATCGCATGGGCTGTGGTCCCAAGGGGGCACTAAGAGTCCAGTTATGATAAATCGCATGGGCTGTGGTCCCAAGGGGGCACTAAGAGTCCAGTTATGATAAATCGCAAAATAATTACCTGCAGATAATTTGAAGCAAACCAATAACACTTTTTATTAATAAAAGCCTGAATTATATCCATGTTTTCTAAACCAAAAGATTATTATCTGGGTTTCTCAAAAGCAAGCAGACAAGCAGACACGACTCTATGCCGCCCCTTGTTCAGATGCATTCCACTGTCCACAGATGTGTGATTTTTCCTTAATGGGCAGTTTATAGAATTCCACTTTGCATACCATAATTGTAATTTGATTCTTCACAAGTGTAGGATGCAGGAGCATAAGTTTTGAGTAATTCATTACATTTATTGAAAAATTCTTGCGCGGTGAGCATAGCTTCTGAGATGAGTTTGAGCCAGGCATACTCTTTACTTCACATGCTGACTGTGCAGTGGAGCAGCGCTCCTTCATTCACTGTGTAGCTGTTCCTCCCTGTGCCATCCAGCAAGCTCTCCTTCCCCCTCTGCTGCTTTCCCAGGGAGAGCGTCTCAGTCGCCTCGGTTTCCGTACGGTGGCCACAGGAAGCGTGACCTTTACTCTGCACTGCATTCACCATGCCAGGTGGCTCCCTGTCACTGCTATCAGAATACACTGGATGCTAACACATCCGCTTTTAAGAATAAGTTAAATATTTAACTTGAAAGTAATGGATGTTGCTTTTTTTCCTGTTGTAGAGCTTTTGTAGATGCCAGTGCGTTGAGGAAGAGGAGACAGAGTGTGCTAGATCAGCTGGGAGGTTTCAGCCAACAAGGATCTGTCTACAATGTGCTAGGTGACATTGTATCTACTGTCTGAACATACAGTAACCTTCAGCTCTTTTCTGTGGAGGGGATTTCCACACAGGAATGACTAAGAATTTGCCCATCATTTGGTATATTTGATACACACCTTTGGAATATGGAAACAGCCACTAGTTTTCAACTTCCTTAGGTCATTAAGATTTTTGTGCTGCTGGAGATTAGAATTTCTGCACTCAGAAAATTGTCAGCATTTTTCCGATCCAAGTGTCAACAGTAGCCAAATGAACCTGCCAGTCAATCAGTGTGATTCATCTTGTGGAAATTCCCTCATTGATAAATTAAAAGTGCAAGTCCCCATTGTCCTTTCTGGTTTCAAATCCAGGTATTTTCATGGATCCTGTAATATAGTGAAAGTTCCTTAATTGGTTAACAATAAAACGCTTCCTAGGATATCTGTGAAACTTCTGGCTCTAACCATATGGTGAGAAAGATAACATGTAGGTGCTAATTTTAGTGCTAAATTGTGTGGATTCTACCACAGGAAAACAAGGGGGTATAGTGAGTGTGATTAATGGTCATTGTTGACACATCACAGTGAAATGTGTCCTCTGCACTTAGCCCATATGTGGGTGCGGTACCTTGCTAATCAGAGATTTTCACCAGCAACCTTCTGATGACAAGTGTGCTCCCCTCACCATTAGGCCACCGCTGCCCACAGACTGGTTGTGGCGACTCTCTCCTTAATCCCAGCCTCACTTTGACCACAGTCACAGCTATCTTCTTCCTTCCACACCCAGGGGTTATTTCCCTCCCTGCATACATTTAAATAAAATGCTATTTGAAGAAATGAAAAATACCCTCAAGTTAATGATGTGAGACTGTTCGGCAAGATTGTTTCCTAACAATTGCCACAATGTGGTCACACTTTGCTTAATATGATTTTATCCAATGTCTCCGCACAGAGACATTGAATAAAATCGTATCAAGCAAAGTGCAGCCACTTCTTGCAATAATTGATTAATTCTTTTTTACGGTTCAGCACTCTGATAATGGTGTTATATCATTAGGAGTGAAGCCTGTTTTTCAGTTCTTTATTAAGTTTCCTAACATTAGCGTAATGAACTGTATTTTATTGTGTGGTTTTGCTCATCCCTCTGTGGTCCAGAGGCTTTTCAGAAGGCAAGGAGACGCATGCAGGAGGCCAGGGAGAGCCTTCCCAGAGACCTGATAAACACCAGCAGCCCACTCGCCCCCGAGTCCACAGCATAGCTTCCCTGCTCGTCGTGTCTGGCTTCTCATCACATCGGATCTGTGATACCCAAGTACCATAAGAAAGAGAAGAAAAACAAAATCCCATCAGGATTTTTTTACATTGTTGGAATCTGGAATCGGCTTATAGTACCATCTGGAGACAGTATGCATATATTTAACATATGCAAGCAGCTTTGTAGCAATTATGTGTATTTCCATATTTGTGTATAAATAAATAGCACAATTGGTACTGATGCTATGGTTTTGGCTGGCTAAGTCGTTATGTATATGAAAACAATTTTTACATTTAATGTATGGATATTAATGTTTTAATAAAATTGTATTTGTGATAAGATTCAGTTTCTGCATATGCACGTTCTTGTGACATTTCATTGGGGGCTGTGTTGTGGTGTGTGAATGTTTGCTTGTTGCCTGGAAAAGGTCGATTTGGAAGATGGGTGGACTGAGTTATCCATTTTCCCATTTAAAAAAAATGTTAAAGACATTAAATGATTAAATGAGGCTTTTAATACAGCTTGAATGCATGGCATCTTCAGTACACCTACATAGTGTACACAATGAGTAGTAGTTAAAAATCAACAAATCGGGGTTTTTCCAAAGGATGTATAATCATTTTGCTGAAATGTAAAAATAACCCTTAAGTGCACGTTTTGATTGCAGCTTAAAAGAAGACAAACTACGACGAAATAAAACTGGAAAATTACAAACTCGATCACGAACGTCTGTCTTCAGCGCGGCCTGAATGGGGCACCAACACACAGCATTGTTAGAAAACAATGGATGATAGTTGGCGCGGTCCCTTAGAAAAAGATACGTGCATGTACCAGCTTCGCATTGCTTATGAACAAATTTAGTTTGAAAAAAATATTTATCTTAATTTATAGTAGTTGCTAATCAACTGAAATTTTACTGGAATTTAAAAAATTTATCGATTTACGTTGACAGTCTGACCTTTAACCCTTCGCTCCAACCAACCTTGACCCAACTCCGGGAAGGCGCGAGATTTGGTGATGGATAGAAAAACTAACCAGTGAGCAGCGTCGGCTGGGAACGGTGTCACTGGCTGACCAATGGCTGAGGCGCGGGGGCGGGAGTAGCGCCCGCGACGCCGCACGCTGCCGGGGTAACGGAGTTTTGGGGTTTGCACTGAATGTTGCCGGCGGCCAAGGAACTCCCGCCATTTTTCAATCTGGATGTCGCACTCCTGTTTGTTTCTGCGCCCCTCCGCACTTAGCCGCGTATTCGGGGAGCGTTTGGGGGAATAACGAGGAGCACAGGCCGCCTCGCCGGAGGAGGCACACCGAGGGAGGTGACCGGGACGGCGGGAAGGCTCGCCGGACCCCCCGAGGAGCCGCGCCGCTCCGCTCCGCTCGGGAGCCCCGCCGGACTCTCCTTTCCTCTCCGTCCCCAGGAAGCTCCTTTCCCCCGTTCCTGGCACCTGCCGCGCCGGGGCCATGCCGTCCCGGGCTGCCGGAGCCCAGTAGCCGGCCCCGCCGCTGCCCCAGCCCGCTAGCCGGCTAGCTATGCGCCCCGCGCGTCTCGGGTCCCCGGCAGACGTGCGAGGAGGAGCCCGCTAAGAGCGGTACCGCCGCCCGCCGCTTCTACGCGCATCCGGAGCCGCTTCGGGGAGCGTTTCCCTGCCGATCCGCGCTCGGCGCGCCTCCCGCCATGGCGCCGCTGCTGGGCCGGAAGCCCTACCCGCTGGTGAAGCCTGCGCCCGAGCGGCCGGGCCCCGGAGAGGCCGTCTACACCATCGAGCACACCGGGGAGGCCTTCGGGAACAAAGAGTATCCTTTCGGCGGCGCTGTGCGCTAGCGGCCTTTGTTACGGCGCGTCGTGCCCCGACGCCGCGGGGATTGCGGGAATAACCGCCCGGTGACAGCGCGCTTTGTGCGGCCGCGCTACCCGGCCCACGTCACGCTGCCCGGGAGCGCGCCTCACGGTCCGCGCAGGAACGCAAACAAAAGCGCGGCTTTTAGCGGGAGGCCGAGGCCCGGTTACCGGGGACTTCGGTTCTTTTTCTTTTCATTAACTTGGGGATCTGGCTCCCTCACGCCGGGCCTCGGCGCGCTAACGCCGGGCGGGCTGGCTCCCTTACGCCGGGCCTCGGCGCGCTAACGCCGGGCGGCCTGGCTCCCTCACGCCGGGCCTCGGCGCGCTAACGCCGGGCGGCCTGGCTCCCTCACGCCGGGCCTCGGCGCGCTAACGCCGGGCGGGCTGGCTCCCTCACGCCGGGCCTCGGCGCGCTAACGCCGGGCGGGCTGGCTCTTTCGCCCCCTCGCCACGTGTTATACGCCGCTGTCGGACTTCCCCCGGACCCGCACTAACGCACACGCGTATTCGCCCCGATCGGGGACCGGCGGCTCCAACAAAGGAGGCCAGCAGCTGGGACAAGGCGGCCATGGCCGTGATTCCCCCATGTCTGATGCTTTATACCCGCACGCCGCTTACATTTAACCCAGATGGCCACAGTAAATATCCAAATGTGTTCCCCTGTCGTTAATCCCGGGATATGAGCTCCGGGTTCATGTGTAATTGACTATATTCGTTTTTAAACTGATATATGCTCTCTTGACACAGCCTAAATAGCTGATCCTTAATTATTCAGTGCAGTTGCCACAGACTTGCATCAATTATGAATGATCCTGTCTGTCAGAGAGCAGCACAGCCACACCAGAGAGAGAGCTCTCATTTGGGCACACAACTCCTTATGTGTTTGTCATATAGTCTGCTGCAATGTCGGTTCCTTCCAACCACTACCCACTACGAGGAACCCTGAGAACCGTTGGCTCTTTTCCTGAGCGATGACTTCCAGAGAATACGAGGCCCGCCTTCAGAAGTACAGCGAGCGCATTTGGACGTGCAAGAGCACCGGCAGCAACCAGCTGACGCACAAAGAGGCCTGGGAGGAGGAGCAGGAAGTCACTGAGCTGTAAGCGCCGGGTGCCAGGGGACGGCGGCCTGCCTTCTCTGCCGTGGCACGCAGGCCTCCCGCTTCTTAACGCCCCTTTGTTTCCATACACATGCGTGTCTGTGGTTAGCGGCACGTATAACTCTGAACAGATGACGAGGGGCCCGATGAAGGGCCGGGTGCCGTTCTGAGATTAGCGGTCTCACTGACGGTTTTATCTTTGTGTTCATTTCGACATATAATTGACCCGATTGTGTCTGCGCCTTTGTTTGGAAAGACTCAAGGAGGAGTATCCGGCATGGTTTGAGAAGCCAGTTTTGGAGATTGTCCATCACAACACCGTATCTCTGGACAAACTGGTGGATCAAGCTTGGTTGGAGATACTCACGAAGTATGCTGTGGATGAAGAATGTGATTTCCTGGTATGACTGTCCAGCCCGCAGTTTGCTGCTTAGATAAACATTAGCAGGTTCTACATTCTGCCACTTTGTCTTCACTTGCATGTAATTTAGGCTTCTCTCTTGAGTCATGGAAACGATCACTTATGTAGCACATGACCCTCGTATTGAATCTTAATATTTTTGAGTGTGACTGTGTTGTTTAGTCTGTCACACATTTGCGACCTGCTACCATAGGTAGGGAAGGAGAAAACCCTGCGTGTGAAGGTGGTGAAGGTGCATCCCTTGGAGAAGTCTGAGGAGGAAACCCCTGAGAAAAAGCTCGACGGAGCCTGTGATTCTCCCTCGAGCGACAAGGAGAATGCCAGCCAGGAGAACCAGAAGAAGGACTCTCCTAAGGAGGAGGATGGCAAAAGGGAGAGCCTCTGTAAGTGAGCTCTGGCCCTCGGTGGGCTGCCCTAAAACATTTTGGATGTCTCTGGCCTAGTGACATTGTGTCAGTGGGGCAGCATGAGGCTTTGTGGGGTAAGTGTCGATACCTGTGATCAGAAGGTCACCGGTTCGAGCCCCAGCCTTGGCAGAATAGTCACATTTCCATTAGGAGCTTGTGCAAGGCCCTTAACCCCATAACATGCTTCATGGATAAATGGTTTGAGGTTCTGACCCCAAGCTTTGCGCTGAACTGTGTGTGTGTGTGCTATGTGTATATTACACTGTGATTAAAAACCTGTTATGTTGTTGTTGTGGGGACCATTTTTCAGTCCCCCCAAGGGGAAACTCAGTTTTATAAAATTCTCTCACTGCAACAAAAAAACTAGAACTGTAAAGTCTTGTATTTTGTTTGCTTACTTATGGGTTGGATTGGGTTAGGATCTGGGTAGTGGTGTGTGTGTGCGTGTGTCTCATAGGACAAGATGCGACATGTGAAAAGATGTCCTAGAGTACCTGTACTTCTGCTTGTGGAAAATGGCTTCCTTGTTTTACCCGCTCTCTCGTCTCGGTAAGGTGAGCGAGCTCGCCGCTCCCCCAGGAAGCTCCCCACCAATCTGAAGGAAGAGAAGAAGAAATGGGCAATGCCCAAGTTCCTGCCGCACAAGTACGACGTGAAGCTCATCACAGAGGACAAGGTGAGGCTGTGACATCACAGAGGGCCCGTTTAACCCCTTCCTGCTTGCTTTTTCAACTTGGATAAGATTTGGTTGGTCTGTATGTAATGCAATGACAGCAGGACGTAGAAATGTAGTTCAAACTCGCATGCACTCTGTCGTTTAACATCAGCCATTCGTGTGCCGTTCTGTTTTGGCCAGGTGATCAGTAACGTGCCTGTGGACAGCCTCTTCCGCACGGAGCGGCCTCCCAACAAGGAGATCATGCGCTACTTCATCCGGCACACGGCGCTACGGCTGGGCACAGGGGAGAGCTCCCCCTGGGTGGTGGAGGACCAATTGGTCAAGAAGTATTCTCTGCCAAGCAAATTCAGCGATTTCCTGCTGGACCCACACAAGGTACTATTTAACCTGAATTCCAACAAAACATTTACCAAGTACAGTCAATGCTTCCACGTGGTCTCCTTGGTGAGCAAAGCAAAAAGATATGAGAAATGCGAGATCGCATTTGCTTTAATATTTGGTATGTCCACCTTTTGCAACAATTACAGCAGCACATCTCTCTGGCATAGTGTCATATTTCCTGAGAACTTCAACACTAATGGTATCCCATGCCTTCTGCAACTCAAGCCAAAGGCTTTCTTTTAAATGTA
>JAODKM010000037.1:8286227-8296321 GCA_026780845.1 Petrocephalus sullivani | reverse complement strand
AGGGCTCACTTCCCTGAATGGGCGCGTCGCTGTCGGATGAGCGGGAGCACAGAGCAGCGACCGTGCCGGTGCATGAGTGGTGCCTGGTAACTAGCCGTGTGCCGCGACGGCTACATTAGTGGTGTGATTTACTGGCCGCTGGGGGAGGGCTCACTTCCCTGAATGGGCGCGTCGCTGTCGGATGAGCGGGAGCACAGAGCAGCGACCGTGCCGGTGCATGAGCCGTGCCTGGTAACTAGCCGTGTGCCGCGACGGCTGCATTAGTGGCGTGATTTACTGGCCGCTGGGGGAGGGCTCGCTTCCCTGAATGGGCGCGTCGCTGAACCGCCAGCGTGTTTAATGGGGCGCTAATGTAATGCGGCGGCAGCTGTGACACCCGGGCCGGCCCGAGGCCCTCGCGGGGAGCTGACAGGCAGCTTGACAAGCAGACAAAGGCCACCATATGCCCCAGCTTCTCTGCCCCTCCCCCTCCCCTCAATTGGCCAATGACCCATGAGAGAGGCGGGGCTTCCCTCTGAGGATGATGTAATGCCCAGCATGTGGAGTGGGAATCCCACGAATGAGGGCCTCCTTGTGGCAGGGCTGAGGGCGGAACGTAGGGCTGACCGTAAATGCGGTGCTGAGGGATGGGAATGATCGCTATGTGCTCTGCTCTTCTCATCAGCACTATTGTTTTTTTCCCCGTGTGTTTTTGTGAGGCCATGCAGCTATTTTTCATTTATCTTGTGCGTTTGCCCTTGCTTGTATGGTTTTGAGCGATTCCTGATAGGACTGTTGAGTGGTACCGCCTGTCTGATTTTGGGCTGTCGGGTTGCGGCTCTGGTCCCACTCTCACCAGCTCCGTTTCTGCTGTGTGCCCCCCCTCCCCCCCTTTCAGTAGCGGGCTGGGTCATCTTCGCGGCCCCAGCACCTGTCTGGGTGCCTCAGACGCGGCCTGCACTCTGCTCATATACAATCCGACATGTGCCAGGCCAGTGCGGGAGACTCTGGGGGAGAAATGGGTTCTGTGTCACTGCCACCAACCTGCACGCACCTGACAGTGCGCCCCCCGCAGGACGCTAGGGGGATGGCTGTCCAGTGCTCCTTTAACATGAGCCGTGTCCATCTTATCAAATTCGAAATATAAATTTCAAATTTGATATGAATATCATACTTTTTTTCTTTGTTGAGGAGCTGAGAAGTACTTTGGTGTAGAATAAGTCCTTATTGTGTGAAATTCTGATTGTGTGAATTATTGTGTGAAATCTCTTAATGTCTGAAAAGTCTCCAAAAATTTATGACAAAGCGAAATACTGTCAACGATTTATTAAAATGTTAAGGTTCCTGGAGGGCCTTGTCGCCATTCCCTTGTGGCAGAAGTGTTTATAATTTGAGAATTTCGGCGTTCAGGGGTCACACAGTGAAGAAATATGAGTGTAACACTGTGGCCAGTCACATCATTTATAATCATCTGGCTGTAAGTGGGTGTCTCGCTGGCCCCTCCACGCTCCTGGCAGTGTCTGATGATTAATGTGATTGTATAGCTCTGTAGGTGAGTGGTACGTGTCTCCTAGGGGTGATTAAGCAAACGGGCCTTCCGAAATGTTTGACTTATGAGCAACATTTTGAATGGCTGCTGGACCAATGAGAGTGAATGAAGTCCATTTGCAGCCTTTTAGAGGTAATTGTCCTGTAAGTGTCTGGCTTTATTAAGTATAGTGTGTGTGTGTGTGTGTGTGTGTGTGTGCGCGAGGGATCTCACCCCCCGTGTCTGTACTCCTCAGTGAGACCGAGGAAGGCACTCAAAGGAAAGCAGTCCCGCTCCAAGCAGCCCAGCAAGGTGTCGGCGACCAAGAAGGAGCCTGGGCGCGTGGGCCGGCCTAGGGGCTCGCCGGGCAGCCTCGCCGAGTCCCAGGAGCCGGTAAGGAGATACCTCCGGTATCACTCACTACATGCACTAGAGCAGTGTCTGTCAGACTGTCTGCGTTTCGGCTGGGCTGAGGGTCGCCGTACTGAATGGCCTTAATGCTCAGGGGGCTTCCCGGCTCCCTTGTAACCGATGCCGTCATCCAGACCCCTCTCTCGTCGCATACTTAACCCCCTGGCGAGGCCCGTGGGGGCCCCCCCCCCGCGGGGGGGCTTTTTCGCCCCCCCCCCCCCCCGGCGTGCTCCAACTCCTCATTACCCGCCAGGCTGGCGCTCAGGGGCAGATGGAATGCCAGCTATGAGCCCCGGTCACCCTGCCGTCCGTCGGCCCGCGCAGACACCCCTGGGGGGGGCCACACTGGACCCTATTTTAGGGCTCGCCTTGGCATTGTTTTCCAGTGAAACCCCGTGGATCTCGCCTCTAAATGTAGCGACTGACGTCCCTCTCTGTGGTAACCGCATGTCACTCGTGGCCAGAGGCGTCGGGCCGCTTTCTGCCACTCAGCACCACTGTCCCCCCCCCCCCGCAGGTGCGGCACGGCTCCAGGATGGCCAGCCGGAGGCATAATGTGGAGCTGGAGAAGTGTGAGGACGTGCTGCAGAAGCTTATGAAGTACCGCAGCAGCTGGCCCTTCAGGTGAGAGCGGCTTCCACGCCCCGAGCAGCTCAGCGCTGCTGTCATGCACCTTCTAGCATCATTAGTGCAGGGAAGCATCTCTGTCCTCTGTAGGCCGGCTTTGGGGGGCAGTGATGAGATACCCTCTTTCTCATTGCAGAGAGCCGGTGTCCCCTGAAGAAGCTGAGGACTATCTGGACATCATCTCCCAGCCCATGGACTTCCAGACCATGGTGCAGAAGTTCGCCGACGGCCGCTATCGACACAGCAGCGACTTCCTGGAGGACATGAAGCTGGTGTTCTCCAACGCGGAGGAGTACAACCAGCCGGGCAGCGTCGTGCTGTCCTGCATGGCCAAGACGGAGCAGAGCTTCCTGGAGCTGCTGCACAGGATGGTGCCGGGCCTGAGCTACCTACGACGCCGGCCCCGGAGGCGTCTGGGCCGAGCTGAGGGGGCCACAGCGGAGGAGGTGGGCCGGGGCGCGGGCCGGACCTCCCGGCGAGCAGAGCGGGACGCAGAGCCACGCAGGCGAGGGCGCCCGGCCCGGCGTGTCTGCGTGGAGAGCGACAGCGAGGAAGAGGAGGAGGAGAGGGAGGCAGGGGCCGCCAGGAGGACCAGCAGACGCGCCGCAGCCGCCAGCCACCGGGGGGAGCAGGAGGCAGAGAGTGAGGGCGAGCGGGAGGCGGGCCGGCCGCGTAGGCGGGCGCGATGGGGCCCGGAAGCAGAGGAGGCGAGCAGCGAGGAGGACAAGGCCAGCCAACGACATTCCAAACGGCAGAAGCTGTCCACATGAGGCTCTCACAGCGCAGGGGGTCTGCGACTTCCTCCGAGGTCCTGCCGATTCTGCCCGAGAGTCGGCCTTTTCCCTTTCTGTCCTTCTTTTGCAAAGCTGATTTTTAATACCTGTAACGCTATCTTTGGTATAATCCCGCGGGCCCCCCCCCAACCACGGACAGAATGTTTCCGTATTGAGTGAATTGAGCGCTTTTATAAAACTATTTCCTATATCGAGTCTCTGCTATGTTTTGGTATCCTGATGATTAAAATGGACCGCTTGGTGATCTGGGCTCATGGCCGCAGCTGGAGTGTAATGCTGAAGGGTGGAAAGTCGGTGCGGATGCTGGGGGCTGTGGGGGGCTGGCAGCTGTGGGGGGGGGGAGAGAGCTCGCAGCTGTGAATTAAACTTGTGCTGCACTATTTGGATGCTTTATTCACCACTGAAACACTGGCACCCCGTTTTCAGGCTCGTCTGTTTGAGCCCAGTCTTAAAACTCACGCTGGCTTTTCATTTTCCTTTCTCGTATGCAACAATCTGATCACTGCTATAATTATGCAATTTTTTTCCCCTTTCTAATGACTTTTTTCTGAAAGTAGCTCTGGTGCAAGTCACTTCTGCTTTAAGGCAGTCCTGAAAAATGTGCTCGTTCTGTATCTCGGCAAATCCAGGTAAATATTCCTGTTGGCAGGAAGCAAACTTGAATTTGAATTGACCTTTTTTTTTTGTTTTGGGTCAGCTGGTGGTGGTGTGTGTGCGGCGTGTTTCCGGTGTGCGTCTTTCTTCGCAATGTGAGAACTGCAGTTATAACAATTCTACCTCTTACATACCTCATCATAAGCGATATTGGGCAGTAACACCCCCCCCCCCTCCCCTCCAACAGACCCGCTTATAATCCCACTTTTTAGGTAATTCTATTTCAAGATGTCAACATAAAACTGACAACTTTGTTTTTTTTTTTTGTCCTTCCTGAAAACCAGAAGAAAATGTCGCGCTGGTCTGCTCTTGGTTCTACAGCAGTGGGATTATATTTTTGTTTAACTCCTTTTTATAGCCATGGGTTTGAAGATGTATAGTACATTTTTGGCACAGAAGGCGGACAGTCTATGATTAGCCATTTTGGGTCGTGTCAAACCACAATCCAGTTCTAGCTGCGAGCTGCGTGCTCAAGTCCCAGTTTAGATCAGTTAAACCCCCTCCTCTCCATTGCTCACCATGCTGGTGACCAGTGTCCGTTTTAATTCCACAATGCTATTTATCTGCAGAATACATGTTAGACAGCCATAATCAGCCTTTAAAATAGAAACATATTTGCATGCTATTTGCAAAGGAATATTAGTACATTTTAATGTTAAATGAGTCATTGTTTAATATGTTAAAGGTAAAACCTTTAATTTGTTACTTAAATCCTTTAGTCCTCAGTTTTAGCAGCTTGATATTTAAAAATATCATCAGCAGAGTATGTTACCGTCTTAGTCTTACCCCAGCCTATGCAACACTACAGGTACGGTTCAGCTCTGACCACTAGGTGTTGCTCTTGTTTCGCTGTAATGTGGGTCTGCTGCCTAAGGAGACTGGAGGCTTGTCCTACACACCAGCCCCTGGATGCCCTCTGACCTCCTGCTGTGCTTTGTGGTCTCCTGTCCTGCCAGGGCGCTTAGCTGACGGTGCAGCCCCGTATTCCCTTCATGGCCTCCTCACTCGGGTACTTGAATTCTCCTGTCCAGTGGCCGTGTTAAATCCTACATTAGCTTTCATCTGTCTCGCAAAACTTCTTTTTGTTTTTTTTGGGCTATATATTTGCAGGGACCCCCTGTCGTTGTTTTTATGACTGGATGTGGTGATGGGGGGTAAAAAGGTCCGAAGCTGTTGACTGTTGCCCCCGTTTATAGATCAGTTGTACATGCTTTCTTTGTTTACTCAGACTCAAAGTCTGCGACGGCTCTTTTTATAGGCTCCAAATAGGCTAAGATGAACAAGTTGGACTCCATTGTAATTCTAAATAAAAATAAATGAGCATTTTAATTTTAGAACCTCTTTTTCTGACGTGTAATTTGCCAGCCGTCACTGCCAGTCAAACTTTATAATATTTGGACTTTGGGGTTGGGGGGGGGGGCAGGGTGGGTTCTAGTAATAAATGATTAAATGATTCTAAATGCGCACAAAAGTTGTCTTTTCTTGTGGGTGCCTTTTAAATGCCCAAATTGAATGCATGGAAAGAGGTTTTTCTCCCTAAACGGCCCCCACACTGTCTGTGCTTATTTACATGGGTGTAGCGATAAGCACAGGTGCGGTTGGCACCAAGGGTACCTGCATGAACAGGCCTGCATGGTGACGGTCCATTCAATAACTACAGTGTCACACATCCTTCTGCATTCAGTCCAGTTAAGGTAAATGGCCTCCTCGGGGTTTCGGTCACCTTCGTGCCCCCCGTCTTCTCGTAACGGCAGGTAATGAAAGGTGACAAACTCCCGAAGTTATGGGCTGTAAGCTCGCTGCCTCATTGGGGGCGTAAACGCCCTGGGAGAAGGTGCACCTGTGACGGCTGTTTGTCACCACCGCCAGGTCCTGGGGTGGGAGGTCAGGGCCTCTGCTCCATAAGCCGCCTTCCCACCGGAGTTTGGGGGCAGAATTCCGGCTCCCTCTCGTAGTTCAAGGCCGCTTGCATGTGTCCCACCGCACAACAGAAACTGTGGCCTTTATGCTAAATAAACATGGCGAGACAAGAAACTGCACCATCAGCCCAAAATAATGGAGGATGAGCTCATCGTTTTGTTATGACTCGTAGTTATTGGACGCTCGATTTGCACAAGTCCAAAAATACTGGGCAGTTGTCCTTTATCCTTATTCGCCCCGTTACATTTTTATTTAGTCTGTCCTGCAGATTTTTGTTTTTTTTTCTTTGTTTTCCACCGAATTAAAAAAACAACGTAATGTTATTCCACTAATATGCGCTGGCACTTGCACCGATGATATTAGACGCGTTTTCAGATGCAGAAAATAGAGCTGTGAGCAAAAGAGCTATTCATTAACGCTTTTACTGTAATTGAGATGAACAAATAATTCCATCTGCTCGATTTTTGCTCCCCTACTTCCGTCTCTTTTCCTCGCACATGCGCGTAACGTCCAGGTTACTGTTGGTACTAATCAAGCAGTCGGCAACGGTCATCGCTACCAGCCTCTGCCTGTAGTTCTCGGGCGAGCATGAAGTACCTACTTCCGGAGTAGGGACTGCAGAAAGGTTCAGGAACTACAATCTGAGTTTCTGCAATGGGTGTTCCTGTGGTGGGAACGCACCCATAGCTGCAGAAGGTGGGACCTCCATAGCACACCCACTGCTAGCTGGATTTTTTGTCATTAACCATTCAAGTGGCCTTCCATGGTTGAAAGGGTTGAACTCCTCGCTTTCCTGGTTGGTTGGGATGATCGCCTGAGCTGTTTCTCAAGGAAGCCTCTGTGATGATATCCAAATTGGCCAGTGATCTCATTTTACCTTCGTTATTTAGACGTCCTTGATTAATGGGCTTCTCTTGTATCACTTGCAGTCCGCCCACTCTTGCCTTTTAAGATGTCCTCCGCATCTCAGACCGACAGGAACGGAACCTGAGATCCACATGGTCCGCAGGAACAATGCTCCATGGTTGCTGCTGAGCGAGTTGCTTCGCCTGATAACTGAACGTAAGCATTCCCAGCCCTGGGGTATCTGCTGGGAACACTAAGCGGCCCTTATCAGCAGATACCAGACCCGTTCGGCTCTGCGATCAGTGTCACCGGCACCGTCCCTCGTCTTTAAGTGCCTGCTGTCTATTTCACTCCCCTAATACCACAGTGCACAAGAAAAATACTCGGGGGAAGTTCTACCCAGAATGCCCCGGGAGACGCGACACAATGCCTAATGACTTGCATTGTGCTTGGAGCTCCCATGTTACTTCTGAGATACTTGCCGCGGTGCGAGTCGCTCTTGCTGGGAGTTTGTGTTTCCCCAGCAGCCAGATCTCAGTCTCTTTAGATCAGTAACATTGCAGATTTGCCCCAGCATGGACTCCTGCCTTTATCCTGGTCTACAAGGCCATATTTAATCCCTTGTGTAACACGGCCTGCCCCTGTACATCCCACAAACCCCGAGGTAACTTAATCCTTCCTTTTGAGAGCGTGCATACATACACGGGCACAGTGACAAGTCCTTAGATCCAGGGAGCCTTTCAGCGCTTTATCTTTGGGACTTTCTTAACATGACCCTGTGTGTGGAGGGCAACAAATTGATGAAAAAGTGGCTTAAAGGGCAGAATGGCTCTCTGCCAAGGGTAGCTTCAGCTAACTTTCAGGAAGATCCCGTTCAGTGCTCGCTGTGATCCGTGCTGCCCCGCCCGTCGCGTCGCTTCTCGGGGGCTGGTTTTTCAGGCTGCCATCTTCATGCACATGCCAACACCCCCCCCCTCCCCCCGAAGCCCACGGAGTTGTACCAAGACGCGGCCTGACCTGGTGTTCCTTTGTGCCGAGCCTGCCGGGTGTGAAAGCCGGGGTGACGTGTGACTCGGAGCTGCCACAGCCCTGAATCCGACTAGGACAGGAACGCTGATTATTCTCACAGCAGAACAGGAGGCGGAGGAAGTTATGCCGCGTATTTGCAGTGATGAAGGCAGATCAAGGCCCCAGAGGAGCCCTATCATAGTACCCTAAGGCCAGGCACTTCATCTCAATTGCAAATTGTAAGGGATTTTGTGGGAGAAAATTGTCATCTAAGCAACAAAATAACTTCTAGCTGCAAGTCAAACACTTTGCCTTATTGGTATGCAGATCTGTCGGCTGAGGGTGGCACTTGGTCAGACTTTTTACGAGAGCATGAAGCTGAGTGGAGCACAGGAGGGAAGTTAAAGACCTGCACTTTTTAATCAGAACTACGGCCTTTTGTTGAGGACATCTCTTGACATCTCACTGTGAAGTGTGGCATGGAATCTCTTACTCTTACAGACTACGGCTAACGCTGTTATCCTCTTAATTTGGTTAGTTTTGTTTTCTGAAGTTAGGTGAAGATCACACAGCCCTTGCGGGCTCATTTTGATATCGTCTATAGTTCTGGTCTTTGTTTTTATTTTGTTTTCTCGTGCTGCTCTGGGGTGACTGTGTCGGGCGGATGTGGGCCGTACGGCTCCATCACGCCCCCTGCTGGGGGCCGGGGGCCACGTGGAAGCAGCTGTCCAGCAGCATTTGGTAAGGAGAGGTGAGAAAAGTAGGCTCTCCGTTATGTGTAACAACTGTGCGTGCTGAACAAGGCAGGCCTGTGAGGGGTGGCCGTGCGTGGAATCCCAAGCCTCCCCACCCTCCCGAGCCCCCGGCTCTGCATTTGCCCCTTCTCTCCCCCTGACTTACCCCCTTATATCTCTCTTCCTTAGCCCCCCCAGGGGGTCTCTCCTGATCACTTTCTTCACTCCCGTTGAAAAGTTGCACTGTCCTTGCTCACTTTCATCTGTTTGCTCACACATTTGATTCCCCCCGCCCCTCCAGTGACTCACTTTAATGGCAGGGTGGGGCGCAGGTGCCCACTGTGACCTTTGACCCGCCGTTATAAACATACAGCGGCAACTAGCTAATCAAGGTCTCGGACCGTGTCAGTACAGGCAGCGGTTGAGGTGTAAAAATATTTCGGGGGGGGGGGGTGGCATCCATATACATCCCATGACAACTCGGGCCTTGAGTACAGACCCGCAGGGACCAGCGACCATGTATTGACTGACTTGCACAGCCACATAGTGCCCAGATCTTCCTCACACTCTGGCCTGGCCCATATTCAGTCACAAGTGTGTTTTGCCGCGTGGTTCCCAGGGTATTAATCTATCATCCCCTCTATCTGTTTGTTTTGCTTTCCTTGGTGAGCTAAGGGGAGTGAACAGAGGAAACAGCCGTAGATACATCCGCTACCTGCACTTACATAGTCAAGGGCGTGCTGAAGCGGCCATCTTTTTCGGTGACGCGCAGCGGAAGGGATGAATAGAAGTCGATAACATGCATTTAAGAGCCCTTGAAGGAACTGAAGATTGTCACACTTCTAGGCGCAGATCATTCTTGAGTCTGATAATACACGACGTGTCACAAAGACCAGAGATTCTGCTTCGGCGGCGCATATTTCAGCCTCATTAAAACAAACAAACAGGCCAGACGGCTTAATTTGAAGCCTGAGGAGGCAAACAGTCGTGGCGCGTTCCTTTGATGTGAAGACCAGAGTCGTGCCCCCCCCAACAAAAGAGGAAAGGAGGGGCTTCTCAATGCAGGCTGAGCTCTTATTTCCATACAGAAGTCCCTCGTTAATGGGTCTGATTAAATGCCGCCCCGCGCCTTGGGACTCTGGTCAGGGAGAGGGCGGGACTTCCTGCTTGTGACACTCAATGGAGGAAAACGTGTAGGTCGCCGAGCTGCTCGTTTTGACTTCTTAGCTCACCCCTGTGTGACAGTTCATTCCAGCTGTTCAGTGGGGGTGGATTTTTGAGAAAAAATAAACACCGGAAAACAAGCCACATTGAGGACGTAAGAACGACCAGTTGCACATAAAGAGTCACAGTCATAGAGTACTCAACTGGTTGGTTGAAACAAAACCATGGTCTGGATTTGTACTTTCGGGACCTGAACCCTCCACAACTGTGTATCCTCTGATTCTTCCCACTTTCCAGAACTCTCTTGGTCACCCAGATACACTATGACAGACCCAACTTCTATGAAAATTCTAATAATTACACTATGTAACAAATTTTTATTTTTATTTTGTTCCTGGGTACAAAGTGTGTTTTCCTAACCCGTTATGG
>JAODKM010000037.1:8238185-8252836 GCA_026780845.1 Petrocephalus sullivani | reverse complement strand
AGGAAAAGCTGGAGTGCCCTCAGTATGAGTCTGCCTCTAATCACAGGAAAAGCTGGAGTGCCCCCAGTATGAGTCTGACTCTAATCACAGAAAAAGCTGGAGTGCCCTCAGAATGAGTCTCTAATGCCTCTAATGTCTCTAATCACAGGAAAAGCTGGAGTTCCCTCAGTATGAGTCTCTAATGCCTCTAATCACAGGAAAAGCTGGAGTGCCCTCAGTATGAGTCTGCCTCTAATCACAGGAAAAGCTGGAGTGCCTTCAGTATGAGTCTGCCTCTAATCACAGGAAGAGCTGGAGTGCCCCCAGTATGAGTCTGACTCTAATCACAGAAAAAGCTGGAGTGCCCTCAGAATGAGTCTCTAATGCCTCTAATGTCTCTAATCACAGGAAAAGCTGGAGTTCCCTCAGTATGAGTCTCTAATGCCTCTAATCACAGGAAAAGCTGGAGTGCCCTCAGTATGAGTCTGCCTCTAATCACAGGAAAAGCTGGAGTGCCTTCAGTATGAGTCTGCCTCTAATCACAGGAAGAAATGAAAAGGCTGACTGGCTGACAGAATAACCCACTAAGTGAGTGTGCTGATAAACAAGTAAAACGTTTATTCTCTTGTTCTGTGACCTGTCCATCCATCCATCCACCCCCTCACCCAGAGCCATTTATCCAGTGCTGGCCCACAGAGATCCCAAAACGTATCCCGGGAAGCGTGACCATGAGGCTGGCTATTACCCGCCGGCCGGGATGCACTTCGTAATCGACTTGCAAAAAAAAGAACTTGCTGATAATTTAAAAAATCCGACAAAAGGAAACAAAGCCTTACGCAGAGCAGGGGTCACGAGCACCACAAAATAAATGATCTGCTCTGAGGCACATCTTCCAGGCTTGGAGTCATGTCTCTTTTACATACAGCTGAGCCGCAAAGAGCAATAATCCTCAGTTCACGGTAACACAAGCACCCTCTATTTAGAGCTAAGAAAGCAAAGCGATAAGGCCAGACTAATAACCACTGCCGCTTGCGAGCCCGCGCTCCGGCGTGTCAGCACTAACAGCTTACACGACCTTGCTGCTTTCTGGGGAGGCTCCAACTGGCCTAGGCCACAATTAAGACGGCTTCACACACCACCGTGGCCAGCCGGCTCTCAACCACCCTCCGGATCCATTTTCGGCCCGACTCACGCTCCCCGGATACGTCTTCCTCAGCTTGGCTCCGTCGGGCCTACCTGACGCAGACAGCCTAAGAAGCATTCACTTGAAAGTGCTTGAGTGTTTTTGCTTTATTAAATCGGTGGGGAGTGAGGCGACCCTCAGACTGCTGCAAATTTATTCAGTGTCTGCTTTCACAAACGTGCGCGGCGTCCAGCTCCCACTTTACAAGGACCATATGTGGGGATTAGGTGCGAGGTCCGTGGCAGTGTGACTGCACACACAGGCTGGTGCCAGCCTCCACGTCCAATCAAAATGCAAACACAGGTCTCCAGGCCGCCTGCTCTTTCATATTTATTTTTACATGGTGCCCTTTTCAGCATGCTCTCCACAAAGCATTTGGTGCACTAACAAGAAAAGAGAGTCAAAACAGCAGTTTATGTTGAATACTGTATAATAGTCGCCGGTGTGGAAACATTCCTGTACTGATGTTACAAGAATAAAAACAGTCTAAGGGAGACACTCACACTCACACTCACACCTGCAGACTCTCACACTCACGCCTGCAGACTCTCACACTCACGCTTGCAGACTCTCGCACTCACACTTGCAGACTCTCACACTCACGCCTGCAGACTCTCACACTCACGCCTGCAGACACTCACACTCACACTTGCAGACTCTCACACTCACGCTTGCAGACACTCACACTCACAGACTCTCACACTCACACTTGCAGACTCTCACACTCACGCCTGCAGACTCTCACACTCACGCCTGCAGACTCTCACATTCACACTTGCAGACTCTCACACTCACGCCTGCAGACTCTCACACTCACGCTTTCAGACACTCACACTCACGCCTGCAGACTCTCACACTCACGCCTGCAGACTCTCACACTCATGCAGGAAGTCTTACGGCAAATCTATATGATTCCGTTATAAACCTGAAATTAGCTCCGTCAAAGGCATTGGGGTTGTTTGCAAACTCTACCCACTACTTGCAAGGTGAAAAAAAAGTTACATGTAAATGCGTGTGCATGTGCATGTGGACTTTGTCTCGAACTGAAAATCTTATGCCAGCCAGCTGACCAAAGTGTCGATAACAGCTGGACGCTTTTGGGCAAAGCAAAATTAGCTGAATTTACAACTATAAAATTCAATCCTGAAATCCATAACTAAAATCTATTACACAAGCAGCAGCTGGAAGCGACCACGCCCCCCTACCTGGCTGTGACATCCTAGTAGCATGTGATGTCTCACTAACTTAACGAGGGGATTCCAAAAACAAACAGCAAATAATAGCCCGGCAACAGCTGCACGTCAGGGTCGGAAGAACCCGGAAGAGCCGTCAGGGTCGAATAAGGCGGGATCCATTGGGGCAGTCGCCCTTTACTCTGACGCGAATGGGGAGCCTCATCTCTGTACAGCGTGGTGACACGCCGTCTCATGCCGCCATGGAGAAGACCGCAAGAACCAGAGAATGATACTTTATTTGCCATGTACAGGTTCATTGAGGGGGGGTGGGGGGGGGGATATGATGGTGCCGTAGTTAGCACTTCTGTGTCACACCCCTGGGACCAGAGTTTGAATTTCTGCAATGAATCTATGTGCGTGGAGTCCTCCTTCCCGTGTTGTCGTGGGGTTTCCTCCACGTTACTGAATTGCCCATCGGTGTGTGAGTGTGCCCTGTGATGGGCTGGCACCACATCCTGGGTTATTCCCTGCCCTGTGCCCTGTGATGGGCTGGCACCACATCCTGGGTTATTCCCTGCCCAGTGCCCTGTGATGGGCTGGCCCCCTATCCTGGGTTATTCCCTGCCTTGTGCCCATAGGCTCTATACTCCTGAAAAGGACAAACAGTTACAGAAAAAGGATGGTTGACAGTACATTGGAATGCCTTTTTTTCCACGTATCCCATAATTTTTGGCTTTGAGACATATATAAGTAGTCAAGAGCATAGCTTGGGGCCCATGGATAGCCATTCATCTTAGGCATTTGGGGGCTTTGCTCAAGATCCTATCAGACATGTGACTATCCTACTAAGCATGGATTTTGAACCAGAGATCTTTCGATCATAGGCGTAGAGGCCTAGCCTGATGTCCCCCCCCCCCACCCGTGACGCCAGGGGGAGGCAGCATATCAGTCAGTTTGATCTGCTCTGTCAGGCTCCCCAGCATAGTGGCAGAGACACACAGCAGGCCGGCTGCACCCTGCTCTTGCCTGCGGGGCCCACGCTGAAAGGCCTGTTTGATTCTGCCCCGGCGCCATCCCCTCTATCCGGCCTGTTTTCCTTGGAGCCGGAGGCCTGTAAGCAGCTCCAGGTTCCCCATTTACTGTCACTCAAAGGGCCCCTTTCTCTGGTTCTCCTTCTGCAGCGTGAGACGCCGCGCCTCCTTCTCACCTTCCTACCCTGCGAGCGCTCCAATCTGGCTGTGCCGAGCTTCCCTCCGCTGGCACGCTAACATAAACACAGGGCCTTCGTGCATATAAAGCCCCGATTCTTCTCCTTTGCGTTCGAAAGGGGGGGAGAAAATGAAAAAGAAAAACATGTATGGTAATTTTTGGCACCAGCCAGTGGGTCCCGACAATGTTTTCCCTTGTTCTTTAAAATTGCTGGTTTGCCTTTCTAAGAAATTCAATGTCAAATAAAGTCCCGATTTTTAAATAATCTTAATAAAACCGAAGGGAAGATAATGTTCCGACTTGTCTTCGGTCTGAAAACGAAACACGTATTTTGAGAAACTCTCAAAAACATTTCTCAGCTCTGTTGGTGGAACATCTTAATTGCTGCTGAATGTGGCCACCATGTGCACCGTCTGAGCTGGACAGAAGATGCAAACCATATGGAGTTAATTTCCCATGTTTGTGGCTGCATAACAGCAGGTGAAACTGCCCCTACATTAGCCGAATGCGATAAATTTGTCGTTATGCTAACTACTGCTTAGCAATACTAGAGCAGCAGTGGCTACACTGCATAGATTTATATGTCACATGTCGGACTGGGTTGATGTAGTACTGTGCAACAGTCTTACGCTGCCAAAGAAAATGAGATTTAAATTATGTTTATGCTGATATTAAACTATGGTTTTATGTCTGTCAAAATGTGACAGCTTAGCCATTTCAAAACCTCTCCTTAAGTCACCTCGGTATCTGCAGCTCTCTTCCAATATGCCCGGGGAGAGGGAGTCACTTGGGGGCTTTAGCACTTTGTTAGCCTCCCCCCCCCCACAAATTTAGTTTAATTACTGTATTCTCTTTTATTTTCAGACCCCCCCTAGCAAAGGCTTGGCCCTCCTTTCCAGAAATCTCCGGTGACACTCTTGAATGTGCTCAGATTCTCGAATCGCTAGCACGTCTTGTTTGGCTAATCGCTACCTCATGAAGTTCACAGATTAAGTTCATAAATTAAATGAGCTGGTGGTGAAATTTAATGAATACATGGACTGGCCGGGGTGTCCTCGAGGAGGCCTCTGGGAACTGAAGCCGTGTTCTCCTGGCCACTAAGAAAGACTGACTTTCTGGAGGAGAGAAAAAATTCTTGTTACTTTTTATTGTATTACTGTTTATTTATGTATATTTTAATATTAACCTGTAGCGAAATATGCCCATTCTGCCCAGATAAATAACTTTAAACATAGTTTTACTTTTGCATAGTACTCAATGTGCCAAACATTTAAGAATGGTATTACAAGATAATGACTTAAAGCAGGTTTTTGATATTTATCGATTACTTCATTAAAGGCTTATTAAATGTAACTATATGACGAGATTAAGTGTTAAATAAGTTGTGGAATTTCCTGGGAATATAACTACTAGTTTGCAAAGCATGCTCTTTCTTCCACAACAAAAAGCGTGGCTAACACCATATCCTTCCAAACTTTATGTCTGTCAAAACGTGACAGTCTGTTCCAGACTGTCTGAAAAGCATGTTCAGGTCTGACTTTCAGAACAACGCACTGAAACTGTTCTATAAACAGGACCTACTACCAGACCATAACCTGTTCTGTACTTAGTATCTCAAAGTGAGATTTTTGGAAGCTAGGCTCATCTGGGCAACTTAAATAATAAACCTTCCGATGCTTTGGTATGACTCAATTGGCAAAAGCTCTTAGAAACAAATCATTATAGAATGTCTAAGGAATCTCTCGAAACTGAAGGCCAGGTGTGCAGAATGATATAACTCTGGGGTAGATTCAGAGGTTCCTCTGGGATAAGCAAAAACCAACACTGGACTGGGTGGGCGTTTCAAAAAGCAGGATTTCTCAGTTACCTGGCTTAACTTAACCTAGTAGTGACGGTAAGGAGCATTCCTGATGGACAATCATGACTTCTAGCTTAAGTTAACTTAAGTTTTCAATCTTAAGTGAATAATCATGCCTTGCGGAACACGCCCCTAAACTCTGCATCCAGTGAGATAAAGCTGTTAGCTGTTTTACTCGTCTTTTACCAAACTCTTGAGGGGAATGAAAGGCTTTTTCTGGTTTGGGGCTCTCTTGACCCTGAATTGCACCCAGGCCAGATAATCGTATGAGAACGTTCCAGTACGAAGACACCTCTGCCAGACTGGTGACAATTGAGACTGGCAACCATCGAGGCCTGCCGTCTGATGGCAGACAGGCACGTCCTTTCTGACGTTTGCTCCTTAGGGACTCCGCTGGACTGACAGCCCAGGAAACCGAACAAAAAGCACACAGCAGAGGCAGCATCATTCACAGCGGATAAAGATATAACCAGTACGTCGAGGGCTTAATCCCTGGGTAGGCATCAAACACCAAATCACCGGGCAATCTGCTTACTTCCGCACATTTACAATCCGTCAGAGGAAAGCACACAGTGTTACATCACTCATAAACAAGAAAACAATCCTCCATGTGTAACACTGTTCCATTAAAGGCAAAATAAGAGAATGGCTGATTCTCTGTGTGATTCTCTTAATGCTGAACCAGCCAAATTGGATTTTCTGTGCTCCCTCGAGGAGGAATGAATCATATTCTACATTATCCTGACTTTTTATGTGAACATCCTGACCAGTAAACTGCTAAAGAGCACACTGCATTAATTACAACCGCATGTGTCATTAAAGCGCCTGGACCCACTCAGCTTTGGTGTCATTACAGTGCCTGGATACACTTAATGCGCCAATTTCTGCCATAATTGTAATGAACAGCACAACAGGCATGTATGTAAAAACAGTGCAGAGCTCAAAAACAGATATGGGACCCAAGGCGTACATAATGCTATTTCCAATTACCAAACCAAGAACATTATGAGCATTTTTATATTTTTAAGGGGGGTACAAGTAACTATGCCCATTGTCTAATTTGGTGTAATTACCCTTCTGCTGATTATGGCCTGTGACCTCGGGTGCCTTGAGAGTCCAACCTCAGCACAAAGGAATGAACATACAGTTTGCTAATCCACGCACGCATTGTACCAACCCTGGCGCCAATTGCTTCAGAACACAGATATTGATAAATAGAAAATGTTTCCTAACACTTTACTTAAAGCAATTACTCAACTCAGGGGCTGACATCGTGGTACGAGCGAACGCATTGGCCGAAAAAACGGTACGTTTCTTGTTATAATTGTGCAAGTGCGTACTTACTGTATTTACGCAGCTATGACAAGAGATTACAGTGTAATTGGTAAAGTTTATAATGCTCGGTAATTTCATCATAACAGCGCAAATGCGTTTATACGCCTATGTGCATTTGCGCTGTTATGACAAGAAACTGCTGCACATTTTACGGTTTATACGGCAAATGTGTACTTGCGTATAACTTATATCAACCCCTGGTTATAATGTGTTATGCTTTTTTATAAATATTTATATTTGTTTATAACACTTTATGAATGTGTTGCAATGAATTATACAGGCAGACATTAGACTATATGAATATGTGACCTTCTCTCAGTGGAGCTCATCCATTCTACCAATCGCTTGACTCCTACACGTGTAAACTGCCAATGGCAGAGAGCACCAGTGACAGGCTCGTGAATTCACAGAAGCACCAAGCAGAAAAGGCCACGGGCTGCCACACAATGCACTGCCAGAGGCAGGACCATATGGCTGGGTCATTGGCATCAATAGAATATTTTTGCCTTGAGAAGCGTTCCATTATGAAGCCTAGTCTTTATCTGCCGTACAATACACTGACCTTATGTCTGGCTTATGTACAGAGAGGCTGTAGATCTGCTGGGATTCTGCTCTTACACAGAAATACAGAACAAGGTCATATGTCAGCCGTTCCAGGGGTGGCACCTTTTGGACCTTCTGGAGTTTCTGGGACGATGACTCCAGAATCGAATGACATCGTGACGAGCATTTATCTGATTGGTACAAATGCTGGCCATCTGCTGCTTTTCGGCAGGACAACCAAGTATCAAAATATGCCACAATTATGCCCCGTATGCAAGCTCACGTGGTGTGTGGCTGCTATTCCGTTAGCATACAACTCTACTGCCCCACAAAGGCAAATTACTGTAACTGCACATTTCATCACAATTGAGTCATACCCAAAATTGGGCCTCTTAGGTTCTGTTTTATCTTGTGACAAAATATCTTAGTTCAGCTATGCTCGGTTTTGAAGGAAACCGTATAAAATTATACGTAAAATTGGACTGGAGGGCGGGGTCAACGGTGACATTTTGTCCAGGATTTCTAGGTACGTCCTGACAGAACACTCCAGAACCACATGCAGACCTTTTCATTTTTCCACAGAGATCCTAAATCCAAGATCATCCTCAAATTTTTGGCCTAAAGGTTCATAGCTAACACGTCGAAACTCAATGTGCAACAGTATTTATTTGCATGTATCTGGAAACCTGCTTTTAATTAGTACTTTAAACTTTTCCATACTCCATACTCATTTTCCATACTCAATTTTTTCTTTTTTTTCCATTTGTACTGTTTTTCTTAATTTATATTCTGTTAAATCTGTGCGCCAGTACATAGTACCTGGCGGGGGGGAGGAAGGGGGGCAGGAAGCAGGATTTCTTGCTTAGCCGGATAACTTGCCAGATTTAAGGTGGTCTGGGCTAAATGGACTTTTATCTTTGTTCACTTGCATTTAGCTCCAGATACCGTATATTCTATTATCTGGCTAAGCAAGAAATCCCGCTTTGTGAAGGGAATTCTGATTCGGCTCCTCTTTCTCCTCTCTCTCCTCTTCCCCCGCGCCCCCCCGTTCTGTCCACAGCACTCGGGCCCTGGACCGGGGGCTCCCCGCTTACCTGGAAGCCCGCGCCCGCCAGCACAAACAGGCTGGTGCTGCGCTGCCCGCCGTATTTACATCGACAAAGAGAGCCTGTGATCCCTGGCAGGGCAGCCCCCCGGCTCCCGGGACCATCCGCAGCCTGAAATATTAACACTCAGAATGAAAAAGTGCCCCTCTGTGAAACAAATACACAGAAATACCCCAGAAATATATATTTGGAACGGCCGGCCTGTTAAATCTGTTAGTAATTATACAGCAGCCTTACATGCGAGGGGGAAAAAGTCAAACAAAAACACTACTGTTTTTACGGGACGCCCCCCCCCCCTTTACACACACATATACTTAACCCCCCAAGAGCAAAGGGCCCCCATCCCCCAGCTAGTGGAAGGAACTGAATCTCCAAGATAAGATGATAAGTAATCTGGGCCTGACAAAGACACTGTTGTATCGGGGGGAGCGCCCCCCTACGCCCCCGTCCTTTGTCACATTCTCCATCCTATATTTAGTTGCGTCCACACCAAACAGTATAACAGAATGTTAAGAAGAGCACATAAAATGTCACTGTAAAAAAGGAAAGAAAATCACAACTGCACAAAAGCTCCCGTAGCTCAATCAGTCGTGCATCGCGAGGCAAAGGTTGTGGGTTTGAATCCCTATAAATGTGTTATTATTCAGGCAGTGGAAAGAGGGGGGTGCTCTTGTAAACGAAGAGCCGGTAAATCGCTCGATAGCCCAGAGTTGCTAGCGAGCTGCGCAACCTTGGTTAGACGCGGTAGCTGCTTTGCTGAACGCTCTGGCATGCGGCCGAGTCTCGCCGGCAGGCTGGTGGGGGCCCTTGGGCCTACTTGACACTCTTTGCTCTCTCTCTGGTCGATCGTTGCCCCCACCTTAGTAGAGGAGGGCACAAGCCCCCAGGCCCCCGGTATCTGTCAGCGCCATCGTCATGTACGGCTGGGTGCGGCTGGGAGTACTACACTGCTGGTCATCAGATTCTCCCGGCCTGATGGAGGGCTAATATTAGGCTGGAACACACTTTTATTTACAAGCCTTGTTGCCCCGGTGACCGCTCGCTAGTCACACATCTGGCTATAAAAAGGAGTTTGGCCTTCTGCTCTCCATGTGTCTGGCTATAAGTGACAGCTCAGGTAGTACCAGGCAAGGAAATCGCGTGAAGTCGGGAGCAGCCATGACTAACTGGAATTTGTTGCCCGATAGCATCTCCTCGCGGGTGGCTCCAGCGGCCACGCCTCCCTGGGTCCGCTTGGCTTTATCGCATTGCTTTATCACGCCATTTCATTAAGATCCGTCCCCGTACGCATGGGCAGACGGCTGGCCCGCTTGTCTCCTGTGCTTATCGGCCTGTTCCATCTGGGGGGCTATCTTCTCCCAACTCGCACGAAGGTCTGTGTATAAGAAAAGATCAGACCGAGCCATCTCTCCAGGATCCATAGTAAAACAACAGTGCCGTATGGCCCAACTTCCCATAATGCCCCACTGACTTCCTGATTTGAAGTGGCTATTGTCTTTTTTGCTAAAATTGCTAACAAGGGGATGAAAATGAAAGCTTGATGGTCCAGTGGCTACCATGTTAAGCTGTTTTGAACGAGCAGTTGGGCAAAGCAGGGCAGCTGCAAAACACGACATCATTACTGCCAAATAGCCTGGGATTTCTCTCTTTGGTGATATACCCATCATACATTTATAGCTGAATCTTGTATTTTCTCCCTGAAGCTAGCTACCTACATTAAACCCACAGGCCCACAGTGTAATATATTACTGCAGAAATGGAAATTATTCGAAAAGTGCCCCATAAACGAGCAGAGAGTTCCTAAGAGCGTTTCTCCCTGAGGTGATTTACTACACGTACGCTAGGCCTCTGCCTTCAGATTCCGAGGAGCGGCTAATGCGGTGCGGCCTAGGAGACGCAGCCAATGGGAAGCGGCTAACGGAGCGGCCAATGAGAGGCGACCAATGAGGAGCAACAAATGAGAAGCGGCCAATGAGCAGCAGCCAATGAGGAGTGGCCAGTGGCGTCCTTGTGGGTGAACTCTGACTCGTGTAAATAGCCCACTGTTACGGAAAAAGGGCAGGAGGCAGGACACAGAAGGGGATTACAGTGTAGCACAGCCTACCTATGCCATATGAAAGCGTATGTAGTTTTATTTTCAGCTACAGGCAGGGAGAAGGGCCTTATATGAACACAGGAAGTGATGTCATTCTCCAGCTTTCAGTACTCGCTTTCAGCCAAAGGTGTCTTTACAGCCTAATGAAGCGACTGAAACTAATAATGTCACTTTGCGAATGACGTTTATGGTTTAACATAAAGCGGAGAACACTTAACACCAGGCTGACATTTACTGTGCAAACTCTCGGGGGTGTCATTTATAAATTACCATGAAAACACAGAATAGAGTGCGATGAAAGTATTGTGCTAAGCTCCGGCACTTGACATCCTATCTGCAGTGGTTTTCTTTTTGTTTTCTTTTTTTCTGAAAGAATCCTATCCAGGCTTCATTCATGCCAATCATCCTGATCTCTCTCCATGCAGGCACGGGAAAATGCAAACATGGTGCATTTTATACAGCTGCTGTAATATAAGTCCACGTGTGTCATTCGTGTTCACAGTTCACTGATTTCTTTTAATCACCTACGAAGCTTCTGTCTGCGCAGTATTTCAAAATGTTTTTTGAAGACATTGGCTGATGGCAAAGTCTGCACTGAGGACTGGAGTTTGCAGGCTGACGAAGTGACTTCCAAGTCACAACTTATAAATTAACATCTTAAACTAATATTAATAAATAAAATTTAACCCGGCACAGCATAATCTGCTGCATAAGCTGTGGCTACAAACAGCACTGAGTTAGTACATGTCATCTACAGGTAAACAAACATGTGAATTTTCATGATAATTTGTTACAGTATTCACTGAAAACCACAAGACGTATTATCTTACGCCACAATGCGATATAACTCAAGCTAGAAGAATCTAGAAAGTATAGCTTTCGTTAATAATAATAATAAAAAAAACCTTTATAAAATTCAGAGGCTGGAGCAAGCCAAGGAGGGTTAGGGTTAGCTGGTTAAGCTGGTTAAGGTGTGTGCCTAGTGAAGAGCAATTCATGGGTTTGAATCCCAGAGGTTTCTCTCAGTGGGTTAGACACTTGTCGCTGTGATCAGAAGCTTGCTAATTCATGCCTGATACTCAGCAGAACAGTCACATGGCCATTAGGCCCGTAACTCTCCTCCATAATGCTCCAGGGATGCTGGGTAAATGCTAACCCTATGCTCAGACCCCAGGCTTCACTCTCACGTCTGCATGGATGGGAAATGTCAAAATAAAAGTGCCCCAATGTAGCTGTCGTGTTACAAATGGCAAATAAAGCATCATCTCATCACACAAGAAAGAGCCATCTTTCCCGCTGCTTTTATTCTGACTCGGAACTTGTGACAGCTCAGTCAATCCTGACTAACAGAGTACCTGAAAATATGCCTTTAAGTCAGTACAGATATGCCTTAATTTTTAAAAAGCTGAAGAAACCCGCTGTAAATCACTGTAACCCACTGAAAAACCAAATCAGCTCATAATCTTGTTTGAATTTTTGATACGTATCTATCTCTTATTATGTTCTGACTTTTGTTATACTGTATATATAAATATAAGTAAGAAGTCACTGTAAATTACACCTTTGTGCATGCATTTTAAATAACGCCTCAGGCATAAGACGGCTAAAGAGAGAAACACTTTCTCAGGATTAAATATAAATTCTTAGCTGTATATATTATGTCCCACATAAGCCTGAAGAACTGACTTTCCTTCCAGCCCGATGTACGGCGTATGACCTGAAGAAAAAAAATGCTTTATTTTTAAGTTACCGTGTTCAATTTGGAGGGAAAAGGTCGAGCTTCACTTGTGGAGAACTGCTATTTTTCCATTTTGTACTGAGTGGGGAAATTCACAGCGTTCATACGGTTATCCAGAAATACCCGGTATTTATTTTAAATCGATCGTAATTATCGCAGGGAAAAAAAAACACAGAGACTGCTTCAAGCTCACTTCCTGTCCTGAGTGGGGCAATTGTTTCCTTTGGTTGGCTGTGGAGCTTTGGAGCACCTCGAGGACACAGAAAGGGTCTCCTGTATGTTCCCTCGCATTTTGCCCCCTCGCCCACTCTCAACTCATGAAGGCGATACTATGTGCTGGTAGCACAGCTCTGACCTTTCTTTCGGTAAAGGTGGAGGTTCCATCAAGCGCAGCCCCCATGTCAGGAATTCACACCCAGGAATCTACATTATGAGACCCCAAAAGTCACTGAGCTGCCCCCCCCCGGAAAGCGTACAGGCCAGGCAGCAGCCACTCCAGTCCAGCAGAATTAGTTTTTTAACAAATTTTGAACAAAAACAGAAAATGTATGAAGGTTGCTTTATTTGAATCAGCGCTTACAAAACAAAATTTGGTAGCTTATTATGCTTAATCCCTAAGTGAAAAAAATGAATGGAAGCTGATGGAGAGGTAGTGTAAAATCGCTATTCATCTGCTGAGTTTAACAGACTGCATTCAGCAAATGGGAAAATCATCCTTTCTTGAAACTACAAAAAATCATAAAGTTCTGAATACAGAGGGGTTTGTCCCCTATTTGGCATGGCCCATGTCAAACTATATCCACCCGGCACCGCTACAGAGGCACGAGAGTGTTTTCCAGGAGGCTGGTGCAGAGAATCGCCAGATCGCATAGGAGACCCTGGCCAGTGGACATGCTCCGAGGCACCCGGCCTACGGTACGCCTGGAACAGAACGAAAAACAGATCTGACACGCTCCATGGCAAAGGCTGACCTCAGTGCAGCCAGAGAGCCCAGAAGGCTGGCGGCCTCGGCCCGCGACTCCCAGAGAGACTGGGACCTACAAAAAAAAAAACAAAAACACTCCTCGTTTCATATTTGAGAAGAAAAACACTGACAAACAGTAGGGAGGGGGAGAGGCTATCCCTGGGGAGAACATCTAGGTCAAAAACTCAAGCTAAAAGCAGCACGTCTGGCTGTTTGTCACGCCTGCCTCCCCTGAGCTGTCCACAACATCAACTTCCAGCCGGCGAAATGCGACAGTTAAGATTTCATCGCACACTGGAACGCCCATGTAAAAATAGTCATTTTGAAACCAGCGCCCTCCGAGTTGCCGTTAGGACTGGGAGAAGGGGGTGCGGTAGGCACGGCAGATTGATCGGTGGCTGAGTACCTCACATGGGCTGCCAGGGGCTCGTTTTTTTGTTCCGGTAGGTTGAGCTGGAGGACACGTTCCCCAACACGCACAGTTTGTTTCTTGAGACGACCTGGGATGGGCTGGGGCCAGACAAAGGCGCATTGTGGAGAGAGCAGTAATTATCTCTCAGCGAGTAGCCAGACACAACAGGAGAAAGTGGCCAGAATGCCTTTGGGCTCCATTAATCCTTCGGTGCCGGGCACGGCAGCCACCAGGTCCGCACGGGACCGGGCCGTCCCTGCCAAGCCAAACTGCACCGCAGGAAGCGAGCGCCATCAAAGGGCTTGGAGACGGGACCTTGGAGGAAACTTCAGTCACCATCCTGTCTGCACCCTTCCAAAACAATTCATCCTGATTCGCCTTCGAGCTCCAACAACCAAGATGTGTAGTGAACACTCCGGAATTTACTGCTCCCCATAGCAATAACTACTGCCAGCCTGACGCTACAAGGATCTGTAATCGAACCCTAACGGTTGAAATTTAGTGAGCTCGAGACGAGTTAGCATACGCAGTGAGGCTGACAGAAATCACATCAAATCACATTATCTCATCACTAGAACGAGTGAACTCGACAAAGTCCTGAGTCTATGATTCCCCATTCCAAGTGCAACACACTAAATAAATACAAACTGTACAACAGCATATGCTGAACATATGCACAAAAAATACAATACACAGTACAATACAATACACCATACAAGAAAGGGGCAGACTGTAGGTGCAATACCAGCACAGGTCGGTGCACTAAAAGGTCTTCTAGTGCAATGGAGAGTAGAGGTGGTGTCCTTGGGGGTGATATTAGCTGGAGTCCAGCCTCCTGGTCACCTGCTGGAATAAACGAGCCTGCCAGTTCGGCACTTGATGCTGCCGTACCGTCTGCCTGATGGTAGCGGGGTGAGCAAAGCGTGGGTGGGCTGGAGGGGCTGCCAGAGGACGTGGCACAAGGCTACATTAGCACAAGGCTACATTAGCACAAGGCTACATTAGCACAAGGCTACATTAGCGCCTCGTCAACATGCAGCGGCAGCATCGTTTT
>JAODKM010000037.1:8200042-8227785 GCA_026780845.1 Petrocephalus sullivani | reverse complement strand
GGGCGGGCGGGGGGGGGGGGCGGGGGGGGGGGGGGGGGGGGGCGGCGGGGGGGGGGGGGGGGGGGCGGGGGGGGGGGGGGGGGGTGGGGGGGCGTATAGCAGTCAAAGCAGACATGTGTGAGACCCCAATTTATGTGTGAATCTACCACCATGACATAGGCTGCTTATGGAGTGCAAAGGCTTGGGAGATGTGGTCGGCATTGCTATGAATCTGCATTTAATTGGTGGCTTAAGTACAATTTAACTCCTCTCACAAATATTACAAAATGCAATTAGCAAGCAAGAGAACTTTCTCTAAAACACTGAACGAATGCGCAGCCAATATACACAAAAGGTTAGGGAGCCGCCTTTCTCACCGAGGACAGCTCAAAGAATTCATCGGCTTCAGCGGAGTCCAGAAAGTCGAGCACTTGCACCTCGTAGAGCACGGTGGCAGAGGGCGGGATCAGCGGGGGGCAGCCCATGTCCCCGTAGGCATATCTGGGCAGGAAGAGGAACCGGGAGAATTCGCCCTTCTGCATCGTCAGAAGCCCCAGCTCCAGACCGGGCAAGGTGACGTCTGCGGAGGATTAGGAGCACAAAGTGGCCAGCCCTCTGGACAAGACTCCGGAGCAGAAACAGCAGAACATCCAGAAGCAGACAAACCTCTTCCGAGCTTCATCATATGTGGATGCTTTGAGCGGCTGTTAGATTCAAATGGCCGGTCAGAATACTCCAGGTACCCTGAGAAATGGACTAAATGCACACAGATTCATGTAGTTAAAACTTCTGCAAAACTAACGCTGATGGCAAAGCCTTGCCTTCATTGATACGATAGAGATGTCACATGACAACAGGCCATATCATCACGCAAACGTCAGGAGCACAAAAATAATCTATAAGACGTATAAAATTAACAAACAAATCTCACACCTTATTGCGCATATTCCAAAAGATGCACGATAAAGGTTATCGTGCATGCAGTACTTGTGTGATATGAGTGACTGTCGGTGAGTTACTTAGCACCGAGGCGTCCATTGGCAGCAGCTGGCCCTCCCCAGTCTGGATCACCTCCTTCAGAACTCCCCCATCTCCAGACACATCGTGCATCTGCAGGGCCAGTCGCTGAAACGGACTCTGGAACATGCACGGAACACCATTATTTTTATTTCCACCCACGCAGCCTTAGGAAAGCTTCGAGGCCGCACTTCCCATGGCTTGCTAACGGGCAAAGCGCCGCGGCGCCCGGCTACCTGCACGCCAACCCTCCGGCGCTCCACCGGATCTAAGAACTGCTGGATTCTGGGGGACAGCCCGTTTGCTGACATGCTGCTCGGTGCAATTACTGCAGACCCAAATGCACATATACGACTGGCGAACTTGCACAGGGAGAGAGGCGATCTGCTACCCGGGCCGCTGTTACTTAAGTAGCGCGCCTCCGTGGCCTGGCACGTGAAAGTTTGGGGGGAAAACGTCAGCGGGAAAGTCATAGAAATCGATCGTATCCAGAAGGGCAACACAGCGGTTGTAGATGACGGGCTCAGGGATAAGAGGATGTCGGCATCACGCCAGTAACATTTTTAGTATTACTGTTAATAATAATAATATCATTATTATTTAGAGAAATTAACATTTCATATGTAACGTTTAAGTCTCACTAGGTTTCATTTACATTATGAATTCTAACAAACAATTACCTAGTTTAAAACGTTATACATGTCAATCCGCATGATCAAAATTTGAATTTTTAAAATTGTTTATTGTGCAAAAATGATGAATTTCTGTACTAGTATTCATGGACTCACGAAGCGCTCACGGTATTATGTCGGTTTTATCAGCAAGGGCTGCCGCGCCGGGTTATCTGTATCAGGTGTGGTAAATTAGGGCTGCATCCTAAGCTGTGCAGGGCGGGCGGTCTCCGGGAGCAGGGTCGGACAGCGCTGAGATAGGACAAGGTTTCCCAGTCCGGTCCTCGGGGGCCCGTAGCAATCCACGTGTTTGCTGCGAGCTGGGAGGGATGTTCCACAAAGCAGGATTTCTGGCTTAGCCGGGTAACTTGTTGGATTTAAGGTAGTCTGGGCTAAATGGACTGTCTTCGTTCACATTTAGGTCAGACTACCTTAAATTCGAAGAGTTATCTGGATAAGCAAGAAATCCCGTTTCTAAAATTTTTTAAGACTTTTTAAAGATTCTTAAAATTCTCACTGTGCCCAACGTTTGGTGCCATCACAATAAATCGGATTATTTTTTCCCCCATGAACAAAAGTGTAGTCATTCTCCATTCTCTTCATCACCCTTAGCCTGACACATTTCATTCTCTATACACTTTGCTGGTTCAGACAACAAAAATGACACTTACGGTTTGTTGGTTTCATATTTTTATCAAACGTTTTATTAGTGTTTTGCAGTCATTGGTTTGCATCTTTGTACCTTATGTTCTTGAAGCTTTAAGAACAAAATTTTGCACAGAATCCTCAAAAAAAAAAGACTGCTTCAACATAATTTAAATACAAAAATAAAATCAGTATATAAACAGACTAAAATTTACTACTAATGAATATTGTACACATTTTTTCTTCCAGGGAAATCCTCTTACAGGAAACAGCTTTCACTTTGGATACTGATTTAATAACATTTGGCTTTCCCATTTATTTCATTTCTGAGGAGCTCTGGAGTCCATCAATCAGCAAACCAGAGTCTGTATTTCAGTCGTGCATTTAAAGATTTACAATGACTAGGGCCCCTGGTTCCTTTGACTTAGCGTGGTTCAACTTTCTACATTTCACACCCTCTCCAATGATCAAGAATTATCTAGATAATTTATGAAATCATTGGTCTTGAAAATAATGACTAAAGGCTATCATGGATATTCAAGTTTAAGATACCAAGTAGATGAGTATGTGTCTTAAGTGATAGAATTAAAACATGCACACATCTGGACCGATTCCCACACACACCTCTTTCCAAAGCCACGTTTTGGAAAATTGCTAAGTTAATTTAGAAACTAGATTTCTATGAAACATTCTAAATTCCATCTAAACACACAATGTACCATTTGTGAAATTTGCACGATAAAACTGTATAAACAAGCTTCTGTGATGGAAAACAAAGAAGATGCACAGTTGGATCACAAGAGAAGTTGGTGTTGGATATTTTTTTCCACACATCCACTGAAGCAATACCTGAGTTTTGATTGGTTGAATGTGCTGGTTTTGAGAAGTCAACATCAGTCATACATTTATTGAAAAGTAAGAGGCTGTGTCATTCAGTGAGACTACCAAAGCTCCATTCTGGTTCATCATTCTGTATCTCTACATCCTTTGGAGTCTGAGGACCCCATTAAGCATAGTGCGCCAATTTTGTAGGCAGCAATACACTCACGACTGCTGCCTGCTGTAAAAAGCTGAAAAGCATCAAAAACTGTTACACACTTCTTCATAGCTTTACATACCACAAATGAAAAAGTAATAATTTAACTGAGCCTCATCATTGCTTATTAGAAAGTATCCAGTTTGCCTAATTAAAGGCAACATACAATGTATCATCCATCATACATACCAAAGCTACAATGTATTGTTTGCATAACCATTACTGATCATACAAAATTCTAAACTACTGAAAAGATATTGTTCATTACAGTATACATTAAAGTATTTTTTGCAGAAAACAAATTTGTTAAACGTTATATGGAACTAGCAAAAAGTACCAGAAATAAGTTATTAAACGAGAATTATTTTGTTCCCCAGAAGTTCTCACACACCGCTTCAGGCAGTCGGCAGATGTCCTGTACAAAGTTAAGTACTCCGTGAGCTTCAGGGCACTTGATACAAAGGCAGTGATGGTGGTGTGGGCTTCGAGATGACATTTAGCCACAAGAAGAAATGGCCCCTAACTGAGATAAGACCAACATCTCAAGTGACAGTTTCCTTATTCAAGTGGCGACAGCTCCAGTTATCCAAGGTGCTTAAATTACTGACATTAAACACATTAAATCTCTCCAGCCAATGACAAACTTAACAGTCTGCCTGAGTCAGAGTGCATTTTAGTTTGTCTCTGTGGTTACCTCTGGTATTTGGAGTGTGAAATGTAACTTAACTTGGGTTTTTAGATAGGTAGCCAGACAATGTGGCTAAGGAAACATCTGCAGTTCGGAACAGGGAAGATAGACACTGGCTCATTTTTGCCTCGCAGTGTAGATGCAGGAAAAGACTAAAGTTTTATGGAAGCACCTCCTTTTCCTACTTGCAACGACAAGGTCAGCGCTGGATCAGAGTAAAATATTCTGAAGAAAACCAACTGACTGCCAAACATAAACGGGGATGACAGAACTAGCACCAAAGAGATGGCCAACCGAACGCTTTTCATGGGTTTGATTTAAGCAAGTCAGGGGTACCCTTAGCAGGCTTCTTCCATGTTGTGTTCACTAAACTCCTCTGTGGTTTTGTCGCCCTGATCTATCACTAGCTTCAGTACCATTCAAGTTAGCAGCAATGAAATAGGGTGTCCCGGTACCTTGCGTACTTAGAAAACAAAATAAAAAGTAGCACTGTACAGTCACACATGTCAACTCAAATGCTGAAGTGTGTTTAGATTAATTAAAAAATTAGCTTTGCGGTATTTTTACAGCAAATCAGTGTAATTACAGACTTGTGCTTTGTGATTAATGTGGCTAGGGGTGAGGGTGGTGGTTTTTAGGGTAAACAAACACCCAGAGATGTGGACAGAACATGGTGGCAGGTCTGCCTGTCACCTGCCTGCAGCTATGCTCTGTCGGTTATGGTGGCTCCCCCTGGTGGCCACATCAGGACCGGAAGACGTGCACGGCCCGCACCACGTACTGCCTGCAGATGGGGCACTCGCTCATGCGCTTGCCGCACTTGCTGCAGGTGACCATGTGGCCGCATTCCAGCAGCACGCAGTCGATGGGGGAGTCCATGCAGATCTTACACAGGTTCTCCTCTAGGCTCTTGGGACCAGCCGACTCTGAGACAACAGCAGAGATAAACAGTCCCGTTAGAGGCACCAGCAACGGTATGTGCAATTTAATCTGTGTAACCCGATTTCTCACAACTAGGCATCCCAGAAAACACATTTAAGTGAATGATCTGGATTATATTTGGGACCATCTACATTCTCGATGTACAACTAAATGAGACATAAGTATTTCTTTCTCTGTTTGAAACTGCAAAACAAATTATAATCAGACGTCATACTAAATTTCCTTGTTAAAAAGAATACTCACACGGTAAAGAATTTGGCAGTACTAGTAGTAGTAAGAATAGGTATAAGTGAATCACAATTAGGATTTTCATCACTGATTGTGGCGTGGTTTATTTACAGTGAAATACAGAGAGTTCATTGGTGGATTGTGACCATCTGTTCTGTGGATGGGTAATTATGGGCATCTACTGTTTTCCAGCACAAATTCCTCAGCACTGCTGACAGGCACCAAGAGTTGGGGGGGGGGGGGATGGGCTTCCTGGCAGATATGACAGGAATGGGGGAGTAGAATTGAGCTCTGAGAGCATAATAATTGCATTTTATGGAATGTCAACTGTAATTAGCTAAACATGTAATGTTTTAAATACGTAAATGAATGACATTTCACAAATGAGATGAATGGAGAGCCAGAGGCAGACCTGTGTTCTGGAGACCCTTCTGGTTGTTGTAAAGACGTGTGACCCTCTCCATCAGCTCCCACTTCTCGCAGCAGCCAGTGTAGCTGACAAAATTGCGGGCGAGGATCTCCTTCAGCTGCCGCACGCTCAGGGCCTCGATGTCTTCCGCGGTGCTGATGTCAGCCAAGGAGGCCCTGCGACCGGCAACCAGGTTCTCCTCTGTGTCAGACTGGAGAATAGCGCTGTTTAAAAACACTGACCGCCAGGCCTCAGACTGCTGGTCCGCCACAGGATTCCCTGGGTTTTTGTGAAACCAGCACAGGACTGAAATAGAAATGCTGTTATCTAGTGATGGCTAAATGAACAGACGGCAGTCAAGGGTTTGCTTTGGGGCATATTTTGATCCCTTTTTTGGACGGAGAGCACCATCTAGTGGGGTCAGAAAATACAGCAAATGGTTCATAAAGCTTCACTTGGCCATCACTACTGTTATCCAGAGTAAAGGAAACAGTGTAGCAAGACCAGTAGCCCACTACTATCATTTCCCCGAAATCTCAATCTTCAACATGTCTCATGTCAGCATGAACCTTCAGTAATCTCTTTAATTGTATCCCTAAGGGGAGAGAAAACATCCCACCCAGGCTGAAAAATCAAACATTCAAACCTGAGATTCCAATTCTTCTTGAACTTGGGTGTCCATCTCGTGACTGGGCGTCTCCTCTGGACTGGAGGTCATGGAGACAGACAGACCCTGGAGGAAAATTTTAACCAGTAAAGAGTCAAGGACTTATATCTGCAGCAGTGGAATGAAATTACTGCTACCCCAAGCTGTGCAATAAACTAGGGAGAGAGATAGCCAAATAAATAAATATTAGGTTTTTAATTGGTGCTGTTAATGATCCCAATGGCTTGGGGTAGAAGCTTCTCCTCTGCCTCTCAGACCAGAGCCACTGGAACAGTTTATGGTTGGTGTGTGTGTGGGGGGGGAGGGGGGAGCTGAATGATTATTGGCTGAATGAGAGGTAATCCCAAAAACTTGCACCCACACTGGCCCTCACTGGATTAGGTTCCCCTGGTCTATGGCATGGGTGAAACCTTATGCTAAGAATAAAAACAGTATTATTTAACGATCATTTTCTCTCCCCAAACGTTAACGCACTTTTCCTTGGAGAATTTACCTGGTCATTATCGGGGCCCTGAGGCTCCAGGTCTACAGACAGAGGTGGGTCAGGAGGTGTGGAGAGCTGAATGGGGCTGGGGGCAGCTTCTGGAGGGGGCGAGCTTGGCTGAGACACTGCTTCACTGCTGCTGCTGTTGCTGGGTGTCTGCTGGCCGATCACCAGCTCCACCAGCTCCTCCTTCTCACGGCACATCTGGGTGGGGACCTCGTGCAGGTGCAGGTAGTCACGCAGGTCCTTCACCTTGAGCCTCATGAGCGCCGCCCGGTCAAACAGGGTGCCATGGAAACGCAGGCACGTGAGGCAGAGCCGTGGTCGAAGCTCTAGCTGCACGGAGCATCTGCTGCAGAAGCTCTTCTTGCAGTCCATGCATACGTGCTGCAGAAACGAGGCCACACCAGCAACATTACAAAGTGCAAGCAAGTTCTCTGCAGTTGGCCAAATGAAGCTATATGGTGCTCTCTGTTCAAAAAAGAGCTCAAAGCATGGCCAAAAGCATAGCAAGAGCGCCACCTAGTGGGATAAAAAGTAAAAAAAAAAATGGTTCATGAAGCTTCATTTACTCATCACTAGCATAAACAAGGGCTGCATGATATGACACTGCAATATCATTTTGCTATAATCACCAGGGCTTCAGATAACGGGTGTACACGTGCTATAAAGTACTATACTATACAGTACTATAAAGACGTCTACTTACACCCACAATTTGGTAAGCAGGCTAGTAGTATGCCTAAATTATTTAAGAGAGGCATACTGTTAGTAATCTGTATAAATTTAGTGTATTCTAATGTTTATTAAAATCAGTTAGTGGAACAAATAACATGCTACTGTTTTGGAAAATCACAGAAGCGATAAGCACTGGAGTGGCAGTGAGGAAAGGGACAGCTCAGCAGCCACAACATCTTATGGGGAAAAATAAGTTACGTAAGTTAAGATAAGGTAAAACAACATTGGTGGTGTGCAGGTACTTTTTGCAATTTGAAGTCTGACACGTTAATTAAAAATGTTTGTGCCCGTCATCTGAAACCCTGGTGATATAAGCACCATATAATCGCCATATCATGCAGCCCTAGCAAAAACCAACATATACAGAGCTGCTCAAAGCATTAGCAGATTGGCCATGCATGTATAGTTATCCGTAATGGATGAAAACAATGTTGCTACAAACTTAATGAGTTATCGCCATGTGTAAACTTAACCACTAAACCAATTATGATAACAACAGTCTGGATTCCATACAAACTGTGCAGTAGGCTACTAGGTCAAAAATAACTGACTGACTTCTATTTGTCCTTTAAAGGCCCCACTGGGCTGAGTGAGTGTCCTTGCTTAGGTTGGCCTGGGGTCATAAATGTTTCTAATGGTTAAAAACACTGCAGACGACTGTAAGCGGCAAGAAGTGAACAGAACTGAAAAGAACCGGTATATATGGAGGGCTGCTTTTTATCCAAAGAGGAATAATCAGGTGGCTCTGTGGGTTACACACTACTGGAGCTAAGTAAGTGGCAAGGTGAGCAAGACTGAACAGGCTATTTGTTTGCTGACAATGTGCATGCGGTGCAGTGGTTAGCACTGCGAATCACTCTCCTGATTTGCTGATCTGAATCAAGACAAAGCATACTTTTAATTTCCCCCCACAGCTCAAATGCATGCAATTCAAAAACAATAGTTGTCCTTCACTTTCCTTAGTGTATGAATGCGTTTCTGTTCAATACCTGGAGACGGATCTGTATACTCTGTGCTCACTGGTACAGGCTCTGCGCTCTCAGACAAAACCGATGCAGTGTTAAATTTGAGATTTTTAGTCCACCAGTAGTGTACTGGAGGCCACCATCTTTTACTTTGAGATCAGGTTATTAGAATCCTGTTTTCTCAAAATTAGAGAAGGCTTTGAGACTGTTGGTGCACAGTGGTTACATGGTTGCAATGACCTCTCTTAAAGCACAAAATAGGAAAAGAAATGTTACCTTCCTGGCTAAGGTTCCAAAACAGCCCCCACATGCTTTGCACAAGACCTCAGGGGCAGATGTTGAACGATTATACCCCGAGTTCACGTAGGACTGCCTCCCCGTGTTGCCGTTTCCTTCCACTGTGGTGGTGTTTGTTTCTACGCAGAGCCAGCTACAGCACGATGTCCACATGCCTGCAGAAAAGGCAGACTCTGGGTAAGCAGAGGACTCGATAATTTAAAAAATATAATAAAGTATTACCTGGCTTGTAGAATTAGATGCACTGCATTTATAGAGCATCCCCAGAGAGTCTACTGAAATAAAGTTTAGAACCTTAAGGACATCAGCAGTTGGTTCAGACTCGTCGTTGTCACAAACGCAACCCCTGGGTATTACTAGCAGAAGTAGGACTTGCATCGCTTATCCTGCCACAGAGGTTAAGCTACAGAAACCTTGCATCTAGCCTGAGCAACAGAAAGCTGTCCTTGTTAACCATCATAGGTCTGAGCCAGATTCTGTAGAATTTTAATATTCATAAAAAAGTCTCTGCAGAAAAAAATGGGATGCTTTCATAAAGCAGATGCTAATGACATATCAGATTAATACCACCAGAAAAATTAGCATTACCAAATAAAAATAGGCAAACATCTATACCTGCCCCCACCCAAAAGCTAGAATGAGGTCTTTGATCTACTGCGACTCTAACTTGAACTGTGTAGAGCAGTGGAACACATATTTACAGAGCCTTTCGATTCCATAGTAAAAATTTACTTACTTCTACAATTCCATTCTTATCATTTGCCACAGATGCTAATGTGCTCCACTGGTAAAAACCAAGACAGAGCTAATTTTATCATATTGATTTAACACTTTCATGCATTTTTTTAATGTTACTTCACCCAGTACGATTAGTCACTTGCACTTAAATAAATTTCTCAGTTTTCAAAGATGCAATATGAACAATGCAAAAATAATTTGCAAATTTAAAAGGTTGGAATGTTTCAGCCAAATGCCTTTTTTTATCCAGATACACCCTACTATGGAAACTGGACCTAGGGTAACAGCTGCGAATATATTAAAATCATAAATATTGTAAAAATATTAAAAGCCTGTACAGGGTGCGGCCTCACTGGGGAATAAATAAAAGTGACCAGCTAATCAGTTCTTAGATTTGAATAGAGCCTTTTTTGAAACATCCTGATTATACAGTACCAGCCAAATGTCTGGTCATACCTACTGAAAATCAGTTGTCTTTCCACAAGATAACGACTCTAAGCACGCCTTAGAGATGGTGCGCTGTGGCAGGTGACCTGCCCCCACAATCCCCTGACCTAAACCTTAGCTAGTTTGGGATGAGCTGGATCAGAAGAGTAAGAGCGAGGTGGCCAACTTGTGCCCAGAACTTGTGGAAACTCCTTCAGGACTGTTGGAGAAGCATTCCAGGTGGCTACATCTGGAAGCTGGTTTAAGGAATGCCAAGAGTCTGCAATGCGAACACTGAAGCAAATGGCGGCTACTTTGAAAAGTTTAAAATCTGAAAAAACTAAGATGCTCAGCACTTTACTTGGTCATTGTAATATTCAATATGCATTACTTCACTGCCTCCTGGCTTTTTACCATAAGGTGAATAACAGCTAAAATAGAGAAAAATGCATTAAAAGCAGATGTGTCCAGACTTTTCACTAGTACTGCACACTTACATACATATATATTTACTACATATTCATGACAATAGTTTCAGACATTCAAATAAGTTTGTTAATCAAAACCATTGCTCATATGGTCTAAATCAATAAGAATCATGAGATTGCACTGAAAAATGACCAAATAAAATATTCTGTATTATTCTCTCTTAATAATGTTGTAATTTATCATAACACACCCATGGAAAGCACCTTGGGATGACTCTATTGTGAATGGCACTATATATAAATATACTGAACTGAATCAAAAAACTAATAACTAAACAGCCCGTGCTTTAATATAAAAATATGAAAATAAAACTGAGAGGTTCTAACAAAACACCATTATACCCAAAACAAGGTCTGTGCAACAAGGCATCGTCCAGTTTTTGCAAGTCCTGACCCGACCTGTAAGAATCACAAATGAATTAAAGCTCTGATCTCTTCACTGTAAACAATTAAACAATGGCAGCATTGTACTGCTCAACACACAAGGACATAGTCCTGTATGTAAATGCGCACTGCCCATTTCAGTGTTAACAGACCAAAGGTCTAACGGACTGGGGGGGGAAAGTACATATCTGACTAAAGCCTGTGGTGAGACAAGAACAAAAATACATAAAACAAGTGCCACACTCAAAGAATTGGTGAACCGCTGGCGTTATCACGTGGTGTGTTTGCATATTGTGAATTCATGTCGCTTAAAGAAGCAGCAAGAAATTCAGTTAACACACACAGGACAAAGTATGTACTATAATGCTACATTTATTATTGTTGTTGGTAATCAGATTCTTTGTCAAACCAACAGAGACTGGGGGCAGAATTTTGGGAACATGGTTTTTATTTAGGAATGCTTGGACTGCGTCTTTGCGGGCACTCCCTGGTCTTTGCGTGAGGACACCGGGCAGGTCTTATTACATGCTTGGGGTACTGATAGCCAAAACGGCTTACAGTGTTCCAGCTGCTCCTAAAACCTGCACCCTGACTCGGGTCAGCCTGGATTATCGGGGGAGCGACAATGTTTCCACGCGCACGTCAGCCCCGCCCCCGATTTGTAAACATTAATCATTTGGCGCGCGCGAGGAGACCCGCGAGGAGGACGTAACGCGCCGCGCAGTAGCGCTCGCGTGCCAAAGGTCGCTTCCCAGCGTCCCAGAGCCGAGAGAAGTTACCTGCCCGGCCTCAGGCGCCCCGGTTCCCCCGAGTACACAGCACTGCTACGGAAGTCCGTCTCCGCCCACGGGTAACTGTCCCCGAGAGCCGCGGAGTAACGCGGAACGCCGGCGCCGGCAGCCTACCTTCCCGTCAGGCGCGGAGCTCCTCGGCTATTTAAACGTTTGGTTCTAAAGCGGAACCGGGGCGCGGCGCCCCAAGCTCCTTATTTTATTTTACTTTATTTATGCGTTAGTAACGCCGCTCCGCCAAACTGCCCCTCGCCACCGACGGCGCGCGCGCGTCTCCTTGGTGATTTCTTAAGTTTAGCGGACGCCCGCGCGCGCACATAGGCGCGCACGCACGCGGGCCCCGGTCGCGTGTCGCGGGAAACTGCGTGATCTACGCTGCGAGGTACTTCGTTATAAGTATTATAAGCATTAAGTATAATTACTTCTTATCAGAATTAAATGTGCGCACATCGCTCTTACTGAACTATATTAAATGAGTTGCATTATTATAAGTATATAAATAAATTTACTTGGATTAGTATAAGTATGTAAATACTACAGGCAGCTGATTTAGATATTTTTTTATATATTAATCCTCTAATAATTCATGGTTCCGACAAAATGACGAGACGGTATAATATATACACCCACACGTTAGCCAGTCATGTTCATTGCAAAGAGCTGTCTACTAAGTGGTACTTTGTCGTTTCTCAAAGCGTTCAATGTGCTATGATTAATTTAAGCTTGCAGTAAAGACTCCCTGCAAAGTGGTACTGCTAATAAAAACGTGACATTTGGCAGCAACGTACATTAGTTAAGGAACACAGTTTGTGATAAGATGGTTCTGGTTCGTATCCCAGGACAAAAAAGGGTATTGCGTCCTTGAAAATAGCACCAAATAGAATTGTTTACATTTGCAATTTTGTCTATACAAATATCTTTACACGTAGTGGCTCAATGTAACTTACCAGTGAAAGTACACAATATCTGAGAATGCAGTTAAACCTTAATCCCCTTTCACAACATATATGAGTGTTTATAATGAAATATTAAACACAGTCTATCCTCTAATAACAAACAGTTCTGAATTTATTAAAAATGCACTAAAACTCCAAGACTGTACTATATATATATATATAGACCCACACATCAGCCAAGCATGTCCATGGTGTGTAGTGCTAGTATCATTCAAGCACTTTGCCATTTCACAATGTATTAATTAGGTGCGCCGTGCATTAATTCCAGATTGCAGTGAAAAGGTCCTACAGTACATAGAGGCGTGGCTAACATTTCGCGGTACACTAAGCGTTGTGGATTAGGAACTGGGTTCAGGACCAGATGATTTCTGGTTCACTGCTGTTACCCTTAAGCAAGGCAAGGAACCCGAATGAAAACAATACTTAAAATATCTCTGCATCAAATAATTTAGATGTAAATACCATGATTCAATTTAAATAACATTTTGCATTTTATTTACTACCAATAATCCATATCTGGGTAACGCCTTCATTCATTCCCACTCTGTGGAACATACTGTACCATTTCTTTACACAGGGACACGTTTGGACTTTGACATTTTGCAAGAAACATTCTCAATAAAGATTACCGTAGCAGAACAGCACAGCATCCACTGTTAGGCACGGAACATGACAACCCTTTCCCCCTAGATGCACAATTTAAATAATGGGGGTCTTGTACGATTTCCATTCATATTCTGGTCCGTTTGAATGCCCGTCTAAAACGTGAAGATGCTTCAGGTCAGGCTGCTCACATAACAATGAGTGTTTGATCAAAAACCAAACTGTTTTTTGCTAACCCTATTATTAGAAGTTCGTGCCGACACACCTTGAGCAGCCACAACACTCATAACAATTCCACTGTGACCTTATCGGAAACCGTGGGCCTATAGGTATGTGGACTGTCACATACATCGCATCCTGTCATTCCAGCAACTTTTTCGCACGTTGATTTCTTACATAAACCGCGAGCCGCTATTCAGATAAAAATGCGTATTATAGCATGCGTTACCTTATGTGAAGCAAATCGTTACTGGCGTGGCCATCTCCTTTCCTTGAGTCACTACTGCATCAATCCATACATTTATTGAACCGCGGTATATGTGTTAATTCCGACGTATTAATACTTAGTACGGCAGCAATCTGTAATTGCATGACGTTTTATGCATAGTTGAAGGGCTTCTTTCCCAGTTGGTACATCATGTTACGTTGTAACGGGAGTGATATCGATGGTATCCCTGGCGCCGCCGGATGTGATATCTATGGTACCCTGGCGCCGCCGGATGTGACGCAATGACGGCAGGTTGTTGTCGCGCTCCGGTCGTGGCGCGAAATCGCGCAGCCGTCCCCGCGTTAGCCATCCGACCCGTGAAACTTCAGCTAAAGCAGAAACATGGACGTGGAGATGAGAGAAACAGATTCTGAACAAAGTCATTCAGAAGCCCAGTCTAAGAAGGAAGACGCTCCGGGGAGGAGCAGTGCCTATGAGCTGCCGTGGTACGAAGTAGTTAGATTGTTAACCTCATTTTTGTCCCGTTCCACATCATATGGTCGCTTTTGAGAAGTATAAGTATATATGTTAATCACTAACGTCAAATTTTAAAGGACTGTTATTCTTAGCAGTCCATTTATGATAAGTGTATCATAAAGCATAGTACGTGTAAGTTTCAGCAGATGGCATATTGGTTAAGGATATAGTGTTATAACTTGAATGTTGTCTGTTAATTTGAATTTTAACTATTCCATCGGAATACTTATTTGGGTAAAGAGTACATATTCGAACCTTGTAAGTAATTTTAAAATTGATTTGCAGTATACGGAATCTCTATATTTTTCTAATAATCCAAATGTAAATATTTTTAATTACAGGGTGGAAAAGTACAGACCACTGAAACTGAGTGAGATAGTTGGAAACGAGGAAACTGTCAGCAGACTCGAGGCAGGTTTTAAAAATACAGCTTCTTCTATTTACCTAAAACTTACATATCCATTTATATAGTGAGTTAACACCTGAAAATGAAAAGTTTGCATTTTCCTTGCAGTCAGTATATTGGCAGACTTAACTAACTTTATCGCATGTTGTTCCAGGTGTTTGCCAGAGAGGGAAATGTACCCAACATCATCATAGCTGTAAGCCTTCCGTTGTCAGCCAGTGTCACACAAATATAACTAATTTAAGTTGCTTTAGTGCACTTCTTTTACATTTGTTAAGTAATAAGCCATTTTCCTCTCCCTTCCTAACATGGTTCTAGGGTCCCCCTGGCACAGGGAAGACCACCAGCATCTTGTGCTTGGCGCGAGCTCTCCTCGGCCCTGCAGTGAAAGACGCAGTACTCGAACTGAATGCTTCTAACGACAGGTGAGCGTGTCTGTCAAAGCACATGACCATTTGGAGTGGCACGTGTCATGCACGTTAAAGCTGGTGACACCATGATGTAAAAGAGGTGGCGTTGCGTTCGGGTGTGACTTTATTATTGTAAGTAGAATTACTGTATATGTTGCTAATGCGGTCACAGCTTTAGAAGTATTTCGGGGATTGAATACACTGCAAATGCTTGAGCATAAGCATATCTGTAACGTTGTGGACTGCTGGTTGGTGATAATTGTATTTAAATCTTTTGCAGAGGTATCGATGTTGTTCGAAACAAGATCAAAATGTTTGCGCAGCAGAAAGTAACCCTTCCAAAAGGTCGACACAAGATAATCATCTTGGATGAAGCTGACAGGTAGGTGCTTCCTTTCCATTGTCCATATGGCATTGGTTCCTAAACAATCAGTATGTTCTGGACCGTATCGCTTTGGAGATCTCCATCCAACTTAAATGTGGGAGCTGTAGACTGAAATATTTGCTCTCCTTTGCTCAGAAGCTTCACTGTATGTACCGATGTACCATCGCTAGTTAAACGTACACTTGCCGTGATATTAGTAGACGCCTACTAGTAGCAGTGTAGTGGCTGTGAACATGGGTTAAATCCCCACAGCTAAATGATCTGAAGAAAATGTACCTTGAAAGGTACATTTACCTTCAAGTAGAATACAATGACTATTGTACCCTAGCTGACCATGATATATCAAATCTAGAGGGCAATCGAAGGGCATGTAACAGATTTCTAACCTAGTAAAATTAGTCATCTAGGTAATAGGGTTGTGAATGCAATGATTTCTTGAGGTGTTGATTTAAAGGAGTTTCTAAATACTGAAATTAATGGACTAGATTTTAAATTGGAGGTTTTTTTAGACATCCATTTTTTTGTTAAATTTGACTGTGGTCTTTTTACATTCATGGTGTGTGGGAGTAACGGAGTAAACGGTAGGTGTTGTAATTATTTGATCATAATCTAGTCTCTCTCAATGTGGTACAGTTAATAATCATTAGCTAAAGTAAATACTTTCAATTCTGTATTTAAATGGGTAGATTTGGGAAAAGATTTTCAAATGGACTTTCAAATTTGGCACAAATTACCACCACAAAAAAAAACAAGAGTTATATTGTAAGTAGGTTTTTTAGGATTTGACTGGAATGACTCCCTTACTTCTTCATGTAAAATATTCTGCATAATTGTACTGGGGCATGTTCATTGGCCAATGCTGGGACTGGGGCATGTTCATTGGCCAGTGCTGGGACTGGGGCATGTTCATTGGCCAGTGCTGGGACTGGGGCTTGTTCATTGGCCAGTGCTGGGACTGGGGCATGTTCATTGGCCAGTGCTGGGACTGGGGCATGTTCATTGGCCAGTGCTGGGTGGCAGCAAAGCTGGAGCTCGTCTGCCTTCTCCTTCCAGCATGACAGACGGGGCACAGCAGGCTCTCAGGAGAACGATGGAGATCTACTCCAAGACGACTCGCTTCGCTCTCGCTTGCAATGCGTCGGACAAAATCATCGGTGGGTATCTGGCCCCGGGAGAGAGATTCCAGTAGAAGGACCTGATGTGCGAATAAGCCTGTGCCTCCCGGGGACCCGCAGACGGCAAAAAGGCGGGCTGTCTGGCCGGGAGCTGACATGGATCAAAGCAGTAGGACGTCTGTGGGGCCTTGAAGACAGGGTGGGGAAGCACTGGATTAAGCCCGTAAGGAAGAGTAGAGTTTAGGTTATTTTGGAAAGTGACCCAATGACCATCTACAGTTTCTAGTATATTATGGCGAGACGCTATTGTTCAGGGTGCAGAGTAAGATATTGAGAGTGGTACTGAGTTACAGGACACGTACGACGCGTGGGGTGGGTGTGCTGTGCCCCCAGAGCCCATCCAGTCCCGGTGTGCGGTGCTGCGCTACAGCAAGCTGCGGGACGAGCAGATAATGATGCGCCTGATGGAGGTTGTGGAGATGGAGGCCGTCCCCACCACGAACGACGGCTTGGAGGCCATCATCTTCACCGCGCAGGGAGACATGAGACAGGTCCGCAAGTCATTTTTATTTCATAAAAAATCTCTTTGCATTTAACAATCAGTTTTGAAGTTCTAATATAATTGAGGAATGTATGTGTGTTTCACAGGCACTAAATAATTTGCAGTCAACTCATTCTGGATTTGGCTTTGTCAGCAGTGAGAATGTGTTCAAGGTAGTACACCCTGGCCCCAATTCCACTTGGATTTTATGCCACTTATAAAATAATTGACAGGGAAGGCCTCATTCTGTGAGTTTGGTCCCTGGCAGGTCTGTGACGAGCCCCACCCTCTGCTTGTGAAAAGCATGCTGGGACACTGCGTGAACGCTGACATCGATGAAGCCTACAAGGTATCTCTCTGAAGACGCCTGCTTCGGCCCAATCTGAAGCGGCTTAGCAGAGCATTTCAGGGTCTCTTGTCTCCTCTTAGATCATCGAGCAGCTCTGGTCACTTGGCTACTCACCCGAAGATATAATTGGGAATGTCTTCAGAGTGTGTAAAACATTCCAGATGCCGGAATATCTGAAGCTGGAGTTCATCAAGGTAAGATGGAGGCAGAAGACCAAGTCTGCATCGGCCACTCCATCATGGCGCCATCTTACCAGTTTAATTTCATTCAGAAATTTTGATTTTCTATATTAATAACTTGAGCGTGAAAGGCGTCTGACTGCAGTAGCCGGGCCCTAACTGCCGGAACGTTCCTCCGTGTTTGCAGGAGATTGGCTACACTCATATGAAAGTAGCAGAAGGCGTTAACTCCTTGCTGCAGATGGCAGGACTCCTGGGTCGGCTTTGCGCCAAGACGGCGTCACCCGATGCCAGTTAGATGCTGCTTTCCTGGGCTCCTGCTTCCCCACTTCAGTCGAATGTGCTTACTGTCACCCAACACCATGCTGGCACCGCGGAAGGGGACAGCGCCATCGGCCCACCTACGGGACCACGGGAATGCAGAGGCAACACAAATCGGCCACTTCCAATTGAAGCTTTGGTCGTATTTCCTCATAGTATGGCGATTTACTCTATGCTTATGTTTATGTTCATAATAGTAGTTTCGTAAATAAAAGACGTATGTATGTAATGTGAGGATTGTACATGTCTCAAGCTTTTCATTGTCAGCATAAATGGGAAATATGCATAAATATTCTATTTTTCAAAACTATGTAATGTTTAAAGTTGTGCATATTAATAGCTTTAGAAACTGCCCTTCAACTTGTAGAACTGCTAAGTTTATAAAACTGCCTTAAAATATCTGAATCATACACACAGCAAAACATGAATTACATCATCACGCGTGACATTCATCGGAAAAGAGTAGGTATGCTACACAGTGGTCACAGCAGGGTGTTTAACGTGCAGCTGACGTTCAGCTTGGCACAGCTGCAAGCCTCTTAGTGAATAACCAGATCTGTAGAGTGGGAAAAAAATTTGAAAGAACTTCCTAGCAGGCCAGATGTTTAGCATCAGACTATTTCCCATAAGGATGGTGCAAACTACATGCAAGAAATGTCTCAGTGTCTGTAAAGGCTGTAATCAAAACAGCATAGACGTCTCTTTGCAGGGTCCTTCTGATGGTATGTTTCATTGCTCCGATCTTTAACCGTTCACGTAATCGTCTTCATCTATAGTGCAAACAGAAGGTGCATGTCAGTGAGCATTCTGGGCTACCTGTATGCTAGATGGTCAACTGTAACAAACACTGGGAAGAATAGACGTAATGTACATATAGGTACAGACCGTTGTCGTCCTTTGAGAAGTCGCAATTTGCGTATTCTGTTGGAATGCAAGACGTAATAGTTAGTCTGATCTCTTCTTATGTGTGAGATCTTAGGGGCAGGCAGGTGGCATAATGGTCAGGGACACAACCGTGTAATCGAAAGATCGCCAGTCCAAGTCCCCGACCCACAAGTACCGCTGAGGTATCCTGAGCAAGGTACCATCCCCAAGCACTGCTCCCCGGGCTCTCACGTAGCTGTGTCACAATGTCAGACGGGTTAAACGCAGAGGACACATTTCATTTCAGTGCTGTGGTGTGTCAGCAATGACCATTAATCACCTTTCATCTTAAGCTAATTACACCCCCAGATCACAAGGCAGACACTCTCTGCTCACAATAATTTGACCCATCCCACCACTGCCTGACACATTTTCGCTGTGCTGTTTAACTTCGGATAGCAGATGATGCAATATGCAGAAATAGCCTATGCTGTAGAGCGAATAAACCTCATAAATGTTTAAATGCCTGTGTAAGCACACATTTACTATCAGTAACGATGTTATTTTGTTGATTAATGCAGTCCAAAGGATGATGGAGACAGCAGTATAGGGCAACTTAGCTGAGAGGGAAAAGTTAATGAAACACTATCAGTGGTAAACGGCTACATTTTCTTCATGTAAAAACAGCTTATGTTCATGCACACTGGCCTTTTCTAGCAGTCCTCATAGCACCAAGCATTTTTTCCACAAATAAATATGCACTTTGAGTGCAGAATACAGTCAGATAATCCCTCCCAGCTGGCTGACTTAAGGATTACATCACTAACCAGAAACAGAGGTGACAGGCCAGTGTGGTACTCGCTGACCACCAGTGGCCTTCCTAATGTGAGCAGCTCGGTGGGCTATTCCCACACACAGGAAGGAGAAGAACATCACTGCTGTACTCTATGTACTATTCACTACAGGAGTCTTTAAGCACTTGCATACGTTGCTCTGGTTAAGGGCGTCTGCCAAATGCTATAAATGTAAATGTGCAGTACTTACATACTATGGGTGTGACTTAGTAGGTGCCCATATACTTTTGGCCATATTATGTAGTAGTTCTCGAGACATCGTGGTGTAAATGAGTCATTTAAACACTGCATGCACCCTCAATCACAAACCCGCACTGTACCTGACTTATTAAACACAGTCATGCAAGCCCTGGCAGAATAGGTGGGCATACAGAAGAGGTGAGTGACTTTCCACTTGGCACTATATCATAGGACACCGTCTTTCCAACAAGTTAGTTAGCCAACTTCTGCCCTGATGGAGCCGCTCTGGTCATGAAGTTCATCTGCAGAGGTGTAGGCCGGACAAGCTGACAGAAATGGACCCGATCACTCAATATCAAAGCCCAAGCTAAACGGCAGCAAATGGCACCAGCAACGGTCCAGCATCTAATGGAAGACCTTCTCAGAAGAGGTGAGGCTACCACAGCAACAGAGTGCTTCATATTAACATCATACTAACACTCTTTGTTTTGGAACGAGACTATGGACAAGTAGGTGTCCAAATATTTTTGGCCATATAATGCATGCATCAGAAATGAGTGGTCATTCTGATAAGTAATTTGTGATAAGGGTAGAGCAAAGCTGTTTATAATACTCTTTTAATTTTGTAACATTTTAATTTCTTATTGTCACCAAAGTTCTGGAATTATAATTGAATTAAAGTTGAATGATTTAGAAATAGGATATACTTAGCAGTAGTTTTCTCTTCTTTCAAAGATGGCTGGTGTATGGGCAGTGTGTTAAAGTTATATTCAGCTGATTAATATTTGCACGCTGTGTGTAATTTACCTGACGTTTGGCATGCTGTGGTGTCTGTAAACACATTTTCATAATCTGAAAAGAAAATTTATGTTGACAAAAAGCATACTCTTGCCAAATACCTCAACTACATTTATTTAATGACAATATTTTATTCAACAGGAGGAAATAATCAAAGAAAAACCACTGCATTCTGTACAGATGCTATCCGCTATCTCTTGTGGCTAATAATCATTAAGAAAAAGTACATTTTTCTTCCTCTTTCTATGTGAAATAAAAACGACCACAGGCCAAAAACAGCAGTCAATAATGTCACCACCAACCTGGGATATTTTCTTGGCTTGTGTCTAAAGTATTCTGGTACACTGTCGTTTCGTCTATCTGAGGCTCTTCCCCAATTGGGTGCCTGTAAAATGATACCATAAAAATTAAACCAATAAGTGTTCAGCAGTTTTACATTTTGGCATTTCAAAACGTAAAATGCATTTACATTACACAAGCTCCTCCCACGTGCAAACTGGAAAAAATGTGTCGAGGCTGTTGGCCGCGAAATAGCTCAGGACTGCTCTGTTACACACAGGTAATCCTTAGGTTTCCGCTAAGAAAGGGGTGCGGAGTCACAGGAGAAGCTGTGCATCTTTTTGACTGAAATCTTTCTTAATACCCTCACTTTCAGGTTATGTGAAACTGAAAGTTTCCGTTCTATGGTTTTATGCACCAGGACATCATAAAAAATAAAAAAAAATTAATCACAACAAAATTCAGAAGCCATCTGTGGAAAAAATTAAGCAGCACGCAGCACCACCTTTAGCAGCAGTAACTTTAAGTAATTATTTTCTGTATGACTATCAGTCTCTCGGGTCGTTGTGGAGGAATTGCGGCCCACTCTTCCATACAATGTTGCTTCAGTTCATTGAGGTTTGCAGTCACTGGCTTATACACAGCTCTCTTAAGGTCCTGCCCCAGCATTTCTATCAGGTTGAGGTCTGGACTCTGACTGGGCCATTGCAGCACCTTGATTCTCCTCCTTTTCAGCCATTCTGCTGTAGATGTGCTGCCGTGCTTGGGATCACTGTCCTGTTGCAGGCAGATGGCCTCACATTTGGTTTTACAATACCTTAGCATACAGGGAAGTTCATGACTGACTCAATAACAGCAAGGTGCCCAGGTTCTGTGGCTGCAAAACAAGCCCAAATCATCACCCCCCCACCACCGTGCCTGACAGCTGATATGTCGTGTTTGGTTTTTGCCAAACGTCGTGCTGTGCATTATGATTAAGATGATTTATCGAATAAGGGGGTGACGGACTGCGATTGAACAAAAGTTACTGTGCCACAAAAAGTGTCAACAAAGTCTGAGAAAGATTCTTCAAATACTTTCTGAGTTATTATACAAACAAGGTCAAATGCCCAATCTGCCCTTTTCTTTGCTGTCACTGCTTCAATTTCTGTGTCACATTTTATCTGTTCCAGTTTGTCACCCACATAATGTCGGCAAGGTTTGAAACGGTGGTGGTGGTGGGGGACCTTAAAACCAAATGCATCCCCCATCTGAGAAATGCAACAATATATGAATACAATTAATAAAATACTTACACATATGCAGATTCACAGAGATCTTTTTCATCTAACAAAAAAAAAAGAAAAAGAATATTGTACAATAAACTTGACAATGGATCAATGAATCATTACAAATGTAAGAAAAATTGTAAATTAATGAAACTTACATAAGATATTTCCATAGTTGGGCTGGTCTTCAGCAGTACCTTTGAAAATATTATTTAAAATAATAATACATAATTTATATTATGCAATATGTATATTACATGTAATTACAATACCAGTCAAAAATGCTTTTAATGCATTTGCTTCTATTTAGCTTTGTTATTCACCTTATATACAGAGATATTATGAAGTAATACATAGCAAATATTGCAACAACTAAGAAGTGTTCAAGATCTCAAAATTTTCTGAAATTTTAGACTCAAAAACAGTTCCCATTTGCTTCAATGACAGCATTGCAGACCCTTGGCATTCCATAAACCAGCTTCCAGATGTAGCCACCTGGAATGCTTCTCCAAATGGTCCTGAAGCAGTTTCCAGAAGATGTTCCCTGCTCTTACTCACATACGGAGAAATGCTACAGAACACATGATGTGTGTTTTAAAGCTGCTTGTCATGAGAGCCACTAGGCAGGCTCTATCCCACACAATCTCCTTTCACTTACCCAGGGGTCGAGGATCATTCGCATTAGAACTACAACAAAAAACAATTTTGTAAATCAGAGAGCTGGCAGTCATAAACACCCATTACTAAATTCGATTAAATTTGATCTTTTTTAAGGGAGTCGAGTAAAGCCCCTTAAAGGTTGTACATTCAGACGGTACGGCACTTACCACGAAGACTGCCAAAGCTTGTTAAAGTGTGTCACTAGAAATGGGAACAAAAACAGATCAGAAAGTAATACATTTTTAAGGTTGTGTAGTGGTGAACTGTAACTGGCAGTGAGACGTCCTTATGATACATATTGTGCGCATCTCTGCCGCGTCATGCTTTTATACATGGTCGCTGAGTCACTCTTAATGCACTACCACAACTTTATATTTTAACATTTGCACAAATGTTGTTTTTAAGCAAGTGCTGTCTCGCTAACGGATCCCCGATAAGAACATTTGTCTTGTCCGAACACGAGATCCTTCTTACCTCTTTTGGATTGCGTTACTGTAACCCTCCGACCCTCGCTGTGCCAAAATAAATATAAATATTGAATGTAACAGTTCTCTTTGCCAACATTACATACTGTACCCAATCATAATTAATAGAAAAATAATATACAAAAAAAAAATACAGTCATCATAAAATATATAAACCACGGTCTGAGCAATCGTGTATAAACATCTAATACATTTGTTACAGGAGTTGCGTGGTACAGCCTACACCACCGGTCCAATGTTTTACAACACAGTTTTTCCCATTTTTATCTAGTTTAGACCTATGTTTTTGGCTCATCAAAGTAGCCAACTTTTGCAGACACAACAGCCGAATACACAAGCAGCTCATTCTGTCTAACCAGAAACGAAGTGTTAGTTGCAGACTGATCCCATGTTCGTTCATCATTAATCAGTCATAACCATTCATATATTTCATGCAGTTGCTATATTTGTTCATGATTTGTACTTCAGTAGCAACTTAGTAATGTTACTAAGTTATTTGTGCCCCCTCAAGTAAAGTGGAAGAATAATGCTCCCCTTTTCCACTTATGAATGGTACTAACCCATTAATAAAAAGAAAACTGTTATGACTTGTTTATAATTATCAAATAGTGATTTACAAAGTGTTAAACCTAACTAATAAGCAGATTACAAACCATTCATAAACCCTTGATACGGGTACTGTAAAGTGATACCGTACAGTGTTACCCGGGTATCGAATATTGCTCGGAACGTTCTTCCCAGCTCTGATGGGCGTCACAGAATGCTTTCACACTAAGCCGAGCCAGCCAGTCAGCCAATCACCTGCCTGCAGACTCTGACAATACCCACAATCCCTCATTGCAGTCAATTTCTCTTGCATATTATGCACTTTTTGATAAGTTGTCTGTTGCATTTGTGATTACCAATTACTGTATGGTACTGTTGACACATTTTGCACATTTATAGTTATTAATTGTACATAGTAAGACAACTTCTCATTTATAAATTTTTATTTCTATTTTCTTATTTTCTAATTTGTAGGTTGCTCCGCGTTCACCCTTTAAGTCTGGAGACCGTGATTTGAAGCCAACCATCTTGTTTGTTTCTCCTGAAGTAGCTCTGACATTGCCTGTAGACAGGTTATTATCAGCAGAGCAGAGGGCATTGCTTGGCCCTGCGAGATGCGGTGGTAGGCCTTTTGGGTCAGGGTGCCAGATATTTACTGCAAGCTGGCGACCTCTTCCTGTCAGACTCCCCCATTTCCCAGGTGTCTTTTGACGGTGTAGGACACTGACACCTAGGTTTGCTTTGCAGTTTCTGAAAAGGAAAGACCTGCACATTTATGAGTCATAATGGTCTGTGTGTTTTCCTTTGTTAGCTGCAAGCCTGCGGTGCAATATCTTCCACATAATACCTCAGAGGGCGTAATAACACAGTCTATTCCAACTCTGCTGTTACACAGGCAGAGGGATTGTAAATAGCCAACACAAGTTGGGATTCCTGCAGGAACCCTTCGCTTCCTTCAAGGTTAAGCAGTAAGCTATTAACGCATCACTCGTTCTGTTTTGTAAGTCTTTTTACAACTGAAATTTTCAGTTTTGGTAACCTAAACTTTTTTCTCATCTGCAAGTTGGCCGCTTACCTTTGTACCATTTCAAATCATTCACTGCACTTGAACTTAAGTTCCAATTAAACTGAGAAAATGGGGCTGTTATAAAACGTTTGACCGGTATATATCAAATGCATCACCTTATAGGCCGATATACATACAATATTTGTGAACGTACGGCATATTTACGGATTTTTTACGTACTGACACGATTTACTTACATATGATGGTGCTCATAAAAGGAGCTTTTTGTCTGTACAATTTCTTCCAAAGAAAAACAAAACAATTTTAGTGCACGGAATAATATGCAGCATCGATGGATTATGCGCGTAACATAGTGCCCATTTGAGTGAAGTTAGTGTGGAGACATTATGCAGGGGTAAAATCCGACAGTATATTTCTTACAGTAAATGGACAAAGGTAAAGTAATTACTCACTTTCTTTCTTTCGACAGCCGAGACACCCGAAAAGTATCGCACCCATTGAAGTCAGCAACGCGATGGCCAAGACAGCATCTCCCAAGCTAGCGTCTGTCCTCATGCTTGTGGGTGGAAATTAAAAAAAATATATATACACATATATTGTGGGAGATCAAATGTAATCACTCTCTTCAATTTTTTTTAAGTCCCACCGGGAGATTTTATAATGCGATTGCCATGCTCAACAGTTTCCAGTCTTGTGAAACCGCATTTGTGATAAAGCTGATTGCACTGCTGAGCGGTGTGCAGAGAGACCGGCAGGACCCCCACCCACGCGACCCTCTGTCGGAACTTACAAAGCCGCCGTGACGTCTTGTAAATAGGCTTAAACCGGATGTGTAACGTTATGAAAAGAATACAATACAGAAGTTAAACTGTAATGTCATTAACTGCTATGAATTGGCCGCAAATAGCAGGATTGCAAAAATACATATTGTGCAATAGGGAGTGTGTTGTGCCAGAAATACCCTGACAGGTGTATAAAACTGTAAAAGATGTAAGTTGTTCTTGCAAGAAGTCTTGATCGTATCGTGGAAGACACGCAACAAACAGATTAAATTGCTGAAAATGCATTGGGGGGAGTTCATTCAGTTTGATTTATATGTATTAACATCTCTGAAGGCCATTAGCTCTGGCTGCTGAGCAACGCCTCCTTTGAATGCTTTATGATTTATGGGGTAGTGAAGGGCTACACATCAAGAAGAGATTGTTGTAGCAAACATTCATATGAGTTTAATTTTTGGCATAGTGTTCCATGAAGTTAAAATGGTTAATAGATTCTGGTTGATTTTGAGATGGCAACGTCTTAAGGTATTAAGTAACATAGACCAATCACTAGCCTCTGGAGTATGGCCTACGGACAATCATTATGTTTCTCCCAAATAAAATAAAAGTGGTAGACTGCTTCCAAGGCATCCCCTTGATAATATAAATCTTCAGCAAAACCACACCAACCTGTCCTCTTTACTTACACTAGTACTGCCTTAGGTAATGGATCCTAGTAGTAAATCATTTTTTCCGCTTAAGAACATAACAGGTACTATGCCTCTCTTTTTATTATGAGGAATGTTAACATGGGAACATATGAGCTCCCGCATGTATTAAGGGATTAAGAAGAGAATTTACCATTTACCTTCAGTCTCAGTGCAGTGTCCACAGACTCTCCCAGGGATGCGTACAGCAGCGCCTTGCTTAATAGATCGAAGGCAAATGAAACGATGAAGGCTGAGCTTCACAGCTTCCTGTTTCACGCTGAGCCTCTCACCACATCCGCGAATTGGGCGCTGGACAAAAGCACTGTGGTACGATGCGCACTAACCTAGACTTCATCGTGACTCCAGCACACCGGGTGTAGGCTTAACACACACCAATGTTCTCCTTCGCTTTGAAAGCGTTAGCTTAGCTTGTAGTTAATTGTAGACAATCACACCAATGCAAATTCAAATCAAAGCTATATTAAAGTTATTTGCTCGAGAAAACAACGAGTCTCGAATAATCCGTGGTCAATCAAATAGTAGTCAGGTATATAGGTGCAGCATCTGAATTTTCGCTTTCTAATGATGTGTCCCTACCAGGCATAATCCAGTAACATCTGAAAACATTTGCAGGGTGTGAATACTTTTGTGAGACTATACATTTAACGGCAAAGCATTCAGTATTGGCCCCACCACAATCTTCATTCTAGACATCTTCGTCTTGGGGATATCACAAACAATCATTGTGTTACAGCCGTGCCAAAGGACAACAACCTGCAGAAAACTCAGTGAAACGTGTCTGCTCTCAGAACTAAATCTATTTATGGAGCATTAGCAAAAGAGAAGTTGGCAGGCCCCCTGACATACAGTAGATCCTCCAACTAAGATGATATGATACCTAATTGTATTGACCCCTGTGGGGCCCCCTAGCCAGGCAGGCGAGAGCAAGCTCGACAGGGAAGGGCCACCACTTGCAGCAGCGCCCATGGGAGCTGGGGGCTAAGGGCCTCGCTCAAGGGCCCACAGACATACCGAGGCCAGGCCTGAACCGGCAACCTTCCGGTACAGAGGCTTAGCTCACTTAGTCAAGCCCTGCACATTAACTTCCAGATTGTTATTGTAATGCTCTGCATGCTTTTAATATGATTACTTTAAGGTACTTCTGTTGCTGAAGATATAGCACATTGAGTTTATACTATGATATTGATCCTACAGTGACATCTGCACATCAGCTAAATGCCAGACTGCTTTATAAAAGGAATAATTTAATTGTAAACTAAGTGTAGTAATTTGGCATAGGCTGATTTCACATATTTAGAAGTAATTTAATTTTAAAATATGCTGTCACACCTCTGTCCACCAGTGTTAAATACAGTCGTCCCTCGTTAATCGCGTTTAATCCGCTCCAGACTCTACACTGTTAGAAATTACCAGCATTTCACAATAATTAACAGTATTATTTTACAGTAACTTGTTGTAATTAAGTTTCCCT
>JAODKM010000037.1:8176688-8197804 GCA_026780845.1 Petrocephalus sullivani | reverse complement strand
CATATAAAATTAAAGTAAATTACTGTGAGTATATTTCACAGTATATTGCTGTAATCCTTACTGTGAAAGTCATGCAAAATTTATCCAATTATTTATTGTAAATTCACAACGAAAAATTTTACAGTGTACCACAAAAAGTGAATTTCCGCGAAGTTTCCTTATTTATAAATCGAATATTTTCGTAGTTGGAGCATAGAGAACCTGTTTACGACCTTCTAAATACGGTTTTTAACATCATTAGACATGAAACAACACCCTTTAGTCATCATTTCACTCGTATTACCTTATATATTAGACGTTACAAATATATTAATATTATTGTACATTACACACACACACAGTTCTTACACAGAACCACTAGCCTATGAAAATAAGAAGAAGCAGAAGGCTTAGAAGAAGCAGCACGTTTAGGAGCCATCGTGGGGCTTAGATAAAAGTTCTCAGAAATCGCAAGCAAAGATGCTTCCGATGCGTAGCGATGTAGAAGCGTGTATGAGAGACACGAACTAGCGTGAGGCTGCAGAGCCAGTCAGTGGCCAGGAGAGGAAGGGGATATAACTGACTCAGACAGCCGAGTGTGCGCTGTATCATTTTCACGGTCTCGGTCACCTTTTTAATGAATATACAGTACTGTATATACACTTTAACGAATATACAGTACTGTATATACACTTTAACGAATATACAGTACTGTATATACCTTAATGAGCACAGTACTGTATGAAAAAACTGCGATAGTGAAGCCGCGAAAGTCGAACCGCGAAGTGGCGAGGGACGACTGTATAGTGCTTATTTGTAGAGTACGTGTATTATATGGTTTTAACAGATGGATTATATCCTCCGGCTCTCAGACTTAGTCAGACGGCAGCATCCACCCTGTAACGGCGTCTATATGCTTTCATGACTCAATGTGCTGGTCCAGTAATTAGCAATAGCTTTCTCCTAGCTCCCTGCTGCCAGCATGCAGATCAGCAAACCCCCATAGTGGGCTCCCTCTTCAGTCACTTACAGGACAGTTATAATGAATCAGTTTCTTGGAATCAGTGTTTTCAGCAATTACAGACGATTTTGGAGTTAGACTGAATCACCTCGTCTGAAGGTGTCAGGGACTGGTTCCTCTACGATAGGGTTCCCCAACTCCGGTTCTGGAGGGCCAGTCTGCGACACAGTTTGCAGATTTCCCTGCTCAAACACACCTCATTCAGCTCATCAAGCAATTGCAAGGTTTAGTAGATGTGTTTGAGCAGGGAAATCCTCAAACTTTGTCACAGACTGGCCCTCCAGGACCAGAGTTGGGGAACCCTGCTCTACGATTTCTCCGTGGTTGACAAATCAGGCTCTTTGCATTGTTCGGGCTGCCTCTGGGAATGACTGGGAGCACCAGTTTTTTTTTTTGGAAAACATGCAAATCAAGGAAAATTTTAATGGAACTTTTTACAAAGTGTCTGTGAGTTAAGGACCTAAATGGTAAGACTCACAAGCATTTATCTACGAGCAATTGTTTTAGGAGTATATCTTCACAAACACAGCTGTGCAGAAATGAAATTTATGCTAAATGCACCGGCAACAGCACACCATTCACATGAACACCACGTCGACAAACCTGAAGGATGCTCCCAATCTGTGTGCATAGCCTGAGAGAAAAGAAAATCAGTAGCAGTACATTCCTGTTAAATCTTTAAGGGTACAGAGCCAAGATTTATTGACATATTCCATGTAATCAACACAGTAGTTTTAAGACTTGAGAATTATCAGAATTTTTGTTCTTAAAAACAAGACTATCAATCTGATAGGGACTAAATGTGTACGGACTATACAATTACCGAATTCATCATGCTCTAGACTTTAAAACCAGATTCAGTCCTCCTTCACACATTACACAGGTTTCAAAAGGCAAACTTTCATAGCACATACCCTGTTTCACATCCAACTGTGCAAAACTTCAGCATTCATATGTCGGACACCCAGCAAACGCCTATCAATTCCACTGACTGACTTTCGTCCACATACATGATCAACTCATCCAGAATTTATAAGGACTACAAAGCAGTTTTAAATTTTACAAATGGATACAAAGTAGAGAGAAATAAAAATTAACAAACAAGAATTTGGCAAGTTAAACCAAACATTTTTAGCAATTTTGCTTAGAACAGCAAAGAAAACACTGGTTATGGAACTCATTCAAGATTCACAAAATAGCAAATATTTTTAATGTATTTTTTTTCTTTAAATGTTCCTTATAAAGCAAAATCTCAGTTGATGAGGCTCAACCTGCTGATAATAACAAAAATGGCTAACCTTGGGCAGGCAGAAAAATCCGATATAAAGAATCCACTCTTACTGCCAACACACCTTCAGACATTCGGGAAGCTAAGGCTGGCAAAACTATACAATCCACATACTGCAAGAACTACATACCAAATGGTTCTTATTGATGCAGGATGAAATTGCCGAGTTTTTAATAATACATATGGGACAGCTGACACACGGACACAAACCTTTCCGCCAGGGTCCCTTCACTTCTGAGCAGTGAAGGTCAAACGCCTGTCCAACGGCAATCTAGACCCTACTCCCCCAAATTCATTAGGCAATTCAGCCTTCAGACCACCAGCAGCCACAAAGCACCATGTCATGAATACATGACAACGAACAAGCCTTTTTTTTTTTTATTTAAAGCTAGCAGCAATCGAGCTACAGGGAGGTACAGCAAATGGAGAAACACTGCAAATTTCCGCTATCAAGTTTAGCAGCCTCGCCCTGGTTACCGTCACCTTGGGGGGAGACAGGGCAGCTTTCACTATCAAGTTTACGTAAAGCTTTCCTGGTTTGTAGTCCGAAAGCGGTCATATCAGAGACGTCAATTTCCGAACTTCACAAGAAAAAAAAAAAAAAACTTCCGTGCGTCAAATCTTAGGGGCACAGCCACCTCATTCAAGGCACTAGAAGCAACTTCAGAGACTTAAAATTGCGTAACGTCAGTAAGTGGGCACGCGTCACTAAGTGCTTGCTTTGTAACATTTGAAGGTCAATGAATATCTACCATCTACCTCCATACCTGGTCAAAAACGATTTTGACGAGCATCAATAAGATCATTTTATTGCCTTAACAACTTAGGAGAGGAAAAAAAAAGATTCCTACAGAACAACCACAGCAAAACACTTAGCTATGTTCGATAAAACATCAGTGTCTGTGACACCTCACCAAGCTTTACCTCCCGGATCTATGCAGACTTTGGCCGTTTGGTTACATATCAGATGGCAGCCAAAAGCCAACGCCGCTTTCTGTCTGCCTTCCATAAGTTTCGCTCGCGATAAGTCGGTACATATTACTGAGTTAAGAAGGACCGGATGCCATGAATCACACTGCCACTTAAGGAAAACGACACAAATTTGAGGATGACCACAAATTACCTGAAACTCAAACCTGTTGCACAGGAAGTTAAGCCTCCTTAGACTGGTGGTCACCATCACCGCATCCTTTGCAGGGACGTACGGGCCGGATGCTGGTCAAAAACCAATTAGAGTCAAGACCTTCTGAAATATGATGTTAGCACGACAGGTTAAAGAGACACCGAACCGAAACGATTTAAGATTTACGTCGGGCGTTGAGGGTGGTTATCAGTCTCCTACAAAGTAAAAAAAGCTGGTGTGTATTTAACAGGCAAAAAGTCACCTTTGTAAGAAGCAGGGGCCTTAGCCAAAGGCAGCAGAAACTAATACTGGAAACAGGAGGTGTGAAACCCATGATGCTGAGGACATGCTACCGCCACGATGAAACCTTTGAGAGACCGACGCAGTCAGCGGACTGATCCTAGACCCCCCAAATAATGCAACAATATGCATTTTTTAGTTCTTCAGCGAACAAAGGAAACAATCACGATTCTAAAAAAGAAAAAAGTGAACCTCCAATACACAGGAGTGCCTCAGTGTAAGGACTGCATATCCGCAAACTGGATATTTCAGGAGGATATTTCATATAAAGCTCAGATACTCCCGTCTTAGACAGTGAGCCATTTTAGTCTGGCTGCAAGACACAAGCATAGGAGAGAAAAACAGTAATAAAGGTAAAAGCGCACAAATTACATGCTGATGGTGTGATTGTGACACCTGGAGATGTGAAACCCTGTGTTCAGACACGGCGAGAGCAAGACCACACAAGCCAACAAAAGAAAAATAAAATAAAGGTCTGAGCGTACAGCTCAGTCTGTCGTTTTCCGGGGCAAACTTCAAAAACGGAACTGCGACGATTCCTCCTTCAAAATTTCAAGGAACTGACTTTTGTTTGCTGTCCAGTGGCTGACACTTATCTGTCCATCCCAAGGAGGGAGTATGAGAGAGGGAGAGAGAGAGCGCTACTGTACAAAGCAGGCACAAAGTACAGGAAAGCAGAGGTAAACAATAAAAACCACTTTTAACGGCTGACATGCATTCACGAGCTGCTTGATCTGAGAGCGTGTTTGTTTGTCTGTGTGTGTGTGTGCGCATGTTTGTGTGTCTCTGTTTACTTGCAGCTGAATATATATAATCTTGCTCAGGTGGCAGGAAGGAGGGTCATGGCTCATCTAACTGGCGGGAACCGTAACCGTGGCGACGGTATCTTCCCCATCGGTGTGTAAAAGGTCTCTACAGTCCCATGCCCTCCTCTCGCAGCCCCCCCCCGCAGGGAAGGGGGCCCATCTGCGGCCCGGCTCAGTCTTTCTCTTTCAGGATGACTTCTTCCCGTGGCTTGGCGCCGCCGAATATGGCGGAGTGGGGGTTGGCGACCTGGTTCAGCGGAGCGTCCACGGTGCGAGGCTTCAGCTGTAGCCGCGGTCGCTGCGCTCGTTCCTCTGGGAAACGGAGGGTTAGGGTTAGGAAGCAGGATCCCACAGGTGCAGTTTTCCAGCGGGAGGACATGGAGAATGCTTGGCTAACACTTCAGTTTAAGGTCTCCTCCTAAACTATTAATGAACTGTTAATAAACTATTCATTTGTTAATATATTAGTAAACAAAGATTAACAATCAAATTTAGTGTGACAAAGATCTTATTGTTGTCCCACAATGCATTTACTGGAGAAATAATGTCTGAACGCTTACTAATCCATTGTTTTATATTTGATTTACAAGCTGTTTTGTAAATACCAGGAGCAAGATATAATTGCAATGCATGTTTAAATTTGTTTGGGAAAGAATATTGCTATTAATGCATTATCAAATGATTAACAGTGTATTAATAGTTAAAGAGCAGACTTTAAACTAAAGGGGTAATGAAGCTTGAAACTGGTTAAGTGTGCATTATAACTGGCTTCTAACTAAGTAGGAAGAGCAGACCTGACTAGCCAAGCTCCTCAAGGTTCACTGCGCGAATGGCTGAAGGCTCAATCAGAGCCCTGAACTACACAGATGGCCCAATCAGAGCCCTGAACTACACAGATGGCCCAATCGGAGCCCTGAACTACACAGATGGTCCAATCGGAGCCCTGAACTACACAGATGGCCCAATCAGAACCCTGAACTACACAGATGGTCCAATCAGAACCCTGAACTACACAGATTGCCCAATCAGAACCCTGAACTACACAGATGGTCCAATCAGCCATGGCAGAGAGCACCCTGAACCACACAGTCAGAAATTCAAAGGTACAAATTGGTACTTTTTTTCCCCCAGACAGTGTAAAAATCCTTTTGGCAGAATAAGAAAAGGTTAGACACCCTCAGAAGGTTCCCTGAAGTCCGCAGAACCGCCGCGAGGAGGCCCCTCTCTGTAGCGACCCATCCCTCCAGAGGCGGGGCCCCTCCTGTCACCGGGACGAGCGCTTCCTCGACTCCGCCCACCCATGAAGTCGTCGTCTCTAAAACCTGGAAGGGAGAGAAGGGCAATGAAAGGCAGAAGCGCCTTGGAGCAGCCAGCAATATCTCTGCTGCAGATGAGAATGTGTGTGGGATGTAATCATGAGGACTGGGCGGGGGGGAACGACACTGCCCTCCCTAAACAAATTAAGGGTTGTTCTGAAGACCAGCAGGACCAGCGAGTGATGGGACACGGGTCGCCCCACTCAGCACCGCAAACGGCCATATCCCAACCGAGGACTTTCAGGCTTTCGGCCAGAGCACGTGGGGGCCGGCCCGGAAATTTACTGCACACCTGCTGATTGGTCGAAGTCGTCCTGGGAATCCCGTCCCCCTCCTCTGGGGCCACGAGAGCCTGAAAGCAACACGGCCTGATTACTGACAAGCCTATCGCGGCCGGCGCTGGCTCAGAAGGGCGGATAAAAAATGTCCCAGTAGACAGCTGGGATTTTAGGAAGGCAGACAGGTGCAAAGGAACTACCCAGAAACTCATTCTTGCAGCGTATTTAAATAAGCAGGTCCTGAAAATGCCGAGTCAGAGTGACGAGGGAGGGTGCCATGAGAATCAGTGATGAAGAATGAGGCAGAGGAGAAAGAACAGCCCGGAAAAGAGCTTAACACGGCTATGGCTTAGGCGATAGGAAATCAGCGCAAGGACGCGGCATTTTACGCTTAATACAACAGAAACAAGCTACTGAACAAAAACAGGAAATTGATTAGTGCATTTTAGCCTGTTTAAAATAAAGGGATTTAAACGTTTTCGGTGTTAGTCGGTAAGGGAGACAATGCCTGGCCGTAAGAGGAGCAAGAGCGATTGGAGCCGCCGTGAGACCCCCCCCAGAACGGCCAAAGGAGAAGGGGCACCTCTATCGTCCTGTTTTCGGAAACCGAAGCCCCCACCGCCCTTCTCCTGCCGGCGGCCCTCTGCGATGTCCACGCGCAGGGTCCGGTCCCCCAGGAGCTGGATGAGAGAGACGCGGAGGGAAGAGGCTATCGACCCGCCCTGAGGCCGACACTCCCACACCCGGCTCGGAATGGACTTACAGCGCCGTCATACGTCAAGGCTTCCTTCAGGGATTCCAGGTCATCGAACTCCACGTAACAGAAACCTGAAGCAGAGAGAGGGAAGCTGCTGCCTTGACGTCTCCCAAAAGCTATATGGCCAAATCCAGATCACAATAAACGTACATGCACCCGTGCACTGCAGCAAGATCAGAGATGCTACACATTCACATTTCGCACATAATTAACAGAAGCTTTCGCGCGAAGGAGTGTATAAGTGAGGCAGACGGCACATTACAACAATACGCTGAGGAGTCCAGACAAATGCACAGGTACAAGCATGAGCAGTACTGGAGCACATGGGAAACAGGACCTTAGAAATATATACAATTTTTTTGCCTTTTTTTCAGCAAACACTGTCAAATCTTAATGTGAGTCTCGTGAAAGAGAAGAGGAGAAGAGTACAGAGAGACAGTCAGGGAGACACGTGCGCGGCTATACCTTTGAACTTGTCCGTTTCTTTATCCCTAACCAGTCGGACGCTTCTGACGCTAAGGTCTTTGAAGATGACGTCGATGTCGCCTTGTACCGTGTTGAAAGGGAGGTTCCCCACGTAGGCAGTGTAAGGTGGCTCTGAGGGCAGCTCTTTCTGCTTGCGGGGTCCCCCTGGGCCACTGCCACCTCGGGGTCTTCTGTGCGCAAAGGACTCTCGTCAGAGAGGAGACAACAGCCAGGCCGGCAGGCCGCACCAGCGCGGCCTTGACACAACGACACTCAAAAACCATCAAAAAGGACCAGGAAACCAAGGATGTTGTGGGACAAGAGGCTCAATGTCTCTCAAAAGGCTTTGCCTGTGGTCTGAAGTGTGAATTCTTTGGAAAAGATTAACAGATATAGACTGCATGCGCACACACAGAGCACTTCAAAAAAACCATCAAAATATCACAAACAACACATAATCCACTGAACAGCCAGAGTTGCAACTAGCCAAACAGGGGACAGCTGGCCATTTTTTTTTAAGTGTCTGTAGAAATCAAAGGTCTAGTGGTCTAGGTTTAGTTATGACTTGAAAACATGACCATTAAGATGGTGGTTTACACCTTGTACCACCTTCAAAAGTACAAAAAAAACCCAACACACTAGATAAGGTTTTTGTTGTTAATTTTGAGGTACTTGGTCCCATTTCTGTTACTTGTTGACGATATCCCAGATACATCATCTCAAGGTATCGGTAACAGGTACTGGCCCATTGCCATAACAGTGACTATGAGTACATGAGCACAGTACTGGGCTTAATACCAGTACTGCTATTGGCACTGATGGAAAGCTACAGACACGCAGTACTTCATGAAGTACTTGTTTACCTGGGAATGCTGAAGCACATTCTCACAACGATTCTGCTGCAAGTACGCAAATATACTATATTATGAAAGATATTAATGCAGTAAATTTAACTGAGGTACAAGAACTTCAATCTGCTCCACTACTTTGATCTCTTTTCCCCACAGTTCCACGTAACTGGCAAGTTAATGCCGGTGCTTGTGGTCAACCAATCAGCAAGTTCATCCCTATATCCCAGTAGTCCATGTTGGATCTAAAAGTACTTACTCAGTCATAGGTTCAGAAGTTTCCTAGTTCCTGAAAAAAAATTCTGGTTCCTGAATAATGTTCTTGCAGTAGGAAAGCACCTGTCCACAGAACTGTGTTACCGAAGCCCACAACATTAAGTGTAAATGGGCAGTAAAAATTTTGGGAAGAAGATTTACTGTGCACTATTAAATATTAAAGGTCACTTGGAGGTTAAGGGTAAATAGCCTTTAATCTTCTAATCTTTGAAAATTATTGAGAAGAAAAACAAGCAGTTGTTAGCCAGCATTTTCCCTTTTGGAAATAGGATGTATCTTATTCATTTTATAAAAATAAATACTGTCAGAGTCAGAGAACATTTTACCAGAAAATTAAACTAAAAAACATTACAGTACACAGAGCTTAGGCAATGACACAGCAGTAACTGACATGTAAGCACAAGCACCATAAAATGAACCCATTCATGTACTTCATGCACAGCACTGAGCTGTGAGGCAACAGTGTTTCCTAATGAACAACCATGTGACCCTATGAAATTAGCCTCAGCAATAACCAAAAACTAGCCAAACCAATATTTAGAGGTAATTAATTATACTGGAAAAAATTACCTATGGTATAAAAGCTTAATTTCAAGCCACAGCACTCAGAGTAAACTCACAGAGCGAAACTAGATAATTTACTTAGTTGGATTTCATCTCCTCTGGCATCATCCTTACAGAAACTGCAGGTAGAAAATGGCTCAGGTAGTTTGCACACATCAGCTTAATACATAAGGATAAGCCTTTACGCACATATGATGATGAAGAGGATGATGATGATGATGATGATGATGATGGAGGAGGGAACTAAAAAAAAACAACTTTCATTTCTTCTCCGAGAAGCATCAGTACAGAAGAGAGACTTAAAAACACACTGACTGCTTGACATAGGCACAAACATAAGCAGGATACGAAATTCACATAGCCACACTATGGATGGTGAAGCAAAAAGAGGAAGAGAGACCTTCTGTAAATTAGAGAGTAGATATTTAAACACCTAAAATATCAGGTGTAAAAATAAAGTTGACTGGACCACTAACTGCTGTACTTCTAAGGCTAAGCAGTGTTCAGACACATCAGCTTTGGCCTACAAAGAAAACTCACTTGCAAAAGATTAGTTTATTTTTGTCCACTAAGTACATCAGTTATTTTTTACAATGTATAGGCTATAATGTGTTTATTCTTAAAAAATGCAGAGTGAAAGGTCTTGCAGAACAGTAGCAGGAACACTTAATGGCGTCTCTGATGATGAGCAGTTCAGATAACTGTAGAAAAAGCAGAGCAGTCCACCATATGAAGACCTGATTTGTCCTTCTATGACAGTGGGAGGTGCAGTAATGCCAGCAGTCTGGACTGTGGGGTGTCCTTAGAGACAGGCTACCGGGTAACAATTATGGCGCTAGACTGTCTCTGCCCAACATGCCGGCAGCTTTCCTAGGTGCTGAGAGCTGAACAATGCGTCAGTGAGCCCCCGTGTGGTCAGCCAGCTCACTACCTTGGAGTAACCCTTTGCAGTTTTTAACAGGACCTAGGAGTGGCCAGCTGGGATGCCAGGTTTTTTTTTTATTAATTAAAACAAAAGCACCATTCTCTTTGGTCAATCACCACAAACATTTTTAAGTGAGATCAATCTATTTTTGTTTTGAAGCCTGTGTCTCATCTAGACTAATTTCCTTTGTACCATGTGCTTTCTGGGAGGGGATCATGAATGGAGAAAATATATTTACATAAGTTCCCCAAAAAACTTAAGTCCCACTTAAAATTTTCTGTCTTTGTTTAAATAGGCAACACATCACACAATTCCTTCATGTTCAAAACATCTTCCGGTTTAATGGGTCAAGTTTATCCAAAAATATTCCACAACCGGGGGGGGGGGGGTGGTTGGAGCTCCATAGAAGGCAAAGAACTTGTTATTTATTGAAACATTTCAGCTTAAGTATAGTCAGCCTGGAGTAGCAATGAAATCCCACAGGCCTGCTTTGCAAATGCATAAGTTTAGACATAAACATCCAGACTGAAAGTGGCAGTCTTAATCAGTCATGCTGGAAACACAAAAGTGGCCTTGCATTATTAACTAGACAAGTGCAACTAGTTTGGCATCTAAAAGGCGACATGCATCACTTACATGTGTTTTGTGTACGTGGTTCGGTCAGGAGCCACTTTTCTGAATTATAATACAACAAATAAGCCGAACAATGGAGCTCAACTGCGACAGATTCGCAAAACAGATTTGCGTTACTAATTTGCTGGGCCACCTTTGTTCAGGAAGCTTTTAACTAAATGCTGTACACATACATTATACACACACACCTAGACTTATTCACAAAAATATGCGTGCGGGCTCAGGGCGCATTTGGGGATCGTCCTGTGACTCACGTTTGGCTAAAACTGGACGTCACTAATAATCCATGTAAACACAAAACCAAAACACGCAGAAAATACGCCACTGGAGCTACTGGAGCTGCCAGAAAAGGGCCCGGGCTGTTTCCGCGGCATGCGGCTCACACTCGCCGCGCTTGGCAGGTGCATTACCGGGCCGGAGCGTCGCCCACAAACGGCCATAACAGCAACATGACCGCACGCCCCGCCTGGCAGGCCCTGGCATCCCGCCGGGGACACGCCGGGGCCGCAGCACCCAGACGCACGGAGAGCGACACACCGCCAGGAAGAGCCCAAAGGCCGGAGCGCAGACCCGCCTCCTCCGGGTAACCGCGTCGCACATTCGCCTGCGGAGCGCTTCACCTCCGGCGACAGGCGCGACATTTACCCGCCGTGCTTACGCGGAGACCCAAGCGGACGCGGCGCCGCACTGCGGGGCGGGTGCCGGAGGACGGAGCAGCCGGCGTCCCATTCATCTGACAGGGCGAGCCTCCTCACGGGCCTACCGCGCCTACCTACGCGCCCGGCGCCCGGGCGCCTCGCACCGCCGCCCCGTCGCGGGGGGAAGCTGCCGCAGCCGCCGCGCCGCCTCCTTACCCTCGGCCTCCCCCGAAGCTGCCGTAAGCCCGATCTCGGTCGTCGTAGGTATCGTAATCCGCCATTGCGGTGTGTGCGGGAGCGGCTCGCGAGCCCGTGCGCGAGCGTGCGCGAGCCCGCCGGAGGACCCACACGCGGCGCGTCCCGGCTGTCCTCGCACCGCCTGAGCGGAACGTGCGACGAACTGAGCGAGCGTTGCAGCTCATTTCTATAAATACGTTGAAATACTTCTACTTATATATGTATAAAAAAAATAAAGTATCTCGTGCCGTAAGTTGTTTTTTTTATAGATATTACAAATTGCACACGCCGTAACATGTACGCTACGCACCATTACAAAAATATCCACCATTGATCAAAAGTCTGTCAGCCAGTGGTGTCTGAATTCACTAGTGGCGGTGATCTGTCTGGCACTGGCGTCTTGTATAACGTCTGCCAGTAAGCAGTAGGCAACCATATGTCATCGTTTCTATAATAGAAATGAGAGATAATTAAATAACTGATAACAGAAATGAACAGTGAGGGTACACGCAAATGTAAATAGGGGCACGTCTCATGTGGTCCAGAAAAAATCTTCGTCACATCTAAAGACTTGTAAATACCTCTTCAAGCTATACCAAGAAGTAACACAGCAGCACAAATAAACAAAATAAAAAGGAAATAATATGTATTGAACACGTATACACGCAAATAGCACAAGGAAAGCATTAGCTTAAATCATGACTTGTGAAGCATTCATAAACCTTTCACAACATGTGCCTGACCAAAGGACAGACGCATTCAGCCGAAGGGGGCGGGGGGGGGAGCGCACTTCCGCTTGTACCGGAAGGGGCGGAGCTTGTCTCTTCCAGCATGGTCGCGCTCTCACATGGCATGGCCACGGCGACAGGATCAGACATGGGTGAGACGGAGAACCAGCAGCCCAAACGCAAAGTTAGCGACGCGAAGGGGGTCCTGAAGCAGAACAGGGAGTTTCTCGACTTCTTCTGGGACATCGCGAAGCCGGACCAGGAGGTGCGGCTGAAGGCGATCGGCGGCTTAGTGCAGCATTTGAAAAAGAGCCAACAGGTACGAGCGCTAAATCTGAGCTCTAGATGGGCAATAGTTTCCACTCTGTATTTGCCAAGTAACTTGTTTTGTGTTGCTGCCACTTCTAATACGGAATTTGGAATAATGACAGTCGTAAAAGTTAGCCTTTTGGTGCCATAATTAACACTTTCTCTTAATAATGATGGTCTTGTTTATTTCAGCACGTGGCACAGTACGCGTATCTGCCAGCTTAGCATTTATGCATACTTGTAAGCTGTGATGTGATCGGCGTGTATTTGTAATTATTTCATTATGAATAACTGTTGTTTAGTTGCATTTAGAGTGCTCTGATTCTGCTGCGCACGATGATGCTGTTTTTATATGTCACGTGTGTATGTGTGTGTGTTTGAGCAGCCAGATGAGCTGAAATATAGTTTGAAAAGGCTGGTTGGTGGCCTGGCACACTCACAAGATACAGCCCGGCCTGGTTTCAGTTTGGCTCTAGCCCAGGTAAGAAACAGTAACAATTTTGCAGTTATATACTTAAGCAGTGAGATTCCTGCCATTGGTTTAAAAAAGTTCCTATTATGATACACTTCTATTATGATACAAGTTATTTTTAGTGTAAAATGTGACATGTCCCATTGAAAAGGATCTATGCTGTACTTTAGTCAAAGGGATTAATATTCACAAAGGAAGTGCAATAACAACCCCTTGAGACCAGACTTCCGCATGTATATGACCTACAGTGGCCAAATATATCAAAGCCTCTCCCTGTCATGTGTTTCTTCCCCATCACCTCTGCCTGTAGGTCCTGTCCGTGTTTGAGGAGGTCTCACTGCAGTCAGTGCTGGACCAAGTCAAGGAAACGCATGACCTACAGAAAAAGAAGACGGTGAGAGAGCAGATAGAAGTCATTTTAGGACTGCTGACAAAATTGTGATCTATGCTGAATTTGAGCAGTACTGTCCTGTTTGTGTCAGTCTCTGGTATCTTATTTAGTGGGTGTGTGATGCATTTTTGAAGTGTGACTTTATGTGCCCCCTACAGAAGTTGTTCAGAAATGCGGTGTTTGGCACTTTCTTCGGCGTGCTGGCCTTGTCCCAGTCAGCCCGTCTTCCGAAGGTGAGGGCTGTTCAGGTTTATCCTGCCTGCTTTTTGTTTCATGCGAGCTGTACCTATGATTGATATGCTGCTCTCCTCACTGTACAAATTCCCTGTGTATGTCAGAATTCTTGACCAATAAGCCTGATTCTGATTTTGTCAGGAGCCCCAAATCCTGCTTCAGTGTATCCAGTTGCTTCAGCAACTGGCCCAATACAGAGAGCACCTGAAGGATTTGCCCAAGAAAACCATGGTTGACATCTTATCTGAGGTAAGCCATTGGTTGTAGAGTAGCTATTAGTCTTCAGAATATTTCAGAATCCGAAAAGGAAAGTGCTGTTATTTTATCCAACGTGTATGCCCTGGTGGGGAAAGGCTAATCTACCCTCTTCTAGAAGAATATATGCATAATGGAGATAAACCAGACCATTTAATTTTGTGTGAGTAAATTAATCAGCTTCTGCTCAGTTGGATCTTCGTTCAGTCCATCCATCCATTCACTTCTGCATCCATTTCTCGAACACGTATCTAGTACTCGGTTACAGGTGTGTTCTGGAGTCAACCCCAGGCAGCATATGGCACAAGGCCCTTGTTGGGACATTTATAGGTATAATAATGATTTTTAGATCATTTTTCTTTAAAAGACCTTTAAATATCGTTTCTGCAGACCACCGAGGAGGTGTTTGATGAGGTGCTGCTTGGAGCTCTACAGAGTGACCTTTCTTCAGCATACAGTACCCCAGAGCAGCTACAGCTCCTCTTGGTTGCCATGCAGAGGTTTCCCGGTTTGTTCAAACCCAAGAAACTTAAGAAGCTGCTAGGAACATCAACCGTAATTACAAAGGACACCATCCCAAAGTAAGTTGTCTTATATACTAGCCGTCTTTGAAAGCTTGAACCCAAGGTTCATGTGATTTTACTCATGTGTCTTACACTGTTTTGTCCTTGTCCAAAGGCTGGTTGAAGTGTTGAAGGTGGCTGGCCGCTCCATGAAGAAGGAGAGGCAGCTCCCTGCAGTGGCCCTGGATCTGCTGCAGGTGTCTCTGCGGGAGAACACCTTCGACCACTTCTGGAAAGACGTGGTGGTCAATGGTGTGCTGACAGACCAATCAGGATTCAACAGGTATGCAGCTGGCTTTCCAGGTGGAAGGTAGTCACGGGCTTGTCATTGTGGACATATAAACCTGACGAGGAGGGGGGTGCTTATTGTATATAGTGCAGGGTAAACAAGGTGGTGGTTCTCGTTCTGGAATTCTGGATGGAGTTGTTCTGCAGCTTATTTTCACCAGATAGTTTGCCACCAATATTCACTGACGGGTTTCGGTAATGAGGACTCTCTTCTTGTCGTCCATCAGTATAGTCCGTTAAGTTACGAACATTTCTGAGCAATGCTGGTGGATCGTTGCAAGCTGGGATGATAACATGTTATTTTGTTTTTTGAGTTTCCTGTTAGTAGTCCTGTCCGCAGTGTGGTGATATAGCAGAGTGTATCCCAACCCAGTCCTCGGGGACCCCCAGACAGTCCACATTTTTGCTTCCTCCCAGCTCCCAGTCAATGAGGCACACCAAATACCTGGTACAGATGTGTTGGGAACTGGGAGGGAGCAAAAACATGGACTGTCTGCAGACCTTTCAGACTTAATGTGCAGGTTAACTTTAAAGGAACAGTCTACTTTCTCTGGAACTGGCTGCTCGAACTCTGCTTATTGCTATCTTATGGCGATGGCCAAATGAAGCTTTATGAACCACTCGCTGTATTTCCTGACCCCACTAAATGGTGCTCTCTGATAAAAAAATGGCTCAAAAAATGCCCCAAAGCAAACCAAGAGCGCCACCTAGTGGGGTAAAAAAAGCAAATGGTTCATGACGTTTCTTTTAGCCATCATTACTGTTTTGGTATGACTTCATCGCCTTGCATTTAAAGCGATCCTGTCATGTGCTGCCGCCTCCGGTTTTCTAGCTTCCTGTGCTACCGGCTGCTCGGGGCGGCGCTGCCTTCGCTGTCCCTCCCGCAGCTGCAGCAGGTGCTGTCCGGGGAGGTGATGCGGCATTACGGGGAGCACGTCGTCACTGCCCAGGTAAGGCTCCCCGAGAGGCGCTGGGGGATCCGAAATGCTAACACTGTGCGTCTTATTTTACCGAAGACTGTACTTTAGTGATGGCTATATAGACACACACACAAAAAGATATGCATAAAAAGGTGTACTATATTATTTAATTTCTTTTGTTATATAGATGGATAGAAGAAAATGTGTAATCTTCTTGTAGGATTTATCATACGTACCAGGCCGTTTTGCGCCTCTTCAGGTCCATTCGCTTTGTGAATCATGATCGTCTTGCGGACGCAGACTCTCATGGCCCCCTGTGCACCTTCCTCGCTTAGCTTCCAGGCCACTTTAAGTTTGCTCCAGAGATGGAGGCCTACGTGGAGGAGTTCCTGAAAGGGTGCCTCGACTCTGAGATGCAGCTGGCGGTGGTGGTAGCCTTCTCCAAACTCACCAACCAGGGCTACCCCGTGGTGCCCAGCGCCTGGAGGGTGGTACAGCACCTGCGGCCGGCTGCTCTGCAGAGCTACGTGGACTGGCTGAAGGACATGTTCTGCCAGCCCAAGCTGGAGGCCTGCCTGGACTTCACCACCCGCCGGCAGCAGGAGATGCAGGAAGCCGGAGAGCAGTGAGTCTCGCCCCGTTACAGCCGGCGTGCCTCTCAAGCATTCCCAGCCACCTCCCTGTCTGTTAGATTGTTTTCAACACATCAGAGGGCACACACACACGCACACACACACGTGTCTGTATTCATATCTTTGTGGGGACCGCCCGTCAATTCCTATGGGAAAAACTGTAATCTCTGACAACCTTAACTCCTACCCAGCCCTAATCTTGACCATAGGTAACCAAACAAATTACAAGACTTGTGAAATATTTAGTAACGGTAACAGATTTTTATAAACTTGTGAAAGGTGAGAATTGTGCAATTTCCATAAGAAACTGGAATGAGTGTGAATCCAGTCGCGCTTGTGCGGCCGCTGTTGGGACGCCTGATGCGTGACTGCAGCTTTTTGTGACGCCGATGGAGTTTGAGGGGCTGCATTAATGCCCCTGTCTTGTCCCCTCAGGAGCCAACAGAGGGTGTTCCGTCTACGCAAGTGGATTGTTCCACGGCTGACGTCCATCATAGAGAACGCCCAGGTGAAGAAGGAGGAGGACCTGGTCATGGACGTTGCCAGGTGAGGAACCCAGCTCATTCCAGGGGGTCTGATGTCTTAGTTCCTTGGCTTGTAGGTATAGTTGTTGATTGGGGGGTGTTTGCTTCTCCTCAGGTTCGTCTTCTTCCACGCGTTCTTTGCTGCCAAGAAGCCCACCCCCGACATACCGGAAACAGAGGCTGCCCTCTCAGTGCCCCTAGATGAGAAGGCCCGCGAGATTGTAGTCAACTCCTTTTTTGGGTGAGATGCATCATCTTTCATTATAGCATTTTACAGGAAGGTTTTTTTTTATTTTTATAAGAAACCTGCTATTTAAATTGTCGCAAAATGAATTCTCCATCTAGTTTTGTATTGATTTCCTGAAATGCTAATTCTTAGTCATTGATTATGATGACAGCAACAGTAATAATAATAACAGATGTATGCTTTTCAAAATCCAAAGAGTAAAAGAGTAAAAGTATTAAAAAACACACACACATTAAAAAAAAACACACACACACACACAAAGTGGAAGGAGCTAGAAAGCCTGGGGGAACAAAAAAGGATGCAAGTTAAGATTTCAATACTGGCAGAGAGGGCAATTTATGGATGTCAGTGTGAAGGGAATGCCATAGACTAGGACGTACACAGCTATGGAGTTTGAAAGGAGGAACAGTGAGGAACTCAAAGGACGAAGATCTAAGACCATTCGAGGGCTGGTAGGACAGAAGAAGATCAGACAGATGGGGGGGGGGGCAAGATTATAACGGAATCTAATGAGTAAATCATCTCTCTTGGTCTCCTGGCTGGGCCTGGCAGTCTCCTGCAGTACCTCAATCACATGCCCCCACTGGGGGAGTCACTCGAGGCAGCTGCCCTCAACGAGAAGCGAGCCTGGGGTGTCACGGCTGACGGCACCCTCTGGATCTACTGTTTGGTACAATATGCCAATGTGCTTCTGAGCCAGACCAAGTACGCCTGCTGCGTCAAGCCCCTAACGACACAGCAGAAAGAGGCCTGGAACAGGTAACGTGGCTTCAGTGTAACAGCGGGGGCCTGTATGACGAAGTAGGATTACTTCCTTAGCTGGATAACTTGTTGAATTTAAGGTAGCCTGCCCTAAATGTAAGTGAATGAAGATTATGCAGTTATGAAATATAAATGACCTTCCAACCTCTGCCAACAAGAGATGCAACAGTAATTGGGAAATGTAAAAAATACTGAGTCCCCTGGGGCTTAATGTCAGCACCTTGAAATCTCCCAGAATGCTGTGCTTCAGGATGTCATGCAGTGATGTCTGGTTCCGCAGCATGCTGGAGTCTGTGGAAGCCCTCCGGAAGCAAGCGAAAGGCAAGAAGTTCCAGGCGGGCGAAGCCGCTGCCTTCCAGCAGCTATTCCTGCTCATGGGGATGTACCTGTTCAAGGTCTGAACCGTTTTGGGAGCTGTGTGCCTTTCCGATATCACTCTGCTTCCTGAAAATCCACAGTTTGGCTATTTGAGGTTTTTCTTTTTTTTTAGACTGATACCAAGTAGTAATTTTCATGTCTCTGGTCCCCATGCTGAAATGTTTACAGACTGAAATGTCGTGTTTTTGATTCGGGTAAAGGGGAATTCTCGTGTACTTTGGGTATTTTCACAATGGTAGTTTCTTCCTAGGCGCCGGAGGAGAGTGTGGACTTGTTGCGGGATCTGCAGAATTGTGTGGAGAAAGCTCAAGAGAAGAAGTCCAAGAAGAAGAAGACGCTCGTCGGCAGTAAAGGTCTCTGACTTCATGGATATCAAGTTGACAGCTGCTATTTCCACAGCGTGTATTCACAGCATATATGCGTTATGAATGTCCATCCATCCATCTTCTAACCACTTATCTTGGTCATGGTGATTGGTATAGGCTGTGGCCCCACACCTGACAGTGCAGGACAAGGCTGGAGTGCACCCTGGATGATTGTCAGTCCACCAAAGGGCACAGACGCTCACAGTCATATAGTTGGGGCAATAAAATGTATAAGATTGTATTTCCCTTCTCTGCCATTTGCCTTAGGGGGTGAGGAGGGGCAGCAGCAACCCCACTGGGTGGAAGTGATGGTCGAGATCCTGCTCTCTCTCCTGTCTCAGCCCAGCCGTCTCATTAGGCAAGTGTGCAACTCCGTGTTTGGGAGGATCTGCCCCTACGTCACCCAAGGAGCCCTGACCGCCATCTTGGAAGTAAGTGGTGGGAGGAGAAGCTTGTTCTGTCTGTCTCTGTCTACCATAATCAGGAAATTCCTTGGACGACCTTTTGCCTAGAGTAATTTTCTTGTAGCCAGTCTTTTGATACTTCTCACATTTTGGTTAGTGAACATCAGGGGTGGACTGGCCATTGGGAAGTTTTGGAATCTTTCCCAGTGGACCAGTCTAGTGAGGGCTGGTCTTTGTTCTTGAACAATGGCATTATATGGCCTACATACCAGGGCTGCCCCACCCTTCAACCGGTTGATCGCGATTGGCCACTATGTACCAATGGGGATCCACCCACCTGACAGTAAAATATACCAGGGGAACCCCACCCCACCCTGGTCAGCGGCAAAATATTAAATTGGGGCCGCTTCACGGCAAATTTCCAGGCTTCTCTTTGTTGCCAGCCTGCCCCTGGTGGACATTATCAGGTTTTGTTTACAATATTTTTGCTTGTATTCAGGTTCTGGATCCAAACAGGGATGATGAGGATGGAGCTATAGTCATAACTGATGAAAAAGAGAGGGGCACAGTGAACGAGCTGGAAGAAGACGAGGATATGGACAAAGAGGCAAGTGGGGATTTCTTCTTATCTTCATCTTGTTTGATTGTGTTCGTGCGAGCAGGTCATTTAAGGATGCTCTATGGTATCCTTAGAGTGAGGGACAAGACTCGTCTGATAAGGACTCTGAAGAGTCTGATGACGGTGATGATGATGATGATGATGACGGTGATGATGATGATGATGACGGTGATGATGATGATGATGAGGAAGAGCCAGAAGTGGACCAGAATTTTCGCATTGAGCTCATGAAGGTTCTTCAGGGTCAGAATGCACTGGTACGTACATTTTGGTTTTGGGGAGATGGTAGAGCCCCTAAAGACAAAAGCTAGAAGAAGATGCTTATGCTCCGCAGCCCAACGAAGAGGATGAAAGTGAGGAAGAGGAGCTGGATGATGAGGCCATGATGAAGCTAGATGGGAACATCGCTGCACTCTTCTCTGAGCAGAAGAAGAAGATCCAAGCAAAGAAAGACGAAAAGGAGAGACTTCGCAAGGAGAAGACGCTCGTGAGGGACTTTAAGATCAAGGTACTGTGTGCAGTCAGTTATCGCTTTAGTCCCAGGCTCCGAGTGAGCCCATGTAAGAAAGCCGCCCCTCTGAGTCTAGCAAATGGTTCAGTCCACCTGTTTAAGTGATATTCCTGGCCAGACACCACCTCGGAGCCAAATGAACAAAACCGAACCCTCTACATGAGGCATTTGTTAGCTTTAATCAGTTTTTTTTTGCCCATGTCCTCAATGGCTGCAGGTGCTGGACCTCGTAGAGATCTTCCTGACCAAGCAGGCAGACAGCCCACTAGTGCTGGGCATCATCGAGCCCCTGCTGAGCGTCATCGAGAATGCCATGAACTCGGACACCAACCAACAGGAGGAAGAGTTCCTCCGCAAGACTGCGGACATCTTCAGGTCTGGCCCTGGAAGTGAACTGATGCAAAACTTTGTGGTTAAAAGATTCAGTCCTGTTCTCAGGTACTTATTGGGAGCGTGAGTTTCGGTATATCTGGAGGCGTCATACGTTTGGAAATTGGGTGTGATTGCAGGAACCAGCTCTGCAAGGGGAAGAGATATTGCAGGAACATTTCCGAGCGGAAGGAGGAGCTCCACGCCATGCTGGAAAGAGTGCTGAGCAAGGCGGAGAAGCTCTCCGACTCCTCACTGTCGCTTTATTACTTCAGGTCAGCAGCAAGCTGCGTTTGAAGTCGATAACGTTTCGAGTATCGTCGTCACGCCTCTCAGCCCCGGCGGTTTGCCAGAGATGTTAACGTTTGCCGTTTGTTCCTTCTGTCAGTGCATCTCTGTACCTGGTGAAGGTGCTAAGAGGGCCCCCCCCGGCAGAGGAGGCTCAGACCACCGCCACACATGAGGTAGCTGGCCCAACTATGCCTGTTACGATTAAGTCGCTTTGGGTGAAAGTGTCAGGTGAATGAATGAATGTACAGTGCCAGCCAAAAGTTTGGGCACGCCTACCCATAGAAAAGATTATTTGTACTGTTCTCTACATTTTAGAATATTATAAAGACATCAGAACTATGCTCTGCGGGTTGGGTCTTAGAGGGTTGCTGGTTCAAATCTGTGAGTGAGCAGAGCGATC
>JAODKM010000037.1:8163701-8176588 GCA_026780845.1 Petrocephalus sullivani | reverse complement strand
AAAGACATCAGAACTATGCTCTGCGGGTTGGGTCTTAGAGGGTTGCTGGTTCAAATCTGTGAGTGAGCAGAGCGATCTCACCATTGGGCCCTTGAGCAAGTCCCAATTTCTCCAGGCATTGACTGACTCTCTCCTCTATGCGAGTTTTATGAGGTGCTTTTCCAGCTGTCCTGAAGGAGGTCCCTTGTATATACTGAGCACTCATTGGCTGCTTTTCCAGCTGTCCTGAAGGAGGTCCCCTGTATATACTGAGCACTCATTGGCTGCTTTTCCTTCACTCTCTAGTCAAACTCCTCCAAAACCATCTCTCCTGTGTTTAGGTCAGGTAGCCAGGTCATGTGATCTGACGCCATCACTCTCCATTGTAGGTAGCTTAGTGTGTCCAATTCTTTGGCGGATATTGTATATATTAAACTCCACACACTGAGCCATGGCAGATACTTGAACCCGGGTCCCAGAGCTGTGAGGCAATAGTGCTAACCACTCCAACACCGTGCTTCCTGAGTGCCATGTTTCATCATTCAGCAAATGGTTCATAAAGCTTGATTTAGCCATCACTAAGGAATGCATCTTGGATAGCATGCCAGTTATATACATCCAACCCAATTATGGGCAATTTACAGACTAACTGTATATATACCTTGAGGAGCAGGCTTAATATGCAGGTGGGTAAACACTGGTATAGGCAAAAAGTTGGCTGTGTCTGGGTTCCCAAGGACCAGGTTAGGAAACATTGCTCTAAGCTGAGTTAGGCGTAGCATTCCCTGGCAAGGGGGTGGGCAGGTGCCCCACGGAGGCCAGCAGAGGGCTGTGACACTGGCACTTTGTACTTCAGGCTGAGGCCATGGGCAGCGTTGACGTGGAGAGGGTGACCTCCATCTATGAGGGGGCACTGCGCTCCTTTATGACTCACAGGAAGAGCGGACTTACAGGCAGCATGTTCAGCGAGCTCTTCGTCCGCTTCCCGGTGAGTTTGTCATGCTGTCGTGTTAAGCCCTGAGCCACCTGTGTGCTTCATATGGCATCATGTCTACTTCAAATATTCACTGCAAATGTCTCATGAACCATTTGCAGTATTTTGTGATCCCACTAGGTGGTGCTCTTGGCATGCTTTGGAGCACATGTTGAGCCCTTTTTTGAATAAATGGCACCATCTAGTGGGGGGGTCACAAAATATCGCAGATGGTTCATGAAGTGTCATTTTTGCCATCACTATTAAATAGTTTGACTCTAACCCTATGTAGGTGCTGTGTGACCGTCTCCTTGGCACTGCGGTGGAGTACATCGTGGAGGGTGTGAGGTATCATCAGCAGGTAAGCCTTTGCTGTTATGTTTTGTCACAGTTTTCCAACGGCACTCATTCTGGACAGTGTCGCGTTAATAAAAGCCCACAGTCTCTGTTAGGAGATCCACCGTTTCCCATTTGTGTCAGTTTGTACTCACTCGTTGGTGTCCTGGGCCTGAGGGTTGTACACGCCGGCTCATCTATATTAGGTCTCGCTGCAAGCCTATGTAATCAGGTCAGGCCGTGTCATGCTGGGCAAACACCCGTGCACAGCTCTGCTGTGTTTGGAGAGCTCCATCCACCGATTTCAGGACCGCAAAACCACTAAGGGTGCACCTGAATTTAGCGAGGGGGTCGCGATCTCTGCAGGTACGTCACAGTCAAGGACTGATAGACTTTCACCTGCACCTTATTAATTTGAGGACGCTGTACACTCTTAGGCACCTTTGTAGACCCAGATGTTCATCTACCTGCAGTATAGTATCAGCCCACCCAGCTGGAGTTGTCATTGACGAGCACTGGTTTCTCATGTGTACATGTACCCACACAATGGCTGTGTCCAAATTCAGGGACTTCTGCCTTTAAAGGCTGCATTCGAAGACCAAAAGCGTCATGGCGATAAGTGCGTTGTCCTCTTGCTGGGTGGATCCTTCGCAACCCAGGATAAACAGATTCATTGCGTGGATTTTTAGAGAACCGTCGAAGGACGCAGCCAAAAACGCTATGCAGACCCCATGTGTTTTGAAGGATGCAGCCCCAGAATTCGGACACAGCCAATGAAACATTAAGCTGGTCTTGATGGAGACGAGTGTCTGGGGGAAATTCAGATAAAAAAAAAGGCAATATATGCAAATACTCGCACAAATACCCTTTTGGGCTGGTGTCCGCCAGCCATGTTTTTATGGCGTTTCTGTGGTACCTGTGTCCCTCACTGGCTTCTTGCTGTGTCCTCCAGGGTGAGGCCTGCAATATGGTGCTACGGGGCCTCCAGACCCGGGAGGTGCAGCAGCTGCTGGCCGACAGCCGGTGGTCAGAGGTCTGCGAGAAGATGCTGGGCCAGGTCGTGGAGGTGGGGGCTGAACCAGGAACGCTTGCACGCCAAGGAATCCGAGTCTGACTGACCATGGCGTGAAGGGGAACTTGTACCATATTAAAGCCCATTTATTCCGTCTGCGGTCCTGTTTGGCTTCTTTGCCTCTCCCTCATGTTCCAATTTCCCACTCCCCCCCAGAGCCTGAGGGCCGTTAAAGGTTTCCAGATGAAGGCCGTCCAGGAGAAGGTTCAGAAAGCTCTGGAGCTCAGTCGTTTCCTTGTCCGAAATATTCAGCAAAAGGTAAACAAACTCTCTTGGAGCCACTTTCCTAGTTCCACCCCTTAAAGAAGCCTTAATGAAAAAACGTCCAACTTGCTTGCGTGTCCTGCAGAAACTGACCATGAACCTGGAGCCCCTTAAAAAGGTCCTGCTCCCCATGAACAAGTTCGAGGGCTTCCGCAAGACAGGGCAACTCGAGGACACCTACTGGAGCGTCCTGAAGCTTTTCGGGGTCCTGTAAGTTACCGGCTTTGTGATGCATCTCTCATGAGACATTCCGTTTTTGTCCTGCATTCTTTAGATCGGAAAACGGTGGGCAAAGGTAGCAGGTGCTGTATAGCTAAAGCTCTTACCCAAAGCTACCCCCTGGGGGAGCGTCTCGGCGTCTTGGGCTATAACAGTGGAGAAACACTTAGCTGACAGCTGACCTCCATATTCAGTCAGTGTTCTTAATCTCCATGGCACCACTGAGTATTCAGTCTGCAGGTACATGCATTTCATCATATACATTTATGACCTGAATAGGGCTGTAGCAAATCCCACAAGGCTTGAATGCTAGTGAAGGCCTGATGAAGCTTCATAAAGCACTTTGCCTTTTTTCGGTCCCCACTAGATGGTGCTCTCTGTCCAAAAAAGGGCTGAAAGCCAAGGGGGCCATCTGTCCATCCAACCATTTTCCACAACTGCTTACCCTGTTCAGGCTTACGGGGGTCTGGAACCTATCCTGGGGGGCGACAGGCCCAAGGCAGGGAACAACCCGGGATGGGGCACCAGCCCATGGCAGGACACACTCACACACCAGTCACACAGACACACCTATGGGTAATTTGGTTACCCCACTTAGCCACAGCATGTTTTCAGACCCCACCGACGACACCGGGGGAGAACATGCAAGCTCCACATGGCCCCCTGCACCCCCGTGCCGCCGGAATGGCAGCTAGTGTGGTCGAAAAATTTAGCAAATGGTTCGTGAAGTTTGATTTAGCCGTCACTAAGGAATGCACCTCAGATAGCATGCCAGTTAGCCAGTTATATACACAGACCCATTATGGGCAATTTACATCCTCCAGCATCTCTGGAGTGCCTGAAAGAACACTGTGGCATGCAGAGAACACGCAAACTCCACGCTTTTGGTGCGGGGGGGGGGGGTCACGTTTGCACCCCAAACTGTGAGTGTAAGTCTACTCTCACACATCTGGCATGACGTTCATGCATTCAGACTTTCTCACATCTGGCCTGACGTTCATGCATTCAGACTCTCTCACATCTGGCATGACGTTCATGCATTCAGACTCTCACACATCTGGCATGACCTTCATGCATTCAGACTCTCACACATCTGGCCTGACGTTCATGCATTCAGACTCTCACACATCTGGCATGACGTTCATGCATTCAGACTCTCACACATCTGGCCTGACGTTCATGCATTCAGACTCTCACACATCTGGCCTGACGTTCATGCATTCAGACTCTCACACATCTGGCCTGACATCCATGCTGCCCAGAGCTGGCGACCCTCTGTCTATATTCCCCATTATTATTATAAAAATATTCATGCTGGGGGGGTACTGCTGTCTTTGCACTCTAACCTGCATTCACATTAATGGATAATGAACTGATTTTCAACAGCAGCCGTTCCCTCCAAACACCACTTCTCTTTGTCAACAGGAAACCCAAGGTGGAGAAGAAGAATAAGAGGAGGAAGAAGGAGGAAGAGGACGAGGACCGGGGTGGCCCGGAGCAGCCGAGTGCCCCCAAGAAGAATAAGGGGGCCCTGCCCGACTCCAAGAAGAGGAAGAACCGGAAGAAGCCGGCGACCCAGGAAGGGAAGGCGCCGGGCCCGAAGACGCAGGAGGCGGGGGCAGGAGCGTCCGGAGGGGGTCAGCAGGGGGGCAAGAAGAACAAAAAGAAGAGCAAGAGGAAGCTGGAGGTCGCGGCGGCAGCGGTTCAGGCTCCTGCGAAGAAGGCCAAGGCGCAGCCTGCGGGCGCCGAGCCGGAGAAGGCGGGGAAGAGGAAGGCGGGGAAGCAGAGAGGCCGCCAGTGAAGCCGGCCGCCGTCAGGGACTGAGACGGAAGCCCCCTGTCCGCTTCTCTCTAACCTTCATCGGAGGCGGCCCGCGTATCAACAGGCCTCTCGAACGTTATTCATGCCAGGCGGCGTAATTACATCCTGGATTCTGATTTGTTCTTTTTTTTAAAGAATGTAAGAATGTTTGTTATAAGATTTCACTCTGTATGTAAATACGGACTGATGTTGTCTTTCCCAAAAAACCACACGGCACAGGTTTCGCTACTGCAAGTGATTCATTGGACCAGTTGTTTGAGGTATTTGCGGAATTCGCTGAAGCGCCGGCTAGCATGTACGTTATCGTAACTTGTTGCCTCTGATGTAAGGCCTTTTTTAAAAAAAAAAAAAAAAGAATCCTGTTCATAGTTCTACGGGTGCAGGTGGCTATTGACTGCAGCTTACAAACACGAATGACAGATTGCCTGTATTACGTGGGTGCAGGAGCGGATCGGGCCGGAACCACGTCCCGCCCTCAGCTCTTCCTGCTTGTCAGTACTGTACCAGGTGTGCAGTTGTGGCCTGGCAGGAAATCGTTCTAAATTTTGGTGACGAAAAAACTTACGTTATGTTTTTATTTCTAATATGAATTAACCTAGGAAAATCTCTTGGGGGTTCATCTCTGTACTATAAGAAGCTTAAAATGTCTAGAGATACCGATTCATTAGTAAGCCCCATTACTTGCCAGAGGTTCTACAGCGATTTCTGCCAGACTGGATACATCTCAGCCAGAAAAAGCATGAACTGGTCCGTACCTGTGTGTGCCTGGTAGGCAAACCGCAGGGAATCCTGGTGCCTCGGAGCTGTTTCAGGACCAGCCTATCAAATGTCTTCATGATGTGTAAAGTGATTAAAGGTATTGGAGTGTCCTTTGTGATGGGGATGTTTCTGCCCGGCCCGGCAGTTTCGGTTATGTGGAGTTAGTCCAGCTTTTTGCTCAGCGGGTCAGGGTAGTCTAAGAAGGGGTGCGTTTCCCAAAAGCTCCTGTTAGCAACTGACTTAGTTGGATTCATTCATTTGCATAGGTCCAAATATATAAGTTGCTGACATAGTTATTCTGTAGCATTCTGAGCAAGATACTGCTCCCTGGGTGCTGAATAATAGCTGTCCACTGTTATGTCATGTATGGGTTTATGTAAGAATGGCACAGATACTTTATATCACCTAGGTTTACATGATAGTAAAACAATGACACTTTACTGATTCTCTTTTCTGCCAGCCCAGCTTACTCTCCATGACACACATGTAGGTGAGAGCAAGCTTGGTGAAGACCATGTTGCTAGAGGTTGGGGGCCTTGCTCTGGGACCTACAGATGTGACCATTCTGCTGTTGCCAGGGGGAAGTGAGACTATTTGTCTACGAGTCAGAGAGGAGAATTAGGCCACATCCCCGGGTGGGTTTAAACCACCAACCTCTCGGTTTACAGCTGAGTACACTAACCACTTGCACCACGGAGACCACAACAGCGAGGGATGAGCCCTGCTCTGCGGGGCCTGGAGACAGAAGGTGCTTAGAGAAGAAGCAGATTGGAAAGTAGCCAGTCCAGCGATGTTTTGCTTTGTCTTGGCCTGGCTAGCTCAGTCGGTAGAGCATGAGACTCAATCTCAGGGTTGTGGATTTGAGACCCATGTTGGGCGGTGGCCTTATGATGCATAGGAGCCAGTCACGCCCCAACACATAAATGTGAGGAGTCGCTTGGCCGAGGAAAGAGCTCGTGACTCAACCTGCGTTCCCATGAGAGGCTGTCCAGTGCCCCTCTCAACGTGGTGAACGCGCCGTCTTCCCCCATACAAGTGGATGACCTCTGCGTGCCCCATAGATGAGATCAAGTAGTCCGTGCCGCAGGGGACTTGCAGTGAAAGTGGGCTGTTGCTCATTTCGGTGGCCAGGAGCGAAAAACAGAAGAGGGAGAAGACCGTTCAGGGCACACGCATGCCTGTAATGCTGCGAGGACCACGAGGACCGCTGGCTCTCCTTCAGGTCCCAGAGGTCAGACGCTAGCCAAAAGGGCGAGGGGGGGGGGAAATAAAAAGCAGAGCCCAAGCTGGCGCTTGGAATCCCCCAACCGGGAATCGAACCCAGGGGGTGGAGGTGAGAGCGGCAAATCCTGACCACCAGGGACCCCCTGTCTAAGGGGCTGTGCTTCTGCCATACAGCAGTACCCACAAGTGCCCCTTCATTTTATGTTGTCTTGTGGGGGTATAGCTCAGTGGTAGAGCATTTGACTGCAGATCAAGAGGTCCTAGGTTCAAGTCCTGGTGCCCTCTGAATACCTTTTGTGCTTCTTGCTGATTTGAGCTCTTTAGCTCTGTGTGTGTTACTGACCGCGAGGTCTCCAGCAGGCACGTGATGGCCCTCATCCCGCTCCACCCTGCCTCACGGCAGCGAGTCCTTGTCTCGATTTGTCCCCCGCAGAGCCGCTTATTCGGTCCCCCTTGCATCCACTGATTGTCCTCCTTCGCTCCAGACCTGAATGTCCTCTTGTGTTCAGGACGTTCTTGTGGGCCTTTGTGGGGTTTGTCATTGAGAAAACAGCACACTGTCTATGTGTGAACTGTGTTATTCACACAGAAGTTGATGTAGTCTGTGACGCAATCCCTCAGTGTCCATCCCATGATACACACAGAGCATGACGCAGTTTGTCTCTTTTAAACCATACTGCAGTCACCTAAACCACCTTCATCCACGTCTTCATAATGCTGGTGGTAGCATGCGGTGATGAGTGATGATTTTGAACATGGGGTTGTGATTATGGTCAGAGCTAGTGAGTCAAGTGAAGCTTCATGAACCATTCGCTGTACTTTTTGACATCACTAGATGGTGCTCTCTGTTCAAAAAAGGGCTCAAAGTAAGTCCCAACACAAACCAAGAGCGCCACCTAGTGGGGTAAAAATGCAGCGAATGGTTAATGACCCTTCATTTAGCCATCGCTAGTCAGAGCTAGTCATATGCCTCCTTATTATCGGCGTTGACAGGTCTCCCTTGTGTGCACATTCCACAAACTAGTAAAGAATTGCTGTTCAGACGAGGCACAACACTAAGCCTTTGTTGAAGACTTTATTGTCTACACAGATGCTTTAAAACCTCTGCTGTTGCCCAGTAGCTTAATTTTTGGGATTTCAGGAAGCAAAATGATTGATGAACAATGAATGGAGCCAAGTAGAATGTGGAGAAGCCAAGCTGTTTGGGTTCATCTTATCCAGGACCAGTTACTCCAAGCTGTCTTCCTTCTGGCTGGACTTAATTACACTCAGCCTTGTTTGATTTAGTCTGTTTCTCTTTGGGGACACTCCTGATGTTGTCCCAATATTCTTATAGCTTTTCTGTTGATGTTGTGTTCCTCATTGATTTTCATACCGCTTGTCAGGCTGAGGAGTCGCAGTGGCGATATTCCTGAGAGGTCTGGCCAGATGCCTGTTTCCGTGGCTACGTGCCTCTAGCTCGTTTTGGGGATCCCCACACTTTCCCTAGGCTGCTTTGTTCCTCCAGCGTTTCCTGAATCCGCCTCGGGCCATCTGCTCAGTGGGATACACATTTGGATACTGACCAAGTGGTACCTCACAAGATGGCCACACCACCTTAGCCGATCGAGTCCAAAGGAGTGGCATCTGTTTCAAGGCCCCTCTGGATATGGAAGCATCTCACCCTGTCTTGGGGAGTGAGCTCTAAACCATTACCCACAGGAGCTCCCGGTGGGGCTTCCCATGGCAAACAGGTCTGATCCAAAAATGACCCCTCGCTAAAGGTTCCAGCAAATGCCAGAACCCACTCCTGGATTATCCTATGTAAAATTCAGAGGGAGATGTTTCTGGATATTTCAAATTTGCAATTTTAAGTCATTTTATTGACATAATACCCAGAGTGCAGATATACGGATGGAAATTTTGAACACATAACTATCCAGTAATTCATAATTTTGGCAAATGAATGTGTCAGAATTATTAAAACGCAACATTTTACTCAGACAGCCAATGAACTCTACATATAATGACCGTGAAATTGAACATTAACAGATTTAGCATTTAATTGGTAATACTGTCAAATCCTGTATTTACACCTATGCTACAGCAGAATAATTTTGTGCTTAACTCCCTGATTTTGCACTTGTGTGTGCGTACTGTGCTGACAGGATTTGTAAGGAAATGGCACTAATTTTCAATAAGACTTTTTATTTCCTCTGATAGTGCTTGCTCAGTTTTGAGCTGAAGTGTATATTTTCTGTGGAAAAACTGATGACAAAATAAGTCACAATAAGTCATAAGACAACATCAGAATATCTTTTGAAATAACAGGGAGCGTTTAAATGTGTTTAAAAAGGTCTATAAAACAGCCATTGCATGATGCATCAGCGTCTTTTGAGAAGGACAAGTTTGAATCAATTTCTGTGGAATTGTACAATCAGTATTCAGCAAGTTTGCGTTTCTGCGTAGTATGTCGTAAAAAAGAAGCAGATGTAGAAGGTTGCTTTGTGTTAATATTAAGCCGACGCCAAGAGGTGACAGCAGCACCTCTAGTGGAAGCTCCTCGCGTCTGCAGTGACGCAGTGCAGGTCTGTTTGGAAGCAGGGGAGCTCTGAGGGTTTGCTGCTGCTCCTCAGTAGACAGTGGAGGAGACTGTTGAAAAGAGAACATTGACAGTGGGTACGAAATATATTATTGATGGGCGATTTTGTAAAACATGGCTGGAATTCTCACTAGCAAACGAAGTTGCTGAGCTTTTGACTCCGGCTATAAAACGACTGACTTGACTCACGTGCACTGCTGCTGAGGCTCGCTGACATCAGGCTGCTGCCTCCCGCGCCCAGGCCGAGCCCTCCTCCCAGAGCCAGTCCGCCAGCAAGGCCTCCTCCCAGACCAGCGCCGAAACCACCATAACCGCCTCCGAGGCCCAGGCCTGAGCCTAGAGCCAATCCGAGTCCTCCACCGGCGCCCAGCCCTCCGGCTCCAGCTCCCAGGCCGAATCCAGCTCCGCCCCCGGCTCCGCCCCCAGCTCCGCCCCCAACAGCAGTCTTGGTCATGTGCACGGTGACACCTCCACCTGACTTGAGCCTGAAGAACAATAGGCACAGCGCCCAATATGGTCACGCACCTGAACCATGCTGTCTGACCTATTTAACACTTCTTGCAGCTATTCAAACTGATATATGTCCATCCATCCATTGTCAATACCCACTTGTCCTTTGGAGGGACACGGGGTGTCAAGAGCCTATCCCAGAAGCTATGGGGCCAAGGCAGGGAATAACCCGGAATGGGGCGCCAACCCATTACAGGATATGCTCAACACTTCACTACATATCGTTATATACATGCACTTATTTCTCAGTATCTGCTGTGACAGAAGTCTGTTATGCAAATACTGTGCTCACCTGTTCTCTTCACTGTCTAAGAGCTTCTTGTAAGCCGTGATTTCTACATCCAGAGACATTTTGCTTGCCAGCAGTTCCTGGTACTCTTGGCCATATTGAGCGATTTGCTGAAACAAAATGATGCCACACCGAAATCAACATAGAGTGCAAAATGACAGCAGCAGTGTTGTCTGTAACTGCAGGTAAACAGCACAGCATGTTCACAGTCAGGGCTGGTCTATAACTGGGATGCCCAGAAAAGCTAATCCACAGGTAGCAGGAGTCCAATGGCCCGAGTCTGTTGACGCACCTTTCTGATGTCATCAAGCTGAGACTTGAGAATTAAGACTTGATCCTGGTAGGTCTCGGTGTGTGAGCTGGAATGGGCTTCCGCGTCCTCTATTTGGGACTCCAGCTGATGGTTCTGTAGGTTATATGTCATGCATAAATAACTCCAAAATTATATATGAAAACAGCTAGAAATGGAATATATGCTTTAACTGTAATCCCTCAAATTAGGCAATGGCATACTGTTTAAATGTTCTTTGACTGGAATAAAGCTGGTAATATATGTTGCTCTGGAGCCAGCCTCCCCACCCACAAAATGTTCTTTAAAGAAGTCATATGTAAATACGATGCTTTTAATATGCATGGTATTTTCCCTTTTCGCCTTGTTCAACAACTGGCAAGAATGCTCATTTATTGTTTTTTTGTGCAGACTGATTTAATGTGTTTTCTTCGCCTGCGGTCTGTCTCCGTACCGCTGACTTAATCCTGTCAATCTCCCTCTGCACTGAGTCGATCTGCAGCTTGTAGACGCGAAGTTCCTCCTTTGCGTTGGTGAGCGACTGGGTATTGGGCTGAGTGCTTACAGACATCATGGAGAGCTGCGATAGTCAGAAAGACCGTTAGGTAATTATGCGCATCTCAAACCAGGCACTGATTTTATTTCTCTTAATTTCTCATAAATTAAAATTGAGGTAAGGTGCTCGGCACAATGCAGAATATACATTTGGGTATGTAGGATTTGCTCAAACTTCATGAAATACAATTGTCATAAAATTTGCCACTGGCGCCGCAGTACTGTGAGGATCCACTAGATGGAGACAGAGTCCAACCAGGTAAAAGCTACTTCGAAATATAAATTTTTCAGCGGACGAAGACGCAATTGCATGGAAAAATAGAAGGATCACAGCTTTTAAGTTACAAAAAGAAGGCTCTTGGCACACAGCCACTGTGTTACGAACATGCCATAATGAAGATGACAACGCTGGGGTTCATTGTTATGCTATTCAACTAAACGGATCTTATTAATAATTTACTTCACCGTTTGGTGTTTCGAAGAAGCTATTGCTTGAAATGCTTACGTCGGCAAATCCCAGATATGCTTTACAATTACTGGAAATTATATCAGACAGTATAATGTATTGGGCCGATAAAGCATTTCAGCATAGAAACTGGATTATAAATGTGTGTCTTATTGCTTAATCTGGCTGACTCAGTGTAATTAGAAAGGTCGGCCTGGGTAGGGTCTGGGTGCGGCCTGGGTAGGGTCTGGCCGGGCGGTGCAGGTGGTCTGGGTGGGCAGTGCAGTTGGCCTGGGTAGGGTCTGGGTGGGCAGTGCAGTTGGCCTGGGTAGGGTCTGGGTGCGGCCTGGGTAGGGTCTGGGCGGGCGGTGCAGGTGGCCTGGGTGGGCAGTGCAGTCGGCCTGGGTAGGGTCTGGGTGCGGCCTGGGTATGGTCTAGCCGGGCGGTGCTGCCTTACACTGTCCTGCACGGACAGCAGCGCGTCCTGCTTGCTGCGCTGTGCCAGCGACTCGTAATGAGCCTTGACGTCTCCAAGCGCTGAGGTCAGGTCCAAAGCCTGTGCTGCGTTATCCACCGAGATGGAGAAGGCGGACTTCACGCCGCCCGTCACGATGTTCCTCACCTCCTTCACTTTCTGGGAGCCCAGACAAAACAGAAACCAAGCATCAAAATAAACACGCAGCTGAAGCGGGACTCAGGAAGCAGCCTGTGCGGCGCGGCGCATCTATCTGGGTCTCCCGTTATTGCAGAGCCCTCATCAACATGCGCTGCGGATCTGTGATTGATTCTAGCCAAAGAAGCGTCTGGATCATTTGAATTCCCGTGATTGATGGGAAGACAGGGGAGTGTCAGATGGGAGGGAATTTTAATAGTACAGGGTGTGTTAGCGGAGGGGGCTCGCACGGTAGCGCATCTCATTTATAACGTACTAGAAGCTTAAACTGTGCGCAATCCCTTCCCGGCAGCTGCGTATGGACATGAGATGTGCTTATTTAAAATGTTTTTTTCCCCACCGTCATTTTCCACTGGATTTCATTCGTGTCACATGACAACATTAGGAAATGAAAGGAAACGTTATTTGTGAATTTAATGCTTCCCCCCCTTGTTTTTCACGGATTATGTCCAGAGAAAATCACTGGAGTGGAATGCAGAGCAAATTGCGATAAAATCCATAGTGACTGATGCAAATTCTCATTGTGCTAATTGTGGGCTGTACCATACACATGTAACTAGTGAAGTTAATGAACTATTACAGATATACAGCAGCACTATACAACAGTGTATGTGATTACAGTCCACAGTTTATACATTAGCTTTCTCTGTTTTGCTACTCATGTTAACAAGGGATTGACACTGAGGGCAAACTGGATAAGAATTAATCTTCAGGGATTTTTTATTCCCAGGAAATCACATAACATGAGCCTAAGATGAAGTACTGTAGAGGCAACAATTGTAAACAGGAGACTATATTTCACAGCTGAAGCCAAGTCCCTTTGAGAGGCTGTTACAGAACTGCAAGGTTCTAAGCCTGATATGCACTTACAGCATGAGAGGCTGTTACAGAACTGCAA
>JAODKM010000037.1:8128466-8141667 GCA_026780845.1 Petrocephalus sullivani | reverse complement strand
GGATTGTACGTACAAGGCGGGTGAAGGGTGGGTGTGCATGAAGTACATTTAGTTGGTTTGGGGGTTGGGGGGGCGGGGGGGGGTTGGTGGTATTATTCATTCATGGCTTAAGAATCCTATGAATTTTATTGATATAGTAATTCTCCAGATTTCCAACATATTTTTCACTTACAAACTCTTTGAAAAATATCTGCAACGTTGCTTTCTGATCGGAAAACAATACCAGGCAGGGTGGTTCCATTAAAGGCCGTCTAATTAAAAAGATGATATATGATGGGCGTTTGATGTTGGTATTATTACGAGCAGTGCTCAAGAACGAGAAGTGAAGAACACACCATTTGCAATAATTAACATATCTGACAGTCGCTTAGGAAATTTTGCGTCTCGCGTAAACTTGCAAATATAAACCTATATCGCAGGAGCAATAATGCACGCATCAAATTGGCTGGAAGCAAAGAATGAACCGACAAGGAGCACAGATATCATTTCCTAAGCTCTGCTGCCTGTACAGTATCTGGTCAGGGACCTTTTACCGGGCAGAGACGCCACATTTCTCAGCATACCTGCCTGCAGTTATGATTCATTAACGCCATAGCAACCACAGAGCGACAAAGACAGAGGTCGCCCCCTGAATGTACACCTGCAGAGCAGACGAGACGAGCTGCCGGCACGGCGATCGCTCAAGCGCTGCGCCAGACAGCGCGCTGCCAGTCACTCCTAACGGTTCACGCGTGACAAAAACCAACTGGCCAGTCTCAGCCCCTATAAGGCGGCCTTCTTTGGAAAAAAAAGCACCAACGTCGAACTGAAAGCAAAAGGCGTCTGAGAATCTTCTAGCTCCTCTGTCCCAGGAGGTGAAGCACCAGCTCCTCATCCTCAGCCAGGGAGAGGCCGGTGTCCAGGGCCTCCGGCTCGCCCGCGTCCTGTCGCCTGCTTTTCTTCCTGAACGCCGGGACCTTGTCTTCGTCGGACTCGCTGGAGCTGTCAGCCTGGCGGCTCCTCTTCCTCACTCCATCGCCGGAGGCAACGCTGTGCAAAGACAGAAACTCGGTCACACACTCGTGAGGTGAGGTGGCCTTCGGTTTACCGCCAGCACTCTGGAAATGAAATAAACACAACGGACCTCCAGGGGTTTGTATCAGGAAGCAGGATTTCCTCCTTAGCCGGATAAATTCTTGGATTTAAGGTAGTCCGGGCTAAATGTAAGTGAAGGAAGATAAAGTCTATTTGAACGGGACTACCTCAAAGCTGACAAGTTATCCGGGTCAGCAAGAAGGCCCGTTTCATGATACAGGCCCCAGGACAAGCATCTCCAATCAACTCTATAATCTTACTGAACCAACTTTATCTTAACGTGAGCAAAATGATACTGTATTATGGGCCAAAAATGTATATTAGTAAACAAAAATAATTAAACACACCCTCAGCTTCGCTCCCACCTACACGGCTCCCGCCTCAGCTAAATAAAAATGCTGGGACCTGAGCATAATTTGGCAGGGAAAGAAATTTGGATGTGAGCGCCTGTTGACACCCAGAGAGGTGCAGCCCTGCTGTCCATCTTTCAGCAGGCCCCGAGGTCACCCCACATGGTCGCAGAAGGTCACGTTCCCAACCCGCACAGAATCCGTGCGGACACACTGCTCCATGCTCCCGGAGGCTGGCCCCGGTTGACCGTGACCCTGTTATTTACATGTGGCTCCTAAAAATGTAACAATTTAATGTTACCTAGAAGGACGCGGGCGAACGTGGCGCGAGGAAAGGACAGATGATTTGCTAACTATTCTCAGACGCGTTTAAGGAGGAATTAAAAGGGTGCCAGAGGCAGCCCCTGGGTAGTTTACAGAAACTTTAAAAACAAGACCCCCCCCCAAGAATGTTTTTGAACTTCACATGTACTGTTACATAAGCTATACATTTCAGCAATTCAGAGCTACCCACCTGTGACTCACTGCGTTCTCCGTGTTAGTGTCTCACACAGCTGACCTTTTCCCATAATTACATCTACGGCGGCAGGTAAAATAAGTGCATGTGAAGTATACTTCTTTGTCATTAATCACGATCGCAGGACGCCCACGTCCCTTGCTCTCAAAGTGCGTTATGGATCTCGCCGGACGAAGCCTGGTAAGGAGGGAGGCTGTCACCAAAGCTGGGGGGTAAATCAGCAGCAACTCTTCCGTTACCTTCGGCAGATTTTAACGACTAAGGACGCTAAGGAGCTTTTTCTAAGGCAGAATACTGCCAAACTAGGAAGGATCTCTGCAAAACATGAAAGGCGACATATTCAGACCTCGGTCTCTACCAGGGTTGCTGGTACAAACCCCAGCCCGACAGCAATCCTTTGATTAACCAGGCTGCTTTTCAGATCACCAGCACATTTAGGGTTGGATTCTCCTCCCAGAGGTATTCGAGGATGGCTTAATAGATCATCAGTGTTTTACAGGAAATAAACGCTTGATACAGACACACACACACACACAGTCATCTTTAAAACCATCCTTTTACTTTAAGACTTGTCAGAAATTATGAAAAAATAAAAAGCGACACGCAGGCACCATACGGCCACCTAAAAGCTCCCGGGGTGGGTGACTAATAACGGGCCATTGTAGTTTGATGCACCACAACAACACATTCTCTCTTCCACAGGGGGGCGGTGTTTGGCTCAGCGGGTTAGGATATTGTGCCTGTCATCCCAAGGTTGCTGGTTCAATTACCAGGGTTTGTCAGAGTGATTTCAGTGTTGGGCCCCTGAGCAGAACCCTTAATCCCCAGCTGCTCCGTGGATTGTCTGACGCGGCTTCCTGCACTGATACTATAAAAATGAAATTGAAAATTTGCTTTCCTACAAACAGACCCAACACCTACACATTTTGAGATCTGTCCAGTATTCGTACCTGTATCCATCCATCCATAAATCCATCCATCCGAGACTGGAGCTTCACACTGTTACGGACTTATCGACACAGAGACAGGTAACCTGGCAGTGTTTAGGATGAGCCCGAGACTGAATCAGTGTTGTGTGACATCGGCTGTTGCAGACAGCGGTTAGCCAATGAGCATCCAGGCCCAGCTCTGCCTCTACCAGACTCATAAACTCTCTGTAGTCTCAGAGAGTAACAGACAGTATTTGTTAATGCCTGTTTCTGTAGCAAAGGCTCTGGGGGAAGCCATCAGGCAGCCCATCATCTCCATAAACACTTTAATCCATCTCCATGGCAAATATGCAACACTGGTTAAAACCATAGCACGGACAGGAATGTCATTTATGACCAGTCTTTCACTGTGGCTAACGAAAGGCCTGAATGAATATAAACAAACACCTTAAAGCATTAAATCCCCACAAGGGTAATGATTAATACTGTTTACAGCAATTGCTTAATAAAACAGGGACTCTAAGACTTCCCTCTCCAACAAAGCATCTTTTATCTTTGCGGGCCATTTGTCCTGGAGCTGATAACACAAAAGAAAGGGTTAGCACTGAGCTTCCACCGCCCAGGGAGAGTAGATTATTTTCAGGGTCACTCTGCTAAATCCATTACACCAAAAAGCATCTTGGATAGGAGGCTGAGACTCTCTACACGTATTGGCTCCTCCCGTCCTGCCTCTCAGGACAGTCGAGCTGCCCAGAAATGATAAAAGAGATCTGAATGGAAATGCATTACTCAAAAGTTTCTACTATTCCATAGCTGGGCCAGAATTCCTATTACAGTCTGCCTGCATATTATTACACTGAGCAAAAGCATCGCTGCCAAAACACTAAGGAATGCTACATGACACAATTTAAGAATAGTGCTTGTTATAAACATTTTGAACAGATCTGTTATACAAGTATGAGGTGCTGGAAATACATTTACAATTAGATAGGCGCCTATGTAGTAAGTCTTAAAACAAAAAGTGCTCAGCCCATTCAGCGTTCACCGCGAGCGATACAGTACGATAAACTCAGGCCGCCCATTCAGCGTTCACAGCGAGCAATATGGTAAGATAAACTCAGGCTGCCCATTCAGCGTTCACAGCGAGCGATACAGTACGATAAACTCAGGCCTGCCCATTCAGCGTTCACTGCGAGCGATACGGTACGATAAGCTCAGGCCTGCCCATTCAGTGTTCACAGCGAGTGATACAGTACGATAAACTCAGGCCGCCCATTCAGCATTCACCGTGAGCGATACAGTATGATAAACTCAGGCCGCCCATTCAGCGTTCACTGCGAGCGATACAGTATGATAAACTCAGGCCTGCCCATTCAGCGTTCACAGCGAGCGATACAGTACGATAAACTCAGGCCGCCCATTCAGCGTTCACTGCGAGCAATACAGTACGACAAACTCAGGCCGCCCATTAAGCGTTCACAGCGAGCGATACGGTACGATAAACTCAGGCCGCCCATTCAGCGTTCACAGCGAGCGATACGGTACGATAAACTCAGGCCCACCATTTCAGCATTCACAGCGAGCGATACGGTAGGAAAAACTCAGGCCGCCCATTCAGTATTCACTGAGAGCGATACAGTATGATAAACTCAGGCCGCCCATTAAGCATTCACAGCGAGCGATACAGTACGACAAACTCAGGCCGCCCATTCAGCATTCACTGCGAGCGATACAGTATGATAAACTCAGGCCGCCCATTCAGCGTTCACAGCGAGCGATACGGTACGATAAACTGAGGCCCACCATTTCAGCATTCAGCGCGAGCGATACAGTATGTGTGTGCGCGGTTAGATCAAATCGGGGAAAAGTGCTTTTTCTCTTTCTTTTTGTCTGTGTGATATTAATATCACGACAGATCACTTAAAAACTTAAAAAATATGTAGTTGAGTTTCCCCCACCTGACTTTCTCCCGGCCCACTCAGGGTCAGATTTCTGGCTTCGCCTTTAGGGTGGCCTAAATACCAGTCAGCGGAAAGCCCCTCTGCGATGCCCGCCTCTCTCAGACACCCAATGCCAATGTCACAGTCGCCACTGCCCGTCATAAAACATCAGCAAGTTGAACAGACATCAGTGAACAACAAACCCCCCCACTCTGAAAAGAGACTAAAATCTGGCAATCAAAATGACGGGCGAATGGGCACGTCAGAAATTTTTTTACATGACTATGCATGATGGGGTGTTGATTAGTTACCTAACAAAGCACACCTTCTTTCAACATATTAAGCATCTTTAAACTGTGTTTTGTTTATTTTGGAAGTTACTTGAAAATGTAATAAAGGTGATAAGGGGGGAGGTGAGTTGGACTGAGGCATGGAGAGAAAAACTTAAACCATATGAGATCCAAGTGTGAGACAAGCCCACATAAAGCTCTTAAATCTACAAGAAAAGATTCTTAACCGAAAGGCATGAGAGCCTATCTCTCCGAATTGTAATAATGTTCCATTTTCACAAAACTCAAGCATTGTCAAATAAGGCACAGCCTAAAAAAAAAGAGCACAATACAAAGAGATAGCATGCAGATATTACCACGCTGCAGCATAATCTGCTAATATTAATTCAGCACAGAGACTACGAGATGCTAATGATGAACAGGACGTTTGCAGAGCTCTTCTGGGCCGACATCACGACAGAAAAGCGCATTCAAACCACGTGCGGTCTGAAAAAGCACAATGCTGTTCTGAAAAATGCTGGGGGACACAGGGAGAGTGATTTGAGGAAAAAAATTTAAATCAGTGTGATACCAACTGGCAATAATGAGCAGAGACAGAGATTTGATATGACTGAAGATTCTGCTATGCAGACTGACTGCAAACAGACACGGTCAGCGTCAGACAATGCAGCACTGATCTGAAATGAGATTAGGGGGATAACTCTGATATCCTACTGAAACTTCCAGCTGTTTAATCCACCTCTGTCTGGAGATGTGCGTTCGCTGCACCAGCAGAAAAGGCCCATCTTAACGCTCCCTCCTGTTTCCTGCATGTTCTTAGCGTTGCACTTTGTCTGCTGATTTGAAGAGTCGTCTTATGGCTGTCTTTGCTTAGTGCATCGTTCTTGCTCCAGTGCCACTTACACCTGTATTTGAGCATTCCCCGGAAGCTCGGCCAAGCTGCACTTATGCCTAGCCGACTCCAAGGAAGCTGGATGTTCGTAATGTGGCATTTCGATCGGGACAAAACTGTCTGCTAACATCTACTCCCATAACGAGCGAGGAGCGGCCGATGACCTTGAACACCTGGTTCAAACCGCGGTAACGTTATCGATTTGATTCCATTTCAAAAACAAGGAGACAAGGGCCCTGTTCACACTTGGCGTCTTCGGCGACTGAATGTGGTCACATGCGTTCAAGACCATCTTAGCAAGTGGTGTGAGTGATTGGATCACTGTGTGTCTCGGTGGTCATTTACACTTGTATTTAGTGCTGCCCACTTGCGATCTGATTGTCCAAAACACATTTTAAAGTGAAAATGAGGTCAGTAAGACCGTAAGGGACAGAACCAGCACTTTGAATTGCAACAGCACACAGAATATAAATGTGTTTATAAGTCCCGTCCGCCTTCATATGCCTGTTCAGCTGCACTGCGATTTCTCCTCCGTGGGGCACACATTTCACGTGTCTTAATTTCATTAATTAGTTCAGCTGTGACCGTCGAGGCATCAAGTATGCTGACTGACAGTTGAGGATCATCATTTTTTTTTTAGAAAGACATCAAAGAATATTAGCAGCACATTAAATTTCACTGGAGAATACGGCGCGATAATTTCAAAGCAGGTCCTTGGTAACGTCATAGCTGTGGCAAAATGCAATTGCGAAGAGACATACCACATCAGAGAGTCAGAGGGATTACAACTATAAAGGTAACCAGAAGTCCACTTTTTTCTTAACAGAATAACACTTTTCTTTTCCCAGAAAGTGGATCAAAATGGGTTAAATTCACTTATACCACAGCTTTGGTAAATACCATTTTCTTATTGGTCCAAAGATGTCACATGGGTGCTGATTGTTTTCATGCAACCATACAGGTAGTTCCGGCAGCATAATAACAGTTACATATTAATGCGCTTTATCCTTTTATTAAATGTTGATATATTAAAAAAACAGTGCGACTTTTGATGAGGAAAGAAAATCTTTTCAGCATAATTTATTTTGAGTTTCAAAACTCAAGTGCCTGTCTGTTGATGGTAACTATGGAAACTTAACAGACTTGCAGCTTCCAGTGGGTAGCCTGGCGAGACGCTCCAATCTTATAGGGACTATATTTAAGAGCACACTGGAACATTATTACGTGCTAAACTAAATTATTTTCTTCTGAAAAATGAACCATAATTTATTCTTTGTTTGGTAGCTGTGGCAAGACTGGGATCAACCACTTTGTGGTGTACGGTTATACAAAAGTAATAAACTCCTAGCTGGGATTGTCGTGCAGCTGCACACCTGGTCACGGTTTATCCCTTACATATTCCATAAGCAGTGTCATTACAAAACGTCGATGTACTTGGTACTCGCTGTGGTGAAATCCATCTTCCAGTCCATTTATAAATACTTAGTTACGGCATATTTGCTTAAAGTAATGAAAGTAATTAAAAGCAAGCTCAATATATGCAAATCAGCTTGCAGATAAGACTTCCTGGACTTCGGCCGACATTATGACTTTCATAAGCAGAGCGGCGCTGGTCCTCCTCGGAAGCTTTATACCGCACTCCTGCAGAACGATTATCAGTCACGCCATCGTGAATGGAGGCCCTCAGCGCATGGCTGCCCCCCCGTGACAGCAACAGCAGTGGGAGGAAATAAGCCAAAGGCTTTGGCCCCCAGACGCCCGCGGGGGGATATTTATCTTACACACTTTTCATCGATGTAGACCGGAGTGGCATGTCCCAGCCAAAACTGTGATAAGTGCGCTATCCGAAAAGCGCTTTACGCTTGTTTGCCAGAAACCCAATACAATGGTGACAGAGGGACCTCAGGGCACCAGAAGAAAGACTCAGCCCAAACGCTAGACTGCCCAAGAGTCTGGCTGCCAAAGGATAGCTTTATGACTCAAGCCTGTTAGTGGAGTAATTCACCCTTCCATTAAATGCTTTTAATGCCTGAATTTGACCAATTGCCCCATGGTGATGCCAACATCTGTCACCTGCTGGCTGCACAGCGCAGAGAGACTATTTATAGAAATACAGTCAACCGTGAACTTGACACAGACTGCTTGATGTCATTAGTGGTTATGACATAGCTTATGGAAATATGCTTGGGGTATGCTAAGATATGTCCTTCATGTTGACTTCAGCAGGAGCACGCCACTGAAGGAAGTCAGTCAAGTCAATTCCCAACGAAAGTCAACTAATTAAAAAGGGTTAAGGTTCTTGAAATGACCATACACAAAACACAGTTATTTTATTAATTGTTCTCTGTCGAATAAGGACTATGGCTGACTAGTTATGGCTGATTAGAACCTGCTCTAAAGACTGAAAAAAATCAGACTGAACAACGGACAAGGTCTGATTTGTCTTTGGGAAATTAGCATCAGAAGCAGGCCAAGAAAATGATCATAAAATCAGCGTGATCATAACTGATATGCTTTAACAATAAGTGAAAAATTGATAGACCAACTTCAAAAAAAAAAAAGTTGCTATGCACAGCCAGCCTTTGACGATGTAACGAAAGCCTTTGACGTTGTAACGAAAGCCTTTGACGATGTAACGAAAGCCTTTGACGTTGTAACGAAAGCCTTTGACGATGTAACGAAAGCCTTTGACGTTGTAACGAAAGCCTTTGACGATGTAACGAAAGCCTTTGACGATGTAACGAAAGCCTTTGACGTTGTAACGAAAGCCTTTGACGTTGTAACGAAAGCCTTTGACGTTGTAACGAAAGCCTTTGACGATGTAACGAAAGCCTTTGCTTGGCTTGGCTTTGGCTGAAGTGCTGCTTTGACTTTGCAAGGCTGGAGGCCATGAGTACTAATGCATGCCTACATCGTTTTATCAAACCACCGCCCACACCGGGTTCCTGTGCAGAGATTTGGAGACTCTCTGTACCTTCCAGTGGAAGTGGGCATAACGTGTGAGATCGCAGGCACGGAACCTTTTCATTTAATTCTCACAAGTACGCCCGAACACAAATTTGGTTTAATGAGACTTGCACTGTGTACTTCGTCTTCAATGACCCATTCAAGGGAAAATAAAAGTTTCATTAAAAGGGACGAGGACCAGCAGACCTTATGGCCTGAGAGTCCGGGTGTTGTTAACCCTGTCAGCCCCAGCTGACATAAGGTGTCCATAGCAAAGCCATAATGCATGTTTCACAGACCCTCTGAAGTTCAGTGGATAGAGACGACACAAAACAGGCAGAGATCTGCAGGCTACATTTAAGAGAGCCACTCTTGGGAATACACAGCATTCTTTCTTACTGAGCATCCTCTGGTAACCTCACAGCTGGCGTCTACCCCGGGGCGGCATCACAGACATGCTGCTACTTTACCTGTTAGCTGAAAAGAGTCCGCTGTTTGACTGGGGCTCATAAATCCCTGCATTCTAAACACTGCCTTTCCATCCTTCAGCACCCACAGTAGAAGGGAGAAGGCAGGTAGACAGGAAGATAGGAAAACAGGAAGATAGGAAGGAAGGAAGATGGGAAGACAGGAAGGCAGGAAGATGGGAAGACAGGAAGGGAGGAGGACAGGAAAATGGGAAGGCAGGAAGATGAGAAGAGAGGATAGAAGGAGGACAGGAAAATGGGAAAGTGGGAAGGCAGGAGGGCAGGAAGCCAGGAAAGCAGAAAAGCAGCCACTTTAACCTGACAAATGCATAGAGGCTGGCTGCTGGCTGATCTGGGGCCTGCTGAGCCGTGGCTCCTGAGGCCTGAGGTCACATGGGGCAGGGGGGGGGGCTGGCTGCTCAGGCCGCTTATGGGGGGGGGCACGTCGGCAGGCGACGAGGAGCGCCACAATCTGGGTGGCGAGAGCCAGCAAAACGAGCTGAAGCTCAGTCGGCTTCATGGTAATGAGCAACGACGCGGCTGGGCAGCAGCCAATGGGAACGCAGAGACGCTCCGCTAAAGAGAGCGCCGCAGGACACAGGCGCGTAACCTTCTGTTCCAACCCAGCGGTCCCCAGGCACAAGTGTATGGAATGCCACCGGGGTATATACACCGCGAGACAGGATACGTCTCCACATGGCATCTTTTACTCTCTAGACAGTAAAAAAAAAAAATGCCTGAGGTATAAATCTATGTGTTCAAAAAACCCATATAGACATTTTTATACCACGTCAAGACGCTACAAATGTACATACAAATGTAGGGTAAAAAGGGACTTTCAATACAATGATATAGTATTTGATTTGTGTCGCTGTTTGCGTGGAGGGACAAATTAAAATGAGGCATAGACAAAAATATATATAAATATTTGTGAAAAAGGAAAGCAAATTGCATACTAATTTTGGCGCTATAGCATTTAAAATAATGTGAATCGTCTGTAACATAATATTTATTCATAACAGTAGTGTTTATCTTAACATAATTTCATGTGCTTTGACAAATATCCCATCGGCAGTCAGCACAGAGATATAAGCTGCACGTTTGTTTGCTTTGTGGCCGATTATAAGTTCTCAGATGCTCGCCCTCCGAGCGGCCTTGTCCCCGCCCACTCCGCGACGGCAGGGAGCGTCTCCGCCATTGGCTAGCGTCGCGGGCAGGGCACCGCCGCTGGCGGTGTGCCCGCGGCATTAAGGCCATAAACCCAGGGAACGCCCTGCCAGCATAGGAGCGGCAACGGACAATGCTAAGGATTCATGGCGGTGGAGAAAGTGTGTTGGGGGGGGGGGCGGCAGGGGGGCTGGTATGAAACACGGCAGGGGGCGAGGGAGCGGAAGGGGTGCCGGGCAACCGCATGTGACTGCCGAGATTGCCAGCATCCTGGTCCACCCCGCACGCAGCCCGCGCGGTTATGCTGCAGGTGGGCATAACAAACCCTGTGCGTGTGTGTGTGTGTGTGTGTGGGCACCCACCCCGCCTGCATCTGCGGGACACACCCTCAGAGAGAGAATAAACGATAAAACACGCGGCTTCGCCACTAACAGCCGGTACAGCGAGGTCACAGGCCCGCTCTGCCCCCCAACGGCGCTCTAAATCCCTGCCAGTAATTATACGTTTTATGGAGCGGCCTCGCCGAGCGACGTGACCGATGTCCTACATCAGGCCCACGCGAATGAATCCTTCCCTCAGCCGCGCAATAACTCGTCTCAAGGAGCACTGCCGTGAGATTTTCAATAACGATAGGCGCGAGGGAGGGGCCGCGCGCGCCATGTGGCGGCAGCATGATAAATAAGCCCCAGGAGTCACCGCACCCCCCCCAAAAAGAGTCACCGAGTATAAGCATGAAACGCACAAACCTAGCTTCATAAATAACAAGGACACGGTCCTCGTTTCTGTTTAGATTCTACATTTTCTGGTTATGTATCCATCACTGGTCCTTTTTAAAATTACAATGCCTGGCCTGAGACGGCCCAGCGGCACAAAAATATATAATATTTGATTAAAAAGCAGAAAGAAATTGAGAAACCGACTGGATCGAAGTGTTACTTTCCCAACAGTTGGAGCAGTTGGCTGAGACTAGCGAGGGAGATTTCATTTCAAAGTATACAATGCTAAAAATACATCTCCATAAAAGGACAATCAGTACAAGCTGGGGAAAAAAAACACGTGGCAATTCTTTGCATCAAGCGGACGGAGGAGATGAAAGCCTCACGGTGGATAGATACCAGATGGATGATACAACGTTTGCGAACAAGGCAGGAAATGTTTTCCCACTTTCTGTGCCTCTGTAGCTAATGCCAAATCTCAGGGTGTGTACTGGTGTGAATCGGCTGTTAAAGTCAGTGTTTTATAGCTAATCTTAAATAAAACAGACATCCACCACGGCTGAATGCTCGTCAGTGACAAAAGCAGCATCTTCTTGCAGACAGCCTTCTGAAAAAGGTTGATCAATATTACTGTATATTCTGTTGAAAGGCTTGACAGCGCAGCGCGCTGTTGTTTCATGCCTCCAGGACTGTTGACTGATGCTTTGAGCATGAAAGGCAGCCTCTGCAGTTACATTTCAGGGTGGGACGAAAATCACACCAAGACAGGAAGTGCCGTGGCATTCCGGCAGCACCCCGATGCCCTGATTGGCTGTCGGGAGGGGCCATTCCCCCAGAGTCTCCAATGAATGCAGAGGACACAACCAAGTTTGTGCCTTGGACTCCGGAGTAAAACAGGTAATAATGGCAGTAAGACCCACTGACTCTTTGTGAAAATGGGGCCCCCCCCCCCGGTGTCTGACGAGACCCTCAGTCCTCCAAGGAAATTCCAGACAGATACTGGGCTCAGTTAATAGTGTGACTGGGATTCTTAGTCATTACTTATGTTAATTGTGACAATGCAGAAATGTCATAGAGAATAATCATAACTTGGAAAAGGCTAAAATCTAAAATCTACTCCTGAACTGGCCCATCTGGGTACCAGTAATTAATACTTGCACAGATTCATAATTTAACAGCTTCAATTGGTTAAACTAAATCTTATTTTACAGATGACAATAAATAAAACTACAGTGTTTCTGCCCTTTTGATGCTAATCCATGACAGAACATACGCGGCTCTCTGTCACTGGCTATGACAGCCCCCCAGGTATGCGGCTACGGTTTCGCAACATCTGACATGCTTTAGAGTTTAAACACACCACCATATAACTAATTATACCAAAGCTGGCCAGTTACTTTGTGATCCTAGAAACAAGGGTTCATGGGGTTGCCATTTAAGCTGGGGATTCTGAACACCAAGGAACAGCGGCTTGCTTGCTCTTCACACATCCTACGCCCAGTGTGTTAGCATCTCAGTGTGTTAGTCTCCATTTCGGAGTGACAATTAATCCAAAAATCAGACAGACACACGGACAGACGGGCCGCTTTTCAGTGGCCTAACTTTGCTCCCACCTGCTGAGGTCACTCCGCTCGGGGTCTGCGTACTTGTCCGGGTCGGGGAGGGTGCTGGGGTCGAACTCCTCCCCGCTGTCATGGTCACCGGCCAGAAAAGCCACCACCTCTTCCTCCTCCTCGTCCGACTCGCCAGAAGAGCCTCCATTTTGCTGCTGTGGGACAGAAGAAGGTGACACGTCACAACATTTCTGAGTTGACCCAAGCCGGGGGGGGGGGGGGGGGGGGGGTTAAAGTTCGATCTCTGGCACCTCTGGGAATGGAACAGCATAGCACCTCAGAGAAAAGGGGCCCCACGCT
>JAODKM010000037.1:8074795-8089570 GCA_026780845.1 Petrocephalus sullivani | reverse complement strand
CCAGCAGCCCACGGAACCGCTGCCCCGCGCTGCTACAGAGCCGGCCCAATCTCTGCACCGCCACAGAGCCGCCCTGCACCGCCACCCCGCAGCCCCTACAGAGCTGTCCCGCTGCACCGCACTGCTACAGCGCTCATACGTCTCAGAACTCATCTCAGAATCGCGTGAAACGCCCAAAACTACTTGAACTATACCTGCCTAGTTTGCAAACTAAAAGCACCAATTTACTTAGATCGCATTTTAAAGTGCAGCAAGATAATCGGAGATGATTCGTCAGCTGAAAAACTTGCAAAACAACACAAAAGGAATTTCTCATGTGTGCACAACCGATCATTACAGACGCACAAGTCACCGCTGGATACAATGGGGAACGTCGACTAGCTGGCAGATATAACGGCTTCATTTCAAGCAAAAAAAAAAAAACTAGGAAGGATACACATGCATAAAGCGGGCTTATCTAACGATAAATAAATCACAGCATTTCAGCAGATACCTGCACCAAAACCTCCAGTATGCAGAGATCCTTGGTCCATCTGAAATCCTAACAGTGCACATTTTCATGGGATGTGGGTGGGTGGTGTGTAACGCATTGGCTGAGGTATAAATCTTTTGTTTGGGAATTTTTATTGACCCTAAAAGAAGCCTGAATTACTATTATGTTCATATTGGCGTGGTTGTTATATAAAAACTGTTTAATCGTCAATGCACCTGGCCTTAAAGATGCGTGCGTCTTTCTGGGAGTATATAAGGTTAAAATAATTGCAACGTTAACCAGACGAGGGTTACAAAATTGCATTAATGACTACTGTGGACACTGCCCAATCTGCCCATGGAATGCACAAATTAGTCATACATTCATGCGAGCCAATCAGCTGCTGAAGTGCTATGAGTGAATAAATTTATAGTTTATGGTTCATTCTTTTTACAGAACCCTGCTATTGAGCCAAACAAACGACTCCTCCTGCGTGGGTTAGCTTGCAATGACATGAAGGGCAAAGAAGGCGGGTCATTAGCCTGCCGTAGTTCGTAAACGCAGAAATCGGTAAGCACAGTAATCCAGACAATCTTTATCGACATACCGGTACAGCTGTCTGCCGCAACACCTTTACTTTACAGATTACCTTGTCCCCGATTATGAGGTTACCCAAAACGGGTACGTTTTAAGAGTGCCACGGTTTAAATGTTAGGTGGCTGTGCCTGTGATCAGAAGTTGACCAAGCAGAGCGATTTCACTGCTGGGCCCTTGAGCGAGGTCAAACGTCCCCAGGGACCGCCGAAGTCCGCTTTCTCCGAAATGCACGTCACTTTGGATACAACGTGTCTGCTAAATAAATGAAATGTAGACCTAAATCTGCACTTCTTCCAGGTAAAAGGTCACAATCAGGTATCAGTTTCCCCTACCTCTTGTTGATATGTCACATTAATGTATGATATAATGCAAAAAAGCTGAAAAACTGAAATGTCTTCCAGACACACCTGCACAATACAAGTCACTTCAAAAGCAATTTTAAGTTTGCATATGCCGAGACTCCTGAGACGAGCATTCCCAGCAACGTAAATTAAAATACAATGAAATAACACTGCTTTCAAGGGACACGAGTATAGGCAAATCGCATTTACTTTCCATTTAATACTCCTTCTACGAAATCAGGAGTGAGGACGATGCATTAGCATTTACATGGCAGGGCTGCAGAAAGTGCACGTGCGCTAATTTATATACTAGGTTGTGAATGGGGGGGGTTAAAGCTATATTACCTTGTATTGATCTTGTTTCAGCCAAGAGTTCAATCCAATTACCCTCAATTGAAGGCAGGAAAATGATCCCGCCTTTCCGACCCCTCTCTGCTGCCAGACCGCCAGCTGACGGAAAGGCTGGGATGCTGAGGGCTCGCCATGGAAACCGGCGTCTAGGACAACTGCAGCGAGGGGCATCCCGCGGGGGTGGGCGGGCTCTGACCCACCCTCACAAACACTCTCGTGAGCCTGGCCACTTGTCGCCTGGCTGCAGGGTCTTTAAATCGCCAGTTGTTTAACACGCAAGCTACCGGCGCCGCGGCACATGCAGGCTCCCTCATCGAAATTAATCTGCAAAATTGCTTGCACCCCGAAACAAATTCTTATTAACAAGAGCAGCAGGGACCAGAAGACTGAAACCCACATTACTCAAAGTCTAATGACAGCAGGGCCTGCAAGAAGGAAAAACAAAGAGAAACGAGCAACATTATTGGACCATTAAAAGAAAATGAGAATGAGAAGGTTCTAGAATTTTGATGAAGAGCATTGTGAGGATGTTGGATTGGTTGACAGAGCATAGGTGCAGACACTTGAACAAGCGGGCCTCACTCGCGGAGACAGCGGCAATGCAAAATGACCTTATGCCTGCATAATCACAAGAACGACAAGTCGATAGCAGAAAATTGATAAACATGGCTGTGGCAGGGCATAAATATTCATTGTTTTTTTCTGCGGTCTCAATACAGTATAGAGAGGACAGGAGTTAGTACTAAACACTTCCCAAGAAGACAGTAGACAGGCAGTTTTGTGAAATCTCTATGTTACCAAGTTTGAAAAATGGACTTAAATTTTTCATTTAGTTCGTTCTCATACAAAATAAATTAGGAAAGAACTACAAATAAATAAATATTGGGATTTGCTGGAGTAAATTTCGTCTAATTAATTACTGATTTTCTTCGCGCGTGTCAGGTAGGGAAACGGAGGCTCTTTGCCACAAGGCAAACTTCACAGCTCAACCAGACAAGATTAATGAAAAGCCACAAGAGGAAGAGAGGCAGAGAGGCAGAGAGGCAGAGAGGCAGACTCATGGGGGCAGCTTTACTGTAACTTAGTCACTGCATGTCACTTTGCTATTCATGTCATCTTACATAGCGGAAAGGCATGGCACCCAAAACATTCCCAAATACATTTAAATACTTAGTAATGAATTACCCCAATCCACTTTCCTTAACCGCTAACTTAGTGCAGGGTCATGGAGCCCAAGACAGAGGACACTCTGGACAGGGTGTCAGTCCATCACAGAGCACAGAGACACGCAGAAGGTCACCGCAGATGCTCCTCGAGTCGCCATGGTTCCATGTACACTCCTTCGACTATATGATGGTGCAATAGTGATGCACATTCCATAGTCAAACTCAGAATTTTTATCTGATCCCCTACTAGCAGTATGTGATACTTTCAATTAATGCTGGGAGATGGCAGCATCCACCTGGCCACGCTTACAGTCTCCGTAACAATCGCAAGCATAAACATCTCAGACAGTGCTTAACACATTGTACCGTGTTCTTCTCTGCTCCCAAATATTTACTAATTCAGTGAGAGCAGCCATTTACCATATTCATGTTTGACGTACAATATTTTCAACTTACGGCGGATTAACAGCATTAACATAATATATAACAACAGCATCATAATGTAAACAGTACGCCCACAACAATAACTGACATTCTGTAACAGCGAATGAACTTCACGGAAACAATTACACACTATGGGTTATAATGATACGTAGAGACCATGTAACGAGAGCAGCACGCCATCCACTGACAGTTTAGTGACTATAAAACCGGCCAGGGATTGGCTCCTTAATTGTCCAGATTAGTCACGCGAGGGTAAGTATTCACTTATGGTTTTACTGGCACCCCCGGGCGCCTTTTCATTTCCCACTCTCTAGTCGAGCCGTAAACGCTCCTCCTTGGCTATGATATACAACTGCCCAAATAAAGTGCCTCTACTTAAGAGCGTTTTGTCCAGTGATGGAGCATATTGCCCCTTATTCTGCATACGAACGGCAGAATGCAAGCCCAACTTCCAACAGATTGAGTAGTAATGTAAACTTAACTCCACCCAAAGGGGCAAAAGACCCGGGTGTCTGCAGGATTGTCATACGACTGAGCATTTCTGTTCAAGAACAGCGGGGGGGCAGCAATGCGGTTACCACACACGCGGATGAAGCCGGGCGCAGGAGGGCACGCATCCCGAGCATTAGGGTGCCCTTTCTATGCACTGTGGTCTCCGTGGAAAACCCCCTTAAGTGTAACAAACCATGTGGCCTTCTGTACAGTTACAGCACGAGCTGGGTTACTCAGATTTGAGCATTTTAGCCATATCTTTGTTTATCTACACAAACGTGTGTGAGGACTGGAAAGTTTAAAGAAAAGGCGCTAGAAAAAAAAACTGATGTGACCGATGCAGAACGTGAGGCATTCTAAATTGCTAAAAATAATGTTTATAAAGAAAGTGGCACATCCTGAGCTGATGCGGTGACGAATTCTGTAATAGGTCAGGGGCAGACCAATAAAACAGGAGTTTTATTGGCATTTCATTGCTGTTTTATACAAAAATCTAACCTGAATCACCGTCACCGACTATCCCTCTTATGAGCCTTACATAACCCAGAATAAAATCAACAATGCAGATAACGGTTCACTGTAGAAGCATAGACATGTAATAATGGCTGAGATCAAAAGATTACCTGGGACAGGGTACAGGAGTTAGTGTCAGGAAATACCAGCAAAATGTTACCATCATCTACCCTAAATGTTAAACCGTGCTACTGTGGGTATGCTGTGGGATTTTCATATCTTGACGATCAAATAATTTTACCGCAGTTTGAGCATGGAACCCCCACGGTGAAATGTGGGGACTGAACAAGCCTTATGGGCAAGATTTCCAAATACCAGAATAGCGTTGCTATTGGAAATACTGCCTATATATACCGAGGTATGATGTCAGTGACAGCATGATGTTACGAAAAATTAAATACTGCCTGATTAAGATGCTAGTAAATACAACGACACACATTCTCCCTTGCGCGGCAGTCAGAGTGGTGCCGGAACCCCTGGCAGCAGTGACACTTTAAGGCGAAGAAGAGGTACATTTGTAAGCTGTGATGAGACGCTGGAACCAAAGCCATCTGGCAGCTCTCTCTTTCACGGGATATAAATCTTTCAGGCCTTCCTAGAGCCCCCACCGGTGGTCCCCCCCCCGCACAGATGCTTTTAGTGCTAACAAATTGGAGGGAAAATTTCTCAGCTTCAATTTATTATAAATCGGATATGCAAAATATGCAGACAAATATTTTCAGCCACCTCCCCACACCTTGATAGCTCCCTGCGTCGATATATTTGTTTCACGCTCTACAGAGTAGTGTGAGCCCCAGAATGAGCATAATCCATCGCGATGACTCGCCACTGGCCTCATTGTCATTCAGCGCGGACTGAAGATGGCTCTGTAACCGGAGGAGAAGCCCTTACCACGGCAAGCCCTCCCGCTCCTCTGCTGGAGCTCTCCGTGCTGCGCAGTGGCTCCCTTCCAGTAACACCCTCAGTAGGTAGGCGAGGCCTGTGATTCCACACAAACAACAAAACAAATCTCTCACTCTCTCACTCTCTCACCCCCCCAACTCCGCAAATATAGGGGTAATTAGAGCTTCTTTAACACCCGCGGATCGCGTTTCTGAAGTGCTCCGTTTCGCCTGCCGATTAAACGCTGCAGACTGATGGGACGCGAGGTTTTGCTCGATCGATCCGCAGTGCCGAGCGGTGGTGATATACGGCATTTTGGCTGCATCCACAAGCTCCTCGGTATGGCAGCAGCACCTCGAAAGACCACCAGGGGTTTAAGCCGCTTTGCGCCACATGGCCCCGCTGTGTGTCACCATTCGGGGGGGCGGGGGGGGCGTCATTTAAGGACCTCAGGTGAAATGGGATGTGTAGCTGTTTTGATACAACAAGCCTGTGTGTGCATAAACGAGCAGGCCAATTAAGAGGATGTGTGAAGGACACCGGGGCAGTGTGGAGTTGCCGTGGATTCGGAGATGATTTGCATTTCCTCTTCATTACTAGGAGCAGTAATCGGACAGAACATCCTTCCCGCATCTAAAGCAAATGCCTGCGGTTTTTCACAAATAAATCCCTCCTTCAACATGAAATTAAGCCCGATGGTCACTCACGTGTAGCCACCGCACAAAGAGCTATACGAGGATTTCTAGCAGGTCCGCACAACGACCGGCCAATAGGAGTGCAGCCTTGAATAAATGACGAAAATGAATTATGGGGTTCTGTCTTGGTCACGGCAGTCGATTATGCACACGGTTATTCCTCCCCACCCCACACCCGCAACTATGAAAACATAAGAACATAAGAAATTAACAAATGAGACGAGACCATTCAGCCCATCGAGCTCGTTTGGGGAGAATTCCTCTAGTAGCTCAGAGATCTTGTCTAGCTCTGCTTTAAAGGAACCCGAGGTTTTAGCTTGTACTACACTAACAGGAAGACAATTCCATACTCTAACACTGTGTAAGTGTTTTCTCAAATCCAGTTTGAAATGTTATCCTAATATCCAACTATGGCCACGAGTTCTCTTATTTGAACTGACACTGAAGAAACTATTTAATTGGACAACATCTAGACCGGTCAGAATCTTATATACCTGGATCATGTACCCCCATATATATCTAATGCTATATATATTTATTTTATTCATATATACACACACACATATATCTGTCAGAGAGGCATTGTGTACTTCCATGCCTATGGCGCTAAATTGGGTGAGGTTGCCCCTAAACTGTTACGCCCCACCTGTCAAAATCGGTAGCCTTTGAGACAGAGTGAACGCCGTCGTAGCCGCGAGACGCTGACAGCCGGCAGACCGTCCCCACTAGGGCGAGAACAGCGCAAGCCCGTGCACGGCGCCTGCCCTCCGCGACGCCTAAGCTGTCTCGCACGGCACGGCACGCCGCACACCTGCCGCAGATGTTCCGGAGACATTCCGTATGCGGGTAGCCCTGCCGGCAGATCCGGGATGCGTAAAACCCCGTCGAGGTGCGGCTTCATCGCGCTCATTCGAAACGCGCTCTATAAATAACGACTCGAGACGCACTATCTGTCGGCAGCTACGCCCTCCAGCTCTCCGTTTACTTGTAACGGTCCTTTGGAAGTGCTTGTTCCTGTCCGGACTCGCCATTCAATATACACGTCTTAGCGGCCGTTAACTTTGTCCTAAGTGCTCAGATTGAGATTCTATTGCCCAGCTACTAAGAATACATGACACATTGCGCAGTTAATGTTCCACCAGCACCATCCTCCACCCCCCAGGACATATCTGACCTGTCATTTACTTTGTCATACAGTAAGTGCTGAATTTTAAATCCTTTCTGTTGAGAGCCTTATCCTCTTCAGAGACCCATTCTGCAGTTAATACAGAGCAGCACGCACTTCTGTAAAAACTGAAGCATTTCTCCAGTCGACAAAAGGAAAGAAGGAAGGCTCCATATCACCGTCATCGACACAACCACGAGGTAACAAGAGCGATCTCGCAGTAAACTCGGGAACATTACTCTTAGAAATGCTAAAATTAACGACTGCCCCAAAAAAGCACTTCATATAATCAAAGATAATTTTAAAGGATTATAATATTGCCTCATTAGCAAATATTAAGAGTGAAAATAGCAGCTAATCAAAATGAAAAAAGGGAATTAAAGAGCAGCCCGCCGTCATCCTGGTCCTCCTCGGCTCAGTGGCAGTATGGCAAGCCAGGGGCTTACAGACAGCTCCATCGGCCATGGCGGTCTGACGATGTGACACTGAGCACATTACAGGCTGATATTTCATCCTCTGCTCACTCAGCACTGCTTCAAAACAAAGTTAAATCTCTTCTCAATTTGAAATATATTTTTAAAAGTTTTCGCCTAAAAACAAACTTGATGCCAAGAACTCGCTTGAGTATGAGACATTTAGATCACATCTCTTCCATATAAATGACGTGGTTCCAGCTAAATGTTGTATGTGAAGATAATGTGACAGTACAGAACTTTTAACAGCCACAGCCAGGGGCAGAAAGCTTCACACAACACTGGGATATTCATCAAAATCACCAGTAATGGGAAGAGAAGTTGTTAGAATATTGCAGCTGGACACTCAAATCGAGGAAAAGATGGTATTTCTGTAAGTTGATTGGACAGCAGAAATCACCAACAACCTCTATGACAGATTTCAATACCCTAAAACCAACCTAATCTTCGGGGACCCCCAGACAGCTCCCTGCCAGACAGTCCACATTTTTGCTCCCTCCCAGCTCCCTGCCAGACAGTCCACGTTTTTGCTCCCTCCCAGCTCCCTGCCAGACAGTCCATGTTTTTGCTCCCTCCCAGCTGCTAGTACTGTCTGTAGGTCCCAAAGGAAAGGATTTGGAAATACTGACCTAAAGTGAAGTTTTTCTGAACTGTGTTTTTTAAACAATGCACCTAAGGGCGTAGATTTGAGTATGGAGGGTACAGACAAGTGCCTACCAATATTGTGGGAGCACTACATGTGTTGGGGGGGGGGGGGGGGTAGGCAAATTTGGTCACTAGCAACACTAAAATAAACCCTGCATCCCTGAATGTAGCCCTTACAATCATCAACGGGCCAGTTAATAGCCTCTTGATGCACAAATACAGAAAAATTGCATGGAAGTCACTATTCTGTGAATACAAGATGTTTACTATTCCGCAGCAAACAAGCTTATTGTTTTAATGATGAATAATGGGATGTAAAGTTACCCGAAAAGCGTGTTTTCTGAAAACTAGCGAGAGAAAAAAAAAACTAATTGTGACAACAACAGCAATAACGTAGATTGCAGAACATATAGCCTGATACATCAGCTGCAGAAACCCTAGCAGATAAGTAATGACACCAACTGGTAGCTTTTACGATCAGCTAAGATCGCTACGTTGTTGTGGTATGCAACGCCCTAACAATCATGACACGCAAACAGAAAACAGCAAAGCTATTTAAATCGACTGCTGTTCTGCATTAAATACCGACATACTTCTACACAGGAGGTCCAGAAGAATAGTTAGACAGAACCTGATATAAATTTAACTAATAGAAAGTGTATTTTGAATACATTTCCCTGACCCAAAGTCTAAATTTGTTTGAGCGATTCCTGTTCCCTAGCCACACATAATGGGAAAAAAAACACAATTATGTTATCTGAACACTGACCCCCTACATCGCACTACCACACCAGAGATTCACATATCCGCACATCTACTCCAAAGCCATGAAAGCAGCTCAGCTGGCCTACTTGGAAATGATGGGGAGAAACCCTTCAAAAACTAAAAGTGGCTAATTTGATTTCACAATCTAGTTTGTCAAACAAGTCAGCCAGAAATATGACAATATCGATCGCCGACCTAGACAGCTACATTATCTCTCCCTCGCTCTCAGTCGCTCCCCCCCCACCCCCCCCCTTCCCTTTCTCGCAGTTCCAATAATGTTGGCAGAAGGCTCGCCAGATACAAACCTGCTGTGGAGGAGATGAATAAAGGTGTCAGGTGAAAAGCCAAATGGTCACTTTATCTGGGTTGGGAAATTTTATCTAAATATGCCACTTAAACAATTCTTATTCAAGCTTATATTTGTTCGGAAGATGCCAAAGACTTAGGGGTTTATATAAATGAATTTTTGGTATAATTTCCCAAAAATTGCCTTGACTATGTATAGCACGGAAGTGAGAAACACCAATTTTTACACCAAATTTTGTCCACAAACTCAGTGGCCAATCCTGTACGCTATCCAATGACCCGGACTCGCCGCTTTATTGGGGAAACGATTTAAAATGGGCTAAGGATAACTGCCTTTGCGGACGGCAGATGTCGAAGAAATGTCCCAAGTGTGCTCGGCTGAATAAGCGCATTACATCTGCGGAGATGACATCAGCATTCTGAGGGGGCGGGCCCTGAGTCCTACATGCCGAGGATTACAGCCTGCACTGCTGGACAGCCGTTTCTTTTGGAAGGTGCAGCTTCTCTGGAACTCAAGCTGCTGAGTCAGCAAACAAAGGGTGCAAGTGCATGGTGGGAATGTCCATGCTAGTATATACCAGTGTCTCCCAGTCAGGTCCGCAGTGGCACGCAGACAGTCTGTTTTCGCCCTCTGAAAAGCTCCTGGTCCAACACATCACTCCCAAACAAAGGCTGCAAGTGGATTGTGGGAATTCCCATGTTAGTCTATATTAGTGTTTCCCAATCCAGTCTTCGGGGACCCGCAGACAGTCCAGGTTTTTGCTCCCTGCCAGCACCTAGACTGCTGGGCAGGGAGTTTGGAGCGAGCAAAAACATGGTCTGGGGGTCCCCAAGGACTGGATTGGGAAACACTGGTTCATACAAATGTTCATGGTGCCGTTGATGAATGTTGATTAAACACCTGCAATGGTAACCCCCCCCTCCCCCCATTGAATATTCATTAATTAATAAACCTGCAATCAGAGTGGTGGCACCAAACGACACAAGCTTCAAAATATGTGATGCTCAAATAATTATTTAATATGAAAACTATTAAAGTGGTACTTGACTAAGAAGACTGCATCAGAAAACCACGAGTAACCATATCAAATATTAAATCAGAAATGAATCATAAGGACTGGTCTTGACCTACCTCGTTCAGAAGCAACAGAGTGCCTCCATTCTGTCATGTGAGTCTGATTACATCTCATTCTGAAATGTAATGCCTTAGCAACAGCTTTAATATCAAGTCAACTGAATAAATTTTATGTCAAACTTCTTGGACGACCTTGGACAAATTAAATTTCATTTTGAATGGGGAAAAATACTTCAGGTCTAATTTCTTTTAAATCGACTAGTGGTGGAGCACATGGCACTATATTTTACACACACACACACACACACACACAGACAGACACACGTGTGTGTGTGAGTCGCATGGCAGATTATGGTCAGGAGAAAATTCAGTTGAGGTCATTTGGTTGAAGCTTGAGTAATCAGATTCCAAGAGGTCCTGCTACACAGAGGCCCCACTCGCCGATATTTTGTTTTAAACTAATCTTCTTGTGAGATGCCTCTAGAAACCAGAGAATTGGAAAGCAATAGCTAAGAAAACACCTCCCTCAGAATTCAGATAAACGTCATCTTTCTGCATTCAGTTTTCGTGCAGTCACAGAATATCGGGGAGGGGGGAGACACGAATAAAATAGCCTGAAATTCTTCCAAATGAATCAATGTTCTACCATGCAGAACAATTCATTCACCTTCTGCTGCACAAAGAATCAAGGGGGAACATATTTTAATGCTGGCCTATAATCTCAGCTTTGACAACTTTCAGGCATTTCTGCAACTGTTTAAAAAATGGAAATTAACACTAACCTCAGGGACAGAATTCAACGGCAGACATTTCAACCACGTTCCTCTACAATGCACTGCAGTAGGCCTCAAAGAACTTTTGCTAAAGAACTCCTCTCAGCTCAGTAGATCAGCTGGTTTTGTTTTTACCCATTTCCTTTATTTCGTTAACCAGAAGCAGGTGGTTCTGAGACACGGCTGCCACAAAGCTGATTAGGAGGCTGAAATAGCTAAAATAGCTAGCTGAAATAAAAACCGCATAACGCCTATTTATAGCGTATATTGTCAAATAAAAAATATATTCACTGTATTTTTTATTAATAAAATCATGTAGCTACATCAGCAAATATCAAACACAGCGAACAGCTAACACAAAGTGCCCCATTTCATTTGGCACAAAGACGGGCAAAGATTTTGGTTCAGTCTGGGTATGGGAAGACTTACATACGTGGGGCTGATTCAGAAACAATACATATTCATTTGATACATATACACATACTTGGCTTGCAGAAATACTAGCAATGCACAGATAAGGAAATTTCGGGCCGATACTAATAGCCGAATATTTAAAAAATGAACACCAATACCGATTGTTTGGGGGGGTCTGCTTCTTTATTGAAACAGATGTGTTTTTCAGAAACTCTTCATGCACTTCACTCGCTCACTTTAAGGTGAACAGTCAATTCGATTGTGTTGAAATCTTTATTAGTAGTTCCTCTTCGTGAAATTTTAACAGAGCAATGTTTGCAAAATGCATTTCTAACGTCGTTTTCGCCAACATTAAAATAATTCCACACAGAAGACATTTTTTTTTTTATTTTTTGTATGCGGGTCTGCAAAGTCATATGGGTCACCATTTTAAAGGGGATTATCGGTGGTAAATAATGCCTCATTGTTGCTGTATCGGCTAATACAAATCGAAGCATCTCTAGAAAATACCTTTTGAAGGTATTTCCAAAAGCAATATAATATGTAAATTCACATTTCTAATTTGTTTTGTACGGTAGTTTAATAAAGTTCCTCTGCAGTAGCATGTTATAATAAATTAAATGACACATTTTTAATTTCCTCACACTGTTATTAAGGAACAAAAATTCCCCTTCTGAAGTTATTAAAGCAATTAAAAAAATAGTTAGGGAGCAGCTTATATTATGCAAAATTATGAAAATGAGGGATAGGGTTCATATATTGAATCATAAGTGACCAATCAACAACAAAAAAAGTAGTCATTTAATTGATAATAGTCGGTATCTATCACCCACAGCAACCCTCCCATAAAAACTTGATGACATTATGAAGATTAATTAATACACTAATGGGGGGCATACACTTTCTATTTCATATAAAGACCTGCAGAGTGCTCACATTTTCGAATAACCCACCGTTTTGAACTGAAAAATGGCTGCCTGATATGATTTACTGTCCATCAAGCTAATCTCGTCTAAATACTTCTTTAGTGCGGCAAACACCTCAGAGGTTCCAAGCAACTGACGACTGGAAACAAAACTGCAGTAAAAACTGCGGAAAAGACACCACTTAGCATGAGGAAGAAGGCGGAGGCCGCCCCCTGATCACAGCGGCCAATCAGTAACGCGATGGGACCGAACACAAACAGGTGGCTCCATTAACCAGGGCATTCGGCCCTCCCTCCAAGTTCACTGCGAGAAAAACACTTCGAGCCTATGACTGTAAATCTGGAGGCACGGCTGAGTTTTAAAAAGGCGACATGAATACAGATTTACATGATGCATAATAAAATTTTATTGAGTATAATTGAAATATAAATGAATAATATAATCCTTACTTAACAAAAAAAGTTAGAAAAATATGCTTGGTGCATTTATTTGTTTATGGTTATCAAAATGTTGCAAAATGCATAATAAAATTTAAATGAGTACAATTTAAATATAACTGAATAACTGAATATCAAAACATCAAAAACTGTAAATATTAGCTTGGTGCATTTTTTGTTTACAGTTATAAACACATTGCAAAATGTATAATTGAAATTTAACTGAGTACAATTTTGTTTGCAGTGTATTCTGTTACAAAACTACAGTGTACATTTTTGCCAAGACTAAATAGCAAGATTGATTGAGGGAGAACATTGAAATAGATTTACTAAACTGGAAAACAAAAATACATTTTTAAATCAATCGGTTTTAAGTCCTACCTGATGAATTCTCTTTAGGAATCAACACACAGGGCTCAACTCCTCAGGGACAAATCAGCTAAACTGCCAGGGGTGGAAGGGTTATCATAATGTCCCATCAGCCCCCAAATTCAACAGGAGAAGATGACATTATATCGACAAGAGTAGCAGTCTTAAAACTGAAACTGATATATTTTAATGTATCTGCTGGCTGTGTACAGGAATGCTTCCAAAAGCCCTATTATTTTTATTGTGTGACTTTGCTTAATGCAATGTTTTATAGAAAAGCATCTGTTACACATTAGCAAAAATTTCTGTACTGCTTAAACTTTTGTTGGCCATGAAAATTCAAAGCACCGCCAAATGAGTCCGTCAATTGGACATTTTCCTCCTTTGCAGTCACAATGCACAGGCAATTAAAAATTCGAATATACATAAAAACAGAAATTCCCATATAACACTATAATAACACCTGTGATTGTAAGAAATGTGTTTTAATGTCATAAATGCATGCAGTGGTTTAAAACAAAAATAATTTAGGTGAATAATTACTCTAGCGTTAACGAGGCTTTGTGGATACAACCTGGCACTTGTAAATGCGCACTTCCTCGTCGCGCTATCCACAGTAATTTTGCCCAATGTTCCAAAGCAATGCATCATCTTACCACATGCACTTGTGCAGTTCCCCTTAATGAGGTCCACTGGCGTTACATTTTCCTGAGATGCTGGAGTAACAAACACCGGCATTGACTAGGAAGCTACCGTAATGATGACAGGAGATGAGGCTAGGAATACCCCAGGCAAAGTATTATAGCCGTCAAATCCGTACAGCTGTCCAACAACCACATACGAGAGCAGGATGCGCAAAGTGAACCGCCTCAGACGCACAGGTGTGGAAAGCATAAAACTGTATGCTATCGAAATTACGCTGAGAAGTCACATTTAATAGCGCCAATAAAAAGAAAAGACACTGGTAAACTTGTGTCAGGCAGAGCCACAAAAGGAACAAATTTAAGGCCTAAACTAAAAGCACAGATTGCTTGGGATGTTGAACACAGGAGACAGAAAGCACTGTACACTTTGCCGGCCCCTTGTCCAAGGTGGACCACAAAATAATGTATCTCAATATTCCCAAAGCCCTTAAGTGAATATTACACGTATTAGGCAAACACCTGTCTCCAGAAGGAGACCAGATATGATGAATACCACAATATGCCTGCTGTAAGTACTAGGGTTGAACATGACATCAAATGGTACCCTCCACACCAAGCTAATCGTGCATTCCATTACCCTCGGGAAGTCGGAATCCAGCTCGGAAAAATCTCGTAATCTCGAGGCCGGAAGTGACGACATGCGCGCTCCCGTCTCTCGAAAATCCGAGACAAAAGCTCGGAGCAGCCCAGAGTGCTGCCCAGTGCAAAGACTGTAGGTGGTGCTGTGATATTTTACATTTTTAAGCACTTTAGTGCTGTTTGAGTCAACT
>JAODKM010000037.1:8052756-8065638 GCA_026780845.1 Petrocephalus sullivani | reverse complement strand
GGCGCGGTCATGGCCACTGCCCCTTTGCCAGCCACAGTGATCACAGCCATTTACTCACAAAAGCCTAACCCTATCGAAACACACAACATTACGCCAATGGCAGGAAGAGTGCAAAGGGGCCATCAGCAAGATCCCCCCCCCTCCAAATTACAGCAGCAGAAGCTCTGACTTGATATTTCGTAGCTTGATCGGGCAAAAGCAGCCGCTGGCACATCTGAAAGCTGACCGAAAAAAAATACTATATATATATATATATATATATATATATATATAGTAGGAAAAATAAAATACAACAAACAATTAAGGTTCCTCTGTTTTTCTTCATTTTGCATGGGGGGGGGGATCTATGTCTCTTTGTCTGCTTTTTTAATGCAGATGATGCTTCACACGTTCTAGTTGATGTATTAGTTACATCCATGACGCTGCTTGCAAACAAATTTTCCATTTTTGTGTAGATGAAAATAGACAGGGAGGAAAAGGCTAGTCCCCGAGGTCCTGGGCCCCGAGCACAAGCACCAGCCATGCCAACTCCCCGAGGTCCTGGGCCCCGAGCACAAGCACCAGCCCTGCCAAGTCCCCGAGGTCCTGGCCCCCGAGCACATGCACCAGCCCTGCCAAGTCCCCTCTGCTGCAGGTGCCAATCCTGCCAAGGTCGGGGATCAAACCAACAACCCTCTGCTGCAGGTGCCAATCCTGCCAAGGTCGGGGATCGAACCGGCAACCCTCTGCTGCAGGTGCCGATCCTGCCAAGGTTGTGGATCGAACCGGCAACCCTCTGCTGCAGGTGCCAATCCTGCCAAGGTCGGGGATCGAACCAACAACCCTCTGGCCAAAGGCACAGAGCCTACTGAGCCACACGCTACCCCTAAACGTTGTCACCAGAAATGCTGAGGAACCCAACAGGCCTAGAATCAAACTTGGAGAAAGCCTAGAACGTCATGGGGTTATGGTTCTGATGGAGCAGGTGTGCCTTGGGGCCTGCAGCACAGTCACCTAACAGGCCAACGGCCGCTTTAATGTCACCCTGGATTGGTTTCTAAAAGGATAATGCGATGAAAAACATATAAAGGCACTGAAGATAAAATGTTCAATATCAACTACAAACTGAATATATATCTGAAGTGCGAAACAATAAGGACATTAAGCTAAATGGGGGGGGTTAAAGCTGCATGGACCCCAACTCACCTGCCACTCTCATCTGTTACCTTTTCACCATTATCTGTACACAAACTATAATTTGAAATGCGAATTCAAATATTTTCCATAGTCCAAAATGCTAGGATACTGGCACTCTAAATTAAGTGTGGGTGGGGGGGTTTGGGGGGCCTTTTCCCTCTTCCCAGCCAGCGCCGTACGGGGGAGAACGTGAAAAGGCACATTTGGCTGCCGTCAGCAGCGTCCTTCACTATAAAGAGGCAGAATCACAGCTTCCATGCTAATTGCAGTGGATCAGTCGCCCTGCCAGACACGCTGTATTTTTCCCGCTAATTGGTCAAGCTGGCCGCACGTTCCCTAATTAAGCTCGAGGCTCACTTTACGCTGACTGGTGAGAAGATTCTGTTTATCCAGTTTTAGTCCAACCATCACACTTACATCCCCAGGCTAACCGATCAGAGAAAAACCTAAAGACACACTAATTTAAGACAGACTTATTTTATTTAAAAAAAAAAAAACACTTACCTCTGCAACGTCTTCATCTTCTACGCTGAAGACATCTCTCCGTTTAACAGTGAACAAGTCGAGGTCTCTCTCGTCATCTTCCTCGTCGATGACCTGCCCAAAATCATGACTCTTGGAGTCTTCCTCACTGTCAGACTGCTCTTCGTCCTGGCTGTCAGAGGGACCCTCCTCTTCCTCAGCTGTGACCGCAGTGCTGAGGGCGTTGGGGGCATGGGCGTCCTCCCTCTCTCCTCGGAGCTGAGCCCGGAAGCTCTCCAGCTCGTCGTCCTCCTCCGAATGGCCGTCCTTTCCAGCGACGAGGGCTGCCTCTGCGTCAGGTCGCTGCCGTCTGGCCTTGCTCAGAAAGCGGACCCGTGGGGCCACAGCCAGCCCCAGGGAGCTGCGTGGGGAATGGGAGGAGGGCAATACTCAGAGACAGCGAGCCGTTATGGACTGTTACTTCTCATCTCCAGTTAGCCTTAATGAAACGTATTCAAAAATATCATGGACTGAAATTCTTCTGTTCATTATAATGTTCTTTGTAAACTCAACAAACTGGAATCGTGTGAAAATCCCAGGAGGGTGCCGGGAAGATGCTGGAACCACCATGTATGGCACCAGCAATTATAAGACATTCAGATGGTCTAGATCGGCCCTTCTAATGCTTAGATGGTCCTCATGATCCTATCTGTGGGCTGTATGTATTCAGTTGAAGCCACACGACTCACTCTTCAGGGCGTGTGCATTAGAATGAAGGTGTACATAGTAAAGCGACAGAGTCACAGGACACAGAATACACCCTCTCTCAGGTTACACACACGCAAAGTCACAGGACACAGAGACTACACCCTCTCTCAGGTGACACACACACATACGCAAAGTCACAGGACACAGAGAATACATCCACTCTCAGGTTACACACACGCAGAGTCAAAGGACACAGAGAATACACCCTCTCTCAGGTTACACACACACAGAGTCACAGGACACAGAGAATACACCCTCTCTCAGGTTACACACACACACACACACACAGTCACAGGACACAGAGAATACACCCTCTCTCAGGTTTGAGTTATTTATCACGGTTGAAATAACAATTCTGGTCTTCAGCAGCTTCCATAAACAAATCTAACCTCGGGTGACCAAAAAAAAAAAAATCTAATTTCAAAATGTTGTCATTCTATCCAAGAAGTAACATTCAGAAACCATATGGGGGGGGGGGAACAAGCACATAAGCACATCCATCCACAGCAATTAAAGACTTTAGCAGCCAGGTATTACTAAACTTTTAATCGCATAATGGCACACATTCCTCGCGCACATCATGTCGCAAATCCATCCAGTTGCTGAGAATTCTGGGATAGGGCAATGTCACAAGCTCCCACGATGTTTACAACCAAGACAGAATGCTACTATATAGTCTCTATAAAATACTGTGAGTCTGTATGCTATTCTCTGACTGAGGTCATGCAGCATATCCGAACACTGGATACGAATGGACGGGCTCAACGTGACATTAGACACAAAGACATTCCAAATCACACTATGAAAGCAGGAAACCAGGTAACCAAAAAAGGCTGGAAGAAAAATATCATTTACTGGGTGCAGGAAGGGTGGGGAAGACATGGAAATTTTGACACCTATAGCCGACTGGTCGCCCCAGTGATGCTCAGAGTCTATCTGGGAGAGTGGGGTCAGTTTCAGTGCTGGTAGGTCAGTCGAAAAATACGATGCTTTAGAGCTGCGGAAGAAGCAGACACAGCTCCACCCGATGTCCCAGACGCTCTCTAAAATCCCTAACCCTAACCCTGAGTATTTATGGCTACTTTCCAAATAATGGCAACCCGCAAGTGTCAATTTAAAAAGGAATTAAACCACAATTACCATAAATCTACAGATATAGATTTAACTTTCGATAAAACGAGTGGCCATCAAGCCTGGCGCCGGGGCACGGGGCCGCTAAGTTTCAATGCAAATTCCGATTAGCTACGATAGAAGCAATAGCGTCAGCAAAGTGGCGGATAGGGTTTGCGGCTTTCCACAGGAGGGTCGAATGCGGCCAGAGTGATTCACGGCAATAAGAAAAATGATAACCTCTCAACAGAGTTAAGATATGGGTGCAGAGGATAATTCCCAGGGTCAAATCAAACTGGGTGGCTGACACAGCCCAGTCGCTGCCCCATTAAAGGCTCTACCTGACTGATGTCCAGCGCTTAACCTTTCTGCTCAGTTTCCTCCTCACTGATGGTACTGCTGGTGCTTATGCTACAGGAGAAAGCGGGGCAGTATCTCCGCTCTCCTACCGCCTCGGTTGGGCGATTTGGGAAGAGCACTTGTCACTTGCAGAACAAAGAATGCCCCAAAACTGGAGTCATATTGTACATATTGTATTAAACACCATAAATATACAAGCAAAAGTCCTGTAAGGAAACACGGCCAGGAACCATACCTGCCACCAGAAATACTGAAACCCGTGTGAGATATCTGGGGAGGAGGACTGCAGGAGCATGACCAGGCTATACTTACTTACAGTGACACACATAGCACCTGTGCAATCCATGCCACCTCCCGTAAGAACCCATCCACGGAAATTCCGGAAGAATGTAAACATACGGCCACAGCTAATATCATCCACAATCAAAGCAAAGCTGGGCCATGTATAAAAGAAAAAATAAGTTGCACTTCTTAAAGAGCTGAACTTCTCTGCCTCCCACACAGAGGCAGCACAATGATCTCTCAGAGGCACTGCGATTACAGTATTTTTAGACCTACGCACTCCATGAACTGAAACGACACCCCCCCTCCCCCACCACAAACGCCCCTCACTAGCTCTCTCCGTGACCAGCGTGCCAAACAAAGCAGCAGAACCACGCACCAAGCGCGTAGCCAGAAGTCGGGCGCTTGGCACTCTAGCGGCACAGGTCGAGGGACGGAGCGCGCGGCGAGAGAGCTCACCCTCCTCTGCCGAGATTAGCTCCGAGCTATCGGGCCCGGAAAGGGAGCCGAGGGGAACGCCCACAGACTGACTGGGCAGCTTAGCAAACGCTCGAGCGGGCAGCCCGACTCACCCTGCGTACTCCTGCAGCGGCAGCTGGAACGCGTCAAAGACGTCCTTGTTCTTCATCAGGTAGACGGAGCGGAGGTAGGAGACGAAGCACTGCGGGAAAAACAGTTCAGAGAGCCTCGACTTCAGGGAAGTGCGTCTGCTTCCCGTTAGTGACCCATCAATTACTGATGCCCACACTGGTATCCAATTTTTCGACTTCAAAAGCCTGTTCAAAAGAGGCAGAGAACAACAGAATGCGCCGGCGGGAAATGGTTCCACACATTGAAGGAGATTTAAGGAATTCATATTCATACCTCAATGCATTTTGTTTGTGAATGTCTTCTACATTTGCATAATAAACAGTTATCTTACGAGTACAGCCAATGTCGCCTATGGCAGGAAAGCACAATGCAGGAACAGCAGGAAAGCCTGGAACCCTGCAGACTGACTGACTGTCAGAAATGTCAAGAAAAGAACTGAACTGAACACTAATGGACAGACATGGGACTTTATGATAATTAACAGAATTAATTGAGCTTCGGTGGCTTAAGGCCTACGAGCAGCTCCGCAAACCGCCCTTTGGCTCACTCCTGACTCTCGGGGAGGGGGGGGGGAGGCGACAAAGAAATGAAATATCAATGCAAGAGGCACGCTTGTGTACCAAGAGCGCCAGGATGATGCTTTTAACGTGACTTTCATTATGCTTTTTATTTTTCATCAAGAGACACTTGCCAAAATGTTTTTCTTCACCCCCAACAGTTACAGTAAGAAGATGTAAAAGTCTCGGCACACTACCCAACGTAGGTTACGAAAAGTTTCACGGTGAATCTGTCGTAGCGATGGCTCATGTTCATTTCACGCCTCTGATGTACAGCTCTGCAGGGTATTCAGAAAATGCAACTGTGTGTATTTTTAAGAAGACTTTTTTCCCCAGCTGGTAATTTAAAGTGAAGTGTACTTGAGAGCAGATATTTTCAGCTCCTACTACTTTCCCCTCCTTGGCCAAATGAGCAATCAGTCTCATGTACAGGAGGAGGAGCACTTCTTCTGGGGTGTAGGAGGACGTGGAGGCGGCTAAGAATGCAGAGATGAAAGCCTTCGCCTAGGTGGCCAAGTCCTTGGAACTCGGTGCAATTTAAAAAACATATCAGATAACAGCTGAAAATAATTGTATGTGTGGCTAGATGCAGGTTGGCCGACTCACTTTGATGCCCGGTCAGAAACAAGGTCGAGAGACGCGTTCCGGCCCATTTCCTACTCTCCCTTGTTCCCGAGTAACAAAGCCTATGAATCAGAACGGCAAGATGGATGGCCTATTCAGTACAGGCGGTCCCCGGGTTAAGAAAGTCCACCTTGCGAACAACTCGTACTTACGAAAAGACCGCCATAAAGCCTACTGTATTAAAAATTTGGCTTAAATGCAATGGTTTGCAATAACACTGCGCAGCCATGGCGATCCGTGGACTCGAGGCACAGTACAGAACCGTGTAGAGTTACTTTTATATTAGTGCTGTATACTTATTATTATGTCCTGTATTTTTAATTTTTCCGACTTAAACCTACAGATATGACTTAAAGACAGACCAAGGGAACAGATCTTATTGGTAACCTGGAGACTGCCTGTACCTCCTAGCTTGACAAATGGTTTTCCAATGGCCAGACGGACTTCGATTCCTTTCAAGTGATCTTGTCAGCCTATTCTAAAGCAGCAATGACTTGGATACTCGTTACCGTGCCACCTACCACCGTTGCTCCTCACGAGAGATACTCACCCTCTGAGCACGCTCTTTCTGCTCCTTCTCCTGGGCCAGGAATGCTTCCAGCTTCTGCTCGACACTGGTCATTTTCTCGGGTTTAACCCTGGAAAGGACACCAACATCATGCCATGAATCCTGTCAGGCGGGGAGGAAGGTGAACACCCTACAGACCTACAGTCCCATCACGGGATGAGGGTCACAGCAAGGGGGCGGAACCCGCAATGTCTCATAAAGAGAACAAGCTCTGGTCAGAAAGGGCACCTTAGTTACGACTTGCATTGTGTGGACTAGCATCTGAGAATCATACTGAAGCCACCATGAAATTTGCAGCTTTCAAGACGGCATGGATGGCTCCGATATACTCCTGAACCAATTACAGTACTGAAATCTAATAATCCAGAGTCAAGAGGAAAGGGCAGAGAAAACTCTTACAAAATACATAGCAATTTTATTCACAGTTCCTTCATTTGAACAGGGAGTCGTGTGCAGTCACTGATTGGTTAACAAATAGGCGTATGGACACAGCAGGCCTCTTATCCTGGATCGACAATGTGTGTGATTGTGATGCAAGACACAGAACAGACCAGAGGAAATCTTTTCAGACATGACAAATGAGATTTCTTACCCATGCACCGCATATCCTGATCTATAATATGTGCCACCTTCATGCAAAAGAACTGCACCAAAGTGTGAGAGGGACATCGAAATACTCCACCTGTCCAGCCACTCCCCAAGACCACTTCCCTTCTCTGGGAGGTTTGGAGGTGGAGCGCATGGCATTTATGGATGTCAAATCTAAGATGTGACAGCTGCAGGATTCCACAACACAGCTGACATTCTGAACCTGAACCGAAGTCTGAGAGTGCAAGAGAAGTGGCACATTTAGCGTGGCGAGACCGTGTACTGACCAGCCAGCGCCAAAGGGTACCAAAATGCCACCTGAGTGTCTCCGCAGACACGGTTCCTCCAAGCAGCACATACCTCTCTAGCTCGACACCAGACTATCTGCAGGAGGCACGGCAAGCGAGCGAGGGCCGCCACTAGCGCCGTGGGTCACATAGTTCTTGCTTATTTTAGATAAGCTTAAAATATTAAGTATGCAAACAATGACATGAAGATGTTTATGGTAACTTAGCCAGAACATTATTATCTACTGGGCAGCATTATGACTTCATGCATCTTGGGTTTTGGGTTCAAATCCCATCTCTGCTCTGAGTCTTTAGAGTTTGCATGTTCTCCTGGAAGGAGGAAGGAACCCCCAGCACACAAAGAAATGCAGTCAGGCTAATCGGGGTCCCAGAACTGCCCATAATGTGTCTGTGTGCCCTGCGATGCACCCGCACACTGCCAGGCCCGCACCCAAGCCCGGTGCCCCCTACCCAGGCCCGCACCCAAGCCCGGTGCCCCCTGCCCAAGCCCGGTGCCCCCTGCCCAGGCCCGCACCCAAGCCCGGTGCCCCCTGCCCAAGCCCGGTGCCCCGTGCTGCGTGGGACTGGCTCCAGGCGGCTCCACGACCCCGAACAGAATAAGTGGTTAGAAGAAAGACGGATGGATGACTAACTTAAGAAAGCAGAGAAAATGTTAGCTTAGAGGACGGAACCAGTGACTCATGAACCGACTGGAAAACCCAACTTAAAGGTTAACCAAAAAAACAAAAAACCCTTGCTAAATAGCTGTTTGTTTATAAACCCAACTGCCATTTCTTATTCTGTTAAATAAGGAATCCAAAAGAAAGTTTCTTTTAAATAAATTCTCTCTACCATGTGCTAAGTTACCTGTGGCCTAATAAATGACCTGACACAGGCCATAATAGTTAGCAGAGTGAAGCAAGAGAAAGTTCTGACAAATGGTGAATGTTTTGGGTTACGGCCAACACGCACCGTACCAGTCAGAAGATCAGACGTCTACTGAAAGTCACTTGTAAGCAAAATGCTACGTGACTTCGAAGTGTCATGAAGAGGGAAAGAGATGGAGTGCTGTGGCAGGTGACCCCCCCACAATCCCCCCGACCTAAACCCTACAGAGCTGTTTGGGATGAGCTGGATCGACGAGTAAGAACAAGGCAGCTAGCGTGTGCCCAGAGCTTGTGGAAGCTCCTTCAGGACTGTTGGAGAAGCATTCCAGGTGGCCACATCTGGAAGCTGGTAAGGAATGCCAAGGGTCTGCAATGCAGTCATTGAAGCTGAAGTTTCATAGTCAATTTGGGAAAATTCTGAGCTGCTGAACACATCACTTGGTCTGATATGCATTACTTCACTGTCTCAAGGTCCTTTACTATACGATGAATATTTTACTATAAGGTGAATATCAGCTAAAATAGAGACCAATTAAAAGCAGGTGTGGCCAGACTTTTGACTTGTATCAGAACCAAACTTGTCAACGGGAATGAAACTTTAGAGCAATCAAAACACTTCCTCATTACTCAAAAGTGTTATTGCAAATCATTTCGTGCATCTAATACCATAAACAGTTTTCCCAAATTATTAATGGACATGCTTAGAAGACTTGCCTGGACCGAGAACCTAACAGCTCAGATACTTTTGAAAGTTTCTGATTAAAAAGTATGAATGTAGCGAATGAGTGCCACAGCGCTGCAATGATACACACACAAATTGCACCATAAAGCAGTTTTCGATGGCCTATTTAGCTTGTCAGCTAGCTGAGCGATTACCAGACTGAATGACCCAAAGTGACCTATCCGGATACTTACGCCTACTTAACGGATTCACCGGGTGGACTCTGGCTTCATTATGGCTTTTCTCTCCTACATTCACTGCGGAATTAAACTTATTTTCGCTACAGAAAACAAGCATGTCAAAATTTCACATCAAAAAGCTTCTGATCATCTATAGCCGAGTAATATAATCATTATAAGCAATTTGTGGCTAAGCCGTTATATACACCCAAGCATTTTCCATGGGCCTGTCCCAGAAGAACAAGAGATTTGACAGAATATGCTGTGGAGAGCACGTCAAGACACACACGCACACACACGCACGCACACACACACACACACACACACACACACACACACACACACACACACACACTCACTATGGGGGAAAAACCATAATCCCAATCACAGCACCCTTAACCTCTACCCAGTCCTAATCTTAACCATAAGCAACCAAACACACACACACACACACACACACACACACACACACATACACAGATTGTGCAAGAATTATAGAAACGTGGAAAAAAAAAACATGCACACATGGTCATGAGGCCATTTACACAGAAGAGAGAGACACCAAAACACAGGAGGGTCCCATTAGAACCACCCACATTCACGATTAAGAGCCAGAATGCAAACCAACTAGAAAATAACACAAACTCGCAGTCCATACTGGGATAAAACACAGTTACTACTCTTCAGAGGAATGTCCAATCGCTTGTATTAGCACTGCCGTTTAATAGAAGCTAATTGTGCCCTGAATTAATCTAACTAACGGGTTTTAATGACCACTCCAATTAGCTGAATGACAGTGTGCAAACCAGCCAGTAATGAGACTTTGTATAGATAAAGCGAATGCATGTTAGCTGCAGACGGCTGTACTCCGATTCAGGCAGAACATTTACAGTCTTGCCTACTTCAAAAAATATAAATTCTGGCTATGCCTGCAATCGGTGTAACAGAGCTGGCACACATTATAATATCGTAGGTTTTACAGATTGCCCATGAGTGACAGCAATATTCCTAAAATTATACTGCGTGTGCCCTCATGAATATAACACATGAGCTAATATCTGGCGCGTCGTTTTCACGCAGGGATATCCAGAAACCACTGCTGGCGAAACACAGTGCAGTGTAGGAAACGTGGCTTGTGGACTGAGCTCTCGAGGAGAGACCAAAATCACAGCCCGCTGGAACAAGGTTGGTACTTGGTGCCAGATCTGGTGAGGAAGGCGTTCTTCCAAACGAGACCACCTCTGTGTAACCCGCACAGAACTCTCAGCTCAGCTGTCTAGCAAATGCATTCCCAACCCCCGGATCACACATTCCAGCGTCAAATGGACGTCGTGAGGCCCCACGTGAAAGGCCGAAATGATTGCCTTGCATTCCAACAGCTGTACAACAAAGACTTAATAAAACATTTTAACAGTAAGCAATTTGGATAAAACACAGGCATGTGTGTGCTGCAAATATTGAAAAACAATTCTCCATCTTCCACTTGTATCCACTTGCAAAGCTCAAGGCCGTGGCAGCTTGACGCCGTTCCTTTGCGTAAAGATGTAAAGTAAAATATTCACCAAAACAGTTTCTGCCAACTGTGCAAAGATCACGAATTCTGCGATATCCATATATAAAAAACAGAAAAATCACTGCCATGCAAGAACCAACACGCACCAACGGCCTAATCGCCTAACAGTGACTTCGATCCTAACATTAATTAGAATCCCAAAGAGCCAATCAGATACCTAACATTAATTAGAATCCCAAAGAGCCAATCAGATACTTTGCACATATTTCAGGGTGAATGCATTTCATTTTTAAGGCTTTTACTATGAAAAGGCAGTACCGGCAGTTCTCGTACATCTGCTACTGAGCCGCCGGGCTACAGTAAATGCCCTAAGAGTCTTTTAATAATCATCTTATAATCAATTAATTAAAGACAAACCCTTTAGTAATCCCTTTTCAGAGCTTCACGGAAAACATCCAAGCTTTTATACTTAAGACTACGGTATTGACTGGTGTGCGGTGCGGGTAATCGGACAGCCTCCGTGGCCCGTTCTGCTTTGCACGTAAAACGCCCGCCATACCACCACCACCCTCCATCTCCAACTGCTGTTCTTCTTCCTGAACATCAAACACCATGCAAACGGCCAACTGCTTCCTAGTGCAGTGGGCAGGTTCATTACCAAGAGTTTATGCAGCATAATACTTGTGCAGCATTTCGTCTTGGGTACATTACACACTGGGTAATCGTCACCACAATGCGGCGTATGGCAACGAAATCCAATGTGAATTGATTTCATAATGTACATGTAATACGTAGTACTAATAGTAAATTTTATACAGAATCACATTTACAGTTTGCTTATTGGATTTCGAGCGCAAACCATTACAATAAAAAAATTGGCTTTGCGATGAAACCGCAGTACATCATGAGACAATACAACATTTTAGAAAGTTTTTACTTTTGCAATCAGGTGCCACTTCATAAAAATTCAGCTAGGCAGTCTACTGCGGCAAGCAGATAAATATGGCCATAATACTTATGGACTAGGCAGGTCGCAGTCAATGACAGACAGTAGGGAAAAAGGCGTGGGCATCTCAGGGCAGTGATGTGCTTTTACTCACCAGCACTGCGTGGTTACGATCTCTGTTATTTTTTGTCTCGTAAAATGCGCCTGTTTGCTTTGAGTCCATTTATCCCTGGCCCAGCAGCACTAAAATGGGCAGGCGAGTCCATCAGTGATTGGTCTGCCAGTATTACTCTGGGTTTCCATGGTAACATTTGTATGCAGGTTTCAAGCACATTGCTGTCATGCACCCAGGATACTCTGGTTACCAAGTCGATGAAGTGGGATCTAGGATGGCTCTTAAATAAAGAGTGTTAATAGTTTTCTTTTTTTTTTGGAATATGGTGGCACCTATATGCCACTGTAACCATTTTTTGACACACGTGCAAATAAAGTATTAAATCCATTCTTTATTTATAAGACTTCTGACCTTTACACAACACAGAGGTACACGTCACTGAAAGCTACTGCTAAATTAAGCGGCAAATGTGAGCAAACACATACACAAGGAGGCTGCTTGTCATTTTTACTTCTCCAAATCATATACGGCACATAACTGTCTTTGGTATTTGCTCCGACCATACAGTACTATGCCCATTCTAGTATTGCTTACGTTTGCCGACTACTGGCGCGATTATTTAATCTTATGTGAGTTTACAATTTGTTATACTGATTTTAAAGATTAGTCAGATGAACAACATACAGGTCTGCAGGTTCCTCAGGTACACAGAAGGGTAATTTTTATGACAAACAAAGATGTAGCGGTAACTTATGGCGGGTTTGTTGGGGAGTGGTCTGTGCCCAGCCGGTAACGAGTGATGATGCGCGGTGCCCCTCCGCTGTGCGTTTCGCCCTCGGCCGGCCTCACACGGCCAGTCTGGCAGGGAGGAACGGCACACAGGCCCTGCAGGACGCTGATAAGGCGGCTTCTGAGGGTCGCGGAGCGACAGGCGGGCCCGGCCTGCGACGCCAGGGCCGCGAGACACGCGGCAGGGGTGGGGGCGGAATAAAATCTTTTGTTGGTAGATGGCTGCGGTAATAAGTGCGACTGAATGCTGGAGGGCAGACGCCGGGGGGGATGGGGGCTGTTTATGAATTCATCAAGCTATTTTTCAGCCATTTCACTCCATGCCACCCACCCCCCCCACACCCACACCCACCTACTGT
>JAODKM010000037.1:8039820-8051939 GCA_026780845.1 Petrocephalus sullivani | reverse complement strand
ATGAATTCATCAAGCTATTTTTCAGCCATTTCCCTCAAGCCCACCCCCCCCCCCTCCCCCAACTATTTTCATTCTTCCGAACTACAAAATTACATCAGGATTGCCAACTCTCAAGACCAACACCATTTAGAAATCCATTAATTCCCATCACAAAGTTTCAGCCTGATAAGCTGTTCTACATTTAGTAATAAAAATTCCCATCCATGCACAGTGCCCTATGGATGCGGAGGCTCTGCTTTAAATGAAGACCCCCCCAAACCCCAACACCCCCTATTAAACAGCAACACAAGAGAAGAGACAAAGACTGGTAATATGCAGCCTGGGAATCAAACTCGAGAACCTCCAGAAGCGAACTCCACAGGTAAACGCTACCCAATCACCATGACACCCTAACCTTTGAGAATTATATAAATTACCTAAACAACTGACTTGAATGACCTTATTAGTACCACTGAAGCAGAGAAATAGCACTAATTAGAATGATCTGAACCGTCTGAGACGGGCAGCACTGGGGTAATTACCCAAGGTGCCCTGGTCAGGTGGCATGGCACATGCTTTGCTGGTTCATTGCCAGGTCCCAGGATTATGATGTCACCTATGGTCACAGGATTATGATGTCACCTAGGTACTGATCTCAGGTTTACAAACTCGCAGAGCAAAGTAAGAGCTGGAGTTCAGTAGTCTGGAGCTGTGCTTGTGGGCAGACACCCCCCCAGCCTTTCTGACATTTAATGATAGTTGTTTAAAGCCTTCTGCACTGAGAAGGGCCTCTTAAGTAGGCCACCGGAGTCTCGTTCCCAACCAGGCCTGCTATCCGTGGCAAGACTGGGCCACTGGGTGGGGGCTGGCGTTCAGAGAAGCTGGGCTGCCCGTGGACGGGAGGACGGAGAGCTCGCCGAGATGTTCTCCTTCCTGGAGGTATCGCCGCTGCTGAAAATCATCATTCATCACCCATAAGGGCCGTGTTAATTACCGCCAGACGGGGAAGGATGAAACGGCGCCGGATTGAAGCTCCAAAGGAGCACAAACGTTTCAGGAGCCAAACCCCGGGCAGGCCTGGAGATTTATGGACTACCTAGCACACAAGGTACTTCACCTTGCCGTGCACTTACAATAATAGCTCCATCTTATTTGGACGTTCCAGTGCAGGGATTATAATTATAAACTTTCATATTTAGCCTTTCTGAATAAGTAACGGTCAGGGTTATGGTTGTAAAGACCAGGTCTAACAGTCATCTACCTTTTCACGCCCTTAAAGATCCATGCTTGATTTTTCAGCTCTATGGGAACGCCAGGCTGGGTTACACGCAATCCATCCTTCTTGGCAAGCACACTACATGCATATTTCATCACTACATGCATATTTCATAATGAATCACCTGTTAAAACAGTGTCAATATTTCAAAATCCTCAGAGACCATTTGGGGTGCTTTAAAATTAATTACCGTATCGTGCCTATAGTACTAAGTACAGGTAATATTTTAATATGCAGTCTCCTTACCATTCAGTCCATTCTTATCATATTTTGAAAGTTATTTTAAACTCTCCCAAGGCTCTTGACACCAGCAATAACTTTCTGGCTATTGTTGTAGCGTAAAAATGCTGACTTGCACCCCCCCCATAAAGTTCAAGCATCTTGGGGAAAGAAAAGGCAAATCTGCCACACTGGCCACAAACGAGGACGACCCGGCGGCTTTGTGCTGTTCATGCAGAGCGCACAAGCTATAAGGTCAACGTGGCTGTCGACATTTGCACACAAAATGTTATCGTACGTGAATTATTTTATCGTCAAAGCCTTAACCTTGGAACACAATGCCAAGCTACGTTTCACGGAGGCGGTGTCTTATGACCCTCTGTCGCACGCTAAACAAAGACCAATGAAATGCTGAAAAGTAGCGTTCTCACGCAGTAATGCCGCAGAGTACGGAGCCCGCCGTTACATCTCGGTGCAGGCCGCGCCTCGCCTGGCCTCCTCCTGCTTACCACCGAAGGACGACGGTGGTGCTTACTGGATCTTGTTGATGGGCACCTTCCTTTCCTGAAGCTGCTTGATCATCCCCTTCTCCTCAGTTGGCAGCAGGACCAGGAGAGCCTCGCCACCTTCTCTGTACCTGGTGGTCAGAGAGACAATGGAGGTCTCAGCAAAGACGAACAGCCACCAATGACAAACAGACAGACAGGGCCAAACTAAGGATACTCAGGCAGGGGCCAGGTTACGAACGAGATTCCTTCCCTAGGTCTGTGTTTGCGGGTAAGGTGGAACAGGCATTGGTTAGTCTAATGTTTGTCTTAATATATGTTATCTATTTACTGGACTGTACCTCAAAGCAACAAACTGCTGAATCATTTTCATGACTGTCACAAAGTATTACGAGAATTCGTTATTATGAACCATTGTATCTAACTCAAACTAAAATATAATAGACGTTATGGCAGTCCACCTGGAAGTACTGTCTGTAAGTTGGACGTTCTTAACCTGGGGACCGTCTGTATTGGCTCAATGCCCCCCCACTCCATTTCCAGTCTAATCTGACAAACTGACTAGTTTTTCTTTTACTGCACATTTACCTGGACAGAACAGAAGCTTAAAGACATTCCACTTTTCAGAGTTAAGTGAATCCGTGACCTTTTCATTTGCACGCCATTTGCTCCCCTGGATATTCCTGCAGAAAATGCTTCTTGGGGGCAAAGGGAACGCGTATTCTCCTACTCGGCCCTTCCCAGTCCCTAACACACTCAGATGCTTCTAGCGATTATGAGAAGCTGTCAAAAGACGACAGGTGGTAAGAGTCACCTTAATGGGGAGTTTGGCCTCAGAGGTCAAAATAGCGACGCGTACTTTAGCATTCGCTGGCTTCAGCACGTGCCGGTGTTCCCCCCGCGGGAAACCCTTCCCTGGCGTTGGTCTCTGCCACTACTTGACTTCACGCCCCGGCGGCCTGTACCATAGCAAGGTGTGAGATGACATGGGGGAAGGCATTTCCCATAGCCGGGTCGCAGGCATGCCTCAGCCCGCGGGACACCACGGCGGCCTCAGGCCCGACGCAGACGGCACAGGCAGGTACCTCCTTTCTGCCCTGAGGCACGGCGAGGCACGGCGAGCCGGGGCACGAGGAGATGCCACGTCGCAGAAGCTCGCTGCTGCTGCCCCAGTACTGCGAGTGACTCGTCTCGAGCACGGGGACCGGACCCGGCGAATGGGCCAACGTGATTTGGCGAGACGCCCCCAGGGGTATCGCAAGGCAGGGGGCGGGCAGATGGTGGGTGACCCACCACATGTAACACAAGGTCAAAGGTCGCTGATGACTTTCGGAATTTGTGTTGGCTGCAACTCTAGACGGGACACCTTCCCCACCCCTGCCAGAAACAGCCCTCGCTCAATCAACTGCCCCCACGTCCTCTGACCCTCCCAAAAGCATGCCAATATTTATTAGAGGCAGGCAGGTCAGGTACCAGTCAATTCTGCTACTGCCCAGTAGCCGTACATACTGAACTAAACACCAGAAGTACACAAGTGTGTTTGATTTTTATATCTGGATGCTTAAATCGAACCTTTGTTTCAGTGCTAGTGGTCAATTCCAAATTCTGAGTGTGCCGTGCCGTCCCCCAATCTCCGAATCACCCCCCTCACCCTACACACCTTTAACCACCAACATGTCTCCAGTGTCACACTTTCAGGTGGGGGTGCAGTGTCTCCACCCCACCTTCCTCCACCAGTCCCTGCACACGGCCCTTTTGCACACGGCCCTAAAACACCTATTTTCCCGTACCGCAGGAGCTCAAAATAACCCAGCAGTGCCCTCCAGTACTGGCGTCCGTACATGTCCTATGCCTCGGACACTGCTGCAATGCATCATGGGACGGCATTCTCACACAAACGCCGCCCTCGTGCTGGATGGTGCTATTAGGAAAGCCTGGCTCGCCACACCAGGCAGAGGACTAACTGGGAATGTCTCACCGGTGCCCGCGGCTCATTCTGTTATAACTTGGACGACCATGAAGAGATAAGATGCTGAAATGTGAAGCTGCAGCCAGCCAAGGTCTGCTAAGCAGCACGCCTGATGGCACCTTTCTCAGGGAGATGCCCCAATCACTCAACTCAAGGATTCTCTGCCTCGAATCTCATACTGGCCTTCAAAAAAGAAACAGACAAAAAAGTCAATATCCATTTCACTTTTCGGTGGTGAGGGGCAGCCCAAAACAAGCACTCCTCTTTTTCCGGCAAATGTGTGGTTTAACGTACGAGGGATTCCCTGTCGACTCGATGCTCGCCTGCGTGCGCTCCACAAATCACAACAGTGTCACAAGGACCTGCACTCCCACGGTGTGGAAAGAAGCACCCCCCCACAAGGGGAATATTCTTCAGACAGGTAATGAATAGAGATTATAAATCACATTAATATCCGGGTTTCAGTCGGCTCATCAGTATTTACTAATCCCGGTACTCTTAATTAGAACACAAAGCCCGTTCTGAGAAACTGCGCTACAAAGGTACCGTGCCCCCGCATGGAAACCAAAGCACTTTCACCCCCCGCCCTGGTCTGGCCGGGTCCAGCCCACGTACCCAGATGGGAGTATAATTTAGCTTGAGTCGGATGTGCAGGAGGGGGCTTCGTTCAAACACCTTAGTCACGCAGAGATGGAACAAAATGCTGTACGAAGCTTGACAGAACCCCCCCCCCCAAAACACACAATCTACACCCTCCTCACTCTTCGCACAATTTAATAAGAGGGCTGTGACACGCACCGCATCCCGCACCGAGCAGTCTGCCCCCTCAGACAATGACGTGGTGCCATTATTTTAGGTGTTTATTTTTACATCTTCACCCTGATGCAGTCCAGCGACCGGAAGACAGACAGATTTTTGCAGTGTCCCCCCCCCCCCCCCACACTCAGGAAGTGAGCACCAGGTTAAAATGTTGCTCTAGAAAGAGATAAATCCAGAGGAGTGACATCATTTGACAGGGAAAAAGGTTGTTAACTAGGCTTTAAAGGCGAGGGAGAAGTGAAAAATACATTTACAGGAATAACCAGCAACTGATTGAAAGTACTTAAAGGATTTTATGAGCAAATTAAGAAAAATACTGCAAGCTAATTTTCTGCGTACTGAACACAGACAAATTACTTAACTGAGTTTTCACCCCATGCAAACAACTAGAACTATAATTACGGCGAATGCTAAGTTATGTATAAGTTATTAAATATAAAGGAATAACCATCCAACCATCCATTTTCTATAGCCACTTGTCCTAAGCAGGGTCACAGGGGTCTGGAGTCTATCCAAGAAGCAAAAGGCAAAGTGAAGGTCATTACTCAGTACACAGGATGAGAGCAGGCGTCCCCAGCACTACACGCACATTGTCATAGGAGCACTCGTTTGGGCGACTGAATGCAGAATGATCCCACGGGTCTGTGGTCCCGGCAGCCACAGCGACACAGGAGATGAAACGGCACGAGAGCTGGCCGGGCGGGACGAGGCGCGAGACTCCGCCGGGCGTCATTAAGGCTGCTCCGACACTGCTCCGTCTCCAGCTGACGCCGACGTCACGCCACATAAGCTCAGCCTGGCTGCGCTAGAAAGTAACCAACTGAAGGGACACGTATGTACTGAAGCCCAAAAGACAGGATCGCCAAGGGAGGCCAAGGCATCGGGTTTGGTTTCTTGATATTTAGATCAGCTGCCCTGATACAGGTTGTTATCACTTACTGGCAAACTGCGTCTCCCCGAAGGGTGATATTCTCAGAGCCTCAGGCTCTGTAAGGTGCCGCTGACCAACAAAAGTCTCTGGTCCTTAGCCAGAAACACCAGAAGCTACCATTAAAATTCACTAGCATTAAACACACCTAATAGTCCATCTTTCATAAATTACATAGCTCACATTACTGCAAATTGCCATTAACGACATACAGTTCAGTTCTCATTCCTGTAAAATCTTATTCCATAACACCAGGAACCAAAGATGGTACTTGAACAAAATGCAGCCAAAATCACAGTAAATGCACTATTCATGGAGACGAGCAATATGCACTAATACGCACAAGTAGCAGCGGTTAAATTCTGCAGTAGTTCTGACATGGCTGGACAGGTAAGAAGCACTCAGGTGGTCATAAGCAGCTCTTAAAATCTCACAGATGAAAGACCACTTTAATTAAACACTTTTCTCATGCTTTCAGTTAACGGGAGTGGAATTTCACAAGATGACAGACAACTATGTATCACTTGAGGGAGAAAAAGAGTCAACTAGACTCTGTGGAAAACCAAATAATCTGCTTCAGAACTGGTCTCAGGTTCCCGGCTCGCAATGGGTCAGAACTCGTCGACTGGTACAAGAAGTGACTGGAGATCCATGTCACCGTCTCACACGCAGAATGCCATAATGTCCCTCTGCCTTTCTGCAGGCTCCAACCAACCATCTCTGTAAACGCTTCTCCTGTCCAGGGTCACAGGGGTCCAGAGTCTGTCTGGGAAGCTATGGGTGCAAGGCAGGGAACAACCCAGGAGGGGGCGCCAACCCCCACAAGGTACATGCATGCACACACACGCAGGCCCTAGCCCACACGCACTCACACACACACACGTTTATATTCATATCTGTGTGGGCACTGTCCATTCATTTCTATGGGTGAAAAACCCTAATCAAAACACGACACCCATAACCCCTACCATAACCCATAACCACCCCTATATGATTGCATTTACAGATTTTTTGGGGACCTGAACAATTTCCCGTAACAGATTTTACCACATTGTGGGGACATGTGGTCCGCACAAGGCAGTAAATACAAAGCCACACACACTTGACTTGGTAAGCACTGCCACACCGCGCCACACTCATTCAAACTTCGGTTAGTCTTGAATTCACCAGAACTGCACAATGCTGCCATCTAGTGGTAGGAAGAAAGATTAATGACGCTTAAAATTAGCAGCGACTATATATTCCTGGGTGCCCTTCGTTTAATTAACAAGCGCCCATCAAGCAAAAATATTGCGCAGACACGCATCACTGGATACACAAATGGACAGAAGTTTTCCCAAGAAAACGGCAATATAAGGAAGACTCGTGCATCAAAATCATGTTTCCATGGCTACAGACTCGCCTGACGTTAAATGCAATGTTCTGTTATTTCCAAGACGACCAAATTCCATGCCATTATTTTTCAATAAGCCGTCCTGTAATATTGTATTACGCGACACACCAACGCCCCTGGCCTGGCAGCCCAGAGAAATCTCAGCGAGGATTTAAAATGGATGCATTCCAGCAGTCTTTTGGGAGCACGCCAACAAATCAATAAAACCCCTGTAATCAACAGAATTTGGAGCGATTTACAGCTCTACCATTAAAGCATCCACACCTCAGAAAGCCTGTCCCACCTCCACGCCCGGCTCACGGCGTGCACCACCACCCCAACCCTCGAAAACACGGCCCGCTGTCAGTAACGGGCTCCCTGCGATTCATCACAGCATGCTGATGGAGGCTTTTCGACTGGCGTTAAACAATGCGTAATAAAAAAAAAACCCACAGCCCAGAAAAGGCATTATAACGTCCCCAAAAGCTAAAGGAAAAACTATTTGCGTGACATTCTGAGGTAATTGCCTTTGAATAACCAACAGCCAACAACACCACTGAAGATCAGCTGAATGTCACTGTCTGGGACCATTCTCTACAGCCTAATCACTGGGTTTGGGGTAACATTAAGGTAGATCTTGGTCATTTTTGAATGAGGGATTGTCATTGGTTGAAACTGACCCTTTAGCTTTAGTTAGCCCCCCACCCCTCCCACCTCGGGACACAGGAGTTCTGAACATACCTAGCAGTTCTCCCGACCCTGTGGATGTAAGTGTTGGCATCTTCCGGACAGTCAAACTGCAGCACCCAGTTAACGGCAGGAAAGTCTGTTCAGAGGGAAAATGAAACAGCACTCGTATGTTGGCACATTTGCAGGCTTAGAGTAGCATAGAAAGAAGCATTTAAAAATGTCAGTACTAAATAACACACATCTATGGGTGGGTGGTCCTGTGATCCCTATATGGATATCCCCCTCCTAAGTGCCTGCATCTCTGTTGCCGTGAGTTACCGAGGCCCCTGGCCGCGATGTCGGTGGCGAAGAGCACGGCCGCCTTCTTGCCGATGAAGTCGCTGTAGACCTCCATCCTCTTCATCTGCTGCTGCTTGCCATGGAGGGCCAGGATGGGAATCCCAGGGCGGAGTCGGCAGAAGATGCGGAACAGGTACTGCACCTAAAGGCCGAGCGGAGGGTGTCAGACCACCTCCATGCCGGCGATCAGCTGAGCAGCGCAGTACAAAAACTGCAATTCTCATTTGTGAAACAAAAATCCTAGGGGGCGCCCTTCCGGCAGTTACATGGACACAAACCATGGAATGGAGATAGAAACTATGGACACATCGCATCCCTATTCTACTCTTCTGTGGGCTCAGTAATCAATTCATCAACTGATAAGGCCCCCCAAGAAGAAAAAAAAAAAAGAAAAGATTTTGGACGGATTTAGTCCAAGTATCTTTTATCGTCACTGTCAGATGTAGGATGCATGGAGTCATATACTGAGCTGAAGACTTGTTCATGATGGAGACAGTGATAAATATGAATACTGAGACATATGACCATAACAGAGACATGACATTTTAAGACATGGACATTAATGCACAAATAAATAGATACTGGTAACGACTGGTAGAGAAAGCTTTTACAGAGGATTGGCCCAAAGCAAAATGTGGAATAAATAGATTTAGAGATTTCAAAGTCTAGTCCTTTTAACAGACCTTTTCTGACATGAAGCCTAATAACGCCTTATTGGTAGCTTATATATGATTTATATATTCAAAACTAGAGACTTCATACACAGGAGCACCATGCAGGGAACAGGTGCGCGTTGTACAGAAGCAGGAGGACAGCGCCCCCATCCACAACAGGTGGGACTGCGCCTGGCTACAACCAAAGGGGCCACTGGGAAGCCATGGGGCAGAGGCTCGCCCCTGTAGGAGCAGATACCCACCTCCTTGCAGCAGGCGAAGAAGACGATGACCTTCTTTTTCAGGTGGCTCTTCAGAAAGGAGAAGAGCAGGTTGACCTTGTGGGGAAGCTCACACACCACGTAGCTCTGTTCCAGGGTGGCAGGGGTGCTGGGCGACAGGAGGCAAGGCGAGCCACTCATGTAAGGGAACATCCACACAGTACCGGAACGATCTGCTACCTAAAGCCCGGGTGATAATTAGGGCGCGATGTCATGCAGTCCTAGCACGAAAAATGCCAGATCTCCTTACAGTGCAGGACGGGACATGCGCCTACCTGAACTTGGCCTTCTCGTGGACCCAGACGTACTCGGGGTCCTTCAGGCTCAGCCTGGCCAGGTCTTTGACAGACTTGGTCTGAGTGGCGGAAAACAGCAGCGTCTGCCGGGTCTTGGGGAGGTTTTCCACGATGGCGTTCAGCGTGTCGGCGAAGCCCATGTCCAGGATGCGGTCGGCCTCGTCCAGCACTGCGTGAGACAGCCACCAAGCTAGCTTTCATAGCAATGTCACCTGCAGCATCCTCCAGCTCTACAGCCCTCTATGGCCAGGAAATAAGCTACTGCTGACAATAAGGGGGAAGCAGGGGAGGGGGGGCAGCACAGTGCATGAGTTCTGCATCCCAATGCTGTAAGATATGACGACGAAGCCCGACTTCAAAAGCAACTGGAAACTGACTTGGTGAGTTCTGGAAATTTGCTCTTCAATTAAGGGTATCATCAAAAACGGGGGCAGAGTGTGCCTCAGAGGGTTACGCCTCTGTGCCTGCGGTCTTTTGGGGTGTTTGTTCTCATCCCGTGAGTCACCCGTACAGTACGCCAGCTAAATTTTAAAAAGAAATGTAAGACACTTTTAGAGTAACTGTGTTCACAAGACCGAGTGTCCTATGCTTTGTATGCTACCATATGCATGTAGCTGTCAGCTGTGATGGCCGAGTGGTTAAGGCGTTGGACTTGAAATCCAATGGGGTCTCCCTGCGCAGGTTCAAACCCTGCTCACAGCGACATGGTGTGATGATTCCATTTTGGGGGCAGAGTGGCTCAGTGGGTTACGCCTAAGATCGGAAGTCTGTGGGTCCTTGAGTGAGGCCCTTAACCCATACAAGGCTTCATACGAGGTGGCTGCCCTTCACAGCCAAGCTTACTCTCCTGGAGAGTGAGGCTGGGGCACGTGAGAAGAGAAATCCCCTGCGGGGATCAATAAAAGTATCTCTGTGACGTCGGTCCTGGGGGACACGCACCCAGCATCTGCAGGTTGGAGGAGTGGAAGGTGCAGGTCTCGTCCATGTGCTGCAGCAGGCGGCCGGGGGTGCAGATGATGATGTTGGTACGGTGGATCCTCTCTGACTCGTGTTTCAGATCCTGTAACAGCATCTCAGAGTCAACAGGTTCCACACGGTGAAAAAACTCTTATGGTAAACCTATGAAACCCCATTTACCCTCCCGAAAATCTCTCTAATGTTCAAGCATAATTACTTTAGCATAATAAGAAGACTTTAAGCACCAATTAGCTAATTACAAATCAGTTAATAGGCGAGTAAATATCCTCCAGATATCTAGCTATTTATTTCTGACCTCGTACCATCCATACTATACACGCCACTCTGTTAGTAATTTATGTATAAAACGAAAACAATACAATTAAAAACACCTCCTGCAACGGGATGCTATTGTAATGATTTGTTACTAGGAATTCATATTCACAAAAATTTTAAATATTTTTGATGTGCTCTGGTTGTGATTGCCTAGCACAGGCTGGGGTGGGAATTTACTCAGATATCAATTATGGGTATGTATTATATGGTTCGCTAGGGTAGGATTCCAAATACCAAGAATATGTGTACTTTAAATGTGCTTAATGTCACAGAATACCGCCATAAGAGCACAGGAATCTATGAACCAATTATGCCAGTGACATAAGATCCACCCCCATTTAAATACACACAGACAAAGTAAGAAAGGCACCTTTCCCCCAATGATGAGGCCAGCTGAAAACTCATGATTCTTGCCCACTTTCCGCAGAACCTCAAAGGTCTGATAGGCCAGCTCTCGCGTGGGGGAAATGATGAGGGCACCCAGTCCGTCGTCTGCCGACCACTGCTGACGAAACAGGCACTCCAGGACCTGCGTGAGCGGGCCAGCCAATCAAACATGAGCACCGCAGCAGGGAGCCGCAATCCACAGCATTAGGGGAGATACTGAGCAGGAAATGCAGGATGATTACAGCAGCTTGAGGCCTTTCATCAGCTCAGCAAAAAGCAGTTCCTAAATCACCAAACACACATAAACCTATGCAAAGGGCACTGGGTGCATTCTTTATTAGACAGGGCAATTCAAACTAGAAGGGCAGAGACTCACTATTTTAAGAAATACTTTGAGTTTCATCCAGTGGTGGAGGTAAGGAATTACAGCTACTCACGTTACTGTGATGAAGTACATTTTTGGGCTATTTGTACTGTCATGAGTATAACTTTAAGTCTGTAATTTTACTTGTACTTGAGTACAAATTAAGCTAAGTAATTTACTTCGTTATTTTTAAAATCACAATTCGCTACGGAGTACTGTAATTTGACCGGCATTTCGGTAGCCAATAAAAATATCTCATCTTAACGGACCAATGAAAAGCCTGGTACATTATTTGAACCGAAAAACAAGTTCCGGCTACTGTAGATTTACGTGGGCTGACCGCCATCGTACAATCAAGAAATATATCGATTGACACATGGAGATTCAAGACAGCAATAATGAATCTGAAGATCAATCAGAGGATGAGTGCCCATGGCCACACATAGAGGAGCTGTTCACCTACAGAGGGGGGAAAGGGGACAGTGTGCTCATGCAGTGTAAACAATGTCTGCGATCTGCTGTGATTTCGGCTTACAAGATTTCAGCATCTAATCTAAAAAAACATATTATGGTACGAAGACATAACTCTATTTGTGTGATATTTTATTTATTTATTTATTAATATGTTTAGGCACTAGGCAGTGATGTTCTGTGGTTTCTGACGGTTCGCGTCCCTTCGCGCGATTAGATTAATAGCAAAGTTTCTCCATAATTTGCAAGTGATTTTAATCCCCTCAAGTCGGCAAAG
>JAODKM010000037.1:8005752-8037997 GCA_026780845.1 Petrocephalus sullivani | reverse complement strand
TCTTGGACCAGTTAATGGAGGTGAAAATCATCCGGTTAAGTCGGTTCCTTGAACGCACTTCAGGAACGCATTAGCTTAGCTGGATGATTACGCTGCTTGATAAGCCTACAGTATGTGTATCGAGTCTAGAAAACGTGATCGGCAAGTCTCTCATTGGCTTCTATAAAATAATGAGAATTTCAAATCGAATAACCAAGCGGGAATATTAACCCTCAACAATAATAAAAAAAAACGTCCTGTCTGGCCCTGAAATATATCCTTCAGGGTCCCATAGTGTGTGTGTGTGTGTATATATATATATATATATATATATATATAAACGCACGCACCGATCGGTCGCTCATCCATGAATGGCGAGGCCATGCCTGATCGGACTTACACGCACGGACACTGATTACGTGTGCGAGCTAATCCCCACACATCAGTTACATTCTCCATCCAGCCAAAAATCTTGGGACCCGCTGTGTAATTTTTAGCCGCCCGCTGCAAACGTAAAATCGCCCGCTCCCGCGAGATTTCGGTTGGGTCCCGAGAGTTCCTATCCGTGAGCGCGACCCGGAAGTGTTCCTATCCGACAAGATGGAGGAAGCTGATATAGACAACTGGTTAATTGAGTCTCTTCATCTGTGGGTAACATAAATTTGGGAATTCCAGTATCAGAACAGACAAGCTACTAGCGATTTGTTTTGTAAAAAATAAAATCGGTTGTTTAAATAAAAAAATAAACATTTACCGTAGTTCAGTAAGGTATACATGTAAATTTGGCAGAATCAGAAGTAGTCCGTTCTCATAAAAGTTGGTCTTTAGTTGGAATTTGTACCCGTCTGTTGTTTCAGCGTATTCGATTTGCAGTTTATATTTTCACAATAAAGTGCATGCATTTTCATACTACTACTGTACGCAACGATTCAGTGAAATTTCTTATTAATAGCTCCATAAGAGTAGCATCTGCTTGTTTGAGCTCAGCTCTCATCTCTAATGTGTCTTTAAAAGCATTACTTTCGATCGTTTAAGCGCTGATTGGGCAACCATCAAAATAAGTCTTTAGGAATTATCGTCACGGAAATATATAATTCCGAGCAATGAATGTTAACTGTGCTTGTTTTGTATTATCGATCTCTTATTATTTATCATTTTGTAGCTATAGCGATCTTCACGCTTTTGAACTTCAGGACCCTACCCAGGTTATTGAGTGGACATCAGAAAAAAGTGAGATATTTTCGCGTGGTGAACTGCCATGCATTTACTTAAAATGGCTGTTTTTCTGTATATGTTGATCTGACATACTGCACTGTAATTTCTAGGTATCTGTGTGGCTGGATACAAAGGGACTCATTCACATGAAATATTGGAATTGCTTTTACCACAGAAATTATCTACTAAGGACAACCAGGTGAATAAAAATATTTTTGTTTCCGGTTTACTTGAAAATGTTTGTCTGCCCTATAAACAAGTGGATGCTGGGGCTGCTGTCTAGTCACTAAGGTATCATTACTGTGGAAATCTCTCGTCTACAGGGGCTTTGTCCTGAACGAGATTTTAAAGTACATCATGGTGGTTTCTCGGAAGAATCCATTAGCTGTCTGAAGTATATTTTGGGAACAAGGTAAATGGGCTCCAATTTAAGATTAAATTACAGAACCAGGAATGTACTTTTTTACATGCAGATGGGAAAGGGTCAAAACAGCTGCTAAATAACAAAGCAGTATGAAATGAGGAGGATGTGGATGTTCATATTCAGACCGTGGTCAAGCTTCTGGCCCAATAATTTGGTGGAGCAGAATGGTGTCCAGGTTTTTTGAGAAGGTGTCAGTCTTGAGGGACTTGGAAATGCATCAGTGCTTATTTCTATTGTCTGTCAGTCATGTAATTTACATACTGGTTTGGCCCACGTAGAAGTAATCCCAGTTTTAAGTGAGCTTAAAGAATATGTTGAAATCTCATTTCAATAATGTCTGATGCATCACTGTCATTGATATATAAGCTATTCTGGAAATATCTGCTAGTTTGTTTTGTTGCGTACATTCTGCTGTTTCCTGTTAGATGTGTGGTGACCAGTGGTTTTCCTGGATCCAGTCTGCAGATATGGCAGATTGGAGGAGATGATACTGGTGAGGACTTGCTTTTGTTGTTGGTTACATTTAGGAAGGTTTCCCAATTCTTTTTGCACTTAGAATGTGATGTTGTCTGAGTTACATTATCCCTTTCAATTTAAGCACAATTTTGAATAATAAGAACAAGAACAATGTTTAAAAAATTCTGGATATATTTTCTCATTATTCATGCATGAAAGGGTTATACAATCACAGTGATTTTTCTCTGAGAATTTCGACAGAGTTCTGATGCTGTATTTCAATGACATTTTGTTTTCTTGTCATGAACTGAAGATGGGATCAAGAGGAGCAGATGCATTAATTATCATAAGTCAGAGAACTCATGCAAATTAGCATCTGGCATTGCTGGAGTTGCACCGCGGGTCCTGCATGGCTCGCAGATAAGGGATGTTCAGCTAACTGACCTTGAATCTGGAAGGTCACTCTACACTGTTGGTAATTAATTCTGCCGCTTACCCAAATGAGCAGGCTATGGAATTATCAGCCATCCAGTACTACCTTATGTCAGTGTTTCTCACTCCTGCTCTTGGAGTACCACCTACTAGAAAGTTTTCGGTCAAACCCACACTGCTTACAACCTACCACCTTCATTATTAGGACATTAAGGAACACCTGATGCTAATTAAGGTTAGGCTGCAGTGAAAACTTACTGGCAAGTCCAGTAGCAGGATTGAGAAACTCTGCCTTATGTTATTGTCGCTGTGATCTTGCTGTCTTGACAGCAGTGGAGCTTCTTTCCCTCCATAGGGGAAGGTGTGTCAGACGCCGTGAGTAGCCTGCAGTTCGTGGATGCTGATGTTTTCTTGGTCTGCACGGTCAGTGGTGACTTGTGGATTGGTGACATCCGAGATGCTTTGGCTTTTCGGCGGAGTCCCGTTGGAGAGATGGATGGATCCTACTGGTGCATGGACTTGAGGAAAGGCACCTTGCCGTCAGATCCTGCTGTTTGCACTGTGGCGCGCCTCTCTTCTGCTTCTCGGGCGATCGTGTCAGATCTAAGAAATCTGAAAAGTCCCATCTGTCAAGCACAGCTAAACATCCCACATGGAGGCACTAGCTGTGACTTCCTCCATGTCACTTGGGCCCCAGCTTTGGACAATTTTCTTGCAGTTTCAGGTAGACATCTTGCCATTCTTACAAATGCTAATGAATTTTAACTATACTTTGGCTAAAACAAGCCACAAGAATATTTTTAAAAAGTGCATTCTGGTGATTGCTGCCAGTGAATTAATATATCAAGATAAAATAAGGAATACAATGTGAAATTCTAGGAAGTAGAAAAAATTTTAAATGCTAACTGTTTTTCCAGGTTTTGGTGGAATGGTATATATCTATGACATCACAGCTTGGAGGCCAGAATTAACAGAACCCCAGTCGCTGTTTGTGCACAGAGGTCACATGATGTCAACTGGACCAGAGGTTGATTTCAGTCCTACTTTTGTCACTACTCACTCGTGGCATCCTTGGAGACCTAGGACATTACTTTCAGCTGCTACAGACGGATCTTTACATGTTTGGGATTGGGTCGACAAAACACTAAATAACTGTTAAATCTGAAAAATGCTTCAGAGCAGCAATTCTGCCAGGATTAAAGTCTGACTTGCAGATCATGTGACTATGGCGGATACTTACTGATACTGAAAAAAGAACTGTGTGTGTTTTTCCCCGCAAAGTCCTGTGATGTGGTTATTCATTGACATCTAAAATTTTAAAAGCCATGGTTCAATTTACTATTTTTACAAATGAGTCTTCATTAAAATTTCATTTCATATTCCTGACCATTTCCTGGTGGTTATTCTTTTTACTTGAGGAAAACTTATTTGTTCAAAATTTAAGTATATGACACCAGTGTTTATTAATTGCATATTTATAGTTTAAACTTGTCTATTAATAGGAATGGAAGTTGATTTTTATGGAATAATGAGTCAAGCCTTGAAATATTTGGATGCAATTACCTTGCTTTTTAAGACAAAAGTTAAAGGCCTGATATTTGCATGTGTGGTTGACTGATTGCTAGGGCTAGGCAATTAATCAGAAATTAATCAAAACCAACATTCTGAACCTCTTGCCTATGTCAGTTATTTTCATGTCCTCCCCACTTAAAAGCATACCACGGCGTGTGTTGTCACGTGACTCTGCTGAGGTATTACCATCATTCCCTGTCTTTTTGGGTCCAATTACTTCCCCGCCCCAGTATTAAAAGGCTGCCAATCATTTCTGTTTGTCAAATATTCTGGAAACATAACCGAGGCAATATTGTTGCTCTGTATAGATAGGGCAAGTAGCCCAGGACGCTATAGTGGGAAAGTGAAACTCTCCAGGTTTCACTGATTAAAATGTAACAAGTTTTGGCCGTTTTAGCTGGTCCCGTGACGCTGGCCACAGAACTGATGATTCTGGGCTTTCAAAATAGTGATAAGCTGTGAAGCTAATTAAAGTGCATATTTACACAACAAAGGCTAACATAAGAGAGACTTCTAAGCTAATCATAAGAAGCAAGTGCAAGTTGGGGTGGAATTTCTCAAAGTCGATAGTTTGAGAGTCTGACCAACTTTATTGCAATTTACCGCAAAGCTTTGCGGGGAACATTCACGCAACAATCACACTTGTTGAGTACTGCCCCCCGAACAATCATGTGCATACATCTTTTATAGTCAAAAACGTGCCAGTATACAGACAGTTCAAGGAGGGATCGGATATCTGCGACCAGCAGATACTTCTGCTAAATGGGGCCCCTCTTATAGATTTTAGACAGAACAGCTAAACCTGATCACCTCTCATGGTTTCATTACCCTATTTCAGGACAGCTGGTCTATTGCTTAATTTTACTTACCCATTAGTCCCTTTGTTTCCACAGAATACATGCATTCTATAATACCTTTGCAACAGCTTAAGTCTCGGGTCATGCCTTTGCCCTGACCCGGGCCCTTGCAGAGTGAGCTTCCCATAGCTGCCTTTGCCCTGACCCGGGCCCTTGCAGAGTGAGCTTCCCATAGCTGCCTTTGCCCTGACCCGGGCCCTTGCAGAGTGAGCTTCCCATAGCTGCCTTTGCCCTGACCTGGGCCCTTGCAGAGTAAGCTTCCCATAGCTGCCTTTGCCCTGACCCGGGCCCTTGCAGAGTGAGCTTCCCATAGATGCCTTTGCCCTGACCTGGGCCCTTGCAGAGTGAGCTTTCTCATAGCAAAACATGTTAGTTCTCTTATTGAAAATAGAAATCCATTACTCAAACTTGCACTAATATATTGTACTCAATACATTTAACTGATTCAAGTGAGGTTATTTGTTGTAATCATTATGGGTAAATCAACAGTATTACAGTATAACAGTATAAGTATAATAATTATTAATTACTGATTAGATTTGCATTCAGTTTTTATTTGGATTGAATTTTTCTATCACAAAGTACATACTTATTTTGGTTACATCGTGCAGCAGTAATTAGTCTGCATTCTCTAAAGATTACAAGGTTACACTTTGTATGGTTTACATTAGCTTCTAGTTACATCTTAATAGCATCCTAATGAGCACATTCTGTGTGTGTGCTATACAGTGCTAAAAAATCTTACATACAGTGATCAAAGGTAATGCCACCAATCTGTTTCAACACTTGGGGCACAGCCATGTTAACGGATATGAACAGTGCTTGGCTCAAAAATATTGTTTGAATAAGAGCTATTTGGGGAAGCAGGAAAGGATAAGGTAACTCCGACTAATGATCTGACCTACCTAGTCTCCTGACCTACATCAAGTCCCAACTTGTATGGGATAAATCGGATGGAATTGTCAAAGCAAATCTCTGGGAAGGTACACCAAATCATTTACTACTGAAACTTCTTAACCAAATGGCTTGTAAATGGTGGCTACGTTGGGGAATCTAATTTAGGTACAATTTTCTTGAAGACTGCTCTGGTACCACATATTTGTTTTAATGTGTTAAATTTCAAGTTTTTACAGAAAAATATACATTTCAAATATTTGGAAAACTTAGTTTGCAGTAAGTGTACTCAAACTGGTGCAGTACATCAACTACACTTTTTAGTTTATTAGTGAATTACTGGACAATTTTGTTAGAGGACCCTAAAAGGTAAACTTCAACACATTCACACAGCATAAAGACCATCCCGCCATCCACACACTTATCTTGGTCAGGGTCAGGCAGGCATAAGAATACTGAAAACATTAAAAACCACGACCTGTAGGTTAGTTATCAAGTGCCTCCAACACTTCATGGAGTGGGAAACTTACGAAAGCAATCTGCTCATTTTCATTCTCCACGCCACATTCCAACAAACAGGCAAACATTCCCAAATCTTCACAGTAGGTCAAGTCAGAGTAAGCACTGGGGCCAGGAGAGATGATCCAGGGCTTCTCCCAGTCAGACGTGCAAAGTGGCTTTTTGTTGAGATACACACCCAAGTCCTTTCTTTTCTCGCAGTTGGTGGGGTGAGAAAACAGTAGCCATGTCGGCATATCCCCATCATGGTCCATTTTTGGTGCAGGAAACCCTATCACGCTACCTTGACACCCGTGGCACTGTTCCACGAGCGCATGTGCTAAGTTACACCTGTCAAAGTCAGCTCGGTCACTCTTACCAAAAGCCTCTAATCGGTGTCCTTTTACCCTTCGGGCGTTACAATACACTTGGCTATTGGCGCTGCAATCAATGATTTCAGCGACTTCACACTCCAGAGAGCTGTTTTTAATAGTCTTGCTGATATGCCATGTCTCTCCTCTATCCTCACTGTAGAAATAAAAGGCGTGAGGCCTTATACATTTTGGGCACAGACAGCAGCACCACTTCTGGTGGATGTAGTAAACGTACGCAGGCACAATCAATTTCCCACTACTCAGAAGCTGGATGCCATGTCCTGGTCCAACAGCAAAAGTGGCCCACCTGTCAATCTGTTCTCCAATCACACGCTCTGTCAAGTCCGTTACTTCGCTCCAGTTGTCCCCGTTGTCCGTACTGGATACGCAGCAGAGCCTGGCCGCATTTTTCCCTGTGCACTTCTGCTCCCATTCTGATACATTCTTCGGAATGCAAATAAAAAAAAGGAAGAGAGTTTCCGATATTCTTTCACGTACTAAGCAGGGGTTCATGGTGCGATGCCCCGGCAGGCTTGCCGAATTCAGCTCCCGAATGGGTGACCACTGGAAAAGAAATTTTGCAGCATTAGGCTTTCCTAAGTCGTCCTGTATGACACAATTACAGACATAAATATGTAAGTTTTTATGAATCGCAACATATTTCCATCCATCCATCCGAATCATGTAACTGCTTATCCTATTCATGGTCACAGGGGGCCCGGAGCCTATCCCAGAGGCTCCCAACGCTAGGCAGGGAACAATGCAGAATGGTAGAGAGAGAGAGAGAGCGCAAAGGATGTTTCAACTAGATGTAAAACATTGTAGGTGTGATTTGTGCTGTATGGTAACCCATACCAAAGGAGCATAAAATTAGAGGACTGTCACTGGGGTGAGAAGGCAGCACCCTGTGCAGCTCATGCATATAGATTTCAGGTTGTTCTAATTGCGGGGGGGGTTGCCCCTAATAACGTGGCTAGTGATGTGGCTGTATATTGCTGCGTGCTCTGCGGCGTGCATGCCTATTCACGAGCCGTTTGCTCCATGTCAGATGTTGCTGTTGTTTTCTTACGACCACCGGGGACGTGGTGGTGGTGGGAGCAAAGTGTGCTACATAATTAAAAAGTTTGTTTCATTACTGCCCCCCTTTTTAACACGGGATTCTGGTTGCCTGCCATACATACAATTTGCATGAGGAGACAGACCATTACCTCCGCTGCTCCGCTAGAGCTTAATCTCCCCTTTCGCATGACAAGCTTCTCCGCGTCGGTGTCGCACGGAGTGGAGCGCTGCTCTGCGATCGCCAGTAAGATGCGTTCATCCCCGTCCTTTATGTAGCTTAAAGACGGGATCCTGTACGTCAGTCCGCCAGGCCGCTGCTGCCGGAAAAGCGGCGTTTTCTCCGGAGGTGCTTTCGCTGTCGCGTTGGCCATAACGGCAAATGTATAGCCTACCTAGACCAGTCAGGAAATTTAAGGCATTTAATGCCAGTATTCCGTAGAAAACAAAAAACCGGATTATAGTGTCTGCGGCGCGATATGGCAAGCATTTTGTAAATTCGAATGTCTACCGCTAAATCAGCTGTACAACCTAAATAATAATAATAGCAATAATTATTATTATAATAACCGGTCCTGTACTTACCTTAGCTGTTAAATTTCTAGCGGCATATATGTTTGGGATAAAAACAATATGGTTTGCTTTATTTCGCGCTTTTCCAGTTATTCTGCAAAGCCATCGCGTTCCGGGTAAAACTGAAGTCTGAAGTTCAGTAACAGTCCGAGAGGGGACCGCAGGAGGTATCGCGATTCTGCTTTTAATTTAAGATCGACGCATACCACGCCTCCGTTTTTTTTTTTAAGTATTGTGTATAATCTAGAACTCTCCTACTTTTCCCATGTAATAAAAAGCGCCCGTTTTGCAAAACTAAGAATCACGTCAGTCGCATGGGTTAATTAATCATCATAAACAGATAAAAACCCTTGAAAACAGAGTAGTAAACCAAAAGAAAATCGAATAATTGCATGATACAGTACACTAAACATGTGCATATGCACCTCATTACAGATATGTTTCACATACTGCATAACCAAATAAACTTAGCACGTGATGGAAATGACGGAAAGCGCCAGACTCCCTGTAACCTTGCGTTGGATAGATGGACGTGAAAAAGGTAGGATGAATGGAGGTTGAAAACCTTTCCTCCATCATACATCATTCATAATTTTGTAGAATATTTATCCATTTCTCATGACTTCAAATGTAAATATGTAAATAATTGGCATTTTAATATTTGTAGTGTTTTTAAATTCCCTCACTGTATATCTGCAAATACTACAAACACTACTAGTAGTAGTAATAGTATTAGTACACTATATACCAAGTCTTCATAAGTAATATTTATTTGAAATATACATGTTTTTCCACATTCCTTTTTACATGGATTTTGATTTGTCCTTTTTAAGTCAGGTGCTATATAAATAAAACATTATTATTATTATTAATCCATGTCTCAACTTACGATATTTTCAAGTTACGATGGGGTCATCAGAACGCATCTCCATTGTAAGTCGGGGACCACTTGTTTCTTCAAAATACAGTATAACAGTATAATGATGAAAAAGGGTTGTAGCCACAAATCTGTCATATTAAGGCAAATTATGAGCTACATAATAGATGTAGCTGACAATTACAGCGCATTTAAACAGATTTTAAATTAGAAACAATACTTCATTTTTGGTCCATCAAAATGGTAAACTGTGCTTCTTTGCACAACACGGGATTAAAAGCAGCAGTTTAAAAAAAAAAAAAAAGTAACACTACAAAACAATTGCATAATTAAATGAAAATAAAAAGTCTGGAGGCCAAATTTCTTAAATGACAACAAAAACAAAGCCTAACTGATATGTGGTAAGGTGAGGGTTCCAAAACTGTTATTTTATGCAGACTGGGATTTTAGCAAAGTCTGTATTGAGCCTAAACACTGCTATACGTTTACAAACCTCCCATTTAAATGATTATACTAGGAAAGATTGGTGAGGGCGTATGGGAGTCATCAACTTTCTGCAGCTGTTTCTCAGCCCACCCCTCAGGGATCCAGAGACAGTCTACATTTTTGTTTCCTCCCAGCCAATCAGTCTTCTCCTGCATGCACATGATGTCATTCAGTACATACTGCAGACAGCCAATAGTACTTCACGCCAAAGTATGTTCCACTATTACTCAAGTCCCGAAGCATGACGACTTTGACATTAACAGCAGACAAGGACTCAGACTGTGCCCTCAAATAGTACCACGCCAAGCTGACTGTCGTCGTCTACTTGGATTTCTTGTCCACTGCCAGGGTGTCATGAAGTTTTGATACTCTCTTTTCAAACTGGTCCTTCACTAATTCTCCATTCTCATCAAAGAACTTGGCAATTGACTCTGTGAACTCCATCTCCCTTTTCCGGTTGGTTTTCCCATCAGCAAAAGTGAATCTGAGTGTGTAGTCGTCATCAAACCTGAGGAACACCAAAAGAAATGTATTGAACACGTTGTCACACTAAATAAAAGGAGAGCAGGGCTGAGTGATATGGCCTAAGAATAAAATCATCTACTTTTTTTAAACCTACACCCAATTTATGATTCCAGTTTAGATTTAAAAAAAAAAGGCAAACACGTTATTCAAATAAACAGTATACAATTTCTTCCTGATACATCAAAAAGCCTTGGACAGAATAATTCCTGTACAAATACTGTTTAAATAATTTGCTTATAATAATCAAGTAGTGTCAATTAGATGGTAATCTGCCTGAGACATAAAAAAGCAGTTTAACATGATCATCCACCTATAGTGATCAATCTCACTCAGACGTGATCACTATAAGTGATTTCCACTGTATTTTGAGAACTTCATGGGCTCCATGTTAATTACCTAGTTTAAACTGAAAGATAATGTTTCTGCAACAAAATGTTCCTTTAAACTTATAAACTTAGTCGTATTATTAAGGACAAGAAGCAGTACCTTTTCAGACTTGAAGAAATCTGCCAGACGTGGCCAGGGTCCATGCCTACTGGATCTTTTTGAATTGCAACTAGAAAGGTATTTTTTTCCTTGTAACATGTGTACAAGGTAAGAATACCCATCATTATGAAATATGTGAGAGAACAATTAAGGTAACAATAATTCCAAAAAGGAAATATACTACTTAAATATAACACACCTAACCAAACCTGTACAATGTGGGAATAGGCTAATTTACTCAAGGGAGGGACAACCAGATGGGAGACAACCATAATGGTCAAGTCCCACACTACTATCACTAATATCCACCTATCGTTAAGTGTAATATAAGGAAGGCTAATCAGTGGTACAGTGATAGCACATCCCATTTTAGATTGCTGTGGCATTAACCAGTCTCAAAAGGTATTGTTCTTGTAAACATTTCCAGAATAAAAGGCCAGCAAAGAACCTACTTCGTTAAAAAAATGAATTACTGCATAATTAAGATAAAAAGATGAAGTGGAAAAACATGATCCACATCAACTTCAGGTGTGCTAGAGTGGGAATTGCACAGCAGTTCTGCAATACGGGGCAAAAAGTCCAAATTGAATTAAACCAGCAATGTTACTGAGTTCAGTGAATAAGAAAGGATATATAACCACACAGAACGCCAGGACTGGTTTTGACTCAGGGAAAGGGTAAAGGTAGTCCCAGACTAGCGCTACAATAGCAAAGAGGCAGGAAATGGTGCAAATGGCGAGGCGCCCATCTATGAGGCTGAAGCTTTCTATGCAGCCATATTTGTCCAGAAGAACCTGCAGTGAGCAAAGACATTTCTTCAGTTTAACAGGAAGTAAGACCCGTTTATTTACATGCTTTTGACTGAAATGAAAACCAAAATGAGATGACACTGGACCAGGACCTCATCACAGGCCAGTGGCGAATTATCATATACCTTTTTAGCTGCATCATCAAGCGAGTTCTTCACTGCGGCTCCATCCCATTTATCTATTTTCACAGGCTTCTCATCAATTCTCCACTGAGAAAAGATTGATCAAATGTGTAGTTATATTTATTGATGTGGCAGACATTTTTAACCAACGCGATGTACAAGTGAGGCACATAGAGCAGGGTCAACCAGCATCCCTGGAGTAACTGGGGTTAAAGGCCTTGCTCATGGGCCCAGAGATTACCCACCAGTTATGGGATTAGAACTCCTGACCCTGCAGACATGTGCCTGGATTCCAAGCCTGCAGAAATATTACACGTGGTACCATATTGCAGGTTTTTGATTCTTTAGAAATTAAAACACAATTTGAGGAAATGAGTCTTTCCATTAAATATATTAAATGTATATATTGAATAGCAGTACAAATATTTACTTAACATTCTGAAATTTGCATTCATCCAGTAATATACAGTGGTGGCCAAAATTATTAGAACACTTGATAGATCTGAAAATGTTGACTTTTTTGCCTCCAAAACATTTAATTTCATAATGTTCATGAAATATGCAGATGGTTGCGCACAATAAATATCAGATGAAGTTAGACCTACTATTTTTATCCACTTTTGACTTTAATATTTGGTATGTCCACCTTTTGCAGCAATTACAGCATCACATCTCTCTGGCATAGTGTCAATATATTTCCTGAGAACTTCAACACTAATGGTATCCCATGCCTTCTGCAACTCAAGCCAAAGGCTTTCTTTTAAATGTACAATAGAGCTGTCCAGTTTATTTTCCAACTCGCCACAAATCTGCTTGATGGGGTTGAGGTCTGGACTTAGCACAGTGATTCTCCTTATGAAGGCTCTATTCTATCGTTTATAGAGCATAATGGTCACTTTGTTAATATTTCATTTGTTTTATGGGTATTTTAATGGCCCATTCAACAAAAACAACTGAAACCTTTTAAATATGCCACCATTGTATAGGAAACCTATTATTATAGTAAAGAATTAGCATATAAGGAGGTACCTCACAACACTTGTCATCAGTGCTTCATTTCAGTTCATTGAAATCACTGATCAACGTGTCTTGGAGAGATAAATATTAGTGCTCCGAAAGACAGATATACCTCTATTCATACTGCTTGACATGGAATTATAATAGAAGATACATCTTATAAGATGATGACAGTTATAATACTGGGAAATGTACATTTAACATGGAGCTTTCTATAGCAAATACACAACAAACCTATAAATAAAACGTCCAAAGGCGAAACATCTTACTTTGTCCAGCAAACCAGTTCCCCCGTTTCTCGCCGCCATCTTTCTTTCGTTTGCATCCGCTCTCCCGACAGACCTCACGGGTCACCGCGCAACAGCGCTTCTTCAGGCGCATGTGGGAACTGTACGCACTACTGTCGCAACTTTGTCTGCGTAGCGTTGCTATGATACCTTATTTATGCACCGCGTTAGACTGTAATGTAGGTCGCTGACAAGTTCATGAGTTGCATTTAAAATCCACAAATTTACTAATTGGTAAGCCATTTGGTCAGCCATTTCGTCGATTCCCCTGGACTGGCAATGAAGTTATTATAATGTATTGACTTAATTTAAAATTCTTGGCATAATTAGATTTAGTTTCTGTGTTTCAGACGATGTAACCCAGCGTGACGCTACTACAAGCAGCGATGGCCAAAGTGGGACACTACAAACTGGACAACGAAGATAGTATCCCTTCCAATTTATTTCCTGTCAAACCTTTCTTCATGCAGCGTAAAACAGGTATTTATTTTTTTCACATTGCACTGCATCTAACTCTAAACGTTATGCATGCAATCATTTGTACAGATGTTATACCTGAGGAGGCACAAATCCTGTAGTAGTACACTTACCAAATATATTATTCAACAAGAAGCTAAATGTTATTTACGTACTGATCCTATGATCGGTAATAATTAATAAATCATAACGGTGCGTGCATTATATGCAGTTACTATATTTGTTCATGACTTTTAGTTGAGTAGTAATTGAGTAAGTAACTTATGCCCCCTTAAGTATGCTTTAATTGTCTATGTTGCCAGCCTTGACTTGGTGAATGTTCCTCCTTTTTTAGGAACAGGTCACTGGCTTGTGGCACAGAGAAAGTTGTTAGAGAATAAATGCAGACGATCACGGAAGAGAGAATCGCAGGGATTCTTGGCAATTGAGGAACATCTTGCTGTTTCAGAGAGTGCTGAGTTATTGGGTTCCAGCAAAGTGGAAAATAGGGGCACAATTTTAGATGGACATTTTCTTGTAAGCCACAGTACAATATTATTTTAATATCTTTAAACACAGTAAAAAAAAGAAAGAATTTAATACAAATTCTTTTTCAGATGACATTACATTGTGTGGACAAGCCTTCTGAACTGTGCTCTGTTGACATTAGTGGACAGAAACTATACTCGGTATGAGCTAATTTTGTTTCTAACAAACTTAAATCAGATGCAAATGAACAGTTAGGTTTTGGGAATAAAATGTACAGTAGCAAAGTTTAACAATAACAGAAAACATTGTTTATAAAATAACATTTTATTATTCTGGGAAACAATGTGTGTATGTGCCATAGTGATAAATTACAGAGACTTTCCTATCTCTTGTCTTTAAACAGGTCAACCTAGACGACTTGGAGAAATTTGACAATGTTGCTTATATCAATGCTTCTGACAATAATTTGAACTTAGGTATAAATAAACACTGAATGTATTGTAGACAAAAGTGTGTAAATAACTTGAGAGATCACAAAACAATATGTTTTGTTATTGTTTCAGAGGCTTTCACTGGCTTTCCAATCTTAAGGGAGCTGGAACTGTCACTAAATGGCCTGCATAACATAAATGTCGATGATGGAGAATTTCCACATCTGCAGGTGAAGATATGAAGTCTTAAAAACTGCTTTGCTTTTATATAATTAGACGGTTGAAGCCTGCAATTAATAGTTAATCATTTTGTGTCCTATTCTATCACCTCTATGACATTGTTGAACTAAAAATATATATCTATTTGTTACAGATGCTGGATCTGTCATACAACAGCCTGTCAAGTGATGATATCTTGGCAATTAGTATACTTCCATGTCTAAAAGTCCTTCATCTTACAGGGAATAAACTTCAGACTCTGCCAGACATCATGAATGTTCCACACCAAGAGTTTACACATATGTAAATACTCTCATTTTTAATATATATATATATATATATATATATATATATAGTATGTATAAAGTTAAATATAGATCTTAGCTCAGTGACCCTGCAGTATGGTAAAAAGCAACTTGAGGCTTTTCTCCCAAGGGGTACAATGTGAGAGAGACCAACCAGTGATTCATCTAGATAAATAAATAAGTAAAAAAAACATTATAAAAGCATTTATGATAATTATTATGACAAACACAAAGGGCATTTCCAAATATAACTTATAGTTGCATTTTCATCTGACCAGTAGGGGGTGCATTGCACCCCCGGGAAATTTCCTATGAGTATGGTAACTTTTTCTTTTCAAGACAAAATAAACAGATCATAGTTTGTCTACATTTAGTTAGACATCTCATAAGTTATAACATTTGCTGTGTTTTGTGACATTACCATGTTAAAATAGTATAAATCTCTTGTGTATGCATTACAAGAAGCCCAGAGATTTTAATTGCTGACACAAAATCTGGTTAAACAGGAAATCGGCGCAAGGTAGACGATTTTGTACCCTTGAGGTCTTGATGTTAGATGACAATTGCTTATCTTCTCCAGGAATCTTTGTCTGCCTTGCTAATCTGAAAAGGTCAGTTTACTCATTTATGCTAAGAATGTATTGTATTAATCAATTTAAACAAATATGTAAAAACAAAAATAAAAAAGGACTACAAAATCTTGGAAAACCATTATCTGGGTAACATAGTGGCTAAGTGTCTAGTGCTGCCTCATATTCTGACTGTCTAAATCAAACATAGTGTGTGACCGTGTACAGTATGTGTTCTGTGATGGAATGGCATCCCATCCAGGGTGTCCCCCACCTTGTGTCCTGTGATGGAATGGCATCCCATCCAGGGTGTCCCCTACCTTGTGTTCTGAGATGGACTGGCAACCTGTCCAGTCGCTTGCATGACCCAGTATTGGATAAGAGGTTGGAACAGGAATGGATGTAAAAACTAAATAACTAAATCTCAGATAAAAAAACTAGAATGCATTATTTTATTGAAATTGTTACCCTTAAGTGGTTTTTAAAAACTAATCTTTCTTTACCATAGGCTTCAGCACTTAAACTTGCAGGGCAACTATATCAGCAAAGTACCTTACCTGCAGCAGATGGGAGACCTTGGGGTAATGGACTTTTTCAGAAAACAACATAGTGAACATCCTGCACAAGACAGAGTACCTAGCTTGAACTCTCCTGAAACACGAGGAGTGAAAAGTGAGTCAGTGTAGAAAGCTGGTTTATATTTCAAGAGATAACATAATATAAACTACATATAATTTATTTTGACATACATTATATTATACACTTCTTATTTTTTCCTCAAATGTAGATTTTTCTAATTTGAAATTAATTCATCAAGGACATGGCGACAGCTATACTGATGTACGTACCGCTGTATGATATCTCTCTTCAAGGTGTTGATGAATATGCAGACTATATCTATTTTATTTGACAGTATAATTTGGGAAACATGAAGACACGTGTATATCTGAGACCCACATTCTTACATTCTGGCTTCTACAGGAATTCCAAATACCGTTTCCAGAACTCCAGCACTTGAACTTGGCTGACAACAAGGTTTGTCATGTGAATGCCATTGTTTGGCTTTAAAAGACATGACTTCTGTGCCATGACTGTATGCATGTGTCTGCTCCAGATTGCAGAGGAAGAAGCTCTTCTAGCTGTGGCCGTTTTTCCGCTGCTCAGTGAGCTGGTGATTCATTCCAATCCTCTTACCACGCGAAAGAGTGGTATGGTCACTATCAACTTCATTTTTAACGGAATACTCGTTCTCATTTGATGTTTTAATGCAATGGTTGCCTGTTTCTGAAGATTTGTCCTTAAATGACATATCCTGTATGCTAAATATGTCTCTTCATGGTGGAATGCTTACTCTGTGGCATTTGCTGTAGTCCAGGGTTCCTTAGTTCTGATCCTGGAGGGCTAGCCTGCAACAGAGTTTGCAGATTTCCCTGCTCAAAACCTCATTCAGCTTACCAGGTAATTAGCAAGTTTAGCATGTATGTTTAAGCAGGGAAATCTGCAAACTGTGTTGGATTCTGGCCCACCAGGATCCTGATTCTGGCCCCAATATGTTTCCCTGTTCTCTGTTTTAGCATGGGTTTGCTCTAGTTTTCTTTAATAGCCTGAAAATATGTGGTTTGTTGAATTATGCATAGGGTATGAATGTTTATGAGTGTTTCTGTAATATTGATAACCAAAACGATGCCTCATGAACCATTACCATAGAGGGTATTTTTTGACCCCACAAGATGGTGCTCCCGACTTACTCTGGGGCATGCCCAGAAATGCTTCTTTTTTTAACAGACAGCACCATCTAGTAGAGTCTGAAAATACAGCAAATGGCTCATTTTTGCCATCACTAGTGCGTACCCTGCAATGTACTAGAACTCTCTCAAGGACGGTCCTTCTGCTTTATGGATAGGTTCCAGGTTCAGCTTGACCTGGATAAACAGATATGTGGATGTCCCTTTATTGTTGTGAATTATATTTTATGGAAAGGTAAATGATCCATGGCATATTTTTTCTCATGCCATAATATTTGTCAGTGTCGCTAAAACTTGTTATTCTGCATTTTGTTGAAGGTGATCCCCCAATTCTGACAAGCATTCTTCAGGACTGTCTGGGCATTCAAATACAGCGCAAGAAGATCCAAACAAAATCGCGTATTATGGTCTCAGTCAATCCAAAACGAAAGGTATTAAATGCTAGCAAGCCATTCATAAATATAAAACAATCTGATGTTTAAATGACATGTCAGCATTGATCTTGTAACTCAAAGAAAAGCACAATATTAAAAAAAAGATTTAACTACCATGCAATATATATTTACTGCACCCCATATTTTATGTGAGATATGTTTCAATATTCATTTCTTTTTGTTTATCAGATAACCACAAAAATCACAAAGCTCCCAAAATTGCCTTTACACCTTGAGGCTCCTAATAATTTGTCTCCACAAGCCATTGTGTCAGCTGTTGAAAAAAAAGTCAAACATGAATTTGGGAAGAGTGCTTTTCCCCGAGAGTGTTTGCGACTGCAGTCCTCAAAGCATCAAGAAGACACTTTGGAGAGTGAAGGCACAGTGAATGGAGCAGGCTGCCACATACTGGACACTTCAGACCAGGCTCCCAGAGGCCCACCAAGTGTGACCCAAGATGGAGAAACATTCTTTATGACGCAGGTTTATACAATTGTAGAGGACTCTATCTATATATATATATATATATATATATATATATAAACAATCTACACTCAATACAACAAGGATATTAGAAATGTTTGCTAATTTATTTTTAAAAAGACTGAAACATAAGATAAACAAATAGATCATAAAAAGTATTGTGTAATAAAAACTCAGCAAAATTAATTAGCAATTAATTTTTTTACTTCATTAATTGTTGTTCTATGAGTTGGTAACTTTTTCCCAAGACAAGACAGGCTATTTGCATAACCAATTGACAAAGAAAGCATTGCAAGTCCCACCCTAAAGTACCAAACTACCAAAAAAAAGTACTATTGTTTGCAAATGTAAAACTGGCACAGCTAAAAAATGAGTTATGCATAAAATAAATTCACAAAAACAAATCAAACAAAACTAAGTTAAGAAATTTAAGAAAAAGTAAGCTATTAAAATGAAAATTACTAAAAGCATATGATTAAACAGGGCAAACCAAGTGATAAAATGGACATATACTGATAAGCAGACAAAATTCAAGTAAAAGCCAGACTGAAAAGGTAGGTCTTGAGTCTGCTTTTAATAAGACGAACATTCTCTACTGAATTGAAGAATACTAGAATTCACCATTACAGAACAACTCGGGGTTCATTTACTAACACCAATTTTTAAAGCTTTATGCTTGAAACTCTTCACCAAATCCTGTTTTTCTTGTGGTAGGTGGATGATGAACTGATGCAGCCCATGTTGTTAGAGGTGAATGAAGTAAAGGAGGAAAATATACTTCCAGTGCAATTCAGAGGCTATGAAACACTCTTGGATTCAAGACCAGACCCTGATATGATTCAGCCAATAGGTGAGGTAAAAATATGGATATGCTGAATAAATCAGTATAGCCACATGATGCATGTTTGTATGATGGCATTTATCTTCTACTTAAGGGATTCGGCAGACTGTCAGAGCTTTGGAACGGGCTCTCAGAAATCTTCAGGTGTACAGAGATGCCGGAGTTCATGGGAAAACTCTTAAATCCATACATGGAAAAGAAAAAGGTGAAGCATTTGGACTTAATGGTGTCTATTGGAAACATAAAAACAAGATTGGGAATGTATTCTTAGCCCTCCCAAATTTGCCGATAAAACATCCAATTTTAATTCACAGGTTGCAAAACCCAACGAACCCAAGACTGATCAGTAAGGACGGGGTTAGAGATTTCCTAATTACAATGAAAGACTGAGAAACAACACAGGAAGTCCCATTGGGTATTACAAAAAATAAACTGAGTAAAGTATCACCTGCTTATTTTTATTTAACAGACAAAGTTCTTAAATGCAAGACCATCAAGAAGAAGGAACATATCATTATTGCAAGACATAAAGGAGAAATATAAGAGTGTTTCCATGAAAGTGGTGCAGCAAGCAAATCAGGGGGAGTGTGCAGAAGTACAGTCAGGAGAAAACACCTTTGCAAAGGTTTAGAAAAGAAACCCATTCAATCTGTACACATGAAATCTACAATTGGTCTTATTTACAAAAGAAAGAAACCTATTGCACAGAAACTACAATAAGACAAATATCATAAATAAATGTCAATAAAAGAGTGCTTATATACATTTTTGAAACTGTAGCAAATAGAATATCTACCTAAACAGCCATTTGTAGGCTGTTGGAAAATATTTCAATATTGTTTTTAGTTCACCAACTGGAGAACTAATTGCAGATGGTTGCCAGTTCACATCCAATGGTTGATAGGGTGATTTCACTTAAGTAAGGTCTTTAACCCCCTATTGCTTTCAAGACTGGCCTGGCCCTGCTTTCACTTTGCATATGCAATAAATACATTCAATTCAGTTTATTTTTATATAGTGCTCTTCACAACAGAGTTGTCCCAGGGCACTTTACATGGGTGTGTTAGAATACATTGATATACATATAAAATGAATACATTGATATACATATAAAATGAATACATTGATATACATATAAAATTAAATGCATAGAATAAAAGAAAGACAGAATAGAAAAAAGAAAAGAAAGAAAAAGCCAATTGACAATGGAGGAGAGGAACCAAAAATTCCCAAGCAGGGAGAAAAAAAACCTCTGGGGGTCCAAGGTCAACTGGCTACCCACCCCCCCAGGCATGCTAATATTACAGAAAATGAAAGAGTGAGCATGCTTGCTCAGAATGAGGACTTGTTGGGAGCAAGCCAAAGTTCAACAATGAATAAATCAGTCCTCCATGCCAGCCCTTGAAGGTCGCCCCACTGATGTTCAAGGTCGTAGTCCATATCCACAATGTTACCCCATTCTTGGGACTGGACTAGGACTCCAGCTCAGATGGTGCCCACCCCGGGCATGTGGGAAGGCAAATGGCATGGATGGTCAGAACCCACAATGATGTACTGATGGACAGGCGTAATTGGCAAGACATGTTTGGTATGTTTGGTAAGCTAAACTGAAGTAATAGGTCTTCAGACGAGATTTAAAGACTGAGACCGATTCAGCATGCCAAACAAAAGCTGGCAAACTATTCCACAATACGGGGCCCTGTAGCAGAATGCTCTACCGCCAACTGTCACTTTATTTATACGCGGCACAACAAGGAGACCTGCATTCTGTGACCTAAGTGCACGATGTGGCTTGTAGGCTTGGAGTAATTCAGTTAGGTAGGTAGGTGCTAAACCTTTAAGCGCCTTACATGAAAGTAGGAGAACTTTGAAATCCGTCCTGTACCTTACAGGAAGCCAGTGCAGGGAACTCAGTGCAGGGGTTATGTGATCAAACTTCCTGCTCCTGGTCACATTTCGAGCTGCTGCATTTTGAATATGTTGCAAAATACATGTAACAATAATTATGTTGTATTGATGAAACTGAACTAAAGAATTGTTGAGTTTCTGGTCGGGAATAACATTCCCTTAATTCTTATTCTGTACCATTCTCTTCCCCTCTGTCTTACACTGGTTCCTACTCATACCTTTACTGCAAGGCATTGGTTCCATAAATTCATGTAGACCAGGGGTTCCCAAATGTTTAGACTAAGGGTCCACATCAGATTGTTGTATTTTTCTGTTGATTCCACCACGTTAAGCATTTTTACGTCAACCATATTGTTAGATATGGTGAATTGTATTGGCTGGGTCCGGATTAACTTACAGCTTGGTCTGCATCCAGACCGTGGTTTGGACTTTTATGAACACCTCCTCTAGATTCCACTTAAACTCTAACCGTGTTGTATCCCTACTGTTCCATTTTTGACCCACTATCCAAGTAGCTAAGCCAGGCAGGGCATTTATGGGAAGAAGTGCATGCAGTTAAAGAGAATTCAGTATGACCACAGTTCATAATCTTGTAGTGTTTACTGACTGAGTGTTTGCTGTCTGTTTATGGAAATTGTACTACACTTTGGTCAACTGCTGTCCTTTTAAATGTGTTCAATAATTAAAGCTGACTTGACTTGATGATTTGCTGTGAACTGAACGAACCAATTCGCTGGCCAATACGAACTTGAATCACTGCATACGCATGCGCGGAATGCCTGCTAAGTGCTAACGTTCGCGTCCATGTCGGCAACTCGGAAGGCAGTCTATCACTAAACAGCAAGAGAAACACAGCCGCGGCGACATCCAGCCAATAACTGTCACGCTTAAGTTCACCAAGCACCGCCCACCAAATGTACAATTCCACTACAATGACCCCCACAATGTGAGCGCTCCCACCGACCTGAAGTGTTATTACATCTATTGGCCAGAATAAGTATTGCCACGAGTGAGTTCCGGTTTGTACGAGAAGCCTCTGGCTGCGGCCTGCAGGAAGGTGGGGTTGGACATCCAACCCTGCCCACATCCAACCCCGCCCATTCATAACGTGCAAAGCCACGCCCACATCCAACCCCGCCCGTTCATAACGTGCAAAGCCACGCCCATGTCCAACACAGTCTTCGAGTGGAAGAACAAGTGTGAGCTGCAGTGTTGTAGTGCCCATTATGTCAGTAAGTTTAAATTTTTTAGTTTGTATCCCAGTATAATTCCAGTGCTATTTTGTTGTCGGTGTTTCTGCTAGACACACTAATACCCCTCAATAACTGCACAAATATTTTACTGTGTATTTTCTGTATATTTATTTGTAGCCTATAGTAACAAAATTAAAAGATTATAATATTAATAATAATTAATAATTTAATTATTAAAATAATACATAAAACAATATTGTTTACAGCAATTCACTTCTAGCTCCACCCAGTAAGTAATACGTGAAGTATTATTATTGAACGAATCAATGATTCAGAACCGGATCTTTTCAGTGAACTGAACCAGTAAAAAAAAAAAGTCCGTTTGCACATCACTATAGCTCGGTATTTATTTATTTTTAATTTATTTATACGCGGCACAACAAGGAGACCTGCATTCTGTGACCTAAGTGCACGATGTGGCTTGTAGGCTTGGAGTAATTCAGTTAGGTCGGTATTTATTTATTTTTAATCTGCAATGGCCCTAATACGCTGCCGTAATTTTTTTTTTGAGATACTTTATTTATCCCTGTGGGGAAACTCATTTCTCACCTCCCCCAACTTTGCTTTCCATGAGAGCCAAGTTTGGCCGTGAAGAGCAGCCACTTGTACAGTGCCCAGGGAGCTGGTGGTTAAGGGCCTTGCTCAAGGGTCCACAGACGGCCGGAGGCTGGGCTTGAACCGGAAACCTTCCGATCACAGGCACAGAGCTTAACCTGCTGAGCCATACTCTGCCCCTAAATGTGTGTGTGACACAGTGAAAAATGCTCATAAATTATTACTAAAGCCTCTTTGGATGTACTATTTATTCATATATAATTATAAGCGTAGGCACCATATTTAGTGTTTCCATTGCCCTTTATTCATAAGGCGATTTCAAAGATATCACAGACATGCCGACTGATTAGATACAGTCACATGCAGCGCCCGCCAAGTTGATGCCTGCTCCCCTTTGACCAGGAGGTGCCGCTACTGTGCACCGTGTAGTGAAGCTCTGCATAATCCTTTTTCTACACAAATGGAAAGGAAGATTCATTGCTTCAGAAAGTTTTGTTTCGACATCACTACGAACCAGCCTAAATGTTGTTCACCCCCCGAAGTAATTTTGACCCGCAAAAATCACCCGCCCATTCTGGCAATATTGTACTAACTTATATTATCAGACAGGGTGGAGCTACGTTAATTAACGATACACAGCACGGGTTTGTACACCTGCAGTGTTTTATTCGTTGCCTCCAGTCACGTAATTGAACATGGATCTAGCGTAAATGCATCTCAGTTTCAAAAAGTAATGGACAGAATTGCACGCATTAATGTAATTGTTGTTTTGCACAGAATGATTCTTACTATTATGGTATATATTTTGCTTTGGATGAGATAAGTTTATAAAGCTGTAATAATATCTAGTGAGGCGCTTAGTCATATAGTTTTCGTGGACTGAAATTAATTACTAAGTACTAAATACAGTAATAACATACAACCATTGTTTTTATCATACATTTTCAAAGTGATCTCCTTGTTTTAATTAGGCTACTAATGGTACAAAAATATTTACTCAGTCCTAGTTTTTGTTTCTTCCCAATAATGTCCGATTTGTAACTGAAACAGACCGATGTTCCCATTCTGTTATCTAACCACGTTTAATTGCTTATCGGTTGCATTTGTCAAGGAGGTCAGAAAACATACACATGTCCATTATTTCCCGGTGAGTGATGAATGTTTTTTTTTCGTTTTGCCGCGCTGGAAAAGTGTGTATTTTCCTGTAGGAGGCGCGCATCTTCGGTGAAACTCCACAATCTTTTTAATGACCTGAAGCGGATTGCCTCAGCGCTTTGGGGGATTTCTGTCGCAGTTAAAATCCAAGGATATAGTACTTTTTTGGCAGCGATTTCATTCTACAAATTCAATAATATCAAAGACGTATCGGTTCCGACATGAAGCACATTTTTGTCTTTTTAATCCTGCCTTTGTACAGTGTTTGTCACGCGGAGGCAGTAAGAACAAGAAAAAGTAAGTAGAAATAAATTAGAAACATAGCTGTTCATATTTGCAGAGCAGACTTCCTGAAATACTGTGAAATATTACATGGAAACTTTTTCCATTATACCTTTTGGTTTATTGCACGCGGAATAATGTGAATAAAGGCTATACTATGATTTTACAAAGTTTTATATAAAATGATTTTATATCCCCAGACGTATATGTCTTACTTGTCATGAAATCCTATGCACCACTTCTTACAATGAATTCTTAGTCCTATTAAAAGTAGTTATTTGAATTATTCCACTTGAGATGGTCACCGCGTCTTCTTGTTAGCAAAAGTATGAATAGGATGCGTTGAAAGAAAGAAAGTGGTTAAAAGAAAGTGGTTACGGAGTGAGCGCACTAGATAAAAAAGAAAATGGTCTGGGTACTAAAATAGGTTGGTAGTTATAAGAATTACAATTGCGGCGAATTGTCTGTAACATCGCCTGCGCTGTGACTGGCGATGTGGACAATATTGGCTTGTATAGGAATTATTGTATGACTGCGTAAAATATGTATTAAGTTATAGATTAGTATAAAGGTACCTTGACAATCTTTTAGAGTCTGACTGAAAATATAGCCACCTAAGCTCGCCTTACACTATAGATAAATTTATGCGTATGAACCAGTAATGTGCAAGAGCATCAGTATTTTGTCAGGGCGTTTATAGAGTTGTGCATTATAAATTTTAGCAATTATGAAATTAATTTAGGCCTATTGATTATAACGCGGATTGTATTTTTTCCACTGTCATTGTTTTATTATTATTGTTGTTATTATTACAGCGACAGAGTCTGATGTAGTCTGTACTTTCAAAGAAAAGACATACCGTCCAGGAGACAGCTGGCATCCCTATCTTGAGCCCTTCGGATTCATGTTTTGTATGAGATGTGTCTGCGCAGAGGTAGGCCGACTTCTCTCTCTGTCATTCGGATTCTATTGTTCCGGTTACGTTTCTCACCTGCACTGAATGTTATTTTGCGTAGTGCTGTATGTCTCAGCGGCTGAGCGTCTGCTGCTATTGGGCTGTTGTAGGGACATTTCACTGCAGTAATTGTTTTAAAGGCTACAAGTGTATTAATGTTATATTTCTGCATATATTACCTTTACAATTACGCGTGAACGGTTATGATGCTCCGACATCTTGGAAAAGAAAAAATGTGAAATATACTTACGTTCTGCTCATCTGGGTGTTGTGTCTTTTGCTAGAGTGGCCATGTGAAGTGTAACACCATTAAGTGCCCTGTCGTTAGGTGCGAACATCCCGTAACTGAATCTCAACAGTGCTGCCCCCGTTGCGCAGGTAAAAGGTGTTTGTATCATTATACAAAAGCGGAAATATACGTGGCTATGCAGTCTTTCTACGGCAATCTGCGTTTTTAAATGGTATGAAGACATGTGACTTAATTAATCGTAATATCTCACGTGGTTAATAATGTCTTGATTCACCTGTGTTTGGAATGACATGCGCCCCCCCACCCCCATTCTGAAAAGATGAGCGCAGGACTCCGGCCGGCTTAAGAGCTCCTCTTAAGACCTGCCGTTATAACGGGAGCCAGTACCAGACAGGGGAGACCTTCGCCACTTATGACCTCTTCCCATCCCGGCAAACAAACCAATGCGTCATGTGCACCTGCTCTGTAAGTCAGTCACGTTTATTACTGGATACCTACGTGTTTAAGTAATTTTAAGTAACATAATGTCAGATATTACAGTCAAAAAAACTTAAAGAACATGTTGTGTACATGCTTGTGTGTGTTTATATAATTGCTAAGAACTTACCCTCTGCAATTGTGTCCAGCAATACGCACTACATAGTTATGTCGTCATACCTCTGAATATTTCTGCTTTTATTGTGCTTCAGGATGGAAATATCTTCTGTGCTTTGAAGACTTGTTTACCAGTAACCTGTTCTACTCCAGTCTGGGTGCCTGATACCTGTTGTCTTGTGTGCAATGGTAATCATATTTTCATACTAGTAGATGTGTGCTACTGTCATGTGTGTGACAGAACCACTGTTATTTTGATTGCTTTACAGTGTCTCCGAACTGATGGTGTCTGTCATCCGAGCCGGTAGAACACGGTGTTTGAAGTTTTTTCTAATCATACTTTTAAGGCCATTTTTAAATAGTTATGATTAATAAACTGAAATTGAGTTAAAATTTTACTAAAACGGATAAAACAAACTCTTTCCAGTTTTACATTAATGTCAGCATGTCTTTTGGGTCAGTTTATGACATGTTCTACATAATTATTCTCTCCTTATTAGATACTGCAAATTCAGCAAATTCTGCTTCAGCTGAGGATGGAGGACAGCAGTCGAATCGAGGAGTTGAATGTGCTCTGTTAAACAAGAAAATAAGTATTTCTGCATAGATTGCTTTATATATTGTGTTTTCATATGAATTGCGTTTCACCTGACAGTTAACACGTTGCTTTTTATAAAGAAAGCAAATTGTAACATAATTTTTTTCAAATTCCAATATTGCTTGGAAGTTTTAATTGTACTGATCACTTCAAAAGCATCATGAACTAAACTCGGTTTCATGTCAAAAATGTTTGAGAAGTCTGTCCCTCATCCTAAAGATGTATGTTTTCTTCGGTGGTTAAATGACCGATTTCCGTTCATTAGGTACCTACTGAGAGGCATAATACAGATCTGTGAATCTTCCCTGGCCTCTGATGCTAACTGTGCTTGTTCTTGTTCCTCCCTAAAAATACAAGAGGCATTCCCAAGACCTCTGCGCCGGAGAGCAACAGATGAAAGGCAAGACTGTCCGGGCCACTCCGTCCACGGCGCGGGGCCCTCCAAGGGCCTCGGGCCTGCAGGGCCTCCAGCTGAAAGGAGCTGCAGGGACTACGGTCAAGATCCTCCTACAGAAGAACCATCAGAAGGGTAAGGGCTGAAGTGCACGGATTCCTGACAGAAGGGGCCAGGATGTCATAGACGTTTCGGCAGTGTAGAACGCTTGCAGACTGTATACACTTGTTTGTTGTCCCATTTCTGTACTTTTAACTCACTCACTCTATCTATCTATCTTGTAATGCTTTACATTGACTGCACCTTGTTGTTTATAATGCATTCATACAACATTCAGTGCACCTTCATAATGCATTCATACATTTAAGTGTACCTTAACATACTAACATCTTAACAGCTTTAAGATATATTAATAACAAACATGATATAATTATACAGTTATAATGGTTTTTTATTAATGTAAAGTATGGCTGTTAAAGTTAATGTAAAGCATTTCCATCCATCCATCCATCCATCCATCCATCTCATTGTGCTGACAATCAGCAGCAGTTCCAAACCAAAACGGATTCTTAGAATTATTGCTGTGGACCCATGGAGAGCCAGGGGAAGTCCAGTTGAGAGACAGAAGCCAGGGACAACACTCCATGCCCCCCGTGATAATGGCCAGCGTAAAATCGCTTTGGAACGAGCAGCACACCATAGGGAGCACTGTGAGTGCAGCTTAATGTGTCTCACGGAATCGTGGCTACACACTGGAGGGACACACCAGAGGTCGCTGGATGGCTTCCAGCTTGTACGAGTGGATCGGTGTAAACAAAGCAGCAAAGTGAAGGGAGGTGGGCTAGCCATTTTTATTACCTCCAGATGGTGTAACCCCAGCCATGTGCGTGTGAAAGAACAAATCAGCAACCCGCTGTGAACCAGAGGTACTTGCTACCTACCGCCTGACTTCTCACACATAGTCATCATTGCTGTTTACATCCCATGATCGGCGGGAAGCAGACACGGCATGTGACAGCAGTCATGTTCCGTCTTGCAGCACCCTCAAAAACTCCACCCTGTTGGTCAAGTGCAAGACTACGGAGATCAAGACCCTGGACTAGCTCATTCTATGCCAGTATTAAGGAGGCTTATAGCTATTATGTGCTCCCGTCTGGGGAACACCAAACCGCTGCCTTGTACATGTAGTCACCAGGTATAATCAAAATCAGAGTCTTTATTGCCACATGACCAATACTGGTGTAAATTTGTGTTGGCACAGCTTGCTAATGTTAGTGACACCATGGTCAATGCAAGAAAGGAAAGGGCCATATGCTGAGACAGCGCGTTGCCGCACACCACCACATGACAAACCACCTCTGGGCTGAGAACCTGGGTGCAGCCATGCAGATGGAGCTGAACAGTGTGAAGTTTTTCCCGGTGGCTGGAGTGCCAATCTTGCCACCAAGCCCCAGATTCTCCCTGAAGTTGGAGGACCTGCTAGCAGGGCTGGATGTACAGTAATGTCAGGATGAGTTCATGTAAGGTGTATAATAAATATAGTAGCAGACATCCCATCTCACATACACCAGTAACACCAGTTCCGTGACACCCGCAGATCCAGTATCCAGTGTTCCGTAAAACTGCTATACTATCGGTTAATTCTATAAGAACATAATTTACAAACGAGAAGAGGCCATTCGGTCCATAAAGCTTGTTTGTTATATGGTATTTTAAGAAGCAATGCTGCTCTGGTATTGACCTTTGCAGTATTGCAGTGTGCAATATTACCATAATACCGCAGAAGCCTTGCCAGCCCCCGCCTCAGTTGTCCCTGATCTACCTCCCTGAAATCAGTATGCTAAGGTGGGATGTGTGCGACAGTTCTGTGAATAGATTTTTTATTTGGAACTGTAGACTAAAATAGCAGATTAATCTATCTATCTGTCTATCTATCTATCTATCTATCTATCTATCTATATTTCTGTCTGTCTGTCTGTCTATCTATCTATCTATATGCCTGTCTGTCTGTCTGTCAAAATTGTCAAATTGTTGAAATGCAAAGATTTTTTTGTGCTGAGGATGATTTGCATAACAAAAAATATAGCACTTTGAAAGTCACAGAATTAAGTATGTGGAACAGATTTCAGCAGTTAACAAAATAGTCTACTGTGCATATTCCTCTGGGGTGTTTCATAACGTAGTAAAACATGGTGAAATGGGTGGCATCTCTTCCCAGCTTGCGTATACAGTGGCAGGACTTATTCCCACGGCGACGTGTGGCATCCAGTGCTGGGGAAAGTGCTGGAATGCATTCTGTGCACCTGCAGGGATGGCGTGCAGGACTGCAAACGCATCACATGCCCCAGCCAGTATCCCTGCCAGCACCCAGCGAAAACAGAGGGACAGTGCTGTAAGACGTGTCCAGGTAATGTGATGCCACTGATATCTAATTGGTGCTATGCTGTGGTATGCAGTGCTATGCAGTGCTATGGATAAATATTTATTCCACAGGACCAATTTTCAGTTTGATTGATTTCTCAAATGACAATTAACGTTTGCAAAACAGCAAGTATAATCTCCACACCATAATGTCACTTCTGCACAGCAGAACATAATTTCTTATTGCTTCGCACAAATTTCCAAATATATCAGTACTTATATGCAAATGGTTTTGTACAATTCTCATCATTTGGCACAATTTTCAGTTACTTTAGTCTTGTGGACCAAAATACATTATGTAGTTTCCCACAAGAATAATTTTAAACCCTAAACTATATATGTATGTGATCCTCATGATTTAAAAATATATTCCTTAAAATGCAGTGATACAGTATTGTGGTATTTTTGGTCCCCACAGTACTCGTGCCTTTCACATGAACAAGAATCAGTGTGACATTCAGAGCTGTCGAGCTCAGGAGCATACCTACGCTGACATTTTTGAGTCTCATGGTTAAAACAATGCTGATTGTACTTTTCATTTTGTGGCACTGACTAATTCGTTGGTAGAATTGTTTGTGTTTAAGACATCAGTTTTGGGTAAGTTACAGGCTTTTGCAGCTAAACCATAGTGTTGTGCTGTATGGATGAACTGTTTTGTGAAATGCTATTATAGTCTTGAGAATGTTAAGTGTTTCATGAAATGTGGCAAAGTGATCGGGAAAAACTGATTTTATTTCAGCGGAATAACATTTTTCCTCACTTTTCACCTGTTACAACATTGCTGTCTTAGAACTGAAAGCCGAATCGAACAAAACACAGTGCGGCATTGGGCAGAGCAGGAACGGCCTGTTAGTTTACAAAGTGGAGCCGTCTTCAGAGGCTGACACACAGGACACGATCAGAATAATTGCAATTGAAAGACAAGGAGCAAATGAGGTTGAAGTACAAGTGTGGAAAACCGTGGAAGGTAGTAAAAATACCTTAAAAGGACAGATTGCCCTATGAACACACGGTTGTTTTCATATTAGTTCAAATTATGCATGCATAGTTTAAGGATATATTATATAATAGTAAAACAGTTTATTAAAAATGTGCTTATAATATTATGATATTAACTAAATATATTTGAAATATAATGAATAATTATTTGCTAAAATATTTAATGTAATTTACGAAGAAGAAAATTTTGGGAAAGTGACATACAAAATGCCAATTTCTTCTAGGAGTTTTGCACCTGGTTGAAACATGGAACGTCCAGAAGAAGGATCTTGCGGAGCACCCAGAGAACTATATTTTATTGACTACAGTTGATAAAGGTAATCTCTTTTATACCAACTTTTCAGACTAATGAACATTAAGGGTGTCCTTCTGTGTTTACAAGCTCTGTATTTATTAAAAAGTGACACAGCTATTGGAGGCAGTATATGAAGCAGGCACGCAAAATGTACTTAGCAGATTAAACATTATAAATGATGATAAAGTAAGAAGGCCAGAGTTTACTTCTTTTAAACTGGGTCAGTTTGGCTACAGACTGAATAATTCAAAAAGTCATCTTATTCAAGCTCAGTCAGGTCAGTCCTACAAGGTAAGGATCAGCACCAGGTAGAAGAACACAGTGGACACATTTCTTCTGGGTAGGATTTTTGGAGGCCAGAATGTGCATAGTATGAGCACCTAAAAAGTCCACCATGGACATAGGAACAGACAAAAGGAAATTGAATTTAGCTGTAAGACACTTGGCTTTTGTTTTTCTTCACCAACATTCATCGCTGACAAAGAATTTCAAGCAGTCAAAATGATGTAAATTGTATACTTCTCACTTGTTATTAATGGGCTGTTCTCGGCAACAGTTGAAATGTATTTGCTAATATTTTCAGTTAATTGTGTAAATAAGTAACTGCTAGTTTTCCTTTTTGCTCTCAATTTATGCGTACAGAGAGCTGGGAAAAGTTCAAGGCTAACGAAAGGAAGACAAAGGAATTCCCAAAAAGCGAGATCTGTGAGGGGGGAATCAAAGAGCTGCTCAAATTCCTGAACCCTGAGCAGCTGGACAGCCAGTGCAGTCCCTAATATCGCTTTAGGCCCCCGACTTCTTGACTTTCCCAGCGATACGTAGACGGTAAGACTGCACACCCTAGATCGCCCTTTTAAAGTATTTTTTTTTTCCATTCTCATTATTGGGCATCTTTCAGCAAGCTATGACTGCATGCCGTATTTTTGTAATACGTTAGACGTCCGTTTTATTATCCCGTTTACTCACGCGGCATTATAATCCAGCGGGACATCGTCTCAACAGACTGGACCTCCTGAAACTTTGCTGTGAAACTTTTATTTCCGAAAGCTCTTATATAAAAAAATTTATATGCATGTCTGTTGACATGGAGATGATTTGCGCTAGCGCCTCAGAAATAGATAAATATAAATTAGTTAACACATTAACATTTTGAGCTAGAAGGCATATGGGCTGGAGAACTGCAAGGTGTTTGGATCGCATGTGATGGCTGATAGCTTCTTTGATATGAATATGCATAATAATAGAGCGATATTACTGATTCCAGGAAACTGTCCAACCATTAATAATAGATATTTTACCTGTGCTGTAGATACCACTGTATGTTATTCCAGAAAACTACAGTGCTACTTTTTTGGCAAATTTTTATGATAAACCAGCAGAGCAAACTAAACCTCCTTCCTGGCCAGGACACTTTCATAAAGTTGATGTAGACCATGTTTTGATAACTTTGATGTCATTGTTGGTAAATACAGTTGTATGGAGTAATTTCATTTCCAGTATGTGTCATGAAATAAAAAGCTTATTTATTGTAAATATAAATGAAAGCAATGTAATTTTCAGGCACGAAAGATGTGGTATATGTTTATACACCATATGGACAAAAGTATGTGGGCACCAGCCTGTCCAACATCTCACTCTGAATCGAAGGGTATTACGATGAAGCTGGCTAACCCTT
>JAODKM010000037.1:7968601-7978777 GCA_026780845.1 Petrocephalus sullivani | reverse complement strand
ATATCTTAACCTGCATGACTCAATAATGGCATGCAGAAGTAGTGTATGTGGTTATATTACCTTAGTCACACACTTGGTTCATACAATTCCTTATTATTTAATTTTATTGGGTGAATTGTGGCTCTTGGTTTACCAACCCTTAAAGTGTGAAGTACATTTCTGGCCCAGAATGTAAAAGTCCAGGCCAAGGTTTTGTTTCACCCAAGCATTTGAGTATTATGTGACTGTAACTCTTTATATTCAATTGGTTGTAACCAAATCTTGGTTTGGATTTTTACTTTCTGCACCTCATGGCCAACTCCGGTACAAACCACTGAGCCACTATCTAGTTCTTTACACCCTATATATATGCGCCTAAGGACTACAGTTCCCGACAGGCAGTTCGGCGGCATTCGCTGCTTCGTTGCGAAGCAGGCGCGACGTATTGTGTTTGAATGCATGCAGCTGACATGGAAAGACAGAGGCTTCGGGGAAGGAGAAGATCTCCCGAAAGCAGGTCGCAGCCAGGGGCGCTTCTCCGTTAAAGCAGCGAAGGATAAGCGGGTCGCTGGCGGGCAGCCGGGCTGCTTCGGCGCTCGGCGTGCGGAAACACTCGGCGGCTTCCTGCGAGCCGGAGCGCAGCCGAGCTGTCAGTGAAGCTGAGCCCAGAAATCGTTTGTCATTCGGGGGTAGCTGTAGCTGCCCGTGCTGCAGCGTATCCGCGCGATCGGAGCCGCCTTCCGCTTCCAGTGCACACATGTCTCATGCTTCATTGCACAGCTCTCTCTTTAAAGTGCATCAGTTATAATCCTAAATAAAGCGGCCAGCTGCATGCCAGATGTGTCCGCTTTTTGCCTAGTGCGTGTGTCGCTCCAGTCCGCCCCCCGAAGCCGGTAGATTATAGTATTATTATAGTAAGTGTCCGACTTGGCCGCGCGATGGAGGACTGCGGCGGGGACCTGAACGCCAACCAGCACCGCGGTGCCACCGGGGACCCCAGCCTGGACAAGGCGCTTTGTCGCTGGATCGCTTGGGATAAGGTCAGTAATTAGTGCGCCGCTAATTTAACTTAAGCTGGCGGTAGCTGTCCTTTATAATAGGCGCACTGTCGCTTTAAGGCGATGACGAATAAGCGTGTATGTTTAATTATCGCATTCATGCATTCGTTGCAGGTTTTTGGTCGATAAAATTTATTTTACAAAAAACAGACTCATTCTGTTTCCAAAATGTTCTGTTTCTGATGGTAAAAGTACGCTTGCTCTACAGTCTCTCTATATAAACAGGATTATTCTAAAGCATTCTCATTCTATGTCCACTGTATTGCGTAAAGGCCACTTTTTTCAATACACTGAAGAAAATATTTTAACACAAATATTATAATGTTTTTCTTATTTTGAGTTCTGTGATGAACACGTTAATGTTGTGTGTTATTTTACATTTTGTTTATTCTTTTTAACTCTTCACTAGTATGGATTATACATAATTTAAAGTCCACATATAAGTTGTTTCTTATATGTGGACTGCTAATTGAGAGCTCCTTTCAATTTAATGTAATACAGGTTATTGCCAGACTTGGCGATTTGGCCTCCTCTCGAATTGCATCAATTGGCAAAGATCCAGGAATGTGTTGCCTTTATCAAACGAATAAACTCATTAAATTTGCAGTTGGTTTGTTAAAAATGTATGTACAGCGTTCTGCAGTAACCTTAGACCTTTACAAGATTAATGCAATGGAAAAAGACCAAATATTTACAGGATGACATGACAAAAAATGATGTTTATGTTCATGTGGCTTACCATATTTAACTTAGCTAATCAAAGATGGTATTTAAATCATAATACAAAAATAATTAAATTTCAATTTTCCATTTAAATGTTTTCTTCCATGATCTAGGCCTAGACTTTTATTTAATTTTGTTTATTTAAGAACAAGACATTGATTAAAAACCAGGAAACAAGAACTTTGCTGTTTATTTGCAATTTGTTATTGTACATTGTCTTCTGTACCAGAAACATGTGCTTGTTATTTTAACAGTAACTACAGTTAATGCATTGAACATTGTGAATTTGTTATATGTTATATTTATCCAAAGCATGCTTTCTTGCACTGCACCAGTGTACAGCTTTTAATGTGTCTGGGGACCTGGCTGAACTAACTCCCAAATGTCAGACATGCGCAGAACTTCAGTATGAAACATAACACTTGTCGTCAGTTCTTTTCAGGTGAAAATGCATTTTGATTCTGAAGCAAGCTCCTTATATGAAATGTTCATGATGAACATTGCATCAATCAGTGCTGGAATTCTCTTAACTGACTTCAGCGTTGCCATTTCTAGGAAAATAACTTGAAATTTATGAAGCGATATGCTGTAATATTTCTCAACAGAAATATCTGTAATTTCTTTTAATTCTTAAACTCCAAGATAAATCAGAGGTGATGTTGCGTTTGATTAATGTACATTGTAGAAACGTAGCTTGTCTTAGAAAGTCAAGACTCCAGAGAAAAGCATCCTGTTTTGCCAACAAGCCTCAAGTGTTGTTCTGCAGATTTAAATACAGATTGGTGCATTTAAGTTTTTGTGCAGAATGGCCTGCAAGCGAGGCAGATAGCACAAAATAAGCATATTGCCATCAAGGATCTAAATTACACTATAGTGTCAAAAGTATTGCAACACCAGCCTTTTTACATTAATGAAATTTAACGACATCCCATACATAGGGTTTAATATGGAGTTGGCCCACCCTTTGCAGCTATAACAGCTTAAAATCTTCTGGGAAGGCTTTCCACAAGATTTAGGAGTGTGTTCATGGGAATTCTACCAGGAGAGCATTTTTGAGGTCAGGCACTGGTGTTAGGTGAGAAGGCCTGGCCTGGCCTCTCTACTCTGATTCTTCAAAAAGGTGTTATATCGGATTGAGTTTAGGGCTCAGTGCAGGCCAGTCAAGTTCCTTCACACCAAACTCGCTCATCTATGTCTTTATAGACCTTGCTTTGTGCACTGGTGTGCAGTCATGTTGGAACAGGAAGGGGCAATCCCCAAACTGTTCCCACAAAGTTAGGAGTGTGAAATTGTCCAGAATGGCTTCGTATGCTGAAGCATTATGAGTTCCTTTCACTGGAACTAAGGGGCCAAGCCTTACCCCTGAAAAACAACCCCACACCATAATCCTCCCTCCACCAAACTTTACACTTGGCACAGTGCAGTCAGACAAGTACTGTTCTCCTGGCAACCGCCAACCCAGACTCATCTGTCGGATTACCAGACAGAGAAGTGTGATTTCTTACTCCAGAGGACTGGTCTCCACTGCTCTAGAGTCCAGTGACAGTGTGCTTTACACCACTGCATCCAACGCTTTGCACTGCACTTGGTGATGTACGACTTGGATACAGCTGCTCTGCCATGGAAACCCATTCCATGAAGCTCTCTATGCACTGTTCTTGAGCTAATCTGAAGGCCACACGAAGTTTGGAGGTCTGTAGCTATTGACTGCAGAAAGTTGCTGACTTCTGCATGCTGTGCGCCTCGGAATACGCTACCACTTTCTGACTGAATTGCTGTTGCTTCCAATTGCTTCCACTTTGTTAAAATACCACTAACAATTGACTGTGGAATATTTAGTAGCGAGGAATTTTCACAAATGGACTTGCACAGATGGCATCCTATCACGGTACCACACTTGGATTCACTGTGCTCCTGAGAGTGACCCATTCTTTCACAAATGTTTGATTTTATATACCATTAGCCATGGAAGTGATTGGAACACCTGAATTCATTGATTTAGAGGGGTGTCCCAATACTTTTGGCAATATAGTGTATATACAGGTGCTGAAAGGCTAAACTTCCAATAAAACAAATGCGAGATGGAAGGAAGATCTATAGGCACACTGCACCAGAAATACTATGAGCAAATGGCACCCAGGAGAGAATCTAGAAAGAAGCCAAGTCTAGCAGAAATTCACAAAACTAAGTAGTACCACGAAGAACGCTTCAATGGAACAATGCAAAAGGGGACTAGGTGAGGATCACTTGTAGGAGTTGACCTTAGTATGGTATGTGATGGAAAACACACATTTATGATTTGTGCTAGTTCATTTGCTGAGTGTTCATTTCTGCATGTTGGATGCCCATGCATGTAGCAGATCAATTTTGAGGTGTGTCACCGCAGTACAGTTTAGTAAATTAAAGTGAAAAAAGACCTAACTGTCTCTCGTGCACTGACTGAATTTCCACTTCACACCTTGTAGTGCACTAGAGGTCAAAATGGTGGAAATATCTAGCATTTTTGGCATTATACTTTAAAAATTACTACACAAATATTTGTGGTAATGTTTATAAGCAGTCAATGAATGTTACAAACATCATTAATTGGATTAATTAAGTAAGTGGAGGAACAGTTGAATAAAGTTGTGCCATCTCTAAAAAATTGAAGTGTTTCCACTAGTATGTGATGTTAGCCATTTAGAGAGAATCAAATTTGGAACTCCCGCAATAACTCTTTGCCAGTTTTTTTTAAACCATATTTGCTAATGAGTTTTTACATTGTTTTTTCAATATTCTCTTTGTTGCTGCTACCGATGTACTAAACTAGAAGTTATTTTTAAAAATTACTCTTGCAGATTTTAAATGGGAAAAAAAAAATCATAAAGTCAAATGTGAAACGGAAGAGTTCTAAGAAATGGTTAAAAGGTTTTGGAAAACATTAAAATAAAAGTCATCATTGTGAAATACATCAGCCATAAGTAATCTACTTGCAATGAAGCATGACTATTTATATGAAAGCAAAAAAATACTTGTTTAACCTAAGTAACCCCTAACGTTAAATTTAGCATCTATATTTAGCCAATATCTTTGTTAGTGTTCCCTAAATCCGGGTTCTTTTTATGTTATCAAGTACTTAACCCTATTTGCATATATGGCTATTGTGTGGGGAAAAAAGAAGCTTCTCGGACTACATTTTAAACTGAATTAGCCCATTTGGTTTGTAGAAAAAATTCTGAAAGCCCCCTCCCCCACTCCTAGACTTGTTAACCCTTGTGTTGTGTGTGTCCCTTCTTGTGGATGTACCCAGAACCCCAGAACACGGGCCCAGATTGAATCACTGTTGTGCGATGGGAATGTGGAAGAACTCCGCTGCAGGCTTTGTGCCAGGATGGTGTTCGGGACGGCTGGCTTGCGGGCTGCCATGGGAGCTGGCTTTGCGCTCATAAACGACCTGACGATTATCCAATCAACACAGGTCAGCAGCTTCACCCTTATGTGCTCATACTCAGACATGGTAACACGTTCCCTACTGCTGTTAACTCTTAATGGACACGTGTTACTTCTAATTATAATTAACGTTTCATATAACTATAAAGTGTACACTAAAATGTATGTGTATACTCTGTGGCCTTCAAGTCATGTTTTGCTTGCTTGATTTTTTTTATGGTTACCCTTAATTGTATAACTTTTCATAAAAGAATCTTTACCTATGTTTTCAGTTCATAATGAATTTTGAAGGTTGTACCTTGATATTCATCCACCCATCTATCCATCCATCCATCCATCCAACTTAATGGCTTATCCAGCTCATATCACTTATGACAGGGCTGTAGGCCAAAACACACAACTAAATCATGAACACAGTCATGCACTATGTGCAGATTAAAGCCTTGGATACTTATTCCACAACTTGCGAAGTCACAGTGGGCCCTGGTTTTTGGTCTGAGGTATTATTGGATAAATTAAGCTGTAATTGGATGAATAGCATAAAATTCTCTACCTGCAGACATTAAGGACTTAAATTCCTGATTTTGTTAAACTAAAATTGTCATTTGGGGTAAATGCAATGATGATAATTTGCTTCTTGTTCCAAAATATAGACTGTAGAGAATAAATTAAATTCTCTGCTTTCTACTGATATGTTTACTGAATATTGTACAGACAGCAAATATCACGATTTATGCTTGTCTTTATTTAATATAAAAGCCATAATGCTTCTCTACATCACCTTCTGTAGGGCATGTACAAATATCTGAACAGATGCTTTCCTGATGTGGGTACCAGAGGAATAGTAATTGGCTATGACACACGAGGACAGGAAGCCAGTGGCTGTAGCAGTGAACGGTAAGCCCCGCCCACCTTGAGCTGTCATTGGGCTGTTTCCCCAAATGCAAGGTTAAAAGTTTTAGTTGCAGTTGTCTTTAGATAATTATGTCGGTATTAAAGCCAGTTAATCCGAGAAGGGTCAAACAGTACTCTAACTAAAAAACAAATTATTTGGTCTTTCCTAAATTCTAACAGGCTGTTTTTAATGAAAAGCTTTTGTATGACACAGAGAAATGTAATATAAGCAACTACTTTGCTATACTGTGATATATTTTTTTCTAAGAACAGCAAATACAAACAAATTTTCTGTAAGGCGAAGCTTTATTTTCATAACAAAATCATATTAAACTTTCCAAATTCAAACAGAACTAAGTAAATAAATACAACCCCAAATACAACAAAATTATTCTTTCAAATAATAGGTGCAGTATGTAAAAAAAAAAAAAAAATATATATATATATATATATATATATAACAATGCTCCTTTTTTGTCTTGGCAACATATTTTAACCAAAATGCTACTACTTAAGCATTAATAGCAAGTTTCTCTTTATAAACGGAATTGGATTCGGTTGTAAAAACTCTTGTAGCAGCCTACATGTGTGGCATGAAACTAGATTAAATGACTCCGGTAGCTCGACATCAGAAAAGTAATGCATACTCGATATTCTGTATTCGGTAATTTATCATATTTATGAAGCCTCTATCCTCAACTATGGAAAGTGGCTGGTCATCCAGTGCAATGAATTCCATAAATTTACTCGTAATTCCTTTGCTCATTTCACTGCTTTCACTGCAACATCATTTGGTCGGTACCTTTAAAAGTACCAACCTCGGTACCCAGCCCTAGTAAACAGACGCCTCTCCTCCTTCCATGCCTCCGACAGGAGGGGGAAATGGGGAAAACATTTCACTTTACAGCCAGTTATTCCGATAAATCCTTGGGAAATTATATAGGATAAAAACGGCTGCACGTTCACTCTGTTACACTCCAGTGTTCATTGGAGTGATGAGTTTTTAAATGTCTAATTAAATTTGCTGTGTTAAATGTCTTTGCATTGGACCCCCCACGGTGTACCTGGGACTTACACTTATTGCAGATAGCGAATTTTGGATCCGCTTCGCTCACACTGAAGAATTTCCAAAGTACAGACATTTTAGCGCCTCTGTAACTGCGTGCACAACTGGCATGTGGGTGTGCATGGCTGTACGTATGACGCCTTGCGCATGCTTAAGATCAGTTTGAAATCGGAAATACATGTGACTGATAGGCCGATCACCGATCAGACTGAAAATCAGCTGATTCCGATCGCCGGCCGGCCGATCGATCGGTGTATCCCTAATTATTATATGATATTTAATTACCTGTTGGACTTCTAGAGTGCTTTGTCATTTGAAACAGAACAATGTGGAAAGTAAGGTGTGTATTTCATTTTCATATTTAAATGATGACCAGTATAGTACAGCAAGTTATTATTCTGTGACATACCAATGATACCATTGTTGCATAGCATTTATCGTTATATATTAGGTATGCGCTGCTTTATATATTACTTGCGATAACAACCAAGATTACATTTGCATTTATTTAGCAGATACGTTTATTTTAAAGAAACAAGTCACTCCCTGTAACTTAATATGACAATAACTCTGTGATTCACTTGATGATATATTTATTCCTTTAAAAAATTCTTTACTTTCTTGTTAGATTTGCCAAGTTAACTGCAGCCGTTATGCTTTGTAAAGACATCCCTGTGCATCTATTCTCCACTTACGTGCCTACCCCCTTTGTGGTGAGTAGATCTACTAAGCTGACCTTCTGTATCATGGTTCTCTCACAGGGATATTTATTGCTCAGAGAACAATGGCTTTGTTCAGGCACATAAAATTCAGAGAGAAAATGGCAATGGTATCTATCAGAAAGTATTATTGCAAAGGGTGAATTATAGTTGTTTGTTAATAAAAAATAATCTTTTGGGGTATTGCACTGGAAACCATCCGGAAGGTTTTGTCCTCTTTGAAGGCTCCTGAAACAGCGCTTGGAACATGATCCGTATGTGTAAGATGTGCCGTCTTCTTCTACAGCCGTACGCCGTGAAAAAGCTACGGGCAGCTGCAGGTGTGATGATCACTGCCTCGCACAACCCTAAAGAGGACAATGGGTACAAGGTGCACTGTCAGCTCGGCCACTCCTCGCACGTCTAGCTGCTATGATACCTGCAGACTAACTCTTGCCTGGCACCGGCATCACATTACCTACAATGAATGGATATAAAGGCCTCACCTTTTCTTTAGGTCTACTGGGAGAACGGAGCTCAGATCTGTGCGCCCCACGACAAAGAGATCATCAGATGCATAGAGGACAGCTTGGAGCCCTGGGCTGAGTCTTGGAATGAGAACCTGTCTGATAGCAGCCCCTTACGAACGGACCCTCTGGAGGACGTGTCCAGGTGTTACATGGAAGAGCTGGCTTCCCTTTGCTTTCATAGGTACCACAGCCTTGGATCTTATGAGAGGGAGAGAAAATCGTAGCAGTCATTCAAGTGTCTGGTGAAAACTCAAAGTTTATGAGCCCTTTAGAATTTTCCCTCTGTCTGCATATTTTTTTTTTTTTGCATTTAAGTCACATAAGAGAATCCAATTAAACAAATGTCACAAAACATTTTAATCATTCCTTTATTTAATGAAGAAAATTATACAGTTTTATGTATTTGTGTGGAAAACAAATGTGTACTTTGCTATTAAAAACAGCAGGGCCTCGCACACTCAGGCTAATAGTCATTCCATTGATGGAAACATCCGAAATGAAATTCCTCTTCAAAACCCATAATCCATACTTTTTTCACATACAAATATGCAAAATTTTATACTTCTCCTCATTAATTAAAGTAACTGGTATAACTTTCTATGTCATTTGTTTAATTAGGGTCTCTTTATCTAGTTTTAGGACTTGCATGAAAATCTGTTGTAAGTCATATTTATGCAGAACCATAAAAAATTCTAAAGCAGTATTTCCCTATTCGGTTCTTGGGGACATGCAGATGGTCCATGTTTTTGCCCCCTCCCAGCATGAACTGTCTGATCAAAAACCTGGACTGTCCCTGAGGTTCAAAAACCTGGACCGTCGGTGGGTCCCTGAGTTCAGAGACACTGCTCTAAAAGGTACACTTTCTACTCTACGCACTTTCTAACACCCCTGCATATTGCTGCCTTTCCTTTTTTAGGGAGCTGAACTCAAGGACACCGTTGAAGTTCGTTCACTCTGCTTTTCATGGAGTTGGGCACAACTATGTTCAGATGGCCTTCAGAGCATTCAGCTTGCCTCCAGCAGTCCCTGTGCCAGAGCAGATGCACCCCGATCCAGAGTTTCCCACAGTAAGCTGTCCCAATCCAGAGGAAGGAGAGTCTGTATTGGTGAGTGAATGCCCATGCATTGCCAGATTCTGTATATATACCCAGATTCTATATATTAAACGTGGAGCCATAACTATTGTGCATATACTTTTTTTGTTTTGGTATAAGCAACATTTACTAAATAAAAAATCACCGCTATAAGTCATGAGAGGCCCTTTGAGAAATAATTCATACTTGGTCACACACACAGCATCACAATCTCACACATACACCACAATACTCTTACATAAACACCACTATACCCCTCAGACATACACCACTAAACATTCACACAAACAATACTATACTCTCTTACTCTAACAATCATACTTTCTATTTACTATCATATTTTCATACACACGGCACTGTTCTCTAGCACAGAGGACTATGGATACTTACACATCATATGGTTGTATGGTTGTATGGTTGTATGATAGTATGTGTAACATTGGTTAATAGTGCGGATTTGCACGAATGGTAGTATATGTAAATTAAGTTAATTGTGTAAGTGAAACAAAGGTCTAATCCATGTATGAGAGAATAATGTTATATTTGAAACCAAATAATAGTATATGTAAGACAAGTAAATAGTAGGGGTGGGGGAAAAAATCGATACAGCATAGTATCGCGATATTTTCATGGTGATATTGTATCGATACAGGGACACCAAATATCGATATTTTGTACACAAATTTAACCCTCTGGAGTCGGCAA
>JAODKM010000037.1:7957789-7968501 GCA_026780845.1 Petrocephalus sullivani | reverse complement strand
AATAATATTGTATCGTGAGTTAAATATCGTGATAATATCGTATCGTGGGGTCTCTGGTGATTCCCACCTCTAGTAAATAGTGCATGTGAATGCAAATGATCATGTGTAAGGAACAAAATGGTAGCAAATGTAACCCAGAATGATAGGATATGAATGAGAATAGCTGTCTGTGTGAGAGAGTTTGACTGAAACAGAAGAGAGTTTGGTTGAAACGGATATGGAACAAAATTCTCAGTTCCTGATTGGTTATCTTTGATTAGGCAAGAATTTGCGGGATTTCGTGGACATGGCCCGCCTTCCCAGTCACGATTGAAACTGGGAGTGACTCGTTAGGAGGAAATGCGGTGAATTTTCAGGTGTAAGGTTAGCAGGGAGCAGCAGTGGCACTTCGTCTGGAGCTAGCCTTAATGTGAACCAAGTGATGCGACCTTGGTAGTAAATAGAGAGTATGATTTTTTTGTGTAAGAGAGTATAGTATTGCTTGTGTAAATGTTTAGTGGTGTATGTATGATGGGTATAGTGGTGTTTGTGTAATGGTATAGTGATGTATGTGTGAGATTGTGATGCTGTGTGTGAGACCAAGTATGAATTATTTCTCAAAAGGCCTCTCATAAAGAGTAGTAGCTATAACCGTTACTAACTTCTTAATTCACTGTCCTTATTGGATTATTCACAATATGTTGTCAACTATTGCCAGTATTTTGTCTTCCAGTTGTCCGGTCTTGACTTTTGAAGAGACGTGCCAGATAATCGTGTTTATCTTTAACCAAAAATCCTGGTTATTGTCCTCTCAGCCTCACATCTTACATCCCACATGTCTGTGCCGACTTTGACAGAAGTGCGTATCCACACAGTTCTGTTCTTTAAAATGCTCAGAGCTGCTTTTGGTTTTGTTATAGGAACTCTCTTTTCGTCTGGCTGAGAAGGAGGGTGCTAGGATAGTCCTGGCCACTGACCCAGATGCGGATCGCTTGGCCGTTGCAGAAATGTGTGACAGGTATGCCTAGACTTCTGTTTATATGGTTTGTTTGTTAGGGACTCCTGTGATCTAAAAAGATGATAAAACATCTGCTTACTGTGCTTGGGCCACCCGCTAAAGTAGTCTACTAATATAGAATAACTTTATGAAGACCTTCACTTTCATAATTAACAAGTCTAATATTTGTGCCACGGGATCATTTAATGCTTTTATTCTATAGGATTTTAGTATTGCTACATAAACATTTCTTAATTTCATTTGGTTCTTTCAGTTAATTACTGTCTGTAGATGTGTGGGTTATATGAATTACCACCTGAGTAGCATAAAGGTTCTTCTTTTCTACTGCTTTTTGTAATGCAGTGCAAATAATTCATTAGCTGAGAAGCAGACGAATATTTGAGTTGCATGAATCACAGCATCAGCCTTTAGGTTATAGATTTGACAGGCAAAGCAGTTCAGGGGACATTAGGATAGCAGGTTAGCCTGATCGTCGTGCATCATTCGAGCGGGTAAATGGCCTGATAAGACCGCCCTTCCCTTGTTCTGTTCTTGCTTCGAAGCAGCCAATGGAGGGTGTTTACAGGCAATGAGTTGGCGGCTCTGTTGGGCTGGTGGATGTTGCTGAACTGGAAGGACCAGCATCCCGACAGCACTGACACAGAGAAGGTGTACATGCTGGCCACCACGGTGTCCTCGAAAATCCTCCAGGCCTTCGCACAACTCGAGGGCTTCCACTTCGAGGTAACTCTTTGGAAAGAGGAATCCCTCTCTAGAAACCGTTTAGGGCTGTTCTTCAACCAAAATTTGTTTGTCTTTTTATTTATTGTGATGGACAACTGTTTAGGGATCCCATATTGCTTCTTATAGAGATTTAATTATGTTTTCATGGTATGGAAACTTTCTTTTGGAGATGCATGTTTTTAAGTAATTTGCCATTGACAGGAAACCTTACCAGGCTTCAAATGGATCGGGAATAAAGTCCATGAGCTAGGAAAGATGGGAAAGGTGGTCTTGTTTGCCTTTGAGGAATCCATAGGTATGTGTATGCTGGATATTGACATCAAATGGCCAAACGTACTGATACAGTATATAGTGGTGGGCGGAGCTCTTGTACATAAGTTACGGATATATTTAATCCTACTTAATATACTGAAGTAGGGTGGCCCTGCCCACTGTGCATTTAAAAGCCTCATTTTCACATGGTGTATTTTCTGCTATGTAAGATTTAGTCACGTCCATTTTGTGGTGAGACATGGACCATTCAGAATCAATCTTTGCATGCATGAAAGGTGTTCATGTCAGTACATTTAGTAAATTGCAGTAAAATACACTCCTCTGTGGCGTTTTGGTACAGAATTTCTATACTATTTTTAGTATATCTGTAGTTGAAGAGTATTTTTGTAAAAACAAAAACATTGTTCCTGCATTAAAACTTGTTCTCTACAACAGATTATTTAGTCTAATTAAGTCTTGTTTGGAATGAAATGTGTGGCATTCTTGTCATGTTCTGCCCCTCCCTGAGTTTGTACCCGTGTGGTCTGTTTACTTGGGGATGAAGGCTTCATGTGTGGAAGCCTGGTTCCTGATAAGGATGGAGTCAGTGCTGCAGTTGTGGTGGCAGAGATGGTATCCTATCTGAATGACAAGAACCTCACATTGAGCCAGCAGCTGGAGAACATTTATGAAATGTAAGACCTATGTGTTCCTGTTTGTTGTTGTGAGATCTGAACTCTAATAAAAGGCACGTGTTTGCTCATCTCTGTGATATTCGTTATATAGGCACCCCTTCACATTCTCGAGGGTTAGGGGTGGAAGATCCCTTCGAATGTGAAAATTGACGAATAATACTTCGGCCTATTACTAACAATGCAAAATTAACAGCATCAAAAAGTTTAAATGTTACTGTGAGAAATGTGCAAAGTACGCCAGAGATGCGGGGCGCATCCAAGCCAAGACTTTTTAAATATTAAAAATACAGTATGCAGATACACTACCAAATATTATGAATTGCTAATATTTATATATGATATGATTTTATGTGATCCAAATCATATTCAGTATTGTGTAGAGACGTGTCGTCTGTAAGTTTGTAATCTTTCGGCAAGCTCCAAAAATATTCCCATTTAATTATTCCCGGCCAACTAGCGAATAACCGAAATAGTGAATATTGAATATCTTGAATCTGGAGGGACGACTGACTGTACATTCATATATGACAGAGGCACAAACTTGTAGTCTGGCTTGTGTCACCATCTTTTTCCCCTGGTTTGCTCGTGTCTTTCAGTTACGGTGTACACATATCAAGAACATCCTACGTCATTTGCCACGATTCTCCCACCATCAAACAAATATTCTCTGGCCTTCGGAATTGGGGTGGCAAAGAGGGGTATCCAGATGCGTGCGGAGGTTACAAAATCACACACGTCAGGGATGTGACTACGGGCTATGACAGCAGTCAGTCCAACCGGAAATGTGTAAGTGTGACGTGTGTACGTTCGTATGTTTATATGTATATGTGTGTGTATATGGGTTTTCCTGAATTTTTCGTTTAATTTTTTTTGACACAGGTTCTGCCTGTGATGAAGAGCAGCCAGATGGTCACCTTCACCTTTCAGAATGGGATTGTAGCCACACTTAGAACAAGTGGGACAGAACCCAAAATCAAATACTATGCAGAGATCTGTGCGCCACCTGGAAAGAGGTTAGCTACTGTGGCATGTATTCTAACCAGGTTCACCATCAGGAAACTGAAACATTCCTTTTAATGTTGTTTTTCACTGGCGAATACGGATAGTAAAAGGGTGTATCTTTACAATCACTCCTTGTTTGCGACTACCTTGATTAACCATCCAACAAATATGAGAAAAATTTATTATTATTTATTAAAAAAAAAAGAATTCCAACCAATGCACACATTTACAATTAAATTTCAAAGACTTAATGAGATATTTGAAGTAGAGTGTACAAAATGTCGTTTTAAAAATCACATGAAGGATAAAAGAAATTGTCGAATGCCGAAATGACGAATACCGGGGTATTACTGTACTTGAAATAAAAAATCCGAAAAATAGCTGTCACTGCAGCATAACACGTCAATGTTTCCTCATTTTTAGGGATGTTTCCGATCTGGAGGAGGAGCTGCTTAAGGTAACAGGAGCTCTGGTCGAGGAGTTCCTCGAACCCGACAAGAACAACCTTGTACGACGATCTGTCTGAGCACCGGTGTCCCTGTCCATCAACTTATTTTAATGGTCTGATTTTTATTTTGTCGTGTTATGGGGACTGCATATGCCCTCCTGTGTTCTTGTATGCAATGTGACAGAAGTTACTTGCAGTTTCAGTTCATTTTCAGGTGTGCTTTCTCCAAGCCATATTGCAGATTAATAATAATAATAATGCAATACATCACTGTATAGTGCAAAATAGATTTTGAGTTTGTAATACAAGATTCAGTTTCATGAATCGGTTATGATAGGTCAGCTTAGGGAAATCCACCACTGCTGGGCCGTTTTGAGTAAAATGAGGCTTGTTCAGCTTTTGCCCATAATCACATGGTGTATCCTGCTGTCATTTGTGTCTCCATTTAACTACAGCAACTGCACAGTTTTGCTTTCAGTTTCAATCTGGCCCCTTCTTCTGTTCCTGGAAACAAAATTGTTTATTTTCACAGTACTGAGTGAATATAAAGCCTGCTGTGTTTCCCTGCATATTTAAAACATGTAAGACTGTATTACTAACCTTGCTTGAAAACTTGCCGTGACAAATACTTGGTTCATTGATGATCAGTTACATTCACTTATGTCCAAATGAGACCGAAGACATTTCACAAAAAAAGATCACATTTTTACTGGTGGTGGTCCAGCTGTCTGTCACATTTGAAATATTTTAGCACAGACTACACATTCATTGCATTTTCATCCCATCCATAAGGCATGATGCACCCATAACTAATTATCATCCCGGGGGGAGAAGCTGGTCTTTTTGTTCCGGTTCGGTGGTTGGGGCTACAGGATATGAAATGAATGCTACTGAAATTGCACATTAGATAACCAAAGATCCTACACAAATCAGCTTTATTCAGCTGAAACTAAAGTTCTGACAACAAGAATCAAACTGTGATGTTCTGTACTCTGCATGCATATTTTGAATATTGACCACTTCCATGATACGTACATGATGATTACTGGCTATCTATGCCTTCTTCTCATAATAAGTTGCGAAACACATGTTGCAGTGTGACATGATCCCTAACAATACTGTAAAGTAAAGAATTCTCCCTATCATTAAGCTGAAAATGACAATCGTAATAAGCACTTAATTTAGAGTGTCGGTGGATTTTGTGTGATTAATCAGACACAGAATTGTTCCCCAACTATTTTTATATCATCTCCCTAAAGGCATTTCAGTCTATTTGTATACACCTGTGGTTTCATTACTAATGCTACAGTGTTTTAAACCCCACAGGCTAATAAATTGATTGTTGTTAAAAACTGTTTTTGCTGTCAAACAGCAGCAGTCTGTATTGCAAAAAATAATTTAACATGACAAAAGCAGATGCAAAAGGCACAGATATAATCTGCCTAGTCCGTTTATTTATTTTCCTTTATGCTTATTTGGGTGCAAATAAAATAAAAATAATTTTAAAAGCTGTTTGATATACATAATAGACATTTATTTCTCTAACTGTGTGTTGCAATTTACTTTATATTAGGGCTGTCAAAATTGACAGGTTAACGCGGATTAATGACTCAAAATCCCTGAAATGCTGCGTTGAGGTAAGTTCAGGTAAGAAACAGTTGGCAACGCTGCATTTCAGGGATTTTGAGTCATTCTGCTCTGCAGATGGGTTAAATGCGTTAATATTTTTAATCAGATTAATCACAATGCTGGATTAATCCACGTTAACGCGTCAATTTTGACAGCCCTACTTTATATATGTGGAAGGGGCTCCTGAAATTTGGAAATTTGGGCTACTGTCTCGACATGACCCTGTAGTGGAAATGCGGTTGGATGGATGGATGGAAGTTTTGATTTAAGCATATATTCAAAATGTGTAAACAAAATTCAGCACAGATGCACAAATTCCTGTGATGCTTAACAGTCCCATATGTCTGTGAAACACACCGAAATACTACTTTATTTTATCCTTCTGTTACTGTCCTCTGCGTCAGTTCACAAAGTTTCTTTTACATCGTCAAAAAAGCAGTTATATCGACAATTTTCAAGTATGACGAGCATTGGGTATTAGCGCTGCTATTGTTTGTGACTTTAATATAAAACATATTAATAGTTAAAAAAGTCAAGTCTTAGACATGCTTTGAAATCAAAAACATTGGATTTGGTATTAACGCCTCTGTTTAAATCTTAGAAACCCACGGTAAACTGGGACAGCTGATAGTGGGCCTGAAAGTGACTGAATGTACGTAAGAAGCTCAGGCTTCCGGCTGCCTTGCAGCGGCAGTAGCGCTCGTACCTCCGCAAACCAAACTTCGCGTTGTGGCATGCACTGTGATGATTACTCACCGCTGGTTTTAGATGCAAGAACTTGAAATCCTGTATTGGAATGAATGTCTGATTTGTTTTTGTTTCCTGCAAAAATACCAAAAGAAAAATTCATCTTGTTTCTTAATGTAATGATTTTACACCGTTGTAAAAGTAGCACTTTATCATTTATTTATTTGTTTATTGATGGTGATCTAAACCAGGGTTATATCACTATATATATTTTTTTTCAAGGCTTCAGGGCATTTCTCTGGTTGCTAGTAGTTTGAACGCCTCGTTCTTTAATTTAATGGCTTTTTTAATGACTAGAAGTCTGGTCATTACATTCTGTGTAAAAAGTGTAAGTGGTTCATTCAGTGAGAAATGCTGCACTGGAGACTCATTGGAATCAGTATCCTAGTTTGCTTCAGTGCGTAAATATTAAACCACATGACATCCTCCTTTTAGAGAGACTAGTGACTATAGATGTGAAGTAGTCTCAACCTCATGTCTTAAGACAGTGTTTCCCAACACTGTCACCCGGGACTCTAAGCCAGTCCACATTTTTGCTCCATCAAAGCTCCTAGCCAATCTAGAACACCGAAACCCCGGTACGGGTGCGTTACAAGCTGGGTGAGAGCAAAAATGTGGACAGTCTGGGGGTCCCCAAGGACTGAACTGGGTAACACTGCCTAAGAACTTAAGCAAAGATTTTTTTTCATGTTCAGTAGCCTTATGGTGTTTAATATGATGGAGGTATACAATTTTTTGGTGATTTGGAAACACTGTTACACGTACAGAATTCTGCTGTAGATGTGTATACTCTATTGTATTTTCTGAAATATGGTTGCTTTTTTAGACTAATAGTAATATGTGGGATGCTTATTAAATTATGCATTTCATACATTTAGCTATTTTCCTTTCAGTAATTGACACTTGAAAAACATTACAAGTACATATAAGTGCTCCATCCAAAAAGTGTAACTAATATTTATTTTTTCTGAATATGATAAAATAGTTATTTGTGGATTGTATGTGTGCTCAGCTGCTGTAAGATACCTCAATCTGTTACGTCTATTTACGCTACATCATCCTCTTAACATTTTTGTAATATGACGATCATATTTTCTCACAGGATCACCAGATTCCTATGTTTCTGGCATGGAAATGTGTGAATTTCTTGCATTGTTTTGCTGTGGTTACTTACAAGAGCTGCTCAGCACCGAACAAAGTACTTCACGATTAATTAAAGCATAAGTTAAAACAACTGTTGAGATGTTCTTCCTGTGAATTGCTTTATTAGTACACAGGTGCCAGTATTTTTTCTTTTTTTAACGCACACAAACAAATTAATTCTATCACACCTCAGTGAATTTAATGCGGCTCTTGTTCGACATTAGCAAAAATGCTTAGCAGTTGAATAAAAATGTGGTTTTCCTTATACAGGATAAAGATAGGCACTAATAACAGATTGTCCCCCATGAGTTTGTGGAGTTTGATATGAAGTATTCTATTAAAAAGATATGTAATTGTGTGGAAAACCTGCGAAGTACCTTAGATCAGAGTTTCTCGAACCAGTGACCGTTGGTCCACGTTTTTGCTCCCTCCCAGCCCCCAGTATGACTGTCTGGCAGGGTGCTGGGAGGGAGCAAAAACCTGGCCCGAGAATCACTGCTTTAGATAATATTTAATTGCTTCATTGATATGTAAACTGCTACTTCATCTTCACTATTTTCGCCCTACAAAGTAAAACTACGGCCTTGAGTGACCTCTGCTGGTAAGAATAAAAATGCGCAAACACCGAGGTTAAAAATCACTAGAATAGCGTTATTGCCACAAATTCACTAATATGGGCTAAAGCATTGGGACACCTGGCTATTACACACACACCCACAAACTTTTATGACATCCCATTCTAAATTCATAGGCATCAATATAGAGCTGGTCCCCCCATGGCAGCTATAACAGCGGCCACACTTCTGGGAAGGCTTTAAATAAGATTCTGGAGTGTGTTTGTGGGAATTTTTGCCCACTCATACAGAAGAGCATTTGTGAGGTCAGGCACTGATGTTGGTTGGGAAAGCCTGGCTCACAATCTCCATACTTGTTCATTCCAAAGATGTTTGATGGGGTTGAGGTCAGGGTTCTGCGCGGGCCAGTCAAATTCTTTATGTCTATGTCTTTATGGGCCACAAAAGAAAAGAAAATCACGGGGGTCGGTAAAGTACTGAAATGCGATGCTTTGCATATTTCGTCTTGACCACACAATTTTTTAAATTTCTATGGGAAAATCCCTAATCCCAATCACAACATCCTTAACCCCTACCCAGCCCTAAGCTTGCCTATAAGTAACCAACCAAAAATACAATACTTTTGGAATTTTTACTTTTTTGATTGCATTCAAAGATTTTTATAGAATGAAATCAGAAAAGTGGCGACCGTAAAAAAGGTCTATTTACGTTTTTTGAGAATTTGCTCCTCACAAGTATAGCTAAATCCTGTACACACGCATACATATATACTGAATAAATCTTTACACATTTTACACATGCCAGCAGATACATAAACTGACATACTGACTTAATGCAATGAAACAGTGATAAACATGACTTGGCTTGAGGCATGGAGCACTTCTGAAAAAGGTGATTCTATTTATTTATTTTAACCTTGTGTATTATAACTATAACCACAATATACTAGCAACAAGCCAGAAACAATTTCATTTATTTTTAGAATGTGATAACAACATACATGTAAAAATATACAGTAACATGCTTACTATGTGTTAATGGTAATGCCAATAAGCATTAGATTCAGGGTGGATCTGAATAATTTTTGATTCAATGTGAATATTAAAATTTTAATTATATCATTTGAAAAATTAAGTCCATGAAATACAAACCTGCTAAAACCTAAATTTAATTATTTTTTATGTTTATATGCTCTGACAAACCATTAGAAACAAGCCAGAAATAATTTCATTCATCTTAAGAATGTCATAACATGCATTTCTTGGTGACACGTTTAACCATAAGACAATGAGAAGTAGATAAGATACATGCTTTGATATCATCGACACGTTATCGTCCCCTCTGGCTAACCTGTCCAGCACAGCACACTGATCATTGTAGCTCAGTCAGTGCAGCTCCCTGTAACCCTAACTGTAACCCTGCTGTGGCAAGTCTGTGTCTCAAACCCCTGCTGAAATGACATGTGTCCTTCAGCATGAGTTGCTTGGGAAAACATAAGTGTGATACAAATGTGAGGTCTAGCTTTCTATTGTAATCAGTGCCAGTCACCCCATTAGAACTAAATGTCTAAGCGATTCAGGAACACATAACCCTAATTAGCATCTTCTTAAAAGCAACATTTAAAATCACCTTCAGCTCAAATTGTATAGATATACTACATGTGAAAATAATTACAATAAATTAATCACATTTATAAAAACAGACGTGTTCAAAGCTGTATGTTTGCTGTATTGAATTCTACCCACTCTAAATTAGGTGCTCTAATGAACGTACAGGGTGGCTAACTTTAAGAAAAGTATACAAACAGCACATCTACCTAAGAAATTAAGCCACATAATGCATTATCCAAAATGCTCCAAAACCTACCTTCTCTTAGAGCATTTGCAGATTCTTGTGCGTATAGATCTGAGATTGATGCCGTAAATTATGGGATTAATAATAGGAGGGTTGATTAAAAATGCCACAGAAATAAAGCTGTTAAACCACTGTGGAATGTTTTTACCACTAAATGCATCGAGGCATGTGAAGAACACATAATTAATACAGCTTATTAAATGAGGAAGACAAGTTTGCATGAACTTAGACTGCTTTTCTTTTGATTTCCTGCAGGCAGAAATTATTTTACCATAGGAATAGATGATAAATGCAGCCATTAATAAATATATACTTCCAAATGTTCCATTGAATGCAAGTCTCACATTATCATGTGTGCAGGACGAAACAGTTATTTTGCAATACAGAGTGCTGACATATAACCCACAGTAAGGGACCGTAATATTCAGGATAATAGAACTTAGAACTGAGCAGAACGGAAGCACCCAAATAACAATTAAGAGCTTTCCTGTAGTCCCAGGTGTCATTATAGTGCTGTAATGCAATGGTCTGCATATTGCCACATACCTGTCGATTGCCATCACTGTTAAGTTGGTAAACTCACATAAGGCATATGAGAAGATGACAAAGGTCTGAAGTAAACATCCACTGTAGGAAATCAAATTAGT
>JAODKM010000037.1:7945099-7957689 GCA_026780845.1 Petrocephalus sullivani | reverse complement strand
TGTGTCTACAGGCTCCCCAAGAGGAACCTCAGCCTCTCTGATGCTGGGACTTACTACTGCGCTGTGGCCATGTGTGGTCAGATGCTGTTTGGGAACGGGACACAGCTGGACATAATGGGTAATACAGAGTGTGGAGAGTATATCTGCTTCAATACACAGTTTCATGTTGCTTATATTGCTATTAAGACATGAATTTACTTCTTCTACTCTTATCATATAATGTAAATTTTAATTTTAATAAAGTGCATATGCGCTTAAATTTCATTACACAAATGTTAATGGCAACATTATTAAAAATATATGTATAAATTGTCAAAAGTATACACCTAATTGACTACTTATTAAATAAGTACTTTAATTTCTTATACATTTTATCTTTAACTAATGTAACCTAACCAAATGGGAAATGTGTTTCTATATCATTATGCTGAAACCTATTTCTGTGTTACAGGCTCTCAGAACCTGCTGGATCCTCTTCACTCTGGCTTGCTGATAGTTTTATCTTGCAGCATTATTCTGAATATTGCCCTCATTTATAGAAGATGTAAAAAGACCTGTACACACCATGCAGGTATATTATCTAGCTTTATAATAAAAATAGATTTAAACAAAGACCCGTGTGCTTAAAACAATTTATAATCGTTTTAGAGTAGATACGATTTTTGTATTAACACCGCTCCTGCGGATAGCCTCTAAAAACACCTTATTGAATCTTAACTTATGGATTTACACAATTTGTTCTGTATTTAAAATCTTTTCCGGAATATTTTAAAACATAAAAACATGTTGCGATAATGTGTATATTATATAATATTTTGCTACCAAACTTGAAATATTTTGAAATAACATATACATATAATATACATTAAAGAATCTACATGTATCCTAACACATACACTTAAATTGACAAATTTTTTACTGATTTTGTGACAAAAAGGACTGTACATTTTATTGGAATGTTATCCAACCACCAAATTTATATACTATGCAAAAATATATAATAATAATAATAATAATATGCATTATACATTTTAAACAGAACAGGACAACAGTGGTGTGTTAAATGGGGAATGGTCACGCAAACAGGTATGTAAAAAATTCAAATCAGTAAATATTCCATACGATTTCATTCTTAAGATCAGGAGTGCATTCTGTGCAACTGACTCGAGTAATAGCAAACCAATTTGATCCATCCTATTCTGAGATGTTTGTCTCCATAGTGCTATGAGGAGGACATGCTGAATTACGCTGCCCTGAACCTTAAGAAGCCAAAAGCCAGAAGACAGAAGAAAGACGGGAATAATGACACTCTGTATTCTGACCTCCGCTACAGAGAGTCTGCATAAAAATGCTCCTCATTCCTAATGTTCAGAGGGAGAGCAGGGGAAGCAGTGCTTCTGAGACTGGATCACGGGGTCTTACGTAGCACCAGTGGTGAGGTTGCTGTCACCGTGTTTGTGTTTTGGGCTGTTTTTTGTTGGAAGTGCATCATGTTCAGGCCAGACTAGGGGCTGAGGGAGGGGCAGAGGGGAGCCACAGGGATTATTTGTTAATGGCATCGGGGAAAAGTAGCTTTAATGCTGTGGAAAGGCTTAGTTGTTGCAATCAGTTCTTTGATGTCACACATGCTTACTTGTCTTCCCTTGTATATCATGGTGATAGTTTGGGGCAAGTAGACCGGGACAGGTCGAACATATTAAATACACAAAACAAATAAATGTTAAAACTTCATGGGAAGAGCTATGAATTAAACTTGACATCCAAGGGCAGAGGGGCAGCCATCATAGTAAACAAATCCTTAGCATTTGTTCACAAGCAAACATATGATTTTCAACATGTGGAGAGGTAAATTTAGTCCTGGTAACTTTAGTCAGTTTATTCGGTCCATACTTTGAAAATCCAAATTAGTTTCAAACTATGTTATAGAATGATTGGACTGATCTGGTACAATCTCATATCATAACTGTGTTCATATGTCATTTTAGACACTTTACCTTTTTGACTAACACTGCATCAGTTTGTAGAAATGAATACATTTTGGACCACTAAATACTGTAGCTGCAGGACATTCCATTCAGCCAAAAGACATTATTCTTCTTTTTTAACATTTCTTAAGTCAAATTATAGAAATTGTTTGCCTTTCGTTTGAAAACTCCTACATTGAAAGTGTTTGGCATGTTAATAATAAGAAGCCAGGGAAAGAAGTCACTGGGAAAAACTGCAAAAACTGTCTCTTCAGTTTCATGAGCGATAATAAAGGCAGGAAGAGGAGAGGAGAGGAGAGATTCACTGCATCCTAATTAAGGAAAGGTGACACAGACAAGATTTTTAAGGCAGTTAAATGCATTTATTGTTATTTTTATCAGATGGAACAGTATTTTAAGTATTTTTTGTTCCCTTAAATGGAATTGCAATGTATACATGTCTGTTATGAAAATGTAAAAATCAAAAAAAAATTTCATCATATATATTTTTTTGGAGTATATGCTTATATATATTATATTCTTGTCTCATTAATAATGATATTGATAATTAAAAAAGAGATGTTCTGTTTTTGATGCCTGTCCTGTTATTTTTCCTAATTTTTTACTAAACCAAATGCTGCTTGCATCTGACGTATTTTTATTTATGTAGCACTTTTCCGAACCTCAAAGACACGTACACAGGATATGATGTGATTAAATTTCATGCAGTACTAACAACTGACAGGAATAGTGGGCTTTGCTAGGAAACTTACATACAAGACTGATATTTAGTCAATTCTACAGAATGACTGTAATACTGTAATATGTTCCACAACAGAGACTGAAAAATTGACACACCACATATTAATGAGGCACTGCTGTCTTAGCTGGAATTGTGTGAATCAGAAGAATAGATAGTCAGTCTGTTGTTAGGGACACTACTGTGGGAAACACCGCTGCTCCTGTGTTTGCTGTGTTTTGGCTTTGATAGCCAATCTAGCTCAGAACTTGATAGTCAGCTGCACAACTTCCAGTCTGTAGGCAGACTCTGTGCCTCTAGTTATGAGGCTGATCACTGTAGTGTCACCTACAAATACTAGGATCTCCACAGGCTGCTTTCTGGAGCAGCAATGATTTGTGTAGCGACTGAAGAGAAGGAGGAGAGCACTCAGCCTGGAGGAGCTCAGTGCTGAGGGTCACCGTGTCTGATGTGTGCTTTCCCAGGCTGTCCCCAGAACTCTGGTGCTGGTGTCTGCCCTGTTGAGATGCTATAATATAAAGTGCAGGGCCACGCTGACCATGCTGTCACTCTATAACCAAAATGCATGGGGTCCAGCAGCCTGTGATGGTGCTCCGATAGGCTAGGACCAGGCATTCAGACATGACCACAGAGGTCAAGATAACTGGCCTATTGGCATTAAGTCTCAAAGAATGGATACCCTAGTAGATTCAGGGGGCTCAGCACTTCGCAGGGGCCCCTGAATACAAAAAATCAATATATAATGGCTTATGGGGACCCACAAGGCCCCCAAACTCAAGATGGCATTGTTGGAGGGGGCAGAATTTTAAGCTACGCCCATTCCTGCGACCCTTGTGTTTTGGAGACTGGGATGGTGATGGAGGCGTTAAAGCATGAAGGAACAGCAGATGTACATCTATTAAAGCTGTTCATTAAGAATCAAAATGATCTCCCAGCAATGCCACCCCCGATTAGCTTTCTGTCATCATGGGCCCAGCCCCCAGCCATTTGTTTCAGGTAGCCAACAGCCTGAGTGTGTTCTTCCTGTGTTGTGCAAGGAAGAATGTAAAAAGCTGAATTCTTTACAGCAGTGCAGGTAGCAGATATCACCACTGACATTGGTATCCTTCTCAATGTCTTAAATAATCTTGTAGATAAAAATTAATGCATCAATAAAGTCAGTAAATCAGTGGAACATTTTCTTTCTGCTGCTGCTTAAATGTGTCTTTGATGCTGCAGTCAGTAATTTTTCACTAGCAGTCTCACCTCTGCACTTTACAGGAAGACTGACCGACTGAGAGTAAGCTGTTTGTGTCACACGTTTCAATGACACAAACCACACGACCATCAGGTCCCCAGCTCAGCCCCTCTGCCTCACTAGAAAAACCACAAAGGGTGTTTTTCATTTAAAAAGGGGTGAGATGTTATTGACAGCATGCAGTCATCGAAAAAACTTCAAATTCAAAGCTAAAAACCAGCATGTCCAGGATGCCAATAATAAATCTTAGTCAATATCAACACAGTTCGGTTGCAATGCGATCATGTAGAATTTGCCAAATTAAATGAAAATCAATGCATTTTATACAGACAAGGCTTCATCTTCATCTTTCAGCCAAAATCATGCAGGAAAATCTGTGCATCTAAATGCATCTATTTGGTCGGAATGGCATCCCATGCAGGTTGGTCTCTGCCTGTGCTCTGTGCTTCCAGGGACAGCCTCCCCCTACCCGGACGAGAATAAGCAGTTGTTGAATAAATGAATGAAAGAAGATAAAAATACAAAAGTCATTCTTTCTGTCTAAAAGGTCAGCAGACTAACCTCTGATTACGGCATCAAATATCTGATATCTGATAAGTGGGAAAACTTGTTTAATGTCTTGCTTGGTGGTGATCTGCTTCCGAAAGATAAACTACAAAGCGCACACAAGGTTATTTCTCATTGGCCAGTCAAATGCAGAAAGCTGTGTCATTACCGTAAAGTAGGGCTCAACACAGTGACTGTACCTGCTATGTAGTGTAGATTACAAGCCAGGCTGCAAACCTACTCATCTATGTGTCTTGTGGTGTTTAATGAAATTTTACATGATTCAGTTTCCTTTGCACTTGTATTAAACAGTGTATCATTAAAGCTCTGAGATGCTGGCTCGAGAGTAGCATGGTCACTCAATGGTTAGCACTGTAGCCTCATGCATGAATATGTAACATTAAATGTAAAATTGGCCAGAGGGGCTCAAGGTGACATTTTGTCAGGGGACCCAGAATTTCTAGCTACACCCCTGTGTTACTCCGTTTTTTTGTTCCAGCTATCAACAACCATGGAGTTACTGTATCTCCACCTGGTGGTCAAGACCTAAGACAAAATATGCAAAACTATCTATCCATCCATCCATTTCCTGAAACCATCACAGGGGTCCAGAGGGCACAGTTATGGGCAATTTGACAACTCCAATTAACCTCAGTTTTTAGACTGGGGGGGGGGGGGCACATGACGACACAGGGAGAACATGCAAACTCCACACACGGAACCTGGGTGGAGACCTGAACCCCAGTCCCAGAGGTGTGAGGTAATAATGCCAACTACTGCACCACCATGCCAGCCCAATGTGTAACCAACATGTTCTAAAATCCAAATACAGAGTTAGCAGGTGTCATGAATTCTGAGAATTGCCAGTTAATTACTGAAAACGATCTATCAGTACAGGATGAGTTATATACCAGATGCTCAATCCACACCCAGGGGCTAGATGACTGGAGCATGGTGTAACAATCTGTCACATCAAACTGACAATCTGACAATCAGGGGGGTATTCTCCGTATGTGGATTATTTGTTTAGCCGGATGAGATTGTTGACGATTTGGCATGATCCTAGATCTGTCGGTTCTTCAGTGGCACACCGGCACTCCGGTCAGGCGATCACCACGAAGATCTGGAAGTAGGCAATTGCCTGGAAGATAAATAGAGGAACATTTTACCGCGTATGTATTTCTCACCATGTTAGACCTGGTTTTTGAATTCCAGCCCTCAAGATCCTCAGAGCGTTGCACTTCTTGTCTCCCTTCGCACCGGGCAGACAGCTGAGTGGGCCTCAGCCATCATCCATTCCGGATCTGACATAGGTCACTCTTACCCAGAATTCACACACCAACTCCGCACTACATTTTTCCATCCGGATAGTGAGGTGGAGACTAATTCAAGGTTGTACCATCTGCAGCAGGGAGGCTTGTCCGTGAGTCGATACACTGCGGTTTTTCGTACCCTTGCAGTGCAAACCACCTGGTATGATTCTGCTCTCTGGACGGCCTATTACAAGGGGCTGGGTCCCCGTATCCGGGATGAGCTTGCCAGACATGAGCTCCCCACCATTTTAGAGGGCCTTATCCAACTGGCCCTTTATAGAGACCAGCAAATGATCTCACATCTAAGGCCAGCTCCCCGTACCCTGCTGCCTGCCTCATTTCACCATTCGCCAGCACCTCCTCCACCACCTGCTGGCGTCTTCTCTACACCTCGACCCGTGGACTGCTCAGGAGCAGGGGAACCCATGCAGTTAGGGCGCGCCTCCCTCACCACTGTGGAGAGGGAGAGACGCTATAGGGAGGGCCTCTGTGCCTCTCCCAATCATCACCGCGCCGTGTGCCCTCTCTGTCCGGGAAATGGCCAGACTCGGTGAGTTCTGAAAAGAGCTCACTGGGTCCTTTTTCTCTTTATCTCTCTTCTCTACCTCTACGGCTGTGTCCCACCTCTCAGTTCAGGTATACGTCCAGTGTGGTCACAAACGGGTCCGGAACCCAGCTTTTATTGATTCAGGGGCCGCAGGGAACTTTCTTGACCAGACTTATGCCAAACAACTGGGGAGGGGGGGGGGGCAATGACCTGTCACAACAGGCAAATGCACATGGAATGCATGTGAAATCAAATTAACTCATCAGTGCCAAACATACAAATAGGCTGAAAATGTAATGTGCTGGAGAGAGACACTATGGCAAGTGGAAGGAGGAGGAAGCAGATCAGCAGAGATGAGGTGCAGTGGTTCCTGGAACTCTCCCCGGGTAGCACCCTAGTCTTGGGAACCCTAATTTCGTGTAACCCTAAGTCCTGGAAGGTAGCGGTTCCTGGAACTCCAAGCCGGGCTAGAGTGCACCTTCCCCGTGGTGGAGTTCCATGGGGGTCCCGGTGGTAGGTAACCCTAAACTCCACAGCCTAAGTCCCATTGGTAACCCTAAGTCCCAGGCACGGGTGGTTCCTGGAACCTTACCCGACATTGGGTGCACCTTTTCTGGGGTAGAGTTCCACGGAGGTCCCAGTGGTAGGTAACCCTATGCTGCACAGCCTAAGTCCCATTGGTAATCCTAAGTCCCAGGTACCGGCGGTTCCTTGAACCCCAAGCCGGCTTTGGGTGCACCTTTTCCGGGGTAGAGTTCCATGGAGGTCCCAGTGGTAGGTAGCTATATTTTGTCACATACTTTCATCATCCTGGATGGGAAGTTGGGATGTGCTCTGCTTCGGCTGCTCATCCATTGAAGATCCGGAATTTCTCTGTCAAGTCCGGGAATTCCATCATGTAGTGTCAAACCTTGTGAAGTTTCCGGAATCTCATCAGCGATTCTAGAAGTTTCCGATCGCGATATTAAAGAAATAGCAATGCAACTCAAAAAGCAAATAGCAAAGCAACTCGATTGTAAATGTACACGTAACCTACGCGCCTGCACCTTGTCACATTCATTAGTCAACTAAGCATTTCTCTAAGCTACGAGACGTACTTTTGAAGACGAAACTGTACTGTCGCAAAGGTTTTACAGCATTTACTGTAAACTTACAGTAATTTACTTACTGTAAATTTGAAGCACAGGCTGTACTCCTCTTGCTGCGCTGTTTCATGTGGTTCTACGAGCGGGAAAAGCACCACTTTTATACTGTCCCGCCCAATGAATGCCACTGGTTCATCAACGAACTGACGAAATGTCATGCGCCGGCTGAGGTGCAAATCCGTAATTTCATCATTGTCAGCTTGTTACGAAGTGTAATTTCTGGCCCTCTGCATTTCCAGAAATCCATCGAAATTATTCCGTGACGAGTTCAGTCACGATACTGTACATGCTTCATCATGCATGTCCCAAGTATGACCACATCAAATTTCAGGCCTGTGGCTTGCAGGGGTTGGCCGCAAGAAGTCTTTAGGTTCTCCTTAGGCCTTAACCAGACTAGGCCTCCATTGACTTGCATTGCCTATCTTAATGCATTCAAAAAATCATTAAAATTATTCTGTGTGGTTTTCAGTGATGGACCTCTGCAGGCTTGCTCATAAGTGTGTTTAGCTTCTCTCCACCAAATTTCAGACCTGTGGCTGATGGGGCTAGGCCTGCAGGGGCTCTCAGGCTTTCTGAGGCTTACTTGGGGTCAGTCCTGAAGGTCAAAGTTTGAACTGTCCGTTCAATGTCAAGGAGGCAGAATTTTAATGGACATGTATGGGGGCCGGCTGTCTAGTTTCAGGAACTATTTGAACCATCTTCCTACGTGGTTCCTGTGTCGAGTTATGGCCTGGCAAAGACACTGGGGGGTGCCTCCATTCATAACATAGGCGACCTTGATAATTTAAAAAAATCGTCAAAATTCCTGTGTGAGGGCCACACTCATGATACTTGTTCACTAGTGTCCCTAGTTTATGTGTGGCAAATTTCAGACCTGTACCTCCACCCTAGCCAGAGCTATGGGCCCCATTCACTTCCCATTCAAAAAAATAATATCGAAAAAAATGTGAAAATCACCACACACACTCGTGAAACTTTGCAGGTGTGTTCTGGGGAGTCCCTAGATTGCATGTACCAAATTTCAGACCTCTAGCACCAGTGGAACCCTAACCCTAATCAATTGCTCTCAGAACACAGCAGTGTGGTCTTGCGGGCTAAGACTCTTACAGGGCTTTTTTCCTGTGAGGGTTAGTGTTATTAGGGTTAGGGTTACTATTTTACACATGGGAAAGGTGGTTAGGGTTAGTAGGCTTAGCGGTTCTGGATTTTACACGTGGGAAAGGTGGTTAGGGTTCGTAGGCTTAGCGGATCCAGATTTTACACGTGGTAAATCCGGCCCCTACTGTTGGCCTCAGCGGGTCCGGATTTTACACGTGGGAAATCTGGCCCCTACTGCTGGCCTCAGCGGGTCCGGATTTTACACGTGGGAAATCCGGCCCCTACTGTTGGCCTCAGTGGATCCGGATTTTACACGTGGGAAATCTGGCCCCTACTGTTGGCCTTAGCAGATCCAGATTTTACATGTGTGAAATCCGGCCCCTACTGGAAGTTTGGGTTATGGAAGGTAGTGGGTGGTTCCTGGAACCCCAAGCCGGGCTCCTGGTACCTTTGCTTGGGTTGGAGTGCACCTTCCCCAGGGTGGAGTTCCATGGAGTTCCATGGAGGTCCCGCTGGTAGGTAACCCTAAGCTCCAGAGCCCAAGTCCCATTGGTAACCCTAAGTCCCAGGGACCCAGGTTCCCATTTTACCCCAAGTGCCTGGGTGGGAGAGGAGTGCTGGACCGGTGGTTGATGGTAGAGGTTACCGGGAGGTTCCTGGATCAGGCATTGAAGTTACTTTACCATTGGAGCATGGGGAGAGGAATACAAGTGTAAATTCAAGCATTGAAAACTGGTACTTTCAATTTAAAGCATGATATATTGGAGATGCATGTGTAAATTCAGGCATTGGAATCTGGTACTCCTGATTGGAGCATGATACGGGAAATGCAAGCGTAAAATCGGGCAAAGATTCAGAATTCCTAGCAATTCAGGCGGGGAACGTGTAAATTCTGGCATGGGAACACATGCGCCACCTGGTGTACAAAATTGTCAAGACATGGTGTAAAAGCCGGATAACCTATAAAATAGTTTTTGGACTACATTGAAAATCCCATAGGGAATCCACAAAATACATAATGAAGTCCATAAAATTCTGGGTAAGCCAAGGTTTACACAATTCCTATACATTTCAAGATGGAAAATCCGGATTTGTTAGATGATATTGAGGCATATACCAGCAACCCCTTTTTCCCATGAAACATGAGGGACCGATCCTCCCACATACCACCTCTCCTGGTCCAGTGCTAAGAGAGCAGACATAACAGCTCTGTCTTCTGCCACATAGAGATAATCAAGCACAACACTCTCGACTGGTCTCCTCTCTCTCTCAAACTCTCTTATCCACGCTGCCCCCCCTTTTGAAGGACTTCAGCAGTGCAATGCAGTCCCTGTCCCAGTCAAGGCATACCTTCCATTTCTGATGGACATAACTATCCCAGCCCGTCAGGCTCGTCGTCCTCATCCTCCCATTAGTTGTCACCCTCTTCCGCCTCGTCCTGGGAAACTTCTTCCCGTCTCATAGGAGCCTGTGGTCTCAGTCCTGCTGCCCCCCCCCCCCTCTTCGGCTGCAGTGGGCTCAGCTCTTTCCTGCGGGGAAGGGTTATACACAGGTCCCGGGGGCGGTGGTAGAGGAGGGGACACTTCAGGCAAACCCGGATACAGAAGATCTGCATTGGGCTTCCTTCTCTATGGGCTTCCTTCTCTTTTCAGAATCTGCACCAGGCGAAGGGACAGCAGCAGTCGGATCGCCCCCCCCCCCCTTTTAGTCCCTGCTAACCATCACACTTGCTTCCTTGTCTCTCACCTGCTCCACTCTAGTCTGCAACCCCCTGCAGGCCCTCACTAAGGACACTGTCTTCCACTGATAAAAATATTCTAGTCTGTACATTGTCTTACTACAACCACAACATCCCCTATTACTCTCCAGTATTTTCTGACAATCCTCCAATTCCCCCAAATTTAAAGTGCCATCCACCCCAGTCTGATAATTCCATTTTTTACAGGTCCTCTTTAACCCCAGTCCTGTTGCTTGTTCTGCTGTCTGTCTTAGGGATGGTTTTTCCAGTAGGGGTCCCTGCCCTACGTTTTGTTCCTGTGACATGCCCTCAGGGTCACACGCCAGTGGCCTTATGTATAAACGGTGCGTACACAAAAAATGTTGAGCATGCCCATTTCCACACTCACTTCGAGATGTATAAAAACTAAACTTGGCGTACCGCTACGCATATTCTCAGGGCAACCCCAGACAAGTCCAAAATATTCCAACTACCATGGCTGGTCTTGTATTATTAGAAGACATCGCAAATGGAAGAATTAGAAGAGAGCGCGTATTTAGGGATCATAGTGATCTCTTGGCTCATGATGATGACTGGCTTCTAAGTCGATTTAGATTCCCAAGAGCTGTGTGCTGGACTGGGGCCAGCTTTACAAAGGCTTTGAGAAATTGCGCTTTACCAGTTCTTTTACAAGTTCTGTCCACCGTTGCATTTTTAGCCACAGGAGTTTTTCAACTTGAACTTGTGGAAGGACCGGTTATTTCTCAGTCATCACTGAGTCGAGCCATGACAGCTCTAGGGGATGGTATAAACTACTTGTCATCCAGATATAATTTTTCCTTACACTGTGGTTGAACAGGTAAACATTAATGTGTAATTCACAGCATTGTCCGATTTTGGAAAATGTAATAGGAGCGATTTGACAATGAATTTGCGTATGTAAATGGAAACAATCTTCACCATTTAAAGTGCAAGTTATCTGTGATGCGAAAATCCGTCTCATTAATGTTGTGGCAGGATGGCCTGGCTCAACCCATCAATCATTCATTCTCAGAAATAGTACTGTTGGGAAGAAACTTGATGCGTGATGGTTTGTGGTGCGTGATGGCTGGCTTCTCAATAAGAAGTCATTTTCTATTTTAGGATCAAAATTGTAGGTGTTGTGTATGATGTAACCATTTGACAGTTCCTTAGAGGACAGTGGGTACCCACTGAAGACGTGGCTTCTCACCCTTCTACCCCTATCGCAAACCCACAGACTGAACAAGAGTGACATTATAACAGTGTTTGTTCTCGGGCGGTGGTATTGCGTACTATAGGGCAGCTCATCCATGCTGATGATGCTGAGACCCCCTCACCCGCACTGAGGTAGAAGTCTCCCCTCACCCGCTGGCAAAATTGCTGCTATGCTGCTATGCTATGAGTAACTCGCTACTCAAAGGGAGTGTGCCCCGCAATTCCGCTACCTCTTCCAGTGGTGTTGAACTGCAACTCGCTTTTTTACGTCAACTTTAATATCCGACCATTTTTATTTTATTTTTTTTATTACTGTGCGACTTTCCTGAATTACATTTTTAAGTGCCTCAGCCACGTTGTGCCACTCTTTCTTTTGTTGCTGATGCCACTATTTAAACCGCCAGATAACAATTTTTTTCTTTCCTCAATTTCGTTAAGATGAGATGATGATGATGAGATGAGATGAGATGAGAACCATTTATTGCCATTGCAATACACCATTGTCACTGATCACAAGTACCAGTGAAATTATTTGGCCATCAACCCGACCATACATATACACAGACATCACAATGTGGGAGACAGGTCAGGAAGACGAGGGATGTAAGAAGAACAGAGAAAACGGAGTTACATCGGGAATGAGGAGGTGATAAAAAAGCAGCTTCCAGACTCTTCTTCAAACGTGCCTTGGCCATTGTTTTTAACGAAACCCAGATCGAAGGGGATCTTTATATTGATTTGCATATTTAAATATGTATAATTATAGGAGGAGTCGGGGCGTAATGGTGGGCTCGTGCACATCCGTAACATTTCGCACTGAATGGAATGTACGAAGGGAAAGAGCGTAGAACTTCGCATACACAGAGTTTTATGCATCTGGATTTTTTCTGGCGTACGCAGATTTCTGGTTTTGTCTGTATGCCATGTTTTAGTGTGAATTCCATGCACGCCATTATACACTCACCTAAAGGATTATTAGGAACACCTGTTCAATTTCTCATTAATGCAATTATCTAATCAACCAATC
>JAODKM010000037.1:7899146-7916311 GCA_026780845.1 Petrocephalus sullivani | reverse complement strand
CACAGGGGGGCGGGCGCCGGCCGCGGGGGCCGCGGGGGGGTGGGGGGGGGGAGGGGGGGGGGGGTGGGGGGGGCGGAGGGGGGGCGGGGGGGGGGGGCGGGGGGGTGGGGGGGGGGGGGTAGCACAACAGGATAAAGAGTGCAATAATGGGCAAAGCAGAAGTGCAATGATAGACACGCATTATACGCTGTTAAACACCGCTATGGAGGTGAGGCAAAGTAAATGTATATATTCAGCTATTGTTAGTAATTAGTGGATTAGTGGATGTAAAATATTTAGTTTAAATAGTTTAGCATTATGTACCTCCTGGTATTCAGCTGCCATATGGATAAAACCCAACTTATATACTGTTTACTGGTTATTAAAACCGTACCATCTCAGGCAGGTTAAGCCTGACTGTGAAGGATAACTGGACTTTAAGCGCATAACATTAATAAATCACTTGGGTGTTTGATCCCAGACCACACCGTTGTCGTCGAAGTGATCCATTTTATAGTGTGTTGAGCTGTTAGATATAACATTAGTTGAAATTAAAGATAATAATCGCGCATTGATTTACTACAGTGATTTACCTGGTGCCCCCCCCTCCTCCCCAGCTGCTAAACATGTCGCGGGAGCTAAGCGAGCTGAGAATCGCCCTGAGGGCGGCGGCGTGCTCGGAGACGCGGGCCCGGGGGGATCCCACTGCGGCGCCCACGTTCCCCACCTCCGAGGCGGCCATGCAGGCCGTGCTGGAGTGTCTGCGCAGCCACCAGCTGGCCACCGCCATCCGCCACATCCGCGAGTGCAGGTGAGCGCCCGTCCAGCTGCCCATCCGCGCCTCCCACTTCCTGTTCGTATTGCTGGGTGCCCTTCCACTCTGCATGTTCGCCCTTACAGTCCAATTTCTGCCCCCCCCAACTTCTTCGCCCATCCCCAGGAGCATGTGGCCTAACGACATCTTTGGCAGCAGCTCCGAGGACGAGGTCCAGACCCTGCTGAACATCTACTTCCGGCATCAGACCCTGGGTCAGACGGGCACCTATGCGCTGGTCGGATCCAGCCAGGACTTGTCCCAGATCTGCATCCAGCTTATGGAGCTGAACAGTGAAATCCAGGACATGGTCCGACGGGCCCGTAACTACCGAGTCGTCACGGCCTACATCCCGGACTCCAGCGCATTTGGCACGAGCCTCTGATGGGGAGCCTGGCTTGCCTTGTCCCACCTCTCCCCAGCCTCTCTGCCTCCCCCTCCGTCCAGGGGTGTCCCACAGCTCCCACTTTGCCACAGACAGGGGGCAGTCGAGGGCTTACAAAGGGGGTTCCTGCGTGGGGGTTGTGCCTACCTTACTGCGGATCTGCGCCAAGGCAGTGTGCCAGCCATGCTGGATCCCGCGCCAGGATGCTTGTGGTCAGCACCTCTGCGCCAGACGGAGGAGACACCAAAGTTTAAATATATACATATATATATGAAAAACAATGTGCTTCTGCAGACATTCACTTTTTTCGGACCGCTTCTGGGGAAACGCTTTGGTGCACCATGCATCTTTTACAGCGCCACACGAAGGCCACACTAAGGGTCCCAGCTCGGCTCTTTGAATGTTTGGAGAAATAGGTGACTGGTCTGGTTACATCAGACTTTATATATATATATATATATATATTTATGTGTATATGTTTTATAGCTCAGCTATTGTTACGAGCCTGCAGTCATGAACCTGTCTGGCAGCAAAACACTGTCCATCATACACTGTAGCGCGTCAACTTGTGCATAAACACATGTAGCTACTTTCCAATTCACCAAACTCCAACACTGAAGCTACCGTTTCTGTGAGCTAGGTGCCGTCTGACATCGGAGCGATTTAAGTGATCCTGTCTGTCATGCTGTTGTCCTACTGTTATTACTGCTTTTAGAATTGCTATTTATATTGAGAAACAAATGTCAGACTTAAGGTTTTTACAGAATAAAATTAATGTCAATGCTGCCATGCATGTACACTGTACGAACAGTGAGTCCTGTCACAGATATTTATTAAACTTGTAGCTCTGTTGAAAGATGCATCTGTATATAAGAGTGTAGCTCAGGTTTATTTCAAATTTCAAACCATATACCAACCTATACCATAGGACGTCTACACATGTAAAAAAAAAATAATACAAGCATTTTTACTTCCATGAAATTTTTCCTTCTTGTAAATACTTTTTCAGCTAAAAAGTGATTTGAATGGACTGTACACACATCTTCCCCATACGGCAGTCTGAAATAGCATTGCTGTTTTAGTGTTGATCTCCATGCCAGTGTTTCTGTTCGGTATAAAGGCCTTCTTGGACAGCAGTGTGTACAGTTGTTTTCATTCCAGCATCGTCCTTTAGGTTGACCTGCTCAAACTCCACACCCTTATATTTGCAGCATCTACAATAAAGCCTAGAATTAATCCTAGTGCTTCCGCCTGTAACCTTCAGCCAAGAATGAGGAAGCACATTAAGGGCTTTAAGAAATGCACCAACTTAAAGCTTTTTTTTTTTTTTTTTTTTTTTTTAAAAAGAGATGCATTAAGCTGCAAGGGCACCATTAAGGCAAGATTCAGTATCCATTTACTAATTTGTTACACACTTTAGACAGTACAGCCCATTACTTGGAAGAATAATAAAGCTGGTCCATCAAGTAGCACTGAAGAGTTGAAATCTGGGGGGCATTCCAAAAGCTGGATTTCCCAGTTAGCTTGATAACTTAAGCCAAACTTGAGCTGTCCAATAGGAATGTCATGCACCCTTTCCTATTAGACAATCACATTTGACTAGTGAAATCCTGCATTGTAGAATGCCCCCCCCGATTGACAAGATGTCCCTTGTTCCCAAACATTCCATTTTAATTGAATTATGAAGTGTTCATTAGATTAGATTAGACCCTTTATTGCTATTGCAATACACCATGTCACTGGTCACAAGTACCAGTGAAAGAATTGGCCATCAACCCGACCATACATATACACAAACATCACATTACAGGGGGTGGACAGGTGGGGAAGACAGGGGATGTAGGAAGAAAAGAGAAAACAGAATTACATGGGGAAAGAGGAGGAGAATAAAAAGACAGCCCCCAGACTGTACTCCAGTAGGGAGTACAATGTAGGAACAAAAAAAACACCTCAGCAACATAAGCACATAGTCACTACACATTACAACATAAAAAGTCGTGACTTGCAACAGGGGAGGGAAATGGGGAAGTGGAGGTAGCCCAGCATAGACAGACAGCCATCCGGTCCTGCAGCTACAACAGCAGCGCTGGAGCGCTGGTCACAGACCCGCCTGTCCATGCCGAGGGTACGAAGCGGCGAAGGCGTGGGATGGGGGGAGGGTGCGGTGGGATTGGGGGAGAGGAATGCAAGAGAGCCTCGCTGCCTTGTTCTTCCAGGGGGGAGTTTTAGTTCAGCAGCGGCCTTGTCCGAGGCCCGTGCTGATTTGGGGGGAGCCAAAATTTTAGTTCGGAGAGCAGGGCTGAGAGAGTCTCTCAAAAAGACAATAGACCAGACCAGACGAGAGGAGCAAAGCAGGGAGGATAAGGGGAGGGAGAGGAGAGAAGTGCGACCGCCTCCGCTGAGAGCCAAGCACAGGGACAGGGACAGAGTGGATGGAATAGCAGTCCATCGAGGACAGACACTCACTCACACACACACACACACACACACACAGACTCACGTACCTATCTAAATGGGGACCTTACATTCATTTATATGGGAAATACTCTAATCCCATTCACAACACCCTTAACCCCAACCCAGCCCTAACCTTAACCATAAGTAACCAACCCAAAGAGAAGACTTTTGGCATGTTTAATTTTTTGATTGCATTCACAGATTTTTTATAAAATTGAGGTTATCCAAATGGGGACCTGAAAAGATGTCCCCAAAAGTAGGAAAATTTCAGGTTTTACCAAACTTTAGGGACAGCACTTTTAGGTACAGCACAAAGACAACATTATCTTGTGCGGAGGGGAGCTGAAGGCAGCATGGCTACAGACAGTCATCGCTGTGTTTTTATATGATATTTTATCAAATATGTTTAAGTTTTAGAATCTTGAATGGCCTGTGCAATGCGTGGATGTACAAAAAGTTTGATTCTTTTAAATTTGAAAACTGTTTCGACAAATTCGCTGAAAAGAACCGGTTCAAAAGAACGATTTGGAATCAGACATCACCATCATTCACTTTTATAGCTACTTTTGCGTGCAAATACAGTTTCTTGTTACGACCTTGTCATGTTATAGGTGGTGTAGTGCTGTTCGTTTGGACATGGGCACTAGTAGATGAATGGAAAAGATCTGCAGTGTGATATTACACATTGTAGCAGGACTGACTATATATACAGTGCTCACAGAAAGTTTTGGGATGCTTGCTTAATTCAGTAAAAATACTGCAATATAATAGGCTTTATAGCAAAAAAAAAAACTTTATTAATTTGTTTATAAAAATATATATTAGAAACAAGAACTTTTTTTAAGTAAAACATTCAAGCAGCAATAAATTAAAACCCAAATTACAGTAATAAAAGTTGACAAGCAGGTTGAAAAGGTTCATTGATAAGCAGCCGCATGACAAATCAAAGCTAAAGACAGCCCAACGAAATATTTAAGTGTGTGACTTTTTTTTGGGCCAGGCAAATGCAAAACAATGCAAATGGCACAGGATTCACCTGGATTTACTTATCAGAAGCTGTACAAAAAGCCTTTGCTTAGAGCTGAAACAGATATCCGTCTCAGTGCATCTACTGATGTCAGCATAGTTGAATAAAATCCAGTAAATAGCCTCTGGCCGCAAAAAAAAAACATTATTTTAATGGCCTGCAAGTGCTCAAAGGAGAATCATTTGCTTTGGTATAAAGCTATTACTCTGATATCCTATGACACAGTGCTTTAGAATGGAGGAGTATGCAAGCAGTTTATTAGAAAGACGAAGAGGCCTAATAGAATTTCGAGCAGAGCAATCTGTAATCTTGGGCGGAACAGTGGGCTGCACTCCTCACACCCCTAGGGTCACTTCTGTAATGCTGGTATGGAGTATGCATGCTTTCCCTGTGTTGCATGTACTTTCTCCTATGGTCATTATATTGTATTTACATGTAGTCAGCCAGTATCCATTACTGGTACTGCTAATCTTGCTAATTGGTAAATTAAAAAAATTAGCTTGGCTAATTAGAGGTTAGTAGATTAGCTAACCCATCTGATCGGCCTGTCAGAATGGAAAGGGAGAAGATAAATGACCACTATCCTAATGAAACTTTGCTAAGAACCCCAAAAAGGTTGGCTAGCCTTGCATGTACTACAAAAAATAGCTTATTCTGTTCAATAGCATGAAAGATGATGGTCAAAAGAGCATATACTTTTAAATGATGGGAACACCAAGTGATTTGTATCAGCATTAATGCAGACATGCATTAATGTTTCATGGCAATGCCAGACTAATGAGCTTATATGCCATACAGGCTGTACTAGGTGAGATGCTCTGCTGAAAAGTGGAGACTAATGAATCATGATTACGATCTGTAATCTCAACAGAGAACACAAAGCTCTTCTTCTGCCCACACTAATGAGATTATAACAGCACAGTAAAAGTGGCCCCAGATAATAGCCGGAACGAGGTATTCGGAATGAGTAAGCATTCCAGTGCATTGGTGCACATGGCAAATTAAACAGCTCCAGTCCTACACAAGCTATTAAGGGACATTGGGGGGGGGGGGGTTAAACCTGTGATTATTTTACTAGGGGCTGAATTTACTTAGGTAGAATTAGTGTTAATTGTTTTTAGAATTTCATAGCCTGTCGCTTTTCAGACCACAGGTGGTGGATTGTACTTGAATTGTAATGCTGTCTGTATTTCAACAGCGTATTTACTTCGATGCACCCAACCATCCTCCATAAATCCAATTTTTTTTTACCTCCTAGTGTGTCAGCAAATTCGTTGATTTTCTATATGCTTTCCTAAAGTAAAACTTCAGGCTTACCGTTTGTTTGAGATAGGAAAAGCATGTTGATACAACCTATTTCTCAAGTGTGAATGAATCTTTAAAAGCGTATTCTTATATCCATTTGTGTATTCAGCATAGAGAGTTTGGAACCCTTGCCAGGAAGCACAGAGGAGGCAGATGACAACACTGCGTGAAATGGGAGTAGTATTTCACTTATTATAATTAATTGTATCTGTTGCATGAACCGGAATAAAGTACATATATATCTAGAGTATAAAGATTATAAAAACATTATTCACCATGGCAAAATAACATTGCTACAATTTGTTGTGCTAACAGATTTTATGACTACTGAACAAAACTGTAAAGAAAAAAGAAATTAATATAAACTATGATACTTTATTGACTTCACTACAACAAATAGAACCCAAAAGTAATAAGCAAAAATTTGCAAGACTTTAAACATAGTACATACTATTTGTTACACAAATGCAATGGGTGTAGAATCAAAGAAGCGGCATACCATTTTTGTTGATTTTTATTCTGCTGAGTAAATAGATGTAGACCACAAGCGTAACAATATATATTTAAAAATGTCATAATTTTTCCTAGCATTTTCCCTAAATTCTTAATTTTCCATGAGATGTAAATTGCCCATTGTACAGTACTAAATGCTGATATTAAATGGTTTAAATTGCAAAAATGCTGCTGTTTTGTAAACACTGTGAAGATTTGCACTCTATTGCAAAACAGTATGCACATAATTACCAGTACTTTCTGACTGGTCAATAAATAAAGGGAAAGTTAATCTTCATGAGAGATTTAATGAAGTTATTTTTATCTATAAATCTAAAAGATCTCAAGAGTTTTAAAAACCTTCAAATTAATATAAAAGATTGCAATATGCAATATTGTAGGTTATTAAAAGGTTGCCTGCTGTCATTTTCCTTGTTGCAAAGAACTATTCAAAGGTGCAATATATATAGATAAGAAAAATACAAAAATATTTGTAATAATTCTACTTCAAAAAACAACAGGGAGCCTCATAACTTCCAAAGTTAAACACAGCTATGTGGGACAAATATTATAATTATAGAGAAATGAGTAAAATGTACTTAATGTGTACAGTGATAGTGTCAAGCCTCAAAAATTACTGAAAATTTCAAAATCCTTTTGAAACACAGTTGTCTTTTCCTGTGGTTGTGAAGATTATCGTTTATTGTCCTAATGAAAATGAAACTTAATATAGAACATTTACATTGTTGTATCACACAAATAGCTTTTAAAAAATGATATCTAACACCACCAGCTTGCCTAATTTTTGCACACATCTCATTATCTTTCATGAGGAACATTTTTTTTATTTTGGATCCTTATCTTCAACCGACTAATTTCCATTATTTGTCATTTTATAACATTTTGTAGAGGTGAGAGGATTGTAGAATTATTATTATAGCAATGTAAATATATGTCTCTACATGATTGTACCTTATAGACCTTAAGCATTATTTATAATTCACCTTGCAATTATTACCTATATTATTTATGTATGTATTACTGTTCATTGATTCATTATTGTCTGTTTTACCTTCGTCGGTTCATAGATTTAAAGTGCAAAAAAAAAAAAAAATCGAAACAATATTATTTAACAACCATTGTAAAATAAAAGCATGTATTACAGTAAAAACTGATCCCAGATCAGGGCTGTAGGAAGCAGCTTACTTTGACTGCTGAGCAATAAGAATCTAATGTCAAGCCATTTTAATTTTCTTTTTCGTTTAAAATTAAAAAGATGCTAACACTAACATTTTATATTGTTAATACAATAGCGTTAGAAGGGATATATTTTCATGTTATTTCTTTTTACCTTTAGTATATAAAAAAGGAGTTAGCACTGTTGCCTCACACCTCCTGGACCAGGGTTTGGGTCTCTGCCATGGTACCATGTGTGGAGTTTGCATGTCGTACCCCATCGTGGGGTTTCCTCCGGGTACTTCAGTTTCCCCCCACAATTCAGTTAACCATACTTAGGTTAATAAATGTCCCGTAGGTGTGAATGGCGTGTGAGTGTGCCCTGTGGTGGACTGGTGCTGCATCCTGGGTTGTTCCCTGCCTTGCACCTATAGCCTTAAGGATCAGCAGTTACAGAAGATGGATGGATGGATAAATAAATTAAAAATACTACTGAGGCATAAACAGAACAGGATAACAATTTCATAACTAACAACAGTATGAGTTGTGAAAAGTGAAATGAATAAAATAAGCTGCACCCATAACAAAAATAATTCTCACCAAAAGTTTTTATCTGATTATAGATACTCCATCATGTAAAAACAAGGCCACTCTTTCATTTAAATGGTAACACACAATTGTTTTCATTGCACACTATTAAGATTCATATTTCATTGCTTAGGAAACACCTATAGTCACTGATACTGAAACTGATACTCAGATATACTTACACATGCCCTTATATGCTTGCAGCACAGGAGTTCTATTTCATTGTAAATGAAACATGGTGTATTTTTTCCTGAGATTGTTTACCTCACCTGTATTAAAATGGAATAAAAAGAGAGATTGTGTTTACATTTGTTGTTTGATTTTTTTTTTCAAAATAAGAAAGTGTTTCGATGACCAAGCAGAACAGAAAAAAATCATACATTTAAAAACTAAAAATGTAAACATCTAGAACTGGCAACATAATATCTGTGAATCTAAAACGTGTGTTGATTTCTTCAAGTTGATAACATTCATTTAGTTTTACAAATAAAATTAATTTGGTAGGATTTTGCCTCACAGCTACTTTCCATCTTAAAAAATTACAAAACGATATAACACATTTTATCTTACTCCGTATGTTTCTGAATTTGACAATTGCATGCTGTAAGAAGGTGAATGTTCTACCCCAGTTTCTACCCCAAATTTCTGCTTACTGTCATCTTAGTTTTTAAGCATAGCTTTTCCACCTTACCGAAAGCCTGCTTTTCCTTCATGTTTACATTTCTGTCTGGGATGAACATGAGAATGTGAACCAAACAAAACAATGGCACCACCGTGAACCTGTTAAGGGTCTTCTGCATGGCTTCTGCTTTCCTGTAGGACACAGACAGCTCGGTGTGAAACAGCGTCACTGCACAGTACGCAGGGCCCATGTGATTATCTGTCCTTCGGGCGGGGTGAATTGGCGCCCCCTTCGTCATCTTCTTTGTCATCCTTTGCTTCTTTGAGCCTTTGACGTGCAAAGTCTTCAAAGATGATGTCGTCATCACTAGGAAAAGATTCATATGTAATGCTTTCAACTTTTCTTGCATGCACATTTCATAGAAGACATGAAATTATTCAAATATCACTGTAAAGCATGATTAACAGAATATCAAAATATATATATATCAAACCAAAAACAACAGCATAGCTGGGCCAAACCAAGATGTTTTATGAAAATAAAGTTAAAATGAACTGCATACATCACATAATGTACATTCGCTTGTTTTTAGAAGGAGGTGAATATGAAAAAGGCTTCACAATATTAATGGATCATGCAGTGCAAAATTCACAACAGCAAGGCTTAAGATATCTGCTTACTTTGTATCAAATTCTATCAGGTTTGTGTCCAACGGTGCTTCATTTTCTGGAACTGAGACAGAAATAAGGGCAACAATTGAGACACCGTGCTGAAGTGCATACAGCAGGACGAAAAAAGGAACTTTACACATATTTTATCAGCTACAAACTCTAAGACCAAACATATCAAAAGCATACACAAATAAGTGTGTTTACAATAGTCTGTCGTGAGATTTACGATATTTTATAGTTGATATTCTATGTAGACATAATTTACCAATAATTATACAGAAAAGTGCATACCGTCTTTGTAAAATTCCTCAGTCGGTTTCGGGTGCATTAATGTGAAAGGAAGTTCAACTGCCACATCGCTGAGAATAAAGCACAGTTTTACGTATGAGAAGCGAAGAATCAAAGAAAACTTAACAACAAAATCTGAGCCTTTTCACTAACTTTCAATCTACTGATCTTGGCAACAAACTAATCCCCAAGACTGGCTTTACCCATTTTAAAAAATAGAAATAACAACGGACAATTTAAATTCATACATTTTTATGCTTCAGTGCTGGGAAGTAACAGTTATTTAAAACAATTAAATAATAAGCAGAATATACATTATATAAAGTGTACAGTATTAATGTACAGTATACTGTACATTATTATTATTATGGGCCTGTTCATTTCAGTGAAAAGGCCCATATTGTTCTTCACCTGGTTAAGCATACTTTCCGAATTTGCGCATAGCCATTGAAATGAACAGAGCCGGTTTCACTGCTGCGTCGTAGGGCTTACCTACGTGACATATTGGTACACCTTCACGTACAATTCCATCACAAAGTTGAAAAAAAGATTTATTATTATTCTTCCATAAAATCTCGGTACTTAATGCGATTCATATCATAGCGTGCACCCAGGTGACCTATATGCCAAAAGGTACTCCTCAATAGTGTGAGGTGTACTTTTACTTTTGTTGACAGTTTGCTTTTCCATGGTGATGCTATCTACGATTAAACACACTAAAAATCCCATAGGAATGCATTGAGAGCTGATATTAGCATAGTTAGCATAACCCTAAGGATAACATTTTCCCATTGACTTCAATGCATTTTAGTCAAGTCATGCCTCATCACCCAACACCTCACAACCACCATCTCGACCCGCACTCATCTTTTCTTGCTTTTATCATCCCTTGTTCTTTCCCATTGACTTCAATGCATTTTAGTCAAGTTAAGTTCTTCTATTCAGCCAGTGTTCATACTACACCTCCAAGACTCACTATAATTATCTACCAACCACATAGCACCACCTTAGCGTAAAATAGCAACACCTAGCAACATCAAGTAACGCCCTAGCAACCACCTAGCAATGCCTAGCAATACCATAGCAACCACTTAGCAAGACCCTAACAACCACCAAGGAACACCCTAGCTACACCTTAGCAACCACCTAACAACACCTTAGAAACCATGTTGAAGTTCATAGCAACCACACACCAGCAAACACCATCCACTTTATTAAGAACACTGTCCCACGGTCAGTGAGCGCAACAGGCTGATCTCAAAATTTCTTCAGGATTTTTTTCCCAGTTACTATTTATTATTACTGGACCATAATATCATAAGGAAGGCTTACCTTGAAGCAAGATCTCCCAGAATTCTAAAAATTGTTAAATATGGTTAATAATATGAATGCTTAATATTTATTAAATATCAAAAAAGTATTCTCATTCAAAATTACACATTTTACCATCAACACACTGATGGACTGTGGGTGACTGGATGTTGCCATTACTATAAAATGCTATTATGTATTAACAGCTTTATACAATATTTTTAATGCTTTTGTATAATATAATATAATATAATATAATACTTTTTAATGCATACCCTCCTCGAGACACCACCAATTTCACTTTCACTTTGTAAGATACTATAATGCCCAGGATGTCTTTATTGGCTCCATCTCTTAGTCTGTAGAAGACCAAAAAGGACTCAAAATAAGCGTGCAGCCTGGATCACATTGCATAATAACTGCCAGCAGGGTTGGGGGGGACTCACAGTGTACTGGAGGCTAAATTAGTGTCTTCATGTTTAAGTTTTCCATCCAAGGCCAAACCCCTCTTTTCCCTATTGTTGGCGAGGAAGGGGGTAAGTGTGTACACTTTGCAGAATGTTGCACTTGGGGCAACTATGTCACTGTGGAAATAAAAAATGATAATGCTCACAATGGATGTAAACTTGGCAACTTGCACAGGTCATTTACAATGTCTTGGAAGTGGCTTTCGGACTTACTCTGATTCTTCTGTCGCTACAGGGCATTTGTACTGCGCAGTGTTGAACAAGCAAATGTCTGCATACTGACGCACTGTATGAACACACACACACAACCAGTGAGTGTAAAGTGATCCCGGGAAATGTTTATATTTCATAATTCTGAATCTTACTGTCACCTGAGATCTTCATCTTCTTTACAGTCTTGTTTGTGTTGTTAGTGACATGGACATTGACGTTAATTGGTTCTCCATGATAGTAAATCTAGAAAGAAAAACATTTGTCCACTGTAACAGTATAATGTGAATGTGGCATTTTTCATTATTCTGATTCTACAGGTGGTAATAGTATTAAGTAAATGATAATTATAATTCATATGCACATGCACATAGAAGAACATTATTAATGTCAGATTACTGAGAGGGACATGACTTCCACCCATAAAAAAAAAAACTGCAAACGTAATTGTAATTCTAGGTTATTTCTCACAGATGCCAGTATAAGTGAAAATGAAACAGCAACAGAGAAGAGCTGGATTAGACGAAATAGATTTTCTGGCTTAGTGATTGCCAATGGAATTTCCTTCAGATTCTGTTTCAAATGTTCAAAGTAATTTAATGTGTACATCTGCTTGAGAAGTGTTTCACCTCTTTGTCCAGCGAGGCCTCGAGGTGCAGGGGCTTGTCTGACATGAGGAACTGGCGCGTTGTCTCAGCCATGGGCTGCGGTCCGGGTTTCTCTGGAGCGTATTGGACTTTCCTTATGACGAGCCGGACAGAATTCCTGCATAGCACAGCCAATAGCAAGTTGGCATGATGAGAGTCATTGACAGTCACAGATCTTTCACCACTTTTATCATCTCTCTCTAAAATCTGCCTCTCTCGGTTTATGTGTGCTAGTTCTGTGACAAATACAGTTCTGTCTGTGCATTTTGTGAAAAATAATTTAAAATATACACTGAATATAGCTATAACCTAGTTATCAGAAATTGCTGATCGATCTCAGCACCAACGGAAATAGGTAGTTCTTTTTTTACTCATATTGTTTGCATACTTCTACCAGGGGTGCCACTAAAGATTTTGGGCCCCATGAAAGCATATTATATTGGGCCCACAACCCAGACCAATCATATTATATTCGAAATTGGCCGAAAAGGCCGCGGTCACACAGGGGCCCTTGGAATTATTCTCACTTTCTCCGCTTGACGGTGCCCCTGACTTCTACACTTCTAACGACCCGATATATATAGAACATATATATTTGTGATATACCACACATATATTTGTTCATACAGAGATGTGCAATACTCATTAAGTGACAAATAATGGCATGAGGATGTTGCTGACCTTTTGTGTATTCTCTCATCCAAATTCTCAGCACAAAAAGCTTTCACTTCAAAGTCCACACCACAGGCCTTCAAACACAACAGAGTAAAGCATATATATCAATATGTGAGAGCTAAAGCTGTATTTGTAGCCTACAATAATATATAATTTAAATATATTCTATTCTAATAAGTCCAGTTTCTATAATTTATATTACTGCCTGTTAAATATATTTGATGCATATCTTTTGTAATGTCATTCCTGTCACCTTTCCTGTGTCCTCTTGTCCAGGCTGCAGAGTGACAGAGCAGGGCAGATTTGTAGGTATCTGAAAGATAGTTGGGGGAAAGATTCAAATAATGTTAATGACAGCTTCAGCACCGAGTTAACTCGTATACTGAATGAAAGTATGTACACTCAGTTCATTAGGTTCAGCTGCTTGTTACTACAAACAGGCTGCTCCTTCAAACAGCGTAAATGTATGGCGGCAACCAACTCAGTGCACACACAGGGATGAGAGCTTCATTTACAGTTTGGCCAATATGCCTGCGCTACGTGATTTTTAGGTGGTCTGATTTTTGGTGCCCAACACGGCGGTTCTAGCACCTGTGATTCTCTGGGTTTTCACATACTACAGCTTTGATAGTTTACAGAGAGCGGTGCAATAAATACAAAACATCCAGTCAGTGGTACTTCGGAGGGAGAAAACACCTTGTTAATAGGAGAGCTCAGAGAAGAATAGCTAAACAGCAAAACAGCTCAATACAACAGTGTGTACAGCCACTCCCCAGGTTACGACGGGGTTATGTTCAATAAACCTATTGTAAAGCTAAAATGTTTATACACATATACAAATTATGTTACCTCAAACGTGAAAGGATAAGCATTCTCTCCAAGCTTTTTAATCAGGCGTTCTTGAAGACGGGTTAATGTTTTCTTTTCTTCAGGCACTGGTGGAAAGGCTTGGATGTTGTCAACAAAGAGGTCTTTTCGAAATGTAAACCCCAAAACATCTAAGTCTTCTCTGCCATAGCGGAAGGCACATGTCAGTGTCACAAAAACTGAGGATAAAGGATGCAAGAATAATGAATGGATAGATATGTAATTGCAAAAAAAAAAAGTTGATGAAAATTGTAATAAGTGGGCACAAAATGCAGTGTTATCACATTATGCATTGCATTATAACTTTACATTTTAATTTTACATTATAAAATTAACATATTATTATAGCTACTATATTCGTTTTTGTCACGTTATAAGGAGAAGAACGACGAAAAATGCAGGCTGTCGGTGCGAAAACCCCTCACAGGGGTGTTTATTACCAGGATAATGGAACACAACAGGCAGCATTTACAATGACCGGACAGGGATCACAAGAGTCAGACAAACTAATATAGGAAGCCAATCAAGGAACGGACACAAGGCAGGTGTGTACTTGGTTATCAAGGGGGTAAATTACATGATGCAAGGATAACAAGACTTAGGCGTGGCTGGTTAAGAGTCACGCCTGAGAGAAATACGGGAAATAGATGTGACAGTTACCATCATGTTTATTATTATTATTACTACTACTACTACTACATTGTCCAAAAAGGAGCATCAGCATGTTTTACAAGCGACGTCTTTGTCTGTGACAGAATAGTTCAAATGAAGAATGACATAAAAAATAAGTGGGTTGGATCAGTCATTAATTTAAGGATAACAGACTACTTTATTTACAAAGGGTTTTGAGAAACACTCACCAATCATGTGTGACAACACATTATGTAATAACACCGCATTTTGTGATGAAAAACTTTAACATTTCGCCCAGTTGTTACATAATGCGGCATTGTTACACCTTTTCTTCCCAACCCAGTACTCAGGGGCCCTCAGACAGCGCATACTTTTGCTCCCACTCTACTCCCAGCCAGTAAAGAACACTGAATACCTGATGCAGGTGTGTTGGGAGCAGGGAAAGAACAAAAATGTGGACTGTTGCCAAAATACCAAAAGATTATTGTCTTTAATTTGCAATTACTTCCATATAAACAAAAGGACATTTAGTAATCAAAGGAAAATGGGAGTAACAGCATTTTTATAATTTGTTGAGCTTTAAATCACCATTGAAATTAAACACAGCAACTAGGGCACCACACAACTGCATACTTTTCTATGAGCATGAGTAAGTGTTTCTTTTCCAGTCATTCTATAATCGCCTACACAATCGATTAATTAAAATTTGATATCTTGAATCATGTCTTTGATTATACCATATTAATGTGACACATAATTATGTCTCGCTAGCAAAGCTAAATCCTCTGTGCCGTCTGTATTCCTTTTGTCTGCACGTTAAATATTTAATGATTTGCAAGATACATTTTTGTTTGGCATTAATGTCTAAATTAGGAGATCATATTGTGGTCAATTGCCAGGTCTGTATATTAAAGCTTAAGCTCTCCGGGTGAGGCTTGGTGAGTGTTTAGAAGATTAAGTAAGTATTCATGATGTCAACAGTTGACAACGGTCATTACCTTTTCGTTCCTTTAGGTATTCAGTATCAATCAAAACCACACCGTCTGAAAGGCAGTTGAATTACTGTGTTACATAAGTAACAGACACTGTAAAAGGTACATTTCTGATGTTCAATGATGAGGAGTGGATCAAATAATCTTTATAGTTCACAGAAAATGCTACTATAGACTTTCCAAAAACATCTTCCCAAAAGCCTTACAATGGACTTTTCTCATCTGACAATGAGTAACCAAAAAGTGTTTCATAGTAGTGCACATTTATAAGTATGAGTAAACCAATGATAAAATAAAAACCAATATTTTATTATGGAAGAATTACTGTTAATTTATAGCATGCCAGCTAAAACATATGCACAGAGATTAGCTAGTGTTGGCTTACCAACAGGTTCCACAAGGTCTACATGGTCAACAAAGTCCCTCTTTCCCAGATATACAGTAAGCTACAAAAAAAAAGAAAATTTCAGTTACTCCAGTACAAATAGTATGTCTGCCTTGCAAATATGGAAAAACTACTGCAGGATATTTCAGTGGTCAGTTCTGTGAAAGCAAATTTTATGACAACAAATTTAATGTGGTTAAGTAACATTTTTACTGAAACAAACATTTTTAATTCAGATTTTGAGTGCCAACAGGGAAAGCTCACATTTGAGTGTGGGTATTACTCTGCCTCTCGCTAAAGCACACTTCTTCATTTCTGTTACAGTAGTTCCTTTAAAAAGAGGCCCTGTCTGAAAACTGATGTGATTGGCATGAAAGGCAAAGCGTATTTCATCACCAAGGAACATATCTTCCCATCCACCCATCCATCCAACCAGTCATTCATCCATCAATTCATCTATCAATCTCAAAGAAACAATTCAGAAATTATAATTGTGTTGGAAAATGCTTACTATGTTATATCCAGAGCTTTAGCATTATATACAACGACGGTTATAAAATACACTGTTGGTATAGCAAGTGTGGCTATAAAAGTGTGAAATACTTCTACTGAACTTACTTTGCCATTTGGGCTTGCTTTCTTGAATACTCTGGAAAAAGAAGGAGCACAAATTACCAAAACATTGCTCTCCTCTACACAGTAACCCTGAGAGCAGATAAATGTGTCTGCAAACAAGAGTTTATAGACAGCGGCATTTTAGCTACTGCTTCTGTAACTCAATGACTAAGAAAGGTTACGCCTTTATACATATGTTATTTCGCCAACTCATCATCCAGACTGTCTTTTCTGAATTTGTGTTAAGAATATTGTTACAATCACCAGCTCCTTAGACCTCGCATTACGTTACACAAAAGCAAATCTGCTTGTAGAACATGAAAAATAATGGGATAATTGACAGAAAGGAGCTACATGACAGAAGATAAAGTATGAAAATAAACACTCAGCTGAGAACAACTATGAACTAAGTATACATACATAATTTTGTTATACACACATTTGTGTTATCGATCGGGGGGGGGGGGGGGGGGGGGGGGTTTTTTGGCTCAGGGGGGGGGGGCGAGTCCTGCACTTTTATCCCTTTCCCACCCCGACCACCCACTCCCCCGGGCGCAGT
>JAODKM010000037.1:7875164-7889344 GCA_026780845.1 Petrocephalus sullivani | reverse complement strand
AGATAAGATTTTAACAACTCTGAGCTATTAGTTAAGTTCTCCCCAAGCGAGCTTGATGAGCCGAATGGCCTCCTCTCATTTGAATAGTTCTTATGTTCTTATGTTCTTATCATTTTGAACTCTCCCTATAAGTAAATTTAGGCTGAATCCAAACTCAAAACAGTCTTCTAAATGTTAATAGACTTGAAGCAAACTAGATCACTTAAAATTTCATTATTCATCTGAAAGTATCAGATTGTTGTTAATCATAGTGAGCATAAAAATATGTAGGCTGAAAAAGGACTGCTCAAATTCTGAAAACATCATTCCTACATGTATTTTGGCTCCAGCAGTGTCCATCAGGTCTGTTAATATATGGGGTCTGCTTCTGAAAATAGACCCTCTCTCTCTCTACATGGGGATATCATTATATTTTCTGTTGAAAGCAACATACTCACTGGATATACTGCTTTATACTCCTGAAGTGTTCAGAATATTTGTGGCATACAAAATTAGTCCTATAAAAAGTATCCTTATGCCTCTGAATATGACGAAAAGATAACACCTAATTCTGAAATCCTCCTTTATCTGTGTCCTTCACAAAAATCTGCAAACTTAAATAAGCTATCAAGAAGTGCAGTGGGTACCACTGACGTCATACGACATGGTGTGTCAATTACCCAATTGGGGTGCAGGATAATGTCTATACCCTAAATAAAGTGCCCCGTGGTGGGGAAAGCTTTGAGTACTCGGCTAAGAAAAGTCAGATAGAGGCAGAGAAGCACGCACAATTTCATAAAAGCACAAACACGCACTCAAAGTGTTACATTGCCTAAAACACCCATTATTAGCAGATTAAATCTTTTCACCTGAATGACAGATTTTTTTCATTTTAGTTTCAGTTGCTTAGCTTAAACTCTTCCTGGTTCGTCTTCATTATTCATATCTTTCTATCATAGATGTTACTCTCATAAGAGACAAAGAACACTGGGGGAAACTCCAGGGGAAATTAAATAACCACTTTCATTGACTGTGCCACGGTCTCCCGGGGTTAGCACAGTCCCAAAGCAGAGTCACGGAGGAACGCTAATTAGCTTCTAGCTACGTGACTACATGAATGGTGTTCTCTTAAAAACTGCAGCCATATGTCAAATGAACTGGAGGTGCATAACTGTTGATTTGTTAATGGTACACACAGGCAGTCCCTGGGTTAAAAACATCTGACTTATGAATTATGAGTTATGAATGCCTGTTATATAAAAAAATGTGTGAAGTACAATGGTTTGTAATAACGAACACACGCATTACCTTGTGAAAACATTACGCTTGTGAAAACATTGCCCAGCTTTAGTGGTTTATCATCTCGAGGTGCAGTACAGAATCGTACGTAGTTGCAGTAATAATAATAATAATAATTATTATTATTATTATTATTATAATCATCATCATCATCATCCCTTGGTATGTAGCTCTGCATGCCATTAATGAGTGTGACATAAATATGTGACAGTGATCAACAAATGTAACATGGAAGTAAATTAAATGAAGTAAATACAATGTACGCTGTTTCTTTTCCTTTCTCTGGTGATTGTGTTGTTTCTACTTCTATTTTATTATTATTATTATTAATTCTTAAGAAGGTTTTTTGGACATATTCAAAAGTAGGCTATTCAAATAATCCCACGGATGTTACATTGGCCTGAGGCCAGATACCTGTGCTGACACCTGCAATGTCCTAACGTTATTTTCAAACATTAAAATTAATACAATTATAATAAAATGTTAAAATGTTACAATGTACAACAGAAGGAGTGGAATTGGAAGGAAGGATGTTATGTAGCTTGTTATATATGTTTTGTATTAAAATGACAATACTGATTGATTTCGGCAGTTTAGAACATTTATTGAAACTGAGGCTAATTCAGATTATACATGAGAGGTTCACCTTGTTTGGATTGCACCAACAAAACAAAAGAATATTGGTGTCAATATGGATAGTGTATGAAACATTCCCAAATGACCATTCAATGGCAAACACAATCTTTTTAAATTGCAGCTGGACTGGATCATTTGTCTTGGAGAGGGCTGGACCTCATGCCATTAATATTGTACATTTCAATTTTAAAGAAGCTGACAAAGTATAAATTAACTCACAGGAACACACTGTTTTTGCGAGTGTGTGTGTGTGTGTGTGTGTGTGCGGCTAGTCAAAACAAACTAATTAAAATGGTCTCCCCAGAGAGGAGGCTGTCCCAGTAGATTTCCAAGAATATTACCCTTCTCACATCCTCTACAAAATTTGAAATGCTCCTCCTGCAGGAATGCTGAGCCTGGCGGATATTTTAATGATTATTGGGACACAACATTGAACACGTCCCTCCATCATTCATGAATGTTGTAGAGCTTCATCCCTACCCTTGGAAACACATAGAATGAGGCGAAGCAGGAACGCCATGTGCACTGTGCCCGCTTCTCATGGGGTGCACACTTATATTGCGGGCTGAAAGGGTAACCCGGAATATCCAGAAGAGGCATAAACTGACAGATGGGGGAACCACCACTGTGTCCCAGACAATCCCACTGATCATGTTTGGCCTCCTGTCAATTATCAGCAATACAGCTCATCACTGACATTTAGAGGAAAGCTGATTTCTGTACTTTACAAATGGCAGAAGCAAGAACATTTTCATTTTTTTGATAAACATTATATTTTCCTGCTACTAGGCATTGAAAAAAAAACAAGAAGCCAGGGCTAATGCAGTACTTGGCAGTTATATGACCCAAACACAGCAAATCTAGGCACTAATAAATATTGGCATGCTTGTAATTTAGCGTAATGGGCCGCACCTTTGCGGGAGCGGAGTGCCTCGGCACTGGGGAGTGTGCGAGCGCCCTGGCTGACATAAGGGAATTGTTCTGCCCAAGTAACACAGCACAAGAAAAAAGCGGTAGGCCCCCTAAAACTAAAACTGTTGCAGAAATATCACACCTTGGCAAAAAAAAAAAAAAAACAAACAAGTTACCACAGAGAGATGAAGAGAACCTGCACCACCATCTGTTACAATACAGCATCCACGGTCAGCACTGCCTCCCGAGTAACATTACTACCTGGAGGAAAGGAGCACGTCCGTATCGGAGGCAGGGAAAATGCACGGGCTTACCTTGTGCCTTTGTCACCCATGGTGAGGATCGGCGCGCCGCTGAGCCCAGGCTTGGGTGCCACGGGGGACTGCTGCGCTAATGCACGGAGACGCGTGGGAGGAAGGTCCTCGTCATGCAGCCTCGCTGGCTGAGGAAGTGCGCTGAGCTGCGGAGCTGCTCTGGCACATCTGCCTGCTCTCGAGCCTTCTGATGCGCTTCCTTCCTGTTGAATCAAATTAAGCGGCATCCCTAATGGCGCTTGGAGCAGACACTGGCGCTGCGGGCACCCACGCCCGGACAGAAAGGCACACTCAATGGGGCAGGTGATTCTCACACTCATTCTCAGCCCCCCTCCCCCACCCGTTTTGAATGTGCCTGTTGTGATACTAATGAAGTTTATTGTAAATCCAGACCAGGAGATTCAAAACCCTCAGTAAGAAATCCTGGACATCACTCTTAATAGGAATCTTTTATCCATCCTGCACCGTGGCTCTGCGCAGTTTCACTTCTCGCTCTCCCTCTCTCTCTCCCGATCTGCACGGGTATGAGTGTGCCTTGCTGTGTTTATGCATGCTCTGGCAGACATGAGAGCATTCAAGCTCTCTTCAGCATTGTCTAATATTACATCACAACAAAGTCACAAGGAGAAACCGTGCTGTGTTAAATAAAATGTTAGCCACAATTCTGAGGGCGCAGAAATACTAGTAACTCAGTACAAATCATGAACAAATATAGTGGCTACTTGAGATGCATCATGATTGATTCACGATAAACATGACGTATTCCACATGTGCTGTTCATGACTTGTTCCTTCAGTAATTCTTTCAGTAGTTCACAAAGGTTTACAGAATTAGTAATTACAGATATAGTAACAAATATAGTAACTGCTTGAGATAAATCATGCATCATGATTCTTTAATGATCAATTAACATGAGATCAGGATGTAACTAAAACTTAGTTTATGGTTAAATAATATAGCTTAATACTGCATTATTTGTGCCCCACAAGTGTTACCAAATTATGCTCAAAATATTATTAGAATTACACATTTTCATTTACCTGCTTCTTATGCACTATACTTTCCTATTGCATTATAGGTTATTATTAATTAAACGTCACTACATAAAACTGAACTGTTGGTTTTGTGAATGGGGATATTGTACAGCATGCTTACAGAGCCGCTGACAAAACTACCAAAATCAACAACTTCATCGCTGCCGTGCATTAAAGAGGGATTCACATTTACACTCGTGTAAATTGCTGTATTTTCCGCTCTATGGCACGCCAAAATAAATATCGGAAAAACTGTGCCCATAAAATGTCCAATAATTTGTTTTATTTGACCACATTTCTCAAAATGGCAAAAAGGACATTAATAATTCAGTGTGGGAGAAGTAGCCAGTTGTTTTATGGAAACAACCCAGTATGTTCAAAATGCTGGACATCAGCAGAATACAAGTACCACTCCTTCATTTACATAGGAGCTCCTGAAGCCTGGCTTAATGTTTTAAGCTCTCATAGGAATCAAGCAGTTGATTTTGAGATAGATAGTTCATCGTCATTTTACTTAAGTGATGACAGATACCAGCCACATGTCCTGTCAAAATTCCTTTAACCCAAACTGGATTGGTTGTACCCAGGCTGACTTTCTCAGGCAACATTTTAAATAAGAACTATCACCATTGTCAATTAGAACTGAAATTTCTAAGATGCTTTTTATTTTTACTTTTATTTAATAAGGAAATCAAAAGAGGGCTAAGGCAATGAAATGAGACTGGAATACCAACTGGAGTACCAACTGCACCAAAAAATGCACCTTCTCCTCCATGGCAAAAATGGATGATTAACGTAGGTTGAGAATAGAATATTCAAGTATTTGCATTTTCATGAATTTGGGGAATTTTCAATTTCAAGAGCTAGCCTTATCTTGCAACCCTCCCAGGATAATCAGTTAGAAAACAGATGAACAAATATTATTTATCCATGAGAAGCTGCCTTCATGCAAATCTCCCGATTCCTGGCTTCCTTGTTACACTTTAGATCACCCTGACCTTGTTCATCTTCCAAAAACACTGTCAGCCTCTCAGTTGAGCAAAAAAGACATAGTACACAATTTTAATAAGTGTAACACTGAAAAACATATAACTATAAGCTTCATCTGCCTTGAGGGGCACTGTGGAATAAATGGACTTAGGCCTCTTAGATATGTTAATGGCCCTTTTCACGGCATTAAAAGACGTCAGTATGTTGAGTTGCAGTCAGGCATATCAATAACATGGATGGTAACAATACACACAGGAAGCACACAGAGGCCTCTCTCCTCTGGCTGATCTTAAACATCTCAGCTGATATCAGCATCTTTGTGCTTTAAATGAGAAGCGTCACTCGCTGTCCTGGCCCGTGCTTAAGTGCTCGTTGTGCTACGATGCTGGTTAATAAGGTCAATTGTTTCCACCCACACTTATAAAATGACAAGTTTCAGAGCAGCGACTGCCCATTTTATTCCGGGGTGCCTCGCTTCTGATACAGTAACCAGGAAGCTGAGAAAATGACTTCATACACGTGCAAACGTAAGAACCTGCTAAACATATATGCATACATCCTTCCAAAAACAAAATTAAAAAAAAGCAGGTGACTGGCTGTCTGTCCCTTATAAATGTTAAGGTGTGAAGCTGCACCACACACTGTCTACCTGCTACCCAGAAGTCTTTACTGTTAACATTTATAATGAAGTATTCTGAATTCTGAATTCAGCTTCCAGCTTGGTTCATACCAAATAAAGTCAAATGGAAACATTTAAACTTAGCTCTATTGTGATGTGTAGAAAATGCTATTCAAACACATTGTTATAAAATATACAAATAAAATAGTTAAATATATGAAAAAATATATATTTAATTAAACGTAATATTACAGTGTCCCACAAATACCCCAGCATTCCAATACAATATCTGTGCTTTACACTTTATGGTCATTTTTATATAGAATGCATAGTGTAGTTTCACCTAGAAAGCCATCACATGTACAGTAAGTATCAGAGTTTTTTCTACAGGTATTTTCAATTAAATTATGTAGTGGCTATTAACGAATTACATGTAAAAAAGCCAAAAAAGTGTAAAGCTACATTACTAGTAGGACGGGTTACCCAGTGCATAAAGGATGCTTAGAGTCTGAAGAAGTTAAAATTGCATTAATTCTGCAGACTACTTGAGAGAATAAAGTTGGATGTTTCTCTTGGGGTTTATAACGTTGTTCTCTTTCTCAATACAAAGACCGGGAGAGCCACACCTCAAGTCCCTATCGCGTCATTCCTTGGCATGCCAGAAGTCGCAGATCTGAGACATATTACACGCACCAGAGCAGAATCGCCTTCTGGCATTTGTACAGTATCCGATAGCGGCCAGGTTACTGTTGCGAGTAGCCTCGCCAGTCATGTCTCAAGGTAACATTGTGTAAAACACCGTCCATTACAGGTTTCCTCAGTTGCCCTGTTACATTATCTCCCTTACGTCAGAAATTGGGTCAGTTTATACAAGTTAAGAGCTAAAAATACAAATAAGTATGCCCGGTTGAGGTGCCATCGGCACAATTTCGGCTATAGGCCAATCTAACATACACAATGCCTAAGGAAGTCACAACGATCCGCACGCTTGTGTATTTTGCACTTGAAGAGACGGTAATTATTCCTGTATCTGTGCTGGTTATCAACTGCTCATTGATATACTGCTATACAATAATACATTTAATACATTCATATTTTGTGCATCACAAAAACACTGTACAGCATTCATATAATGCATGTGAAACTTCAAGAGCATTTCTCAGTCATATTATATAAATGATCATTTATGAACAGATTTCTAGCTAAGACACAGCAGTGAGGACCAAGTTCTTTCCTGTGGAAATGAGCACGTAACCATGATGATGTAGCCTCCAGTGACAGCTGTGAATTTTAGATTACTGACCCCCCTTCCAGAAGTGTGCCCGTTTCAGATAAAATCAGGAGTGTCCAAAACGACACAGGTATGATATGTCTGCTATAAAATGACTTTAAGATTAAGAATTAAACCCAGATAATGGATCAAAATCACTCGGCTTTATGATTTTTATTTTATTTTTTATTAATCATTAATACCATAATGTTTAGCAAAGATATATTTCAAATAGGTGAATCTCCAGTAAGCATAATGAATGAGAATAAATGTGGATAACATGACCATGTTTTGGTCATATTGACTATCAATACAAACAGAAACCCAACAAGAATTTCATCTATATCAACTCTTGAGTTGTATATTCCTCTTGGTTAATGTTGACTCAAATTCCCAAAGCATGATGGTTGCCTAGTTGTCATGGAAACAGCCTAGCCAGTGTTTTTTTTCCCCTTTTCGTGAGGATTACATGGCATTAGCTATACTGAGCGAGAATGGCTCTCTCCAGCATCCAAAGACCTTGACATTTTCACCCAGAATGAGAGGAATGACGCAAGAATTAGTTTATAAGAAGCATGAGTGTTGCTGAATTGACTGTTTACAGTAGAACTAATTATTCAGTTGACCTTTGCCACATAAGTATGTTGTTGCTTTCATGATTATGCAAAGGCTTAACAGTCATCAGGGATCAGTCTCCATGGTAACTTATTAGAGAAGTTCCTTCAATGCCTTTCAAACTCAAAGCCACCAAAATATTGTAGGTGGGAAGATATGACCAACAGTGGTTTCTGAAACCACTAGTCTAGTTCAGGGTTGTGAAGGATCCACAGTCTATCCCTGAGGCATGAGGTAACAATGCTAACCACTACTGGGCATCTGGATCGGATAACTCCCTCTGAGTACCAAGTATATGCTTCTACGAACAAAGTGTGAGAAATGGCTTATTATTACCCAATTTCATAATTTAATAACCATTTGAAAATTACTTACATTTATCCAGAAAATAGGCTGAATATTTGTGTTATACACAATGGGAGTCTTTGCTTTTAATAAAAATGCATTTTAAAATGATTTCCTCATGCCAAAAGCTTAATATAACAACCAAGCAATCAGTCATAAATGTTGGATTGAGTGAGGCACAATATTTTTAGCTTGTCAAACATCTTTATGCAAGGTGACTCACTAAAAACACTGTCATGGTAAATTCTGAATACTTTCTGGTCTGGGAATTTTGTGCACAGAGCTGGAATGACTTTTTTAAGGCCAGTTATCTGCTCAAATACTTTCCATTGCATTTTTTTTTTTGAACAAGTAGGAAAACAAGGCTTCCCAGCTTTTATGAATTTTGATATAAAATAAACCAGAGAAGTAACTGCTAATGTCCCAGACATAACTGAATGTGAAGGGCCCGGTGTGACTGATCCCAAACGTGCACCATATACTGGGACTTGTCTCTGTAGTGACATTGCTTACTCAGAGCAGATGGTCAACGCCATCACCTTGACCTAGAGCAGAGCTTCCTGTGTGTACCTAGCAGACACAGCACCAACAGACACAGTAATATCGACACCTTCAGTGTGCACGCATTCCCAGAGTCAAACGTGTTTTACACTGTTTCTGCAGTAACCCAACACCTTTTTTTCCCTGAAATTAATACCCCAGGATTGCTGCACAAGATCAATAAAATAAATCAGACTCACAAATATGAATTTAAATGGAATCACAGAGGAAAGTGTGGGAAATGTGCCACAAATGTGGCAAAAACAGCATTACTGAGGAAAGTGGCAAATCAATTATGTGGGCCAAACGTTGCTAGGCAACAGAAGAGTGAGCACATGACCTTGTAGGACAGCAGCTTGGTGTTACTTTTGAAGAACGATGGAGTTTATGCCAAAAACCAGACTCATGAGATGTAAGTGTTGAAATGAAGGGATTTTTTGAAATACAAAGAAATACACACAAAAACCCAACCTACATGCAAAAAACATGAATCTGCATCAATTGCTTTGAATGATTAAACACCAACATGATAGAATTCTACTGCTGCAGTGGGTTTTATATGCCTGGAGATTAATTCTTGATTAAGTGGAGGCTGATCCTCAGCTATTGTAACTCATCATTAGTTGCCCACAAGATATGCTAATGATTACACAATTATTGCACAGATGTAAAAATTACATTGAAAGTGATTTCATGGATTTTGGAAATATATTTTTTTTCATGACTAAATCAAGTGCAGGGTTACAGGAATCCTGAGTCTATTCCAGGAAGAACAGGGCAGGGAAGACCAGGGTGGGCCTGCAAATCCATCACGAGGTGCGTTGGCACACAAACTCAAAGACGCCAAACCATCTAAGCATCATGTATTTGCACTATGGGATGCAAATAAAACATTCAGAGAAATCCAAGACCCAACTCATCCCAAAGCTGTGTATGGGTTTTTTTATATAGTGCCTTTCACAACAATTTCCCTAAGGTGGTGACGACAACTTCCTGCATACTAAATGGAGGCATGAAACTACTTGGCTAAATAGAAGCAACTGCTTCCAGCCTCTGACGGCAGGGCAGGACTGACTAGTACTTAAGTGATATTGTGCCAACTGGACTCTAAAGAGGGTTTAGCATGCAGATGCTCAGCCGAGAGCTGGGCAGTGTAGTGGTAAGCCAGGAGGTCCCCCACCTTGGGGTTACAGGTACCCCCTGTTTCAGGAAAGTTCTCATTATGCCACTGACCTACATTAGCACCTGTTCTCACCTACTGAAATAAATCCAGAGGATTTTCATTTTTACGAGAAAAAAGAGAAGCAAAAATACCATTTAGCATTGATCAGCAAGCCGGCAACTAACGAATAGGAATCAAATTTCTCTTTATATACTTTATTAATTACCCATTAATTTGCCTTTTAGAACAGGGAAGACCCTATTTCCCCAAAAGCAGTTTTGTGAGTGTGACCCCATGGCTTCAGACTTGCAGGTTCGAGGCCCGTCCCTCACCACCACCCCCATTTACGTGGATTTGCCCCGGATCTCCTGCAGTGCAACAGGCAGGAAGGCGAATTGTTGCAAGATTGCTAAAATATTGGGGTGGAATGATAGTGCAGCAGCTAGCAGTTGCCTCACACCCCAGACACCAGGATTCAAGTCTCTGCCAGGGTTCTGTGCGCGTGCAGTTTGCATGTTCTCCCCATGTCAATGTGAGGTTCTCTGTGTTGTGTGCATGTGCAGTTTGCATGTTCTCCCCATGTCATTTTGGGTTGTGTGTGTGCGCAGTTTGCATGTTCTCCCCATGTCATTGTGAGGTTCTCTCTGGGTACTCCGGTGTCCCCCCCCCATCCAAAAATATGCTGAGGTTAACTGGAGTCGCCACATACAATACGTTCCACATAAAAGTTCATAAATGATTACATAGATTTTGTAATAGGATTGTTTATTAAAATATTATAAACGTTAAAAGGTTTTATGAAGCAGCGCTCGTTTAAATGAATAGGCATTAAGGAGTATCTGAAAAGTGATATCAAACCTGGTCAAATACCATTTTCTCTGCGAGATGACATGAGATGTAGGTGCTTCACACAGGCAGGACGAAAGCCTCATTCCCTCATGGTCTCGTTTGTGTCTTCTCTTAAGAATGACAGCACACATTTCCCCAAAAACACCATAAAATAAAAAAACATTGTTCAAGTGAGACTAACTTCATGACCAAAAGGCACAATGCAATGCAGATAGTGCTGCTGCTTCCCCAGAAAACACGCAAAAGGAACCATTTACGGAAATTCAGGTCATCACCACTTAGCACACTACGACAGGCTGACATTACACCTGTAATACGAAAAGGTGGATTCACTGCTGGCAAGAATCAAGCTGGCAGAAAACCCAAGGTGACCTACAAATCGGAAAGGTCTACAAAGACTCAGACGGCCAGTCATCCTTCCAAACATACTTATGAAAGTCCCACATCCACCTATAATGAAACCAGGAAAAAAAAAGGATAAAGGATTCAGGATATGATCAGTTATTAGAAGAGAGGGATGTCTTTGGGCAGTTATGATGTCCATTATCAAAATGCAAAAGATTCTGAAAATAGGGAAAAAAAAGTATACAGTACGATACAGACCAGCAATCTATATTACTTATTCAGTACAGGATTGAGGGGAAACTGTAGTCTACCCCAAGAACAGGGAAAGGGAGAGAATCACTTCCCAATGCCTTTTTTAATATACAACAAATTGAAAATGCTGCTACCCTAATGAAGTGCGTAATTAAACACTGCTATAGCACTTACAGCTCCATTAGGAAAACCCATTTTGATTTGCATTCAAATAGCCTGATACATGTGCTTTTAAATAGTTTTGTAATAAAATAAAAACATGGTTTTTGAGAAGTTATTTAAAGCAAAGACTCACATGTAGAATAAGGCTTTGGGCTCAAAACTAGTAAAATTCAGTTTGCAGAGCACCTTCAAATGGGATTTGCCTCTCTCGCTGTAATCTGGACCAGGATCTCGGAGTACCTCTCCAGCAGGGCCACAGTCCGGTTGCTTTGCAATAGCAGGGTGACACTTTCCGTGTTCCGGGGATCGGTCATGCTGCCTTGTTCTCGGGTTAACTCGGAATTAAAAGCACAGCTCAAATCACTCTTGACTTCTGAGAAGACATCATCCAGGAGTAATCTCATTTGTGAGTACTGCTCCAGGCCGCCGTGGCTGAAGCACAACTGGATATAAGAGTAACTCAGGATCAGATGGTTTGGTCAATGCACCATGACATAGCATGCAGACTTTAAAGATTAATTCAGGAGAGTCTGCACTTACCTTCCTATAGAAGCCAACAGCTGCCATAACAGAATGTTCCAGCTCTCTCACAATCTCTTTACAGGTGTCCAATCCAATTGGCCCATTCATGACATCTGGAGATGCAAACATCAGTCATGTATTGGTTGGTAGTCTCTCCTTTGTACAAATCAGTCTAGGATGAAATTAGCCCTGAGCAAGTGTGTCCCGTGTGACTGAATGAATTGACTGATGTAAATGTATTCACTTTACATGGAGGGGAAAAAAGTATTTCACAAAGTTTGTTTTTACAGATTAGCAGGAAGAACAGATTTGGTCTATATTAATCCCAAATAGATTGGAGGAATTACAAAATGTTATGGCACTGAAGGGAAGGGAAAAGGTACTTTGTATGTGAATTACACTTTTTGTAATGAGTGACTAGAAGGGCATTTATTAGGCTCTCTTCTAAAGAGTGAATTGTTAATATAAATTAGATTACATTAGCATCCCATCCAGGCCCTCCAACAATCAAAACCAGAAGATGGATGAACAACCAAAAGGAATTTAGGACAAAATTCTCTCACCTATTGCAATGTCACATTTACTGAAGAATCATGAATTTCTCATTAAGAAAGCACACAATAGAGCAAAAAAAAAAAAAAAAAAGTATTAAAAAAGGTGACATTTAGCACGATACCTGCGATGCCCGAGTCAGATATAGTACTCTCCTTTGGTAGAGCCAAAGATGGCACAGCATCTCCAGGGGAAGAGGTTTGGGAGTATGAGTGCAGCTTTGACTTCACCTCTACTATTCCTTCTCTTTTCAGGTATGCTGAAGAGGAATCAGATAGAACCACACTGGCCCTCGGGGTCAAGGTATTCAGACTACAGCTCCAAGTCCCAGAAGACTGGAGCATCGGGCTGCGAGATGTAGAGGACCTCTGTGTGCTGCATTCAGGCCTCGCTCCATCCTGCTGTGCCACACCGTCGCAGTCATCCGCAGGCAGAACCAGAGCCACTCGTGGGGTCGCAGTGAAGCTCTTGCGAGACAGCTTGCTTAGGGGGGCAGGCGCTCTGCACACGGGACCGGAAAGACGAGAACCTGCCCTTGAATTGTAACGATGTGGAGGTGGGAGTTTGTCAGTGGAAGCTGGAGGCTCAGGTGCAGTTGTGGTGGACGGGCTTGGCAGTGGCATTGAAACAGGTGGACACTCCTTGTGCACTTTTGGTGCATTTAGATTAGGGGTGGACCATGCTCTTTGATTGGCAAGGTTGTTGGGCTTGGTCACCTGGGACTTGACAAGCTCACACACAGAACTGTTGTGTAGAACTTTGGCATGGGAGCTCGTGTCCATACCCATGAAAAGCTGATGCGCAGATCTGGAAATGTCACTGCTGCACCCCAGAAGAGATCGTCTTTGGACTGAAGACATCAGGCGGTCCATAGGTTTAGCTTCATGGGACAAAGAGGGCCTCTCTTTGAAGCCTTAGAATCAGAGTAAAATCAGTCAATACGGCACAGCATGGGCAGATGACAAAAAAAAAGGTTCACGATACGAAATTACAGCCAACTAGCAACCGCTAGCTTGTAACACGGTGGATACAGGAAACTGGGTTGACTAGAACTATGTTGACTGCCAACTCCTGATCTTGACAACAAAGATGGTAGAGAAATCCAAAAGAGTAGGCACAGTGAAATAATATTAAGTTACTCTCATTATTTTATTATTAATATTATACAACAACAACAAGATACTTTATTGCTCCCTGTGGGGAAATTCTCTTCTGACCTCCCCCAACCTTGCTCTCCATGAGAGAAAGCTTGGCCGTGAAGGGCAGTACTGTGCTGTAGTACCTCAGACCTCCAAGGTTGTGGGTTTGAATCCATAAACTGAGCAGAAATTAGAGTTTGCGTGCTTCCCCCCCATAGTCCATGTCGACATGCAGTCTGGTAGATTATACTCTGTCTGTAAACTGTAATCAGCATAGGATGAATGGCATCCTGGGTATACCTCTGCCTGGTGCCAGCTAATACACTGCGGGGGAAAAAAGGAAAAAAAAAAAATAAAATCTGAATTCACTAACCAGTATTTTTGCATCTAGGGTTGACATGCTTTGATTGTTGAAGGATGGTCTCTGAAACCTGCAAAGAGTTTTTATTTTATATATGCTCATGCATACACAATATATCGGTCCGATCTTGGCCTAAATTCCTGGATCGGAAAATTGGGAAGGAGTAAAAAAAAAAAAAAAAAAAAAAAAAAAAAAAAAGTATAATGTACTGTTCATTTTCTTCCATGACTTTTTTTTAAAACGAATTTTTTTTTTTAAAATTTACAGACGTTAGTGGGCAACG
>JAODKM010000037.1:7863122-7874439 GCA_026780845.1 Petrocephalus sullivani | reverse complement strand
AAAAAAGAATACAAAACAATAAAAAAAAAAAAAAAAAAAAAAAATAAAAAACTTCACAAACTGTAAAAAAAAAAAAAAAAAAAAAAAGTCTTCCATGACTTTTTTTTAAAATGAATTTTCTTTGTTAAATTTACAGACGTTAGTGGGCAACGCGAAATTCAAATTAAGGGTAAAATACCTGTGAAAAAAATACATGGAAAATTCCTTCATATTAACACGGTACATATGTACCCTATTTTTACTGACTTTCTTACAGTGTTGCGACATGCATAACGTATGGAAGGATGATGATGGAATTCTGACTTGAGTTGGAATTTCGACTTCGTACCTCGTAATTCTGACTTTTTAGCAAAAAATCAAGAGGCGTCACCTCCTCTGCAGGATGTCATTTATAAATACAATGTGTACATGCAATATTCACATACTGTAATCTGCTGGCAAGTAGTTTGTTAGCTCGCTCATTTTGAATGCAGTAAAACGGGGTAGCACTGGTGCGGCCTTCATTGCTTTGGGTTATTCAGTTAGTTATTCTTGTGATGTCAGTGTCTGCCTCAGACTTCTAGTAGCTTAAGACGCTAACTGAAAGACACACTGTGCGATGTCACAATTGTAGGGCTCTGTAGCAGCCAATGTAATAACTACCATTAATGTAATAACTGCCAATAGCATAGTCATTTTCCATTTTTGTGTAATAAAAGTGTATAGTGTAATGCGTTTTTGATTCATAGGTTAGTTCGTAATCCTCACAATTCTTACTTTATTTCTTGTACAGTTCTTTTCCAACAACCAGCTCGTAGCCGGAGCCGTCCCTTCTGCTCCCGCTTTAATGGCCCAGCGCAATGCGCGTACAGGAGCAAAGGCTACAATACCTGCGTCCGCTTTGTCCAGGCATTTTTACATTTCCAACTGTGCGTTACCATTACTACTGTTTCTAAGCTTCTGTCATCTTAGGTTTTATTTTTTGTATAGTTGCACTCATCTTTTTGGATGGTGCTGATCCGTCAAATGCTGCTAAAACTGAGGACATTTAAATAAAAAGAAGCAGTGTTACTAAACCGCGTTCTCTGTGCAATGTTTCTTCCTTATTATATCAGTTATGATTTTCGTATTGGATAGGCAGATATCCAAATATACAATATCGGTATCGGACATCAAAAAGTGGTATCGTGCCATGACTAACACACACACACACACACAATAATACTGTAAATAATAATATCATGATCATCAAAACTGGTTGCCCTCCATTTAACCTTACATGTTTTTAAATGCATATAAATTTAAGAACCTTTATAGAGTACTCATTGCATCTTCAGTGCATATGGCTTTGATATTTTAATTTGTGTAATGTGTTGTACCTTAGTCTTGGTGGAGTTGGCTGACATGCTGTCAGAATCAATGTGAGAAGATGCTTTCCCACATCTGAAAAAGCAGAAATCGTGTGTGACGAGTCTGGGAGAAGGGTGAGGCTGCAGCATCTGATCAAATAGCTACTGAATACATGAGTGCTAATGCTGACAATCCATCTGCATAAACATGTTAGGGGAAAGACCACATCATAAGAGACTGCTCCAGATGTCTACCATGCAACAACTAAAATAATAAATAGGAAAATAAACAATTTGAATCACTGACCTTTTGGAGTCTGTAAACCAACTAGGGGAGACTGAAACTGGAGGTGTAGGGGAACTGGGACAGGAACTAGGAATTTGGCTCATCAGTGGCCACTGCCTCTCCCTTGGGCTCGTGTCAAAGGCACCTGCAGTGGAGAACACCCGTCAGATGGTCATTCTGTCACTACGAGATGAGGAAAATAGTCCATAGTAGGGCTGAATGATCCATCGATTTCAAATCGAAATTGCGATTTTAGGCAATGCGATTAGCAAAATTGCGATGGCTGCGATTTAGGATATGCGTTATTCAACATGTCTGACCCAGGGTTTAAAACTATCCTGAGAGTAGTTTTGCAAATTCATTCCGTCCTACTTGTGTGACAGTCTCACCAATCTCACAAAGTGTTCCTCGCGTGGCAGTCATGCTCACCAATCAGAGGTGGCCCAAAGTGACTGCGTATACGCCCACAAACACACACGTTACAGTCACAGTGCACAAAAACACTGGTTCTGCTGCTGAGCCGTAAGTGAATTACCTACCCATTTCATGGTCAGAGATCGTTCTCAGAAAGGTCCTGTTATTAGGCATCCTGGCAGCGTTAGCCAGCGTTGGCTAGAGAATTGTTCTATGGTTTATTAGGTGTATGTTCTATATCATTTTTGTTAGAATAAATACATTTTGGATTGAATTCATACATTTCCATTCTTCCCTTTGGAGTAATGTATAGCGCCGTTCAGATTTCAATGTACGGTTGTGCTCAATTACAGTTTTTTTATACACAGTGAATACGGAGTTAAAAAAAAAAAAATCACAAATTAAATTCCAATATCTGTCAGATAAATCGCAATTCGATATTTTCTTAAAATCGTTCAGCCCTAGTCTGTAGATTTCATAATGCCTTCCCATTGACAGGACTGTATGCCACCACACCGGGAACTGCCTGAAAGATACTTCTCAACTCCTCCTTGGAGGAGCCTGTGGAGCTAGTTTGACTTGAGGAAGCTGTAAGGAAAAAAGAAAACCACAAAACTGTAGAAGAACTAAGTTTGGAATTTTTATATTCATCAGTGTTTGGAAGTATTGAAAGGTTTCTTACTAGTGACCGAAAATACACACCGATGAATAATCCACTCCCATTCCGGGTTAGAACTTGCCTCGCTGAGTAATGTAAATTTTCAGCAGCACAAAAACGTGGCTGTGCCATCCCACCAACAAAAGCCGAGTCCAGGTTGGAGGCCTGGTTCTCAGCTGAACTGGAATCACAGGCACTATCGAGACTGAGGTCGGCTCTGCTCTCCTTCCAGTGTGCCAGTGGGACGTCATGCAGACTCCCAAAGCCAAGCTCCCTGTCAGGCAGAAAAGTAAGCAGCACTAACCTCTTCACATTTAACATACGTTGGTTTGAGTGCTGGACTGATATAGTACAGGAACACCAAAGCCCCGGATCCAGACAGGGAACTGTTCCTCCAAGTTCATAGCAACACAATTGGGAACATAAAAACCAGATCATGATTGCCTAGGAACCAAAGAGAATAAATAATTTAGTCTTTTGCTTACCCTTCCTCACTTTGCAAGGATGAGCCATTAGTAGGATGAAAACTGTGGTCACTCATCTCAGGTTGAGGAGACTGCAGTGACCAGGTCTCCAGATCACATGGCAGCAAAAGGAGGTCTGTCCCGGGGAGGCTTTGCTTTGACCCAGCCTTCGTCATCCATGACACAGAAAATAAAGTGAGCCATGAAAGAGAGCAAATACAGGTGCAAGGAAAAAAAAGCAGTCATTGATAATCAGTGGCTCAACCAGAAGTGATGGATTTCATAAATGATGCAGTACAAAGCAGCCAATTGCTGCTCTACTACACTAAGTACTTCAAATCACTTTCACAAGTACATGAACAATTGCCCAAAAGTCATTAGCAAAACTCACAATAGATTAACAATACTAGTCACTAGCTTGGACATGTCTTCTTTCGACTTTTACCATCCAACTGCAGGTGACACTGCGCTCGGTGGTCTCTGTTCATCCTACTGACTGGATAATTACATATTGCCTTACCTGCTTATCTGGACAGGCCAGACATAGATAATCTTCCATCTCCTCATCAGAAAGTCTGTGCTTATGGAGCCTTAAAGCATTGCCCTCATTTGCTACATCATTCCCGCCAGGGCTGGGAGTCAGGGGGGTTCGTAAGCTCTGAGTCTCCAGGGCCTGGAGGACAGCCTGTGGATCTGAATGTTCAGCCCACCTGGCCCGTGGCTGGCATGAACCCCCTCGCTGGTCAGGGACAGGGCTGGCGACGGAAGACCGGGCCTGGGGAGACTGCTTCAATAAGGGGGGGAAGGCAGTCATCAATAGGATTACCTTTAAAATTAGAGTGAGGTTTACCATGTTCTGGGAATGACCTCCTAGTGTCCTGGCCAACATGGGCCTGCCGCTTCTCTGCAGAGGGGTCAGGGTAACTGGCATGTATAGAGCAAGCAGGGTGAGCTCCTGATTGGTACAGAAGTTTGCAGAACATTGACACTAAACTTACATTTAAAACAATTTACATACAAAAACTTTTTAAAATACAAACAAAAGCACACTTCAGCAATATGCACTACACAGGTAGTCTCTGGCTTATGATGGAGATGCATTCCGATGACCCCCATCATAACTTAAAAATATCGTAAGTCGAGACAAGCTTGGAAACACCAAAAACACAGGGGGGGGGGGGGGGGATTAAAAATGCACTCTAACCCTAAGACAACTAAACTCTGTTGATCGTTGGCCAGAGTGAGGCATCCCACAAGGCGGAAGATCTGGACATTCCGGCCGCATCCCAATGTATCATACCGCTGCTACGTTTGCCTGCTGCACGAAACTTAAAATAAACAAATTTTGTGGTATCGCCATCGTCATCATAAGATAAGAACATAAATCCAACCATTGTAACTCTGGGACCATCTGTATTGGCAAAAGTATTGGGACACCCCTCCAGATCATAGAATTCAGGTGTTCCAATCGCGTCCATGGCCACCGGTGCATAAAAGTCAAGCACCTAGGCATGCAGACTGCTTCTACAAATATTTGTGAAAGAATGGGGTGCTCTCAGGAGCTCAGTGAAAGCATGGTATAGGATGCCACTTGTGCAATAGTGCAAGTCCATTTGTGAAAATGTTCTATTTACTAAATATTCCAATAGCTGACAATCAATAGCTATTAACCTCCAAAACGTCATGTGGCCTTCAGCTTAGCTCAAAAATAGTGCTTAGAGAGCTTCATGGAATGGGTTTCCATGGCTGAGCAGCTGTATCCAAGCTTTACATCAAGTGCAGTGCAAAGCGTCAGATGCAGTGGTGTAAAGCTTGTGGAAAGCCTTCCCAGAAGAGTTGAAGATGCTACAGATAATATAGAGTTGGCCCACCCTTTCTATGTATTAAGAATGGGATGTCATTAAAATTGTGTGTAAAGGCAGGCATCCCAATACTTTTGGCAATATAGGGCAAGTCTGTCACCATGACAGTAAAGCTGCTAACATATGTTAACAATGCTGCTCAACTCTTAAAAGGTATTCTAGATCAATCACAAGGAGAACCAAATCACTAATTTTTTTCTTATCAGCTTACAAACCAAGTTATCCAGCCTGATTATCAAGAATAAATTGTTTATCTTAGACTCCTGTAAAGAACAAGAGGGTGAAAGATGGAGGTAAATTCCCATAATTCATACAGTATTTGTCCTTCTGCCTACCTTCCTCATGACTAGTGCAGATGTCACCGTGCTCTTCCTGGTTCTGCCAGCTAATCACTTCAACAGGAGGCAGAGGTCCACGTGCGTCTTCATACGTCCGCTTCCTAGGGCTGGAGCATAAATAACAGTCACAGTAAATCATTTGGCTTAAGTAGGCATGTAACGATGCATCGCGAATCGGTTAAAAATCGGTGTAAATGTATGACTATTCAAATCAGCTGATGTGGAACATGAATTGCTACTTTATGAGAACAAGTAAGAAAGAACGGTGCGACATTACATTCGATTTCACGACGTCAGTTCCACGTCCGTCGTCACCGTGTATGCAACGGCAAAGTCAGGTTTTGGTTCAGACGGAATGCGAAATGGCAAGTAAAAATTTTAAATTGAGGACGTGCCGCCCAGATCTAGGGTGACCAGATAATCTCCGTCATCCTGGACACTGAGCTACTTCAGGTTTTACAAACTACTTTAAACCTGAAAGGCTCCTGTGTTTGGCTAAATAATTCAGTTCTTCTTGTGCTATGCCTTTTTCTCCCCTTGACTGAAAGACTCATCCAGCCGTTTCGCAGTAACATTAGTGATATGTGCATGATTATAGGAGACTGACCAATCAGCACACAGCAAGAACGCAGTGCTTAAGTGAAATCCATGTTTTTAATTGAAATGGAAGTTTGCAAATCCTGTCCTAGCTCAAAGTGACCGGGATGACATGGATTATCTGGTCACCCCATCTATATAGAAATGTCTATTTCCCAGGAAGGAGAATGCCAAGATGTACCCACTGCTTTCTCCTCTAGCCAAGGCATACCTCACCACACCACCCACCTCGGTCCCTAGTGAAAGGGTTTTTTTTCGACTGCAGGGGACATTGTAAAATTTACAGATCTCAGCTTCAGCCTGAGAATGTTGACATGTTAAATTTTCCTTTAAAAAAAAAAAAAAAAAAAAAAAATAATAATAAAATTCGAAGCTGCACATGCAAGCATTAGTTTTAATTAAAAAAAAAAAAAATCTTCTACCGAGTCATTTTGACGTGGGATTTGTTTCACAAAACATTTTATTTAATTTCAGTTGCACTTTAAAGAATAGGACATGTTTTGCACAGTTTGGAGAGAAGGAATATTTTTGAGTCTAAATGAGAAAATCATATCGTGAACTCAGGATCGTATCGAATTGTGAGTTGAGTGCATCGTTACATCCCTAGGCTTAAGTGAAATAAAGTAACAGGGTCAAGCTGAACCTGGCAAAGAGCTGGCTGACTGTGGTTCTGGTGGAGCTACAAGATGAAGATCTCCGTCTGATGTCAGCCAGGTTCTTCATGGCCTTGGTCATTTCAGAAGCGAGTCTCCAGACAAACACACAGCTGTAAGTACATTGAGGTTCATATACAAGAATATAATGTCCTGACAAATGGGTCATTGAAACCACTCAAGGATTCCAGGACATGGACACGATGCTTAATTCTACGGAGGAACATTCTTCAACAATATGTAACATTTGAATCACCCATTGTCTGCTCAAGGTTTATTTTCAGGAGTGATACTGCAGCCAAGCTTTCTTTCAAGATAAAATTGATTTACTACAATACATTAAAACTGGATTATGTTGTAGTTTGTGTAGTTTAATTTCCCTGTCACCCTGAACTGGACCAGTGGGTGATATACCAAAATCTGTATATATTAGGAGGTTCACAGGTAATACGCCATTATAACAAATAAACAAGCCAAAGTAGCACCATGAAAACTTGCCTGTCTCCAGATACAGAAATAAGGTGCCGGCAGTCATGACTGAATCGCATTCCCGTCACAGAATCTGTAGACAGCAGGAATAGCACAGAAAGTCAGCTACAACATCACAGGAGCAATGCGGGACAGCCAGCGCATACCTGAATGTCCAAAAAGAGTCGCCACACAGTCACCGGATGAGTAGTCAAAGACGCGGATGGTACCGTCTGAGCAGCTGGTAGCTAGGAACATACCAGAAACATCCAGCTGCATCTGCACGCACACACAAATATCGAAGGGAGTCAAATCATTTGCCAATTTTAAGCAAGATAGCATCTGGAACAAGTTGAATACAGAAAGAACATCACAGAAGGCAAAAAAGCTCTTTCCAAAGAGATTCCAATATAATTAATAAAATCACCAATATCGTCATCATCATCAATTATAATGGTCGCACATTAATCGTTACCATTCACAGCACTAACAAGTTTCATGGACTTTCAATGTTTTGGCCGAGTATGGACAGTTGATGCTGTCCGCTTACCTTCAGAAAAGCGACGTCGCTCTGAGGACTTTTGATACACTTCTTAATTTTTCCACTCTTCAGGCTATAAACCCTATAACAGAAACTATGGCACTTAATACCGATATGAGAGGTCCAAGACAGTCACTGAAATCTACCATGGGACAACCTGATATGATCCTGACAGGCAACGATAGAGTGGCTAGATGTGGCATCCAAGCTCATGTCGGTCACTGTGGTTTTCGTCGCTATGTGACTCGAGCAAGAGAACTCCCCCTTCAAAAGGATAGAGGGGGAGCAAAAAAGTTAATATGGTTTACCATGCAAAAACACCAAAATCTGTACCTTTTGATTTACAGATTCACATCTTGAAATACAAAATTACTGACCTTCCACTAGCATGCCTGACTGTACCAGAATGTCTACTTCCCCCCCCAAAACATCCAAAATCTTCATTTTGTAAAACTGCCTCCCTCACTCTCTCACACTTTCCCCAGCTTTACTACGAAGTATTTCCTGACTCATTACAACATAAAAAGACACCAAGAAAAAAAAAAAAAAATTTATATTAAAAAAGGTGTTTTAACTTGCCTTTTGAGTGGTGTATAAATAAATATTGCCGTCAACTGCACAGCTCACCAGGCCTTCATGGGGAAAAGAACCTACAGTACAAAAAGGTGGGGGAACAAAAAGTAACCATCCAAATCTTTTGATCCAATCAATAGTACACCTCATACAGCTAATCAAAACCACACTGCCTTTTATCTTTAACCATTTTAACTAGACTGGGAGTGTAATTTAACTGACGCCCGGGTTGAGGTACCCCCCCAGGGAAAGGTTTCGGAACGTGTTCTTCTAGCCTCCCAACAAGATATCTGTAACTTTTCGGAGGGGAAAAAATAAATAAATGTAAATGTATTACTTGTATATTCTATTGTGTCTGTAATAACACAGACAGAGAGGGAGCAGAGGCGCACTGTAGGGAGTCAGCATGAGGGCACACACGGAGCGGTGGGGCAGGCAGCCTCACGGACCTGTGAACTTGATGCCGATAATGGAGGTAGAGTGGACACACACTGTCTGCTCGTGGCTATAACCCGTCTTCCTGTTGAAAATGTGAATACGGCCATCACGGCCTGCTGAGGCCAACAGATTCAGGCCTGCTAGATTAGAAACATGAAATATTAATGCTCCTTTCATACACTCCAAAAACAAGCCAACCATTAAAGCAAAGTCAGTCTTAAGTACCCTGCTTCAAGCTGTTAACTGCCACAGTTTTGTGTAACTATGCTTTTCTAAATGACATCTAATAGGCATCTGGTTTAACCCCTTCAAATGATCACAAAATCACGCTGAAACACACACATTTTAGTTAACCTGGAAGGAGATCTGTCAAGCAGTATTTAAAAAAAATAACTGTCCGTAAGTCTTGTATGATGAAAAGTTATATTACAAAGTACAGCGGAAGTAGCTCCAGACTGACCCTTGGGAGCTGAAAACCCCAGATGGAGAACCTCAGAGTCATGTGCCTTTATGTGCAGCAACTCTTGTAGCAACTGTAAGCAGAAAACACTGCAGGCAGAAGTGAAGCCATTTGCTCTCTTCTTCAGAGTCTAGTCCTCACGTAAAACTTTCTGCACTTCTGAAGAGACTGTTCACAACGTACGTTAGTGGGTACATGGGACAGCTCTCAACAAACGAACGTGTATAGATCTCGGAAGCTGAGCACAACTTCACAATCAGCCAGCTGGGCAGATGCCACCATGTTAGAAATGTTTCTGATGCTTACGTTACACATGCTAATACAAGTGTGCTTCTCACCGCAGGGAGCCACCCCAGTCTCCAGCAGCCAGATGCAGACCATCTGGACTGACGGCCATCACGCTGATCCCCAGTTTTATGTGAGAGCTCCTGGCCTCATTGGGCTCACCCACAATCCATTGCTGCTTCGCGTCGTTCTTGAGGCACACGATCTGCCTGGGGTGCTGCAGTGGCATGCACGTGTAAGTGAAGTAAGCGGTGTAAACAACCCAAACCAGTAGCAGCAAAATCAATGCAATGCAATTTTATTTGTATAACGCATTTTCACAACATTGTCTCAAAGCGCTTTACATTATCTCTGCCCAAAGCCCCCAGTGAGCAAGCCAGCGGCGAGGAAACCTTGGGAGGAACCGGACCCAAAAGGGGAACCCATCCTAACACTTACGTTCCAGCCATCGTTTCCACTGCAGTAAGCACTGGGTTCTCCAGGCCAGAGCCAGATAGTGCTGTCAGAGGAGCAGGTGAGGAAGGATCCCGCAGGCAGGTATGGTTCAGCCCGCTCCGCCTTATCAGGGTACATCTAGGACGCCATCATGCATTGTCATTTGCAACTCAAATCCCAAAAAAGGTAGCTTTGCAATTGTTCTCCAAGACAAAATTCAACCACAAAGAAGAGAACTAGAGCCTCTCTTAACTCATAGGGCTGCTTAAAAAGACCACTGAAAGCAACAGATCTTCCAGTTTCTCAACATAACACACCGTAATGGCTGAATATACAGAACTTTAGGAGCCAGTACATTGCTCCGTCATGTTAGGGTGGGATTGGTCATCGTAATGTTACTTTGAAAGTATAAAATGACATGCACCTCTACACTCCAGATACCATTGCTATGGTAGAGGGCGGCGTAGACCACCTCCGCATTCCTGAGGTCACACGTGTCCCACACACACACGCTGTGGTTACTGTAGACACACGTCAAATATCTTGCCAGAGGGTCAAAGGTCAGGGCAAGTGTATCAGGATAACTCGCCAGCTCATCAGCAATAGAGTCTCTAAAAGGTAAAATAAAAAAAAAATAATAATAAAATTTCACTTGCCACATGACTGAAACCAACATTCACACCTAAGGCACAAATTCCTAATCTGCAGATCCAAATATTGTGCATGGGTAACTTACATGCACCCAGCTCCTGCCCTCTTTGTAATGTCCACGCAGTGCTTCGGAGGACGGGGCAAGGTGGTAATGTAACAAAGGTTCGAGGGGTTAAACACTCTCACAGTAGCATCGGCACAGCCACAGAACACATAGTCTTCGCTGACAGATAAACAATGCGCTGCGGCAGTCTGCAGAGGAAGTGAACGAGTTCTGGGTGTGGTCATTCTTCCAAGCACAGAGTGTGATTTAGCAGGAAGTTCATTGGCCCCGAATTACCATCTTTGCAACTTAAAATTTGCACATACGACAGAAGTTCAAATAAATAAAATTAGCAAAAACAATTTAAGTACATGTACGTAAAAATAAATACTGGGTGCCCGTACGCGCGCATCACTAGCTAGTGCATGCAAGTTACAGTCGCTATGCCCACCCTACTTAAGTGCCCTTAAAAAACCTGCAATTCTCCTACTGTGACATGCGTCCACTTCGACACAGACTGGCCTGTTGGAATTGAACCCAGGTCGGTAATTAACATTAAAAGAATGTTAGGCAGTGCGTCTTCAGGCCTAACCTTTAGATCAACCCAGGCTTCCAGCAACCTCCTGCCATTAACCTGGCAGAGCAAACCTTGGATGGTGACACAGTAAGTGCTGCTGGCCATTTGGCCCCGCCCACATGCTAAACCACAGAAGCTACTATTCCACTGCTCCCCCAGCAATGCTGGCCGGCCAGTCAGGGGCACTGTGCCGTTCACCTACAGGAAGAGCCATAGGATAATAAAATATCATCATCATCATCATCA
>JAODKM010000037.1:7850639-7863022 GCA_026780845.1 Petrocephalus sullivani | reverse complement strand
AATAAGGCTGAAATACACATCGCATCTGTGGGACCGCCGGGGGGGGGGGGGAGGGCGGGTGTGGGGGGCGGTGGCGGGGGCGGGGGGGGGCGGCGGGCCTCGGGGGGCGGGGGGGTTATTTTTCTTGTGATAATGAAAGTCCTGGACCCATTTCCAGTTCCAAGACTGATATTTTCAAATGAAGAGAACCATTTAAATGTTTATTAATTCTGCATAATTCATACAGTAAATACAGTCTAGGCTTGCCCTCCAATTTCATTCTCACCCTCCATTCCCAAACACTGACGGCCATGTCCTGCTGGCAGCCCGCGGACACGACGTAGTCCCCGCTGGAATCAAACGCCACGCAGGACACGCCATACTGATGACACTGCACCTCTGCCAGCTCTGCCCCCTTGGACACGTCCCACACTCGCACACATGGCCTGTGACCATGCTGTTTCAAAAAGGGAGACCAGAATATGAAAAAGAGAATCTAAATAAGCAATGAACATGTAAAGGTATAACACTGTATATCACAATCTGCGTCTGTCATTAAACTGTAATTTCAATACCAAACGAGAGACTACTGCACATGGTCTACTTTAATCACATTTATGCTTGCAAACCTTATATCAAGACAATATAAAACAATGGCTACCCAGACGCCTTGTGTCTCAGCTATTAAATGCCAATTCCTCTTAAGCCAAAGCATGAACCACAACAGGTTGTTTTTATTGGATGAGCAAAATAGACATAATAATGGGGCAGCTGGTTTCTGTCGTAGCACTAATTACTCAACTAAACTTTACACAAAGAGGGACACTTGAAATCCCCAAAAACACTTCCCAGCACTTACTTCACCTGTAACCAAGTATTTTCCGTCCTGCGAGAAGGCCAAGGCAGTGACAGCTTTTCTGGAAATAAACGAAGAAGAAAAGACACATACATACATACATACACACATACACACACACACACACATACATAAATAAAATTTATTAAATTATAGCATAATGACAAGCATAGCAATTCATGAAAAGGACTTTAAAACTGTATGAACAGTTGCGTGCAAACCTCCCAGGGAAATTATAAGGATCGCCACACTCACCAAAATACAGCATTAATAAGACAGGCTTATCTTATTCAGCATGACGTAAATTACAGCATAGATTGCACCCATGCAAAAGCTTACCTGGAGGAGTTCAGTATGTGGCTTTGTGTTCTCTCTTTGGGACGCAAAATGACCACAACACACCTGTGTAAAATGCACAGCAAGGCAGCGACAAGGAACTGCGTGAAACGCAGGTACACTGAAGAACAATGATTTCTCCTTGTGTCGGGGGGGGGGGGGATCAACATTAGCCAGACTGTAGATTACCCGGCTGCATAGGCCACCAGGCCAGTGCTGGGCTCACAGGCCAGGCCGCCATCGCTGGAGGCCGTAACGCCATGCACCTTCTCCAAAACCACCTGCACCCAGACAGACACAGAATCATCCCACCGCCCTGATACCTACTAGGCAAGGCCAATGCAAAAGTGATCGCTGGAGGAACATCAGGAGAATTTGATGCAAGACCACTTTTCTTAATTAGGCATGAAATACTGTAACTAGTCCACAGGGTACAATTCCGGATGTTACAATATAAATCTGGCATAAATTAAGATTAAACAGATCTTGTAGGATTTTTTTGTCCACCATCTGATGTATACTTTACCCCAAGGGCCCCAACTCCAGTCCTGGAGGGCCAGAATCCAGCACAGAAACACACCGACACGTCTTAGACCAGCTAATTATAATTACCAGGTTTGATGTGCATGTTCCAGCAGGGAAATCTGCAAACAGTGTTGGATCCTGGCCCTCGGGTGCTGGAGCTGGGCACGATTCGCAGCATTGCAGGATATAAGACAATATCTTTTCTCACCTGGCACTGGGGACTCCGAGGCAGATTACTGCGTCGGCTTTTCCTCCGTAGAGTCACCGACTGGGATAATTTTCCATGCAACAGCTGCTTGACTCGCGATCGGAAGGAGTCTTTCCTTACATCTACATCTGAAGGAAACTCCCCCGTAATGGCTTTTGGCGTCTGGCTGCCAGAAAGCTTCTCATATTCGCTCATACTTAATAAACTAGCTTCTCTGTGCAGATCGGGTGTGAGTTCGCGTATCTCTGCCTGGAAGCGTTCTGGTTTGTCTTCCTCTAAGCCTGCAGACCTCAGGACACTTGCCAGACTGCTTATGTAGGCCCCCTAATTGACGCCACCAACCTCACCTTATTTCCACGCTTCGCCTAAATCTCTTCAATGGGGGAATCTGACCAAATTCACCCGTTTTATTGTTTTAATTTTACGCCCCCGCGTTATTTACTATTCTGTACCACTAAGTTTCACTCTGGATGTATCATGTTGCCAGCGCTTTTCTCTTTATCGCCATAATATGAGTCGGCGAAGCCGACAAACGTCGCGCGAAAACACGCGCAAGTGCGCGAGAGAGCCGGCGGAATTTACGTTTGTGTGAGTTTATCGTACTATTTATCTAATTCTCTTATATCACTGTTTATTATCCCACTGTCCCCATTTTATTCCTTATGTTTCTTATTTCACTGGTTTTTATATCATATATATATTTCTTATGTTACTGGTTTTTATATCATATCTATTTTTTTATTGCTAGTTTTAGTTTTGATAATTTTACTATGCATTTGCTGGCTTGCTCCAAACATTATTTCATTGTACGTGTACAGTGACAATAAAGGCATCTTATACCATGTGGATTTCTCCTCCAGACAGTGAGGTTTCTCAAAACCCTGCTACCCGTTGCTCCCCCAAGGAGTGAGAACTATGTCAATGCAAATGACCTCAGTCTGTTCTACTGTATTTCAGTGCATTGCATACTTGCAGATGGATGTACTGACAATTCTCTTGAGTTTTTGAGTAGAATGAGATTGATAGAGGCATATGAGAATCGACAATAGTGGGCAAAATAGGTTGGAAAGGGAACAGTAGAAGTGAATACAAGACTACAGGATTTAAAGTTTGTTTTTCAGTTTTGGGAGCAAACTTTTAAAAAGTATTCAGTTAACCCTTTATAAAAATTGCCATGTATTTTGCCTTGTGGCTTGGTGTAATGGGGCAGATATGTTGCCAGACTGCTTATGTAGGCCCCCTAATTGACGCCACCAACCTCATCAAAGTACAAATACTCCAAAGTCAAGAATTGTCCGTACATCAAGTATGCAATGCACTGAAATACAGTAGAACAGACTGAGGTCATTTGCTTTGACATAGTTTTCACTGATGCAGTGACAGGTAGCAGGGTTTTGAGAAACCTCACTGTGTGGAGAATAAGTCCACATGGTGACTGACCGCCACTCTATAAGATAAGATGCCTTTATTGTCACTGTACTAGTACAATGAGATAATGTTTGGAGCAAGCCAGCAAATGCAGGTAAAGTAGCAAATGTGTTATATACAGACATTCACCCTACATATATTATATGGACAAAAGTATTGGGACATACCTCTGAATCTTTGAATTCAGGTGTTTCATTCAGACCCATTGCCACAGGTGTATAAAGTCCAGCACATAGCCATGTAGTCAAGTGTACAAATATGTGTGAAAGAATGGGTCATTCTGAAGAACTCAGTGAATTCAAATGTGGTACTGTCATAGGATGCCACCTGCTAGATATTCCACAGTCAACTATAAGTGGTCTTATTGCTAAGTGGAAGCATTTAGGGACAACCGAAACTCAGGCCCCATAGTTCCAGTGAAGGGAACTCTTAATGTTACAGCCGACCAAGACATTTTGGACAATTCAGTGCTACCAACATTGTGTACAGTTTGGGGAAGGCCCTTTTCTGTTCCAGCATGACCCAGTACACAAAACAAGGTCCATAAAGACATCGTTGGGCAAATTTAGTGTGGAAGAAGTTGACTGGCTCACACAGAGTCCTGACCTCTACCCCATTAAAAATCTTTGGGATAAACGAGAATGGGGATTGTGAGCCAAGCCTTCACATCTAACATCAGTGCCTGACGTCACAGATGCTCTTCTGGATAAATGGGTAAAGATTTACACAGACACACTCCTAAATATTGTGGAAAGCCGTCCCAAAAGACTAGCAGCTAGTAACAAGTAGCTGCAAAGGGAGGACAAACTCCATATTGTTCCCTATGGACTTTGCTGGGATGGGATGTCATAAAAGTTTCTGTGGGTGTAAAGGCCAGATGCCCCAATACTTTAGTCTGTATGGTGTAGATTTGTGGAATGTTATTTGTTGTAAAACTGGCATGTTTGCATGATTCCGGGTCCTTTTTGGTGTGAAAAACCAAATCAATGTTAGGCATTAATGATTAATAATCAGATTTAAACTACCTTCAATGTTAATGGTTAGTAGAGCACACACACAACAACTTACTACAGGAATATGAACATTAATTTATTTATTTGTGCCTTTCTTCTAGAGTGTTTGTTTGAAAACTCACTTCCACAAATTAGATTATTTGATTGGCTGCTTACCTGCCTCAGTTTGGAGTTGAATGGTGCTGGCCTGCTAAATTCAGTGTTACTGTGCTACTGTCATGGACGTAGGCTGCTCTGATTACTCTCATCTGTTCAGGAACCTTTTTCGCTTGAAATCACACATTAAAGTGACTTTATAAGCCAGAGCACTCTAACAGCATTAAGACACAACAAGATAACAGCAAGCTTTTTATAAGGGGGGGGGTGGGGGCAGGTTATACAGCCACTCATTTAACAAACAGATGTTTCATTGTTTAAAATCACTGAAGACCATTTTATTTTCGCCTCTTGCTTCTTCAAACATGTACACTGGAATCTTAAATGATATACAGTATATATACACACATACACATTTGTATAACATTATCTAAAAAGCCCAGGACAATGTTGATGTGCGCTTCAGAAACAGGAAGATGGTTCTACATGTCTGTGACACGTCTGTCATAAACCTGCAAGCAGGCAGCATCATGACACACAACGGTACTGAAAGTATTGCCTGTGTGTTTTTCAGCAAAGTGGCTTCAAGGTCATCCCCCGGTACCAGAAGCTGATACTGGGTGAAAACAGTAAGTAGCGCATTACTCTGCTAAGACAAGCTTGTCAGAAAGCCTCGACATAAATGTGGAGAACACACAGAACTATTAAAATAGAACCTGTGACAATTCTCTTGGTCAGACTACCCCAAAAGTGAATAAACTATATTTGGTTTTGAGTGACAGTACTGTACTTAAAATATTCATCCCACAAATTGAAAGTAATTGTGGGGGGGGGGGGGTGCATTGACTTTAAAAAGACAGTGAGTGCTTGGCAAAGTGACAGGACCATGATATTGTCACATTCTGACACAGACAAACTGCATCACCAAACAGATTTCCTCTATGGGGGACGATCACATTATGTCAAATACTTGAAAACTTTTCCAGTACTGGTCTTTGGCGCCAACTAGTGCTTGAATCTCAACACTGACGTAATCGTGTACTAGTTATGCGATTTAAATTAAAAAATATATCTAGTAATCACAAATTTGTCTCACAGAATGAATTGGCCAGAGGTGGCTGGATCAATATGGGTTGCGCAGTTGTGCTAAACCGTTAACATCGAAGCACGTTTTTGACTGGACCAGCAGAGAAATGCCTTGACCTCCCTCGTGTGCGTACGTCGAGCTTGAAGAGTTTTTTTTGAGAGAGGCAAGGTTAGTGGCAATAAGAAAAAAGAAAAAACAGGGAGAAAAAAAAAACTAGTTGGTAAGGATGCCACAGCTGCGCGCGCACACACACACACACACAGGCTCTTTACATCATTCCCAACTGCATCAAGGAGTTTGCGTACGCCATGGGCTTGACGTTTGGGTGAGGCTGCGGGAGAAGAGAGAGCATAGACATGGTGTATAACACTGCATAAATAACATTACTCTTGCAATTCATTTCACATTCTCTGTCAAAGTACATTAACGACCAGGTAACCAAAGTCAAACGAGTGAGTCTTAGATGTCGTAAAATTTTCAAATGGAATTTTCAGCAAATGTAAAAATATGCTTACCAAAAGACAGAAGCAAAAATATTTGGGGAATATTTGTTTTCACAAATATTTACATTAGAGATTGATGGGAGCTTTCATCCAAAGCTTAAAAAAATGTCGTAACTAAAAGCCACAGACTAGGCCTGTACTATATGACAATCAGACTAGTTATATTAGAGGAGAAAATATACAATTTCCCTTTTCAGTGTGGATGACCCTAAGGGGCAGCAGATATACAGTGAAATTCTGACACAAAGGGCCAGGACACACAGCCACAATCACGCGCTACGGGCAATTCTGTGATGCCAATTAGTGTCAAGTCTTTGGACTGCTGGAGGAAACTGGAATACCAATAGGAGAGCTGCATAACGCAGGGAAAACACGCATATTTCACACATTCAGAATGGAGGTGGTAGTGTGAGGCCACCCGCTGTGTCACCCCAGAATAAGGAACTGAACATCATCTTAAAAGCAGAGAAAAACAGACGAGTACAAAAACTAGAAACCGTTCACTACGCCGACAAGGAAGATACTGACCACAGCAGTGAATTGGTGAAACTCTGGCTTAAGGTCGGACCCCCTGAGGTGGATGTAGGCTCCTTTGTTACCCATCTGGTCACTAGAGAAGAGACATTTCACAATAAACACTCTGAGAAAATCGGTAACACGGCAAATACAGTAAGGCAGGAGTGGGCAATTCCGGTCCTGGAGGGCCGTGGTCCCTGGAGTTGCCCACCACTGCATTGAGGCCATCAGTCTTAAGGAGACAGATGCACCTTCATGACGTACCAGTAGTTGGGTGCTGAGAAGACGGTGATGCACTTCCCCGAGTGGGTGACCTCATAGCCCTCGGCCTTGACCTCGTGACTGCGAATGATGTACTGCAGTTTGTTCTCAGTGAGGAAGCGATCCGTCACGTCCGGCCCAAACTGGCAGCTCACGCCCCTCTTACTGATCGACCGCCCGTTCTGGGGGAGGAAAGGGCAGGACACAGGCTTAAGGCTGGTTCTTACTTCATGCAGACGCAACAGTGTGAAAGTGCGTGCAACGACTGCAACGGAATTTTCATCATGGCAAGGTACAAAATTACTATAATGCGGAGGCTCCACTCAGTGACACAAGCATAGCTCGGCCATTCATCGGCCAGGGGAAAAGGAGCAGGAACTCAAAAAGCCAGAAGGTAGTCATGCCAAAGATGGGAAGGTATAACACTTTGTTGGCTTCTACAGTGTCACGATATAGTGCTGCTGGCTATTTCCACGGTTTAAGTGTGTTGCACAAGAGGCTTGAAATGTAAATAAATCATTACTTTAGTAATAGTAAAAACGGTAATGGGAAGTATTTCACATTTGTTTTATTTCAGTTGATTGTGGAAGCAATATTTATAGTTCTTGTTTAGTTGTAGTTTTTATTTTCGTATTTTATTTTAGTTTTTGTCTTTGTTAACAATAATAACCCTGCCTTGCGTACTGTAAGTACATATTGCACATTTAGCTTTGGCAAAATTCTTATTTATAATATCCATTCCACACACCATAAATGTGAGTTAAGAGCAGCTTTGTCCTACAGTGCCACCCCTGGCACCAAAGTACGTGGCTGCTAGTAGTATGAACCCACAGAATGGTGGACGGTCTGCCACTGGGATGCATGCACTGTGGCAAATCCGCCTTAGCGCTAGCTAAATTAAAGTCCTTATATTTTCATTCTGGAGCGATGGGGGCGGGTCAGACAGTTTTGTGAGGTACAAATAATTAAAGCAATAGTGCAATAAGTGGTACACATTTACTCTGAGAATCACCCTTGGAGAGGGTGTCTGTCGGCAGACCTTATGGAGGAACAATACAGGAGCTTCTTTAAGGAAACTTACTTGTGGCTGGGGGTCAGACCACAGAAGATCACACATGGGACCTGAAATGGGAACACAACAGAATAATAATAATACTATTGCATATATAAATAAATGCAGTAGAAACTGATCTGATAGACTGCTAATGCATGAGATGAAAGATACACTGCATAAAAATGTGAGCTATCGATTCTCACTATAAAAGAGACCAAATTACAAAGTTTATTTAGTGTTGTTCAGAAGACTGGGAGGTGTTTAGGTATAATGGTTGATTGAGTTATATGCTATATAGGGGAAGTGAGGAGGAGACTGTGGTGAAAAGTCTGTAATGGGTATATATCACCCTGTATGAGTATCAAGAGAGTACCCCTTTCAAACTGCCATCCAGTTAAAAAAATTATAACACGAATTGAGCAAAATCGACAGTAAATTTCACAACATGGCATTCACACAGCATTCCTGTTTGTTTGATACCTCAGTGAAAAGATCACAGCTACATATATGCGGTCGATCAGCAAGGATTTGTAAGCATGGACTGAAGAACCTACCAGAATCTGGTGGCTGTCTGTTCCTGTCAATTTTGCGGATGTCTTCTAGCGTCACGCCATCCTCGCTGAAGAGACCTCCATGCATTATCTGACAGCGGACAAGGCAGGCAACTCTCATCCACTCAAAGCGAAAGCAAGGTCAACATACACAGAGGGCCACTTTCTCCCTATAGCCATGGCCGACCGGCTCTTACCAGAACTTTGCTGTTCACACACTGTGCCAGGGGCAGCCACTGGAAGACCTCGCTAAACAGCTGGAACATCTGCGCTGTGTACTTGGCTTTGACTTCTCCCTCAAAGCCATACATTTGGTTCATGTTGTCCGTCTCATGGTTGCCTACATTAAGTAAAGACTATCAGACTCACGTCGTAATATTTACATTAGGTAAGGAAGGCTACAGTCAGTTTTATAACCTAAAACACGGTAGTGGGGGTAGACTCACCCCTCAGCAGGTGGAAGTAGTCTGGATAGAGCAGCTTGAACCCGAAAAGCGTGAGAATCACCTCCACGGAAAAGGAGCCACGATCCACAAAATCACCATTGAATAGCTACAAGCCAAAAGTCAAAGAAAAACCTCGCCCCAATAGGGGTGTTCCCTAGCATTGGCTACAAGTACATCCACGCAAAACAGATTCTTTCCTTATGATCATAATTATTGTATTTTCCATCTTAACAGTTAAACCCACTGGTGTACACTGGTAACTCTTTGGTGCATTGCACAGCCAGCAGACATTTCCTGTATTCGTTTAATCCATCTTTTTCCTTGAATAACAGTAGCTATTACACCCTAGCACTAAGAAATCATGAAGCAAAAAATCAAAGGATACATAGGGGTTTTTTGGGGAGGGTAATCCATTCAACTCAAATATGTTAAGCAGGTCATAGTACTGGCCATGTGTGTCACCACATATAGTGATCGCCTCTGACTGTTGGTTAGAGAAAGATAAAGACTTAAACACATGAGGAAGCATGTCAAGTAAAAATGACCCAAATTAAAATTAGGTGGCAAATGAAGGTATTTTTCAAACTACAGCTACAATGACAATTACAGCACACAAGTAAGACAAATTTGACGTTTCTTACCTCTTTTAACGTTATTTCTACAAGACTCGGGAGTTTGGATAAAATGTCTTTGACCTGAACCAAAATCTGAAATAGGAAACAAATACCTGAGTAACAGTACAAACACACATCATAACAAGCCACTCAAATATCGATTTGTCAAAGCAGCAGGGTCAAAAGAGCCTCGGTTTTTCCAAGCCCAACCTGATAGGCACACTTCCTGTGGAGTTTCTTCTGGTCCTTAAACCACTCCATTAAATCATTCATGAACTTTACGGTCACCTTTCCATCTTCGAGTTTTGGACCCGTGTAGTCATCCTCAATCACTGCAGGGAGAAGGCATACGAGTGATCTCAAGCAGCAAAATTCTAATCTATAGGGAAAATATTCCAAAATTATTCTGAAAAGGCCTATAAAACCTATAAATGTCTTAAAGTAATAGATCTTTTATAATTACAGAGATTAAAATGCATCATAAGGGCTACTGATGGCTGTTGAAGTAATACTCACTCATATTCTCGATGTCCAAGGAGTCAACAACTGATTTCTTGAGTTCGTCACTAGCGATGGCTCTCTCAAAGGCTTTCTGCTTCACAATCTTATTACATTCCTGGTATTTCATCTTGGCGTCCTTGTCATTAGGCCGCACCCTTACTACCTGAATTTGTTACACAAGACACACAAAACAAGACATGGGTTCTTGATTACCATCAATTGAGTGCTAAATCTCTCACAGGGATCCTGTACTGTCGGTCCCCTAAAGATTTCTGGAAAGTACCGGACATTTAGCAGGCAACTCAATACCCTGCTGTTACAATAAAAAACCACAAATGATTACAGTTAATCTAGTTGCTCCTCAGCTTGATAAAGACAATGATATATCAACGATATTATAAAACTAATTTATACAATCAAATTTACACAAAGGTTTATGCATGCATGCAATCAATTTCCTTAAGACAACAGCATAATATTACGCTGGAGTCAAAGCAGCATGCGCACACACACACACACACACAGACACACACACACACCAAAAGCAATTCCTTTCACAGGTGAATTTTTGTCTGACGTCGTTATAATCATATTACCATTAAAATTACTGAAGGTAAATCTGGTAATGCGGAGGACTGTATTAGCTGCAATTTGTATGGCTCCATAGTGAACATCCCATGAAGGGATTTAAAATACATAATCTACATATGAATTCTGTTATAAAACGATGAGCATAACTTGTTACAAAGTGATTGATTGGAAGACGTGGGGGTAGTGAATACCGGATTGGAGTTCTATCACACTACTAATTGTGCGCCCTGCCAAGAAAAGAGGAAAAGAAAAAAAAAAAAACACACACACACCTGCTAAGCAAGTAAAGGTGAAAAATGCTAAAAATGTAAAGTGTGAAGACATTAAGTAGGATCATTTAACAGGACAGAATGTAATTACAAAATGACTGAAAATGACAGAATAAGAGTAACATTTAATGTCTACTAAGTCTTCCCTCAGAACTGTCAGCGAATCAATCCCATCCTTTGTTCAGTTCTTGGTTAAGGGGAATGATCAGTACACTGACCGTCTCGTAGTCCTTGAGTGCAGCCTTGAATTTGCCCAGTGCCATGTTAGAGGTAGCACGTCGGTAGTAGCCTTTGACGTAATTTTTATCAATTTCCAGGGCGCGCGTAGCATCTGCCAAGGCATACCCATAGCACTCTGTGCGAAGGTATGCCAAGCTGCGGTTACTGTAGTAGATCGCATTGTCCGGATTAAGTTCTAGAGCCTCTGTGTAAAACTTAATAGCGTTGTCATAGTCCTTCTCTGAAACAGAGAAACACAATTTGAAGTTAGAAGATAACATTGTAAAGTTATGAGTTCAGGTCTTCAACCACCAAGTCTTAGACATTCAGCAAAAGATCCAGACACTATAGATGTGTACCAAGACATCGGTCTCAAAGGCAGTCCAGGAAATGATGGTGAAACAATCAGCAACTAGAGTATCATTTGACAATGCAACCTCAGAAGTCAAATTAATTAGGCACTAGGCTTTTTAGTGATTAAGAGGAGAATGACGTAAGCAGCCCATGTCCCTTGGGAGGCAGACTTAATCCCATGTAGGCATGGAGGTATATTAGAGATGCTGGAATTAATCAGAAGTGCAAAGAACAAATCTGGCTAGATATGAGCAACATTAAAATCAGTTGTATATGCTTTTCCCTTTTCTAAGTTGCTAATATTAGCAAGACTGAAAAAGCTAATGAATAGGACCAAAACTTTTTTTATGATGGGATAAAGACTGTAACATGCTCAAACATATACTACCTATAAGCTACTTGAAAAAGCTACTTAATTCACTTGTTTAGTGGAAGCTAAACCTGGTTAATAATGTGATGTTATGGAATACTAGCAGTACCCAGGTTACAAACAAGATCTGCTTCCCAAGTACGTATTTAAGTCTATTTTGTAAGCAAGTAAAAAAAAAAATTATAATACAGCACATAACAATAATAATACAGTAAATGTAACTACATGCAGTACTGTACTTCACATGCGTCACAAAGTAGTATGTGCATTCGTTATTAGGAACGACTGTATTTAACCCAAATTTTTAATATAAAAGACTTCATGGCAATCCATTAGTAAGTACAAGTTGTCCGTAAATCAGACGTTCTTGACTCGGGGACTGCCTGTAGTCCTAGCCAGCAGATCCATGGAGTAATAATAGGAATGATTAAGAGCAGAGACCCATTCATCCATTCAGTATAGCACGATATGGAAGTTGAATAAGTTCCCAATCATATTAAATTTAGGGCTGTCAAAATTGACGCGTTAATGTGGATTAATCCAGCATCGTGATTAATCTGATTAAAAATATTAACGCATTTAACCCATCTGCAGCGCAGAATGACT
>JAODKM010000037.1:7798757-7809858 GCA_026780845.1 Petrocephalus sullivani | reverse complement strand
AACACTGAAACAATAACTATATCTCGGATACCGACGACTTAACCCGGCACCATATAATATACGGGGTACACCTCTAACGCTAACACAGGAGTTAAACTAAAACAATAATAATTATTACAATTATTATTATTATTACTATCATTATTATTATTATAATGCTCAGGAGCAGAGCCACGACGGAAACACTGAAACAATAACTATATCTCGGATACCGACGACTTAACCCGGCACCATATAATATACGGGGTACACCTCTAATGCTAACACAGTTAAAGTATTATTACAATTATTATTATTATAAATAATCCAACTAAATTTACTGCCATAAATATAGACACTGGTAGGAATTTCCTATAAAATCCCAGGGAAATCAGTACCTATTTTTGTCTCCCTGACCTTCACAAAGCTGCATTTGTGTGATCGTAAGTGAGATACACAGCTGGTCCTCCAAGCTTAGTGTCCTGGGGGGAAATAGGCTTCCATGTAGCCTTCCTCCTTAAACAGTGTTTTCTACATTATTAAGTAAAGCTTAAACATCAGTTCAAACATTCATAACATTTATTACTAAATCATGTATAATGTTATGATGTTTGAGAAGCTATTAAATAGCATGTATTACATCTAATAGTAAATTATAGCTTTTTAAAAAGAAATTGATTATACAACAAAACACAAAAAATACCCTTAAACTCAATTTAAATACTTTAGCTGCTAATCAGTTCAAAGAACAGGAAGCCTAATGGTGACAAGGTGGTAAACCAGATTACTTCAACCTTTCATGTTGACGGGGAAAATGAATGAAATATTTAAGAAGCACCTTGTCTTGTCATTTCACCAGAAATATTTTTCACCAAGAATCCAAGAAGGCTCTCTGAAAGATATGTCAAGCTGTGGTCGAATTTCAGTCAACAGATGTCTGAGGCCCCTCTAAGCAAAGGTGTGGTTAGCATGCAGATCAGGCCCACGCGGTTTGGAAAGTGTCGGCGTGACGGCGATGTCACGGGTCTGTTCCTTCTACTCACTCTCTATTATGTTGAACCTGTGCACCTCCTTGCCAAAGTACTCGTCTTCTGTGTCTCCAGAGGTCAAATCCAGGGCATGGCGAGCAAGTTCGTCACTGTACGCCACCGTGCTGTTGTATGCGGACATGACATCCGTGGGGACGGCTGGGGCCTCCCCCTCACCCGGCTCCGGCTCCGGCTCCTTGGCCATCCGCAGCTTGCTGAGGATCTGTCCCCGAATGGCCTCTATGCGTTTCTTCCGCACATGGTTCATGTCGAGGGTCTTGCAGGTGGAGATGCCATGGCTCCGGCAGACACTGCCTAGCAACCACAACAGCGCTAGCAACCAGCAGCTGGCTCTCATGGTGACTGCTCTGTGCCAAAGGTGCTCTCTGAACTGAGGAACGCTCCGGGCTCGGGAGGGTGGGATAATGACAGCTGAACTTCCGTTAGTGTAGAAACACACCAGCCCTCCTGAAGCCCTCGCAGCTGTGGCAGCTCGCAGCTCGTACTGATGCCTCTTTGACCTCCGCTAATTCCCGTCTTACCCGCCAAAAGGTGTTGACCGTGACCTGTGCTGGCAGCAAACTGTGGGACTGCACGCAAAGTCTGAAAGAGTGGGAGAGCGGTCACGGCCCGGCGGCTCGCTCGCTAGTCACTGCCCACGGAAGCCGGCCACTGAGTCACCGTCTCGCTGGCACGATGCCTTGCTGATTTGACTCACACAGCTCTCTCCAGAGGCTGTCTCTGGGGAGCAGCGTGGGGCTGCATAACGAAGTTAAAGGAAACAAGATCTCTCTGAAATCCTCAGTGTGCTCATACGCTTGAGACTGGACTCGGGTTAGGACACACCGCCTTTTCCTGCCTACTCCCCTCCCAGCACCCAAAAAAACTTCAAAGCCTCACAGTCATCTTCCCCCAAGTGTGCATAAAATGTGTAGCTCAGTCCTGCAAAACTTGCAGCCTTCTTCCAGGAAAGCCCATTTACAAAATTAGGGATCTCACCGAGGTGCAATCTGACAGAATGACTCACCACACTCCCCACTGGGACTGACTATTACCCCCTAACCAGCAAGTGCACGTCTCTCAGGATCTCCTTGCTCTTTACCTACGTTTCAGCTCATCTACATTTTAGAAAATGTTATTACATTAATATTAATACAACTTGTACCCTGAACTTTTTACTTCCATTGGAATGCTAAAGAAATGAAAACAAAGCTTAATGAGATGACCATTTCCCTCTCTGTTAAATATCCCAGTATATTTAACCCAAGATAATCAGATAGTGAGATGACCGATAGAGAATTTGGATCATACGGACACACAGGCACCACTCCCAGGACTGAAAATTACTTTAAAAAGTACAACAAACAAAACTAACAAAGATGAACTATCATTACAAAACACCTCCCATGTTTTACTAGATAATGCCTGTACTTGCAAATATGATTTATAGTGTTACAGCAGTGTTCAAGAACATAGCTCCAAGGACATCTTGTGGGATTCACAGACCTCTGGAGCACTGTTCCTCAAAAGCAAAACATTAAACTGAAAAGTGAAGAATACCCTTAAATCATCACAGCCGCGATTCTCGATACACTTACAACTGTTCCCCCAGTTGTCTTTGACATGCCTCGAGCCAGACAAAATTGGAATGAAAACAAGAGCGGTATGATAAATCTGTAACAGAAAAGCGCCCAGCTCAAGGCGACATTATAGGAATAAAAGCGAGTCCAGATGCCTTCAAATCCATCTTTTAAAAGAGAAGTCCACGAAACATTAAGGAGCGGTCTCAAACTGCGGAAACGGTTGTGACTCTTGTCATCAAATCAGATCCCTGCCTGGTCTGGCTTTCCAGCCCCCTTGCTATAAGTCTTCTCACTAAGGACGCCTTCGTTCAGTGTCAGAGCGCAGGAACCCCGGGGAGCCAGCACTCCTGCAGCTACCTCCTAACAGCTCCTACTAGTCGGAGCTTGCTAGTGACAAAATGATTTGTGCGAGCTTTCTGCTGTGCATCAGCCTCTCTCCCCCACGTCCCCTCCTTCCTCACCGCTCTTTTTCTCGTTAGTTTTTTAACACAGTGAAAAGCTCTCCGCCCAGGAAATGAGGCTCTGAAAGTTTCCAAACATCTGCAGTTTGAAGGGGTGCTGCTGTTTGCTCGATGTCCGTTACACCCAGTGGGGTTTGCAGACCGGCTCAAACAAAAAGGGCTGATAGTGGGATAATGGCCACTCAGTACTGTCTGATCAGCGGACCACAATATTCATTCTTTGATTGACACAGAAACTGACACATTTAATACTGCCCAAATGATTGGGCAAAAAATAAATAAATAGACACTCCACCTCACAGCCCATGTAATATACACAGACAACAGAATGCTGTATCCATGTCTACAAAATTTGTTTCTTTAAATTATAAAACTAAAACATATATGTCACAGGTATGTTTCCACATAAGTCAACTGCCTTTGAAAACCTCTCAGATATAAAAAGGTATTAAGTAATAACAAACTAAATAAAGAGATAGTCATATAAAGTCATAACACAACAGGCACAAGTATCAATGTAAAAAGTTTAATAAAGTTATTAACAGGAAAGAAACAAGGCCAAATTCAATCACATAAATGTATAAAACTATAAAATAATACTGTAAAAACAACCATGGATATTATATAATAAACCAAGGATACCATTTGAAGTGTTTTGACTTTTTATGATAGGCAGAAAACAGGAAAGGTGCATGCTGCCCCCTTGTGTTAAAACAGCACAATATTTTTGAGGAACGTTTTAATCCATGAGGAGAAATGGGACGGTCACTAAATCGCAGTGACAGAAATTTACAATGGCCTCAGGAAAGCAGAGCTCATTGAAGGCAGCCGTGATTAAAAGGTAGTGGCGGCAGAGATGTTCCACATTGTGAGGCCATTTTCTAGCCCTGCCACCATCTGCCTGTCGTGCGGCCATGTTCCCATCCAGCAGTTACTCTTCCTGCCCCGTCCTGACCTTCCTCTCTGTTCAGCTCTCCACGCCGTATCTGTCAAAGTGCCGCAGTATGACGGCAAGTTCCAGCTCCACGGTGCCCGCCGCCGCCGTATGCAGCCGGTAGCGGTCCGCCCCACTGTAGACAACGTCCGGGAAGCGCAGCTGGGGCCCCCCACCCACGAAGCTCTGTGCCAGCTGCTCCTGCCAGGAGCCGAGGGGCCTCCAGGTGGCGCAGTGCAGCCGGTGATGCCCAGGGCTAGACGGCACGTGGCAGTAGCCATAGCCGGAGAGCTCGCAGCGGCCGAACGAGTCCTGGTGCCAGACCTGCAGGTGCAGCTTTGGCCAGCCTTCGGAAAGCAGAAAAACACCCACTGCATATAAGGATATCACTGTAAAAATCGCCCATTTTTATTCTATATTTTAAGTAATAAACGGGAACATACAAGTGCCTACTTTTAAAGGTACTATGTTAAACCAATATCTAACCATGTATTCATTCAATACTATTCTCATCAGAATTCACTACTATTCTTGCCAGGATCGTTAAGTCATGCACTCGGATTCCCAGAAATTGCCTATTGCATGTTACAAGTATTTTTACTGTAGTGTTTGCTTTGCTGTAGAATTTCATTTTCATGAACTATTTTATAAACTGGCTCACACTGTGAGAATGGAGATTACATCTTTTCATTTTTTCCACTAAATGCTTTGTCTGATTATTAGTATGCAGTAAGCTAAGGTTCCTCCACCTTGCAGCCCCTTGGTGGCGTAGTGCAGGTCAATCGGGTGACTCCAAAAGGCCATGTCTGAGATTTGTGGAGAGTCCACCTGGGTCTGTCCCTCCCTCAGGCCAGAGAGCAGCCTCCAGGCCCCTCCTAAAAGAGCAGGCGACCGTCACAAACCCTTGCACCATTACACACAAATCCAGAGGCAGACAGAAACAGTACCTGTGTGAATTCCCCATTTGCAGAACAGGCTACTGTGAGGGAAGCCACTGGCCCCTACAATCTGCCCAATTATATGGAGCTCGGCCATCCTGTTGAAGAAACAAAGACACGATTGCCATATTTACATTCCCGGCTTCTACTTCTATTGTTATTCTTTATTCAATCTGTGTTTATTATTTCTGCCTTGATTATATGTTTGATTGTACATGCGGGGGGGGGGCTCAGTTAGGAGACTTGAAAGTCAGGGGCCCTGTATGATACTCTTTCATGGGGCCCAAAATCTCCAGCAGCACCGCTGTGTGTACCACTTGCTACCACATGACCCAAAACAGATTCCTCGTACTTATCATACTTGCCGAATAAAGGATTCTAATGCTGATGGAGTATTTCCCGAATAGTTCGGAAAAGTGACAAAAAAATTCACTCAGCAATTTAATGTAACCTAATTCCTTTTGGCTGTCCGGATTCCGTTAGGTGGTATAATTTAAACGCTGAATTCGGGGTTAGTAGTGTGTATTACGCAGCACCGGTTATCTAGCTACACTGCAGTGACTGGTTAGCAAGGTATATAATGCCGCATAAAAGTGCATAAAACAGCTATTCTATTTATTCTTATAATGACTTATTCTGCTAACACGATCGCAATTTTTTATATATAAGGCATGATAGATATAAAGATCTTTATATCCACCCATAAGATATGAGCAAACTATGAGCGAACAGTCCTATCTTTTAAGTTCGCTTATATGCTATAATAATTGCGAATAAAACCGCACTGCGTGTTGTGCAAACGGGAACTAACCGAAAAAATGAATAAAACTTACCGCGAGATGCGAGAGAAGCTGAAGCTGTATTGCGATGTTTTAGTACCAGATAATCTCGTTTACAGTGATTTATCATCACCAAGGCCGAATGGTGAAACAAGTTGGAGCCACTTCCTTAGCAACCCTACGTCAGCGGTATCTTATTGGTGGTCTTTGTCACATGACTTAACAGCCTATTTCCGGTCGAGGAATATTACGCTTACTACAGTGTTTATTCGATAGGGGGCGTGATATTTCTACCACAGTAAAATGCTATTCAAAGCAATTTAAAATAGTTGTCTGCACACAGTCTAACGCGATGTGACAGCAAAAATTAACAAGAGGAGCATAGGTATAGTAATTCATGTCTATTAGTAGAAGCATTGTTAGTACTTTGTTGTATTACATGGACAAATAATATATTTCAGCTGTTTTACTTTCTATTCAGCCTCACAGGACATCCTCTCACTGTATCTGCCTTACTTGTCACTTAAGAAACTTAAAGCGATATTTAATTCTGACCTTCTTAAACCATGGTTCGTTTTGGCTCAGTGAAGGCTTATTCTTGGTCTGGATTCTCATTTTTATTCCAAGGAAAGGGCCCCTTGACTCGGTGTCCCTTTAATTCCAGTCAGCCAATAAATTAAAATACCAGATTTTGTATAACCGAAAGAAAATGATTCATTCTTATGGATGACTGGTCTTACTGATGCCTGTGTGTGCAAAGCTGTATCTGTGAGTTTGTGTGTGTTTGCTTGTATTAAAAATGAGAGACTAAAAACATGTGCCTGGCACGCGGCTATAATATCATGAGATTACAGCAAAATAACACATGGATTTTGTGTCAGACAAACACACCTGGAGCCCAAACATGCACATAAAAATAAACAAAGCCTCATCACACACACAGCTGCTTATTTGATCTAGAGGTGAAACTGCACTTGTTTTTTTCTCTCTTCTGAGCTTTAGGTTACCATACTGGACGACATTAAAAACCGTAAAATGAGCATCCTATTATTGCTCGTGGACAGTGCGTTGCATAAGGAGCTGGAACTTAAGGATTACTTCATGAAATCACAGAAGGAAACCTCTGTAACAAAGATGCTGACCTCAACAGTATAATTATGGCCTGCAAAACAGACTGTACACTACACAAGAAGGGAAAAAAATAATTATGTTCCTAGCTGCTAGTAGATTTTAGACTTTAAATGACCCTTAAGGATCTCCATTGTAAACAATGATCTAATATCATAAATAACCCTTTGCAATCACCTCAGCATAAAGCTGTTCATGAATAATACAAATTTACAAAGAACAAAGATACAAGACGGGTTCTGATGACTGTCAGCTCAGTTAAGCACATGCAATGAAACATGCACCATCTTAAAATCAATGCACAAATGATGTATATTTGTTATGGTATTTGGAGATTGTGGTAAAATTGTGGTTAAATTTACTCTAAAGGTTTGTAACGAGTATAATAAGAGATATTCCCTATCAGGGTTTTTCAGTTTTTTTGTTTGCCTTAATTGCCTTGACATAGGTTCTTCTAGAATGCAAATCCACCACAATCGAAGGCATCAAAGTCTGAGTCCCCCTCAAAATGGAAACTGTGATAGTGTGCCGATTCGCCGGCCTGGCTGCAGCCGTGGAAGGTGCCCCCTGTGCCCAGGCCAGAGAAGCCCACCGTGGAGGGCAGGTTGGAGGGTCTAGCATCATGGAGAGCAGGAGAGCAGGTACCCAGGTAGTCAAGCGCCGAGGAAGCGGCCGCCCCCCCCATGAGCAGGTATACGGCCCTGACAGTGCGGGCATCGCTGCTGGTGCCATGCCGTAAGCATTCAGCCGAGCGCTGGGGAGATGCCATCTGCATGCTCTGGGCTTGTGAAGACCACATGCCTGTGTGAGTGGTAGGGAGACATAGACAATGAAAGCACTGAAGGTGTGTCCCATTCTGTCCCCAGATAGAGGGCTGGCCTGGGGCTTATGCTGCCTTTCATTTGAGTTAAACACTTAAATCCTTAAGCACAGCATCGCCCTGTTTTGTGTGAGTGGAGTTTGCACACGCTCCCTGCTTTATGTGAGTGGAGTTTGCACACGCTCCCTCGGCTTTCTTGAGCACCTGCCGCTTTTGGCCAAACGGTTGACTGTGCCCCTCTTATGAAGTTCATACTGCCCTTTTTTGATCACCAATGATCACCAAACCAGTCAGCAAAATTTATGGGCCTGGCCTGTAGCCTGCTCTGCCATTCTGTTGTGTATATTTTCCTGCCTTCTGCCACATCACATGATTGAGTTAATAATTATCTTATTAATTAGACTAATGACTGACATGGCCATTGAAGGAGACCTTGCCCTCTCACCTGCTTCTCTGCATCTAGGAGCATCAATATCACTTTGGCAAAGTCTTGAGGAGGCCTTGCTTCTCAGGCATGGCTGTAAGTGCTCTTTGTCCTTGACACGGTCAGGAAACGGGTCCCTGTCAGTTATGCAAGGGGTCGAAGCCCGATGGCGTTTGCAGTTGTACTGAGGGGATGAGATACTCTGCAAGAGAATAATGGAGCATGACTGTCCTGTCAACACAGGGGAACGTTCGGCCACAGCAGTGTTAACGTGACCCAGTTTACTTGCAGTAAGTGTAATATGAGCTCACCTCTCTGACCTTCCTCATTATATTCAGCCAGTGGCTGTAAAGAGATGAAGACGAGGTCAACATTAGTGCTGTTATCGTGGAGCATTCTGGGAGTGCAGAATGCCTGTTCCCATTTGCTAGAAATGCATTTTCAGTGACACTGAAATGAAACAACAGCCACCCCCCCTCTAGCCACGCACCTACAGTCACTAGGATCTTCTGCCAGTAGCAGCAGAAACTTTTTCCGAGGCAGAATCAAAGCAAAACTGCAATCCCTACGGCCGGCACTGGGCAATCGAGGTAAGTCCAGGATCTCCCTGCCCTCGACGATGGCCTCGCAGTCTCCTTGCAGTGACACCACCTGGTCAGGGGGAGAGTCGCCATCACGACACACCAGCAAGTTGCCCTCCGCTGTCAGCACAATGTACCTCTCCTTCCATTGTTTGAGCATGAAACCACCTTGGTGAGAAGACACAGACACCGAAGAACAGTTTTAACAAAAAAGTACCTGCAGACCAGACTGAAAAACAGTGTTACACTGGTGCCATCATTATAATAATGGTGACAGAAAAGCGATTCAGAGCTGTAGATATAAGCACTGCCCTTTGGGATTAGCAAATTAATAAACAGAGTGGATCTGGGGACTGGACAGTCTAAGGCAGAGAGTACACAGCGTAGCCTGGATCATCAGAGGCAAAGAGCATTCCTGTAAGCAGGCTACCAGCTGTGGATGAAGATGCGAAACCACAGGCCCAGATCATCTAAATTGATCTCTTTTGGTAGCAACGGTTCTCATTTTCATATGTGAGGGACACACAGAAGCCGTGCGGAAGGCATGTTCAAACACCAGGGATTTGGGACACCTGTTCTTCTGGGTTTATTTTTGACACATTCAAGGGCAAACGGTCACATTGTCAGTGGGTTTTGAAATGCCTTTTAAAAACATACTAGGGTTTGTAACTTAAAAACATTGCTTGAAACACCTATCTTGAAAAGCATAAAAAATAAAACATGAAGAGTACATTTCCTCTAGATGAACCGTCGACACTATCATTATATACGCAAATCATTAACGATGACTCTATGTACCACATTTTTATCTAATATGGTTGACTCTGGGACGTCAATTTGATCGTCTTGGCTCAGCAGATATAATGATAACATGATTTTCTTGCAGATAGGCTGTGATTCACAAAAGAAAATTACCCAAAAAAGACTATCAGTTAAATCTGTGATTTGGCATTTGAAGTTGCACACTTTCACAGAATGCTATCAAAGAGATTTTCATGACCAGTGTATGTATTTGGGTCAGTTTGTTTCAGTCTGCCAAAGCAAAAACATAACGAGTAAAAAGAGAACACTGAATGTTCTGGATAATTTACATGCCTGTATTTTTCAGAGCATACTGTAAGTGACGGCAATGTTTAAAATTAAATTCCACAGCACTGCTCCAAAAAGCAGTTAATGAGCACGAGAACCTTCACAAGAGAACATTTTAGCAATTTTATACCAAAGAAAGGAGAATTTCTGTTGATCTTTGAAAGAAATGAAATCCACCGAACTTTCAGTAGAGTTTTGCTTAGTGAGGACAAAAGTGGATGAAATCTGTCTTCAGAAATATTTTCGAACCAGACATCCAATACAGAATTCCATTATAATAAAAGTGAAATTAATGTAATCCTATTAATAAATTACATCCCAATAGTTAAAAATAGATACCATCTAGCTGCAGACATTAAAATGTGCCTGGAGGAATTGAGATCCTTACCATACTTTCTGAGAAAACCAGAGTGTATTCCAGAAATGCTCATGCTAGCGACCAGCCTCCATCAGAGATGAGGAAACAGACGATGGACCTGAAAGAAACACTGTTTGCACGGTTAGTTTGTTTGTGCGAGTGCGTATGAGAGAGGGAGACAGGCAGATGTGCAGTGGTGCACATGCGCGGTACAGTAATCCCCATTCAGCTGGAACTCACTGCGTCTGAGCCTCTGACTGGAGGGTCACCGGTCTCAGCCTGGCCTTGGCGGGACAGTCATGTCTGAGGGTCCTGGAGCAGGGCCCTAGCTCACCAGCAGCGAGAGGCTCAGTGGGCTGCGTGTCTGAGCCTCTGACTGGAGGGTCACTGGTCTCAGCCTCAGCTCTAAGGGTGCTGGTGGCTGCCCTTTGCTGCCAAGTTTTCTCTCACCTACAGATGGGAAGTGCAAAAAGAGAATTTCCCCATGGGAGTAATAAAGTTAGATTTCATTGACCTCAAAGCAAAAGTGAAGCATCATCTATATCAGGTAGAAGCACAGTTATGTGTCAAGTTTGAATGAAAATCTGCCAAGATCCTCTAAAATAACACTTTGTGTGAAACTCTTTGCATAGCACTCCATAAATGAATTACAATATGCATGCATCTTTTCCCAATTTAGCTTGTAATTGAGCTCTACGCCCATTAGCTGAACATACATTTTCAGAACATCCTTGCATTTTCCATACAGACTGTAGACAGGACAAGGTCATGTTGGCCCTGCAGCTACACCACATGTGTAATGTGACCCTGGATCTCTCCCATCTCTAAATCATACATATGAAAGCTCCCAGATAGCCTTTCGGAAACTCCAGGACAAACACACGCACTCACGCTTTCCTACCTGCCTGCTGACATGAGCACTGTGACACTCCTAGCCTGCGGTTAGTAGGACACAGGGATTTCTGGTTTGCCGCTTTAGGACGGCCAGAATAGAAGGTC
>JAODKM010000037.1:7767236-7782175 GCA_026780845.1 Petrocephalus sullivani | reverse complement strand
CCCAAAGTCAGGCTTCCTCATCATATGTTACAGGAATGGGAACCAAAACTCTCACAGTCCTCATGTAATCCAACGAAGAACTTTCATGAAAGTCCATAGAAAATTTCTCAGAAATCAAAAACAGACTGAGTGACTTTTGCAAAGCAGACACGACCACCTCGCACGTGCCGCACAAAACGTGGAAATCACATGCACCTTGTACGCCTTTTATCTCCCAGGCTGTGCTCGACGCGGGCTTGTCCACCAGGCTGTCCGTCAACCTATCAACGCCCGTGTCCAACGTGTCTGTCCGGGTGTGCGCCTACACGGGGGCGGGGCCTGGGCCCTGGAGCCCCGCCCACACCTTCAGCCCCATAAAAGCTGGTGAGCATTCATAGGAAGTGAGGAGCAGAGGTAGGGAGGGCCGAGAGAGGGGTAGAAATAAGGGAGGTGGAAACTGATATATGGTGCAGGGAGCCAAAGGGGGATGGAGGCGGGCAGGAGTACAACAGTAATGGTGCATTTCATCAGAACTGGGAAGCATGAATGTCCAAGTTCCCAGTCGGAAATTTGAACTAGAACACCCCCTAAAGTCTCTCTTCCAACTTGGAAAGCCGTGGCTGGAACTGGTATTGTTAAATGGCTTTTCAGTTTGTTGTACTGGAACACGGTTAACTTATGTGTGATCTTCGAGGTAAACTGAAAGCATTGTGAATATGTGAGAGAATAGCTGAAACTGTTTACTCTATATTGCTATGGTAATAATCGATACATTTTTATCATACTTTTACAGGACAGCTAAAACAGAATGGTAAGTCCTAATTGCCTGAGACACAGGCACACATGCAGCTGCATTTATCTAGTTCTAACAAAGGAAATGACCTTGTATGTAACCCAGAAACAATAAAGAGAAAGCCCCCCCTATCGCCCACAGCACCTCCTTATCACCCAAGGCCTTCCCTATCGCTCACAGAACCTCCCAATCGCCCACAGCCTCACCCTGTCGCCCACAGTACCTCCCCCTCCCTATCGCCCACAGCACCTCCCTATCAACCACAGCCCCTCCCTATTGCTCACAAAACCTCCCAATCGCCCACAGCCCCTCCCAATTGCCCACAGCACCTCCCCCTCCCTATCGACCACGCCCCCTCCCAATCGCCCACAGCCACTCCCTATCGCCCACAGCACTTCCCTATCGCCCACAGAACCTCCCAATCACCCACAGCACCTCCCTATCGCCCACACCCCTCCCTATCGCCCACAGCACCTCCCAATCACCTACAGCACCTCCCCCTCCCTATCACCCACAGCCCCGCCCTATCGCTCACAGAACCTCCCAATCGCCCACAGCCCCTCCCAACCACTGGGATTTTCGATAATTTTGTAATTTTGTATTTCCTCTCACATTAAAGACCTAGACGAAAGTATTTTTACAAAGGCAAGGGGAGATTTGATAAGTGCAGTCAAAGAAAGAGCGAGATATTAAAGAGAATGTTGTGTATGTTGGCGGCAGCGTGTCACAGTGACACCCCCCATACTCCATCTGGCCAGCTGAGCTCATTTCCTTGACCTCCTCATAACACAAATGACCCCAACTCAGCATGAACCTTTCTGCACTGCCCTTAACCATACTAGCTAGTCACTGATCTGCTTCATCTTCTAGAATGTTAATGCATAAATAAATTCCCGGTTGAGGTGTCTCACCCTAGAGAGACAAATTGTTTAATCCTAGGTCATTTTCTCATGGATTTAAGCAATATATTATGCATGTACAGATGTGGTCCACTTTTCATTTTTGTTTTCATTTCTATGGATATTATTACATTTAATTACCTACCAAAGAAAACAGTTCCATCTCCTTCTTGCTCCTTAAGTTTTCATACCTTTACACACAATTGGTGTTTCTCAGTATGCATACTTCACCGTTCTTGTGTCCTCGCTCGCATACCAGTTTTATGTCATCTTTCATTGCCAAAGAGCAGTTCCAATACTAAGAATAAGTGTAGAGGACGGTAAAAATTCTTGGATGTTATTCTTGCCCCACCCCAAATATCAAGGATGCATTGGTCGCATCATTGTCAAACAAGAAGGGTCCCATGATTCATTGTATCCCAAGTTTAATCCTGGGAGGCAAGTTAGCGAGGCTGGCCTCGCCAAGGCCACAACTACGATATTTAGGTTCTTGGTATTGAGAAACACCTAATGCTTCTCTTCACTGGCTCATTTTTCTTTCCTCGAGTTCTGCACGATAACCCCACGGTCTTCAGTAACCTCAATCTTTTTTCAGTGTCAATGCAAAGAGCAGCATTTATTGAGCCCGTCTTCCCTTCTGCCACCACAGACCCTCCACCAGCCTTCTCCTGGCACTGGTGGTATGTTGTCATGGCGACCGCAGCCGCCGTCGCCCTGACAGTGCTGATCGCGACCTACGTGGTCAAGCTACGCCGCAAGGAAACACGATTTGGGTGCGTGGCAGAGCCTGAGATTTTTGTGGGCTTTTTTTTGCTTATTTTTCATTATTGTTTTTGCTTACAGGAGTTTTTTTTTCAAACCAGATTATGTAGCAATCTTTTAGACAACATGTCATCCTATGAATGTGGAAGAATATACCCTTAGTTATGTTCTTACAAAATATAACTGCAGGCAGAACTTCTCTCTGGGTCTGTGGTTCTCTGCCCTGGGACACCACATGTGTGTCGGCTGTTTTCATGTGTGTGACGGATTTTGTTTTGCGAAAGCCTTAACTGGACTTTTTAGGATTTGGAATGTGATTTCGCAAATCATGATGTTTTAGAAGTGTTCGTGACATGGCGTGTCTGTGCCCCTGTCCTCCGTCTGTAAGTCCTGCACAAGGACATCGAAGCTGTGCATTAACTCAGTGCCTTGGCCCTTCTTCCAGTGAGGCATTCCAGCCAGCAATGGATGGTGGAGATTTGGTGGTGAGGTACCATGCCAGACGATCTTATGGCCGGCGTACAATGGAGGCCACATGTGAGTTCAATGACTTCAATATGCTAATATTTATCATAGGTTGTTTTGAGTGTGTCTTAAAAAACAGCTGATTTAGCTCATTCTGTTCCAAAGCTAATTTTCTACTTATTCTATGAGAAAACCTGTGTGTGTCATGTCTTATGATAAATGTAGGAGAAGAATTTGCCGGCTAACACTTTTTTGCAAAACCCTTCTGTCAAAGCGTTTCAGTTTAAAATGCTGCACACATGAACAGGGCCACATTGTGAACTGCAGAACAGTGCAGTCAACATGGGCCAGCAGGACCAGATCCGAACACATAAGCTCATTTCCTATATTGTTTCCAAATCTTAAGTGATGAGTGATGTCATCTGTTGTGGAGCAGTGAAAGCACAGCACTGACGTCTCAGGGAGGAGAACACGCCCTTAGTTATGGGGTCATGAGGGGTACAGGGATTCCTCTGTCGCTTGTTAGACTAATGCTTTTGGATGGATGTCATCTGGGCTCTGGCTTGGTTGCTATAGTGTCGCCTTTGTGTAAAAAGCATTAGCTAATAGATCTTACTTTATTTGTCTATTTGGTTTATATAGTCAGTGTATAGGTCAGAAACTATATACACGCAATTTATTTGGAATCACACAATATTAGTGGTTAAAACTTACTTTCAGTGACGAATGCATCATACATTTTATAATTTTGCTGGCATAAAGGGCTATACTGCTAAGTAACTACTTAAACTTTTTGTGTAGCTCTTTGGATAGTAAATGTGGACAAATGTAGATCAAAGGACTTGAGAATATTTCATTGGCTGTATATTGATGAGAGTTTGTGGTCATGTTTATATATGTAGCACCTCTCTTTTTCCACAGTGAACAGCCTGGTCATCAGCGATGAGCTTAAGCAGAAGCTACAAGATGTGATGATAGACCGACACAAGCTGACCCTCGGCAAGACACTGGGTGAAGGTGAGACTGAACCCATCGTTACATATTAAATCCAGCTGTTCTCCTGATGTCCTCCCTGGGAGCAAGAGTGTGTACTCACTCATCACTCTGCAGGAGAATTTGGCTCAGTGATGGAGGGCTTGCTGACCCAGGAGGAGTTTGTGCTGAAGGTGGCTGTCAAGACCATGAAGAGTAAGTGAGGTTGCTTTAGGCATGAAGTGCTGCAGAGGCTGTGCGTAGCATTTGAGTTCATCATGGCAGGCAGCCCGTGACGATGTGTTAGCCCTTCACTGAGTCTGCTTGTGCGTCTGATTACCACACTCTCCCAATTCACGGTGCTCCTTAGTCGCCATCTGCACGCGCACTGAGATGGAGGACTTCCTCCGGGAAGCGGCCTGCATGAAGGAGTTTGACCACCAAAATGTTATGAGGCTCATAGGTGAGAAATAAGATTGTTGCATATGGATACTGTATGGGTTGGCCGTGGTTGGGGGCATGATAAGTTGTGTTAAGTAATTTTACAAGTTCAGTAATCAATCAATGCTGATAAAGGACAGATTTAGAGCACAATGCTTCGATCCTAAAAGGCCAAAATCTACAATCCCATCCTGATTTAGAGCATAATTCTCAGATCCTAGAAGCCCAGGTTCCAGCATCCCGTCATGAGTGTGAATTCCTCAGCTCAGTTTCCCTCCATCGTTTCTCTACAGGGGTGTGCCTGCAAACGGTGGAGAGTGAGGCTTATCCTTCGCCAGTGGTGATCCTGCCCTATATGAAGCATGGAGACCTGCACAGCTACCTGCTGTACTCTCGACTGGGTGACTGCCCTGTGGTCAGTGCACTTGCATACTACTGGACTCTGTAGTGTGGTGACTCACCCCAACCTCATATTTGTCATCAAGGAAATAACAGCTTAATAAATTCCAGTATTACTCAGAGCCCAACATATACCAGATGCTGCATTCATCCAGGACCTAAAGTATTTTCAACAAAATTCTGATATCAGACTATTGTGCCACTGAAGCTTCTACTGAGTACCAAGAATGTGAAACACATTTTATATACCAAACAGCACAGGGGGCTCTGTGGCTCTGCACTGTTGCCTCACACAATCAAGCTTGAATTCCCTGTACACATTCACATCTTGCCCATCTGTTGTATCCATAACAACCTTACAAAAGATTATATGAAGCTTAGGATGCTGACATTTTTTTAAAAAGAAGAATAAAGTCTCCTCCCTTCTATTGTGCAGCTCTTGAACTATTCTTCTTAGTGTAAGTGGTGCTATATCCCCCTCTAGTGGAGAGAATGCATGAAACGCGGCCTGTGTCCTTGCGCTAACTGGCCCTCTCTGTCTTTCAGTTCCTGCCTTCTCAGATGCTAGTCAAGTTCATGACCGATATTGCGAGGGGGATGGAGTATCTGAGCAGCAAGAGCTTCATTCATAGAGACCTTGCTGCCCGAAACTGCATGTCAGTTTGTTTTTCCTTCCTATAAGCACCGAAACAAAACAGCCTCCTTTGTGCATACTGTACCAACAGACTGGCACCCGGATTCAAGTTAGGAGTAACTCCCATTGTTGGTTTCTCACGATATACCAGGCTAAATGAGAACATGACAGTCTGTGTGGCCGACTTTGGGCTGTCTAAGAAGATCTACAATGGTGATTACTACCGACAAGGCCGAATCTCCAAAATGCCAGTCAAGTGGATTGCAATTGAGAGCCTTGCGGACAGGGTATACACCACCAAGAGTGATGTGGTGAGCTGCAGCGGCTTATCTGGATTTTTATTGCACATTTTCAAATACTTAACACATTTGTTCAGCACTGGCACTTACACATATGCAGGACTTACCCGGAGGCCAGTGTAAAGACATGAGATTCATGTAATATGATCATATTTACTCATAGTTATGATTCTTGTTGTGGCAGATCTGCCGCAGCGAGTGCAGTTGGCTTCTTAAGTCAGCATGTATCATATTTATCAGGGACTCATACTGACTAATTGCTCTGCTTTGTCCCGTTTCAGTGGTCTTTTGGGGTGACAATGTGGGAGATTGCCACTAGGGGGCAGACACCTTACCCAGGAGTGGAGAACAGTGAGATTTACGACTACCTAAGACAGGGAAATCGCCTTAAACAGCCGCCTGGCTGCCTGGATGTCATGTGAGTGTCTGACTCAGACATGTTTTTTCCTAAACTTGTTTTCTGCATTATCTGAATTTATTTAATGTCTGTACAAACAAAACTGCATTTCACTACATAATTAGGACAAAATGCAATGTTGAAGAATAGAGGAGTTTAACAATTGAAGAATGGAAAGTATTTCAGGGGAAAAACATGATGGGTACTTTGCCAGATAATTTGAAATGGCCACTTTCTGCACTTCAGTTACTCCCTGATGTTCTCCTGCTGGCTGCTGAGCCCCAAAGATCGGCCCAGTTTCGAGACTCTCCGCTGTGAGCTGGAGAAGGTTCTGGAAGAACTGCCGGACACACTGGAGCCTGAGGAGATTCTCTATGTGAATATGGACGAGCCCCGGGCTGAGCTGGGGGCCGTGGGGGGCCGCGAGCCCTCCTTCCCTTCCCTGCCGTTCCCCCTGAAGGGCATGGACTCCGTAACCACTGTCGAGGTGCACCAGCCAGGCCGCTACGTCCTCTGCCCTCAACACGAGGCGCAGAAGCTGCTCGCTGGCTCCACAGAGAGCCTCAACCTGAACTGCTCCTCCTCCAACTCCACCCTACTGCTGCAGCGTTCGCCCTGCTCCAGCCCCTTGTCGGAGCAGCGAGAGGACAGGGAGGGCAGCCTATGGAAAGGGCCCTGGCAGTGACGTCACAGAACACTCGCTGCGGGTCCGTGCTGAAGATGTGGTCCAGTATGAGACGCCTGAAGCACAGGGTGCATTGAATCAAGCGGAGAAGGTCCAGACCGACTCTGGAGTGCCTCCATGTCGATATGACAAATCTTAAACTGGGTCTTGCCCAAGCACATGTCCAGTACTGTTGAAATAACTGCTTACAAGCAGTGTCATTACAGCAGAATCACCCTTTCCCCCCAATCTACTGCAAGAACTGACTGGAAAGAGTGGTACATGGTAACTGAATGGTACATACAGGTCAATTTTGGAATATATATTTTTGTGTAAGTACAATCAGAGATAAAAACAACTTAAGTTGTGACACAACATGGATTGTTGCAAATTCGCAATATTTTTACATGCGATGCTGAAAAGCCAGCTGACATAGTATGAAGGTTTTTTTTTCACTTTAAATCAAAACAAACTCCACGGCACTCATTCTGTTGCATGTTTACACCAGCTGTTTCACCTGTTACAATTTCCAAAGCCAGCTGCATCTATTTTAAAAAGTGTTACGATACAATAAGAATAAAAGAGTCTGGGATACACAAACTATAGAATACTGTATTAGTACAATAAATTAGAATAACTAATCTATTGACCCCATGATCGTGATCCAAAACAGGCAATACATCACAGCCTGGGTAAATCCACGGGGAGGAAAACAAATTCCAGTATAAAGTACTGCACCAAGGAATGACGTCAAGGGCCACAGGTGCTTGAAATCCCTAGTGAGGTACCACTTGGCCTGGCTGGATATGATTGAACGGACATTTAGCTGGATGCTGTCGTGACAAGAACAATGCAAAACCTGTTGAGAAGAAATGTATTTAAATTAGATTGGTGTGCTTGTGTGCATTTAAAGACATCTCAGCCCAAGAAACGTTACGTGACTTTGCTTAGCTTTTAGTAATGCCATTTGTTGTTTTGTTTTAATTTAAGGGAAATGACAATGTATATATAGTAATACTGCCGGCTTACGCCAGTTCTTAAATGATGATGCTGTAGCCCTGCCCCTAATGACCAGCCTTAACTGATGCACTTAATTGCATATATCCAGCATGTAAATATCACTCCAACTTAGACTTTTACATATCTCTTTCAGCACATATGAAACCTAGGTAGCATAGGCTTATGTCTGGCCTTACTTTACAGTAGTGAACTGCCAAAATGAGGCCTCATGAACCATTTGCAGTATTTTTTGACCCCACTAGATGGTGCTCTTGGCTTGCTTTGGGACATGCTTTGAGTCCTTTTTTGACCGACAGCGCCATTTAATGGGGTCAAAACCATTCCTCAAATAGTTTGTGAAGTGACATTTTTGCTATCACTACTTCACAGGAAAGCCTGACTTTTTTAGGTTCAGTGTTTCTACATGTGGAACAAGATTTTAATGTTACCTTTGAAATTCCTAAACTTACATGAGCACAGACTTCTTCATTCTTCACAACTTCATTTGTGCATCAGAAGTGCTCCAGTTCATTTCCAAATCACTGCAGTTGGGTCAACTAATAGATGTTGAAAACATCAAAATAAATCCAGTAGTACCTAAGCATCAGCACTGATATGTGATGTACACTTTATTAAAACAAAGCAACTAAGCTGATTAACAGCAAAATTGTAACACAACAGAGCCCGTGTGGATGAATCTTGCATTTTAATTAATATTTCACACAACACTATCACAAAGCACAATTTTTAAAACTGTTGTGTGTGTTATGTATTCTGTTAATGCATTGCCCAGCACTCATGACTTGCACTATGCCATTTATGTGCTTTTTGTGCAATTAAATTGTACTGTTTTATTTTATGTTTTTTATACTTAAGTCCTAGTCTGACAGAAGCATTGTTCAGTTACATTTAATCCCTCCACTGATTTTTTTAAATATCAGGCCAGTTAAAAACAGTGTTTATGGCAGTTTTTGAGTATTTTGGAGTTTTCTTTGCAGCATGTATCATAGTTTGCATTCACCTTCGCACCAGCGTGATTTAAGAGCCGTCAAATGTCATTCATTCCTCATGAATTTCACCTTTTCGTTTTTGACCATTTATGTTTATTTAAGCTTCCTGAAGAGAAAAAAATCTATTGTGCGAGAATTGTTATCCTTTTTATGATCTAGCCCCCACTCAGTACGAGTTGGCAAGCCCCGAACTATAGTGGGAGTGACAGGCACTAGATGTTCTAGATGTTGTTATATTTATGCATATTTTCAGAAACGTCAAGATGAAGTTTTACATCTTGTTCAGTACAGCAAAGAAAATGTGTAGTGAGAATGGTACACTCTGCATTAATAATAATCCCTGAGGAATACAGGTTTTGCATGAAATACTAGCTGTTATTGCTACCTTCCGATAGAGAGCAGGGTACCCTGGGTGTTACACAGAACCTGTTTGATTTTGCATAGTGTGGCCATGAAATCTATACAGAGTACTTCCAGAATGCCAAAACTATTTGAAAGCTATGCAGAGTACTTCCAGAAAACCAATACTCTTTGAAAGCTATGCAGATTACTTCCAGAAAGCCAATACTCTTTAAAAGCTATGCACAGTACTTCCTGAAAGCCAATAATCTTTGAAAGCTATGCACAGTACTTCCTGAAAGCCAATAATCTTTGAAAGCTATGCACAGTACTTCCAGAAAGCCAATACTCATTGTTAATTGTATTTTAATATTTCATTCCCATATTTGACTGAGTTAATTATTCAAATTCACGTTACACATGTGATTTAATAGGATTTATAATCTTTATTGTATAAATGAATTAAATCCTTGTATAAATCTAGTGACTAATAATTTGTTATTGTGGTTTTTGTGTATGGAATATCAGCTTCATGCGAATATCTGATATGTAACTGATATGTTACATGATTATCTGCAAGCTCGCCTTTTCATGCATGCATTCAGAACACAGCCATGGATCTGATGACACCTCATGAACTACAAAGCTATTTTTAGGCTATGCTGGACTAACGCAAACTAATGAGCCCACTTACGTTCTGTCATAATGCTCAATGCAGACATCACGACTATAGCAGAACTCCAACAACAATATTTTAAGTCAAGGAGATCATTCACAGACCCTTTGCACTTACGAATTCCTTGATAAACATCCAGAATATCCATTTCTTTATTTACTGTACTGTATATACACACAATAGTATATATTTTTCTCTACTACACAACTTCAATTAATGTGACCTTGCTGCTGGGAATATTCTAGCATTCAGGCAAGGTCAGGTGGCACAGAATTTCTAGCTATGTAGATGGCCCAAAATGACTCTGAATGAGAAATAAATGAGAGCAGCTGTATCTAGCTGGTACCTCTCTACTTAATATATCAAAATGGATTGCCTCCTTTTTAATGGGGTAATATTCCAAGGTCCCAAAGCCATTTTCAGTTGCAAGTCCCGTTCATTTTGATTTATATTCCATCCTGTCGTTTTTTCCCATAATTATAACCTTCTTCGGGGGACTCTTGTATTTCATATGAACAATTGAAAGAATAATCAGTCACAATTCAGGGATTTATTAGTAATCAGATTTTGCAACCACTAGCCATTATTTATTATAATTCCCAAGTCAGAGGTTCTCAGGCCCAGATCACAGGTATGTGTGTGAAGGCTGATCAAAGCCTTTATGAAGGTTCTATTTCGCTTCTTCTCTTAGTCTATAATTCTACAGCCTTGAGCCTCTAAAGTATTTTGGCTATAAATGGAGTCTTTGTCTGGGAGGCCCTGGAACCCTCTCACTAACCAGTCAGCTTGATCACTTACACTAAATCTCTTTGCTGCAAGCGCTTTCCAGGTGGACACCAGGTGAGCAGACAGGTCTTTCATTCAGCATGCTACACGCTAATGTGACTGATGGAGCCTTTCATATCACACAGTGGTGATCTCTGGGTCTGGGAGATATTGTGCTTACCTGATGGGTCTCTCTCTGTCTTTTCTCATACATTTTTTTGTTAGCATTGTAACTTTTGTCTTACAAGCCAATAATTACACTATCCTTAAAGACTATTTGTTAATTATAAATGAACATTTCCCTATTGACAATTCCCTAGGCATGAGTCAAAGGAGTGTCTCAACCAGGCCCAAAGGAACCTGTTTGGCACAGGACAATCCCCCCATGATCCTGTATCTAGCACTTAGCCTCACTGGCAATCACAGGCCAGGCTTTTAGAAATAGGTCAGTCCACCTGACATAAATAATCTATTATTAAAAAGCTCTGGGCACGACTCATATAAACAGGACCCCGTAAAAGGGGTAAAGCCAGAGCGATTCCAAAGGCCACTGAGTGACAGGGGCTCCAAAATAAACTGGAACATATTTGGAAGGGTTTGGGGCCCAATATTATATACATTCATGGGGGCCAAAATGGCTAATAAATGAGTGAATAAATGATTAAATAAAGAGTGATTAAATAAAGAGTGCCCTCTGGTGGTAGGGTTAGATTCTGTTCCTGAGGTAGGGTTAGATTCTGTGCCTGAGCCCGATTGGCTGCCAGTTTGAATCCAATAGGCAGCAGAATCATCACATCAGTGTTGGTCCCTTCAGCAAAGCCTATAACACCTGGCCTGGAAAAATGGCTGAGCCTACATTCAGACCCCAAGCTTAGATCTCCCCTGTCTTTTGAATAGCAAGAAATAATATGAACAGATATAAATTTGTTGTACTTGCTGCCTTTATGATGACAATAAAAGGCATCCTACTCCTTTTCTAGAACAGAAACCATCATAAAGGAAATGCTGGTATTAGCTAGGCTCAACTCAATATAAGATAATTGTATTGTGTTTTCCAGACCAGACTAAACACGAATAGAATGTCAAATATTTATTTATTCTGCATTGAAACATAGACTTGAGTCAGATGACACAAAATCACAGCTCAAGATATAATTTATGTTCTGGTTGTACTGGGATATATCCTGGCACACAGCAACCAACAGGAGATTCTCATACTAGTATGAAGTCATTATCAAAATCATGGACGAAATGTCTGTACAGAAACCCAAATAGCAGATTTCTTTACAAGAATCATTATAAAAATGTAGAATAATCATCAAAATGTAAATAATAAATGTTAAATGCAAACTAGAGGAATATCAATTTTACAAAGATTTTTTACCCTAAAATGTACACATTGAACAATTTCAACAGACACAACAAGCATAGTAACCATGAAAACTGTAATTTAGTCAATTATATCACCTTCTTTAGCAGTAAATGCTATGTTCTGAGTGTTGCACGGACATGGGACAGTGCTGTGGTTACAGAATGATCGCAATTCACATGAATGTACTGGAGATATTTACTCAGTTGAGTATCACTCACTCAGAACATAAATCACACAAGAAGGGCTTATGCAAAAGAAATGAAACTACTAGAGAATCAATGAATCGTAAACAGATATTTGTGAAATTATGCTACCAAATGATCACAAATATAAAGCATGCTTGGGTATGCTGCTCTGAATATTAAACAATGGTAATGCACAAAAATGCATTGAATCTCTGCATAAATAAAAAGTTAGGATATTTAAGTCACCATGTTAATTTCTTAGACACACGAAAGCAGTTATGATTATTAAATTATTTGCAAAACAAAAAACACCCGGTTTGCGATTGTATAATATAAATAAATAAATGCAGACATCATACTGTTATTAATATTCAGAGTAATATCACTAACATTACTGTGAAAAATAGCAATATTAGTAAGAAAACTAATTAAGCACTTCCCCATTTCAGGCTATTGTGGTTTTTTAAAAGTATGTTGTAGGCACTGAAATTTCATTCGCACACTGCACTACACACATTCAGGGAGCATTATACTTCTGCATGTCCAGCATATATAGTGCTGTATCTCTGGGTGTTTACTTATTTCATTGTGCATTTCAAGTAATCAGCATCTAAAATGTTTCACAGAAAGGAAGGCCATGGAGTGTACGCACAAAATCCCTCAGTCTTGTCCAGACACAGTGAGCATTCGAGCATTAAAGAATAAACAGCCTGCAGAGGGAGCCGACATGCAGACTTATCCCAGCTGGTCCTCGTACTGCTTCCTGAAGCAGTCTCCAGCGGGGAAGAAGTCCCAGCATCTCTCCTGGTACATTTTCCAGACGTAGGACTCCTGAAGGGAGCGAGACAAGGGCAGATATCCAGCAGCTGTCTCCTTATGACATATGCCATACCGTACAGGTTAAGTGTTCAAAGCAGGAGCCTTTTTTAATATTTACAGTTAGGCTGCTGGGCTTTGCCTTCAATCTGGTATCCAATTAGACAATTACATAAGCAGATTTACACAACCATGCAATAAGTGACTATTACCAATAATTTAAGTGACTAATTTACACCATGTTTTTTTCCCTCAATTTCATACCTTAAAGTAAGCCATTATGTAGTGAGACTTTTGTCATATTGTCTTTTTTAGTTAATAATTGAACAGAACATAGCAACAGAAACAATAATTAAAACTGACAAAGGTAAGAGTATGAGTGTTTAGTCAACATTAGAAGAAATACGATAAAATATATGTATACCACATATTATAGCAATTCTAGATACAGACATATGACTTTCAAGCAAAGTAAGCTGACTGACCTGTCCTGTGTGCTCCGTTTCATCCTTGTTTATTAAATACATCAAAAAGAACCTTTAAGGAAAAAGATTGGCATGTTACCACATCAGAAGGTAGGAGTGGTGCTTAGAAAAGGATCACCACAGAAAAGGTACCATTGTTAAATTATGTATGTTGCATATATGATCACATACTCAAAGCACTCATGGGAGTTTGACTTACACAAACACGTTCTGAGGACAGTACGAATAAGGATTGGTTCAGAGAGATAACCAATCACATTGTAGAGGAGGTGGGTTCAAGCAAGTAGAGGAGGAAGGACCAAGACATCTGATTGGTTGATATGACATCTGACGCAAGATATGATTGGTTCACTCTCTCTACTAATCATTTTTTGTGTCTCTCCCATAACATGTTTGTGTTCCATGAGATATAAAAATACTTTCACCTCATACCTCCAGGGCAGGGGGTTTGAATCCTGCCCTGGCTATGTGTGGATAAAGTTTGCCTGTTTCCTCTAGGTGCTGGTGTTCATCCTAGTCATGCAATTAAGCGAAGTGACATTAATCACCAACTGATTTTTAATGATGGCTTTGCTGACCAACTGATTTTCAACTTCTTGTTCAGAGACATTATATACAATCTAGACTTTAAAAGGGCCATGTGGACATTGGTCAGATGTAATGCTTGTGCCCAAGAAAATGCATGCATTTCATGTCATAATCGTTACTTAGTCACTCACATGTAGTTGGCCAAATTGTGTTCTTCCATGGTGTGGGTCTCAAAACCATGCGGAGTTGTGTCGAAATAATCACTCCCAATTCCACAAATAAAGCACTTGGTCTGCCAAAAAATATAACACTCAAAATAGATCTATATACACACACACACTCATGCCTTCAGTGGCAATGGATACTGTTTCAGTACTGTTTCAAAAAATACTGTCAATACTGTTTAAAAAAATAATGTCTTTAGATTCTGCATAAAAATGAGATCGTAAGAAATTAACATGCTGTATATGTAGATCATAAGCTAAAGTTAATCACTATACCTCCATGTCTTCCTTGACTTGTTCCTGTTGATCTCTTAACTCTCCAAAGGCATCGATGATTAAACCTTTAAAGGCAAAATCTTGTTATCTATATGTGAAATATATGGGGTTTTAATTGATGTAGCCGTATTGTAGACAATTGGCTGAATTATTTAAATATAAAGAACAAATTGATTTATTACAAGGCCAAAGTACCCACAGAAAGCTGGGTTTTGTGAGTAAAAGGGAGGGAGAAGGGGCTCACAGTTTACACTGGACATTGCATTTGAATCTATTCCACTGTTATCGCAGTTATTGCAAACCAAAAAAAAGTAAATATCTGTGCAAAGCACAGTGGCGTTGATGTGCATTCTTACCCTGGATGATAGCCAGCAGAATGACAATAACGAAGAAGAAGAAAGTGATGTCGAAGACCACGCGATAGAGCTCATACTCATCCCCCGCAGGATCCTCGATTTCGTCTCCAATACCACCACCAGCACGCACTCCCACATACATGTGGAAGAGGTAGCACTGATGGAAAGAAACACCACAGCCAGCTCATACTCGGCTCATACTCA
>JAODKM010000037.1:7747056-7766974 GCA_026780845.1 Petrocephalus sullivani | reverse complement strand
TCCCACATACATGTGGAAGAGGTAGCACAGCCAGCTCATACTCGGTTCATACTCACTCATACTCAGTCCCACATACATGTGGAAGAGGTAGCACAGCCAGCTCATACTCGGTTCATACTCACTCATACTCAGTCCCACATACATGTGGAAGAGGTAGCACTGATGGAAAGAAACACCACAGCCAGCTCATACTCGGCTCATACTCACTCCCACATACATGTGGAAGAGGTAGCACTGATGAAAGCTAGCTCACACTCACGGTTATGGCTCAGAGACAAAGGTAGAGTTAGTCCTTCCTCTCACTCACCGTCATCATGTCATCGCATTTCATGTCTGGTTCATCCTCATCCTCACTCTTGTTGTAGAACTTGCGGAAGAAGTTGAAGGCTACTACAGTGTATAGGTACACCACCACAGCTAACAAGCCCACAGTCATCATCAGCTGATGGGAAGGCAGGCAGGTGACAAGAAAGGGCTTTAAAATGGGTGTAATTCAACGTAATGACATACTGAGCCAGATGAAAGTGGCTTCTGCACCACGCTAAAGTCTTAGGCCTTCAAAGAAAATGTTTAAAGCTATTTATCAGGGCATTACATTATTACAGTATTTACATTATTTAGCATTAGAATATATGAAAGAGGACAGTAACACAATAAAAAAGTGACAAGAATTTCTTCTGTTTTCCAAAAAGTTACTGGCATCTTGGATGGTTAGAAGAACACTGATTCAGTTCCCAAGCCTCTCCTCAGGGGCACCCTAGCCATTTGTTACATTTATTAGCCAAACATGTTATGTCACTGATTGTATAATCAAATAAATGGGTATTCAAGATATTTACTGCAAATACTGGGGTGATTTTCAGAGAAATGGCTTAGCTGACACACTTTGACAAACAGAATATCATACTTTTTCACCAGCGATTATTTAAACTCCATTTTCAATGGCAGCCTGTGACTTTTGCACAGTACTGTATGTTCCAAAATCTACAGAACATGAATGAAACACTAAGACCTAGTGCAGAACCTTTGTGGATCATACCTGCTTCCCGTTGTGGGTGACAGAGGATAGAATGGTGCGCAGCGTCTTCACACCCATGGCGATGTCCAGCAGGTGACAGGCAAAGAAGAAATTGTTGTAATGGCCCAGAACGGACATCACTGTGTACCACACCAGGTAGAGGAAAGTCTGAAAAGCATAACAGGAAAAGGATAACCGTGAAACTAATCTAGTGCTGCGAAGGAACAGAAATGTATGCAAACACTACATCCAACCAACTACAAAATGCAGCAGCTCCGCTTCGCTTACATTGTCTGTAAACACCACTCCAAATTTCCATATTTGGTACTTGATATCAACCGAGGTAACCCTAAAAAACGAGACAACAGGAGTACAATATTTATACAGTCAGAAGTGGAGTTCAGGTCAATAAAGTACAAATCCAGACCAAGATTTTGTTTCAACCCACCAGTTGAATATAAAAACTGGCAGTCACAGAGTACTCAGCTGACTGGTTAAAACAAAATCTTCGTACAGTACAATATGGCAGGTAATTTTCCACAGTTTAAAGTTATTTATGGGATATTTTGTGAAAATTGTGTGTGAGACTAGTGAATACAACACCACAAAAAGCTGTGTAAAATGCAAATAAAAGCAGAATGCAATGATTTGCAAATCATATAAACCAGGGGGGGGCAATCTTATCAGCAAAGAGCCGCTGTGTATGCAGGTGTATGCGTATGTGTATGCGGGATATCCCGAAGGTCAGCTGTTCAAACCCAGGTGTGAGGACTCTTCAGCCGATCAGTCCACTAATTAGTAACCTAATTAGGGAGTTGCAGCGAAAACCCGCATACACAGTGGCCCTTTGCGAATAACATTGCCCACCCCTGATATAAACCCAAAGTCAATCTAGAACCTGCCCCAGCGTGAGCACAGTCCTCATGTTCTCCCTCTGCTGTGTGGGTTTCCTTCCTCATTCCAAACATACACAGTTACGCTAAGTGGAATCCCTAAATAGTCCATAAAGGGTGTATGTGAAAAAGCTGTGATGAACCAGATCCACATTACTGGCATCGCCTGACTTCTGCCCTTTGCTGCTTGGGATAGGCATCAAGCTCCGATAGCCCTGTTCAGGATACAGAGGTGGAGGATGGATGGGTGAATTGTGTAATTGTATGTATTTACCAGTTGAAAACAGAGCTGTCTTGTTTCTCAGACTTCTTTTCATGCTGTTGGCTACTGACATCCAGGGAAGCTAGATCCATGCCAAGCAACTCAGCGATCCTCTCTCTGCCATAGATGTCGCCATACTTATCCAGCACCTGGGTAACAACAGCATGGTCTCTGGAATAAATCTGTGTTGACATTTTCTTTCCATGATATTCTGTTTGCAAGATCTAAGCATTTTTGTCTGCAAAGCCCTATTTCACAACAGACCCAAGCTGATTTTTTGCCCTCAGTAAAGCCACTTATTGACTGCAAACATAGCAGCATTTACCCCAAACTAAGAAAGAGGGTCTCAGCACTTTGTTGCTCTATAGCTCTGTCAAAAGCACCTAGAAAATACAACCAGGGGCTTGTATCACAAAGCAAGATTTCCTGCTTAGCTGATAACTTGTCAGATTTAAGGTAGTCTGGGCTAAATGTAAGTGAAGATAAAGTCTATTTAAACTAGAGTATCTTAAATCTGACAAGTTATCTGGTTAAGCAAAACTCCAGCTTTGTGATACAGGCCCCTGTTCCACTTAGTTCAGGGTACCCCAGTTTAAATGGACTTGCATTTGTTCACATAAGTTTTCAACCAATCACGTCTTACGTTTACACAAAGTCAGCCAACAGCGAGCCAGATAGACCCTTGCCCACATGCTCAAAACAGACATAAACTAATATTTTAGGGTTTACAAATGTTTTTGCCCATCACATTTAATTTATTTTACCTGCAAAAAAACAGTAGCCGATTTACAGTTAGTGGAACAAATTTTAGCGGAAGCTAATTGGTCTGCTAACAGTTTTCAAAGTTAGCAAAAATGCTAATCTGCTAATAAAAAAAGTTTAGCTTCACTAATTAGCTAAATAATTTTAATTCTGAGACAAAACCATCTCAATGAAAAACACCAAGACCCAACTCAAGCACTGCAACACTGACAAGCAGCATTCAAAAACCAGTTTACCTTTCTCTTTACAAACTTGTCCCAGTAATTGTTTGGGAATGAGCTGCAATTACAATAAATAAAAAAAAAACATCTCAATTAAAAGACACTGCGTAAATGAAAGGTGATTATCACTGTTGACACACCACAGCACAACAACGAAATGTGTTCTCCGCATTTAATCCATTTGGCATCAGTGATTGGGGTGGTACCTTGCTCAGGGTACCTCACTGGTTCTTACGGGTCGGGGCCTCTAACCAACAACCTTTCGATTACACAGTTGCGCCCCTAACCATTACGCCACCACTGATTAACTCATGGAGCAAAAAAATCAAATCAGTAAATCATACACATTGCAATTTAATATACTGCTAGAAGTACACATTTACTTTCAGAAATTTACACAATGAAGACTAAAATATTTGGTTATAAGGCATATAGAAATATTACATATTAGCCTACATTTATGGTGTCCTGCTAAAGTGTCACAATACAACAATTTATCCAAGTTTCTGTATAATTTCCTGCCTAGCCGTGGGACCAAATATACAGAATGTAAATGCAATACACCATATCAAATGAAATGGAAATCAGGAAATATGTGTGGGGCACAGTGCAGGAACTTCTATATAAATGGCTTACGGAGTGTTAAGGACCAGCCTATCCCACTGTCCTTTGATATCATCGTCTTCCGGCTGCTCAGTGATGTATAGTCCATCAAATTCGAGCTTACGGGCTAGCTCCTTCTCTCTCTTGAAGATGACCAGAGGAATCTGAGACACAATGGTATTCGTATTAATTTGAATATACCACAATATACTACTTACATTTACTTGTTTTCAGGTAACCCAATGACATCATTTTCACTGCATGTTGATGTAACAGATAAGGAATTAAATAAGAGACCAACCTTAAGGCAGTTGTAGCCGATGATGCAGATAAAGGCGATGATGGTGTGTAATATAGCAAGAAAGGAGAGCGTGGGCTGCATATACCCAGTGCTTTCTTCCAGAAAGTAATAGAGGGGGCCGTCATCCCCACCCTCCTCCCCGCCACCATCCTCGATCCCCGATACTTCGTGTTCTTGCCCAGAACCTTCAAATACTCCTGACCCCTCAAAGAGACCAGAACCTTCAAAGTTGTCTTGACTAGGTGGTGTGTCTGACACCTGCGGTTAGGACGATTTCCAGAAAAAAAATACATTGTGAATCAGGAGCTATAGGAAAGATGAAACAGAATTCAAAACAGAATGTAGACACATTGAGATCGACCTCATCCAAAAAGCGATACATTCATTCAATTGCAAAATTCCATAACGCGACAGAGACAGTAAAATTATCCTACGCCACCAAAATACTACTTTCATAACCATACCTTGTAAAAGAGCAGAATGAAGTTCAGTGCAAAAGCTATGAAAAGAGCCAGGAAGCGCAGGTTGTAGAAGTTACGAGACAGATAGTTCTATGAGAGGAAAAAAAGAACTGGTCTGATGAAGTGACATTGATATGATGTCAGGAACTCAATAATGCAAATATTGCAGGAATGCTTCACATGAACATCTGGCTTTATATACTGACCATACACTTGTTCCTCTGAACATCAAGCTCATTCCAGAGCTCAAACCCCCCGCTTTTAGCCGCCTTGCCCTTCTTGACTTTGACAGGCTTCTTCGCCCTGGGCTGCTCAGCATCGAACTCGCCGGCTTTACTTTCGGCCGCTTTCTCGGCTTTTTCTCCGTTCTCAGCACTGCGAGCGGACGAGAGAACGACACGAGAGAACGGCTGATGTTTCGGATTCAGCTCACAGAGATGATCATGAAAAATGATCATGCAAGTCAGGAGACGAGATGAGCAGGCCGGGAAACTCACTCTCCCTTCTCGGGTTCTGGTGGAGGCTCTTCTGCAACAGGAGGCACAGCTTCAGCTTCTTCTGGAGGCTGGAACCACATTAGGGGACAGGGGGGCATCACTTATGATGTACAGGGTCCACATCCTCATAGCCAAAATAAGGTCTTCTAGACACGTTTACTGTATATTTTGGCAAGGACATCCTAGCCCTTGTCTGTTGGCATAAATGTACTGTATATAGGACTAGAATGTTGATGCCTGATGACTTGGATATAATAATAAATAATAACACATTTTAAATATAGAGCATTTCTCAAAAACTCAAAGATGCTTATATACTGTAGAACATACCAAGTAAAGAGATATGACAAACAGCAAAGACATTTAATGGATAGGGGAGGTTATACTGGTATACAGATCATATCAAAAGATAGATGATATGGCCAGTTATGTGGCCATTAATGAAACAGGCTCATTTTAACAAGGTTGTTCTTCACCCTATAACGTGGGTGATAAGAAACAAGTCTTGATGATTCTGAGTTTCGAACACTAAAACCACGAGTAACGCCTCTTATGACCACTAAGAGGTTGAAGAGAGCCTTTGAAATTGAATCTTAGCAGAATGCACAGCAATATTTAGGGGAATAAAATTCTTAACTAAACAACGTGCCACAGGTCGGTGCTATGCTGCTTTCAGAAGGAAGCGGTCTTACCATTTTTCTCTTGGCTAAGGGAGTTCCCTCTGGAGTGGGTGGCTCAACAATAGTGGTGTCCCCCATGTCTCCCAATCCCCCCGGGGTATCAAGGCCAGGGATTCGGCCCCCTTCCTTATCCTGGCTGTCCTCTTCTTCCTCCTCCCCACCCCCAGTATCCATTAAATCGGCTGCTCCCCCTGCCTCCGGCTCTTCTCCAGCCCCTGGCTCCCCAGGCAGGTCTCCATGCACCTCGTCCTGCGTGGGGTCTGGCATGCTGGCCAGGATCTCTGTCACAGTGATGTTTTTAGCACCCTCTACCAGGCCACCTCCGAAAAGAGTTTGCCAGACAAGCAGGAAGAAACCCTTACAAATGCTGAAAATGCACAGCAGCACACCCATGAGGATAGTCCAGAAGAAGGAGGCCAACGCCACCACCATCTCCTTTAGGGTCATCTTTCTCACCCGACGATACTGCCGACGCAGGTTACGGAAGGTAAACATACTGAAGAAACTGACTGTACTATTTAAAAAGTCCACAAAGGCTGAACTGGACTCTGGTTGGCTTCCATCCCCATTAGTATCTTCATCACCGCCATCACCCTCTCCGCCGACTTCAGAGATATCCTCATCATCCTCTTCTTTATCCTCTTCTATTTGCTCCGAGATTTGGGAGGCAATATTCATTTCAAAGATGGTGTCCTCACAGAAGTTGACAAAAAGTTCCATCTTCTCTGACTCACCGCCCTCATTTACCACGTCGAAGATGAACTGTCGCTTGGATTCCTTCACCTGAGGCATCTCCCACTGCGTACGGTTAACCTGGCTGATCTCAAAGTAGATGCGTTCAATCTTCCTGCTTGCTCCCATGATCTCAATACGACCCAGGAAGGGGCGGAAGTAGTTGAGCACACTTTCGGCCTGCTCCAGGAATTTCTGAAGTCTGGTGTCATGTGGGACATGCTCAGATAGATTAGTGAGCAGCACAGCAATGTTAAAGCCGATATCCTTGGCTGGCTCCTGGAAGCGGCTTGAGAACTCTTCATAGTTTATCATTTCATTCTCATCAGCTTCAGAACATGAAAGCAGAAACTGGATCTCCGACGGAGAGTACTGCTTCTGGCTGTCCATCGCTTTTTGGAAGTCCTTCTTTGAGATGAGCCCTCGAGGATCAGTCACATAGTCACGAAATGCATCTGATGCCACGATGTCTTTAAGCTTAAGAAACATGTCAAAGAACTTGAGAATCATCTCCACATTGCTGGATGACTCCACCAGCATGTCCACCATCTGACGGGCAATGGTACCGTTGACAACATTGCCTATCATGGGTAATGGGAGATAAATGAAAAACACAGATATATGATTATAACAACACAGCAAGGGAAGTTAAAATTATGTATAATTATATGAGCACTATACCCTCCAGTAGAGACAGCAGCATGACAACCATGTCTTTCTGTAGATCTAGGAGCTCCTTCAACAGCCCAATCTGACTGGAATCCTAAAACAGACACACACCCAATACAGCCAAATAAACCTGATGTGTTCCTGGATTTTTTGGAAATTTTCCAACTAAAGAGCTATTAAATGCCAGCTCCCTGTTAAAAAATATGAAATATAAAATGCTCCTGTGTCCCAAAGACAGGGACGTACATTTTCAAATCAATTTTAGTTACTGTCTGCTAGGGTTGTAGCGGTACACATATTCATCGTATACTGTTCGGTACATCATTCTTGGTTTGGTACCCACAATGAAATGAATGAATTCATTTACTGGCATGGGGGAAACCCAAATTCACAAGATGTTCAACATCTAGGTTTTGTTACTCATACACATCAACAGATGTATTGGTTTACAACTGTTCCTAATTGTGCTTGTGATTGAAGTTTTAATAATAAATATTTTCAAAACATTTCCATGCTGTACCAAAATTTCACCAAACCGAACTATGAATTCTGTATACCTTTAAACCCCTACTACCCAAATGTTTAAGAAGGTACATTGTGTAAAAGTGGTTTACAGCTGTTGTATTAGAAAATATGAAGCAGTATTAATTCAATACTGCCGATCAGTTGACAGGAATTAGAACCTGCGCTTTTGTTGCTGACTATTAATAAAATGTGCATTAATCCATTTCGCATGTCTCATTACAGAGCGGCGTAGCCTGGGATTGAACATTGAGGGGGCTGATGTCCCCATCCATTCAACATGACAATACGATAATTTGGAAGAGTGAGGCTGTATTGGCCAATTCTGATTATTGGGGGGTTACACCCCCCCCCCACTATATTTTACACCCACGCTCATACATCACTCTTGCATGGCAAGTGACATTGAGAATGGTGTTGAAGCTCTTGTCCTAAAATTAAGGTGGTGTCCATAGTAGGGTTGGCCTATAAGCAAGAGATGGGAGAGGATGGAGGTGAACAGGTGATCACCTTACCTCTGAGTGTGCTCTACTCCAAGAACGATCCTGGGTTTGCATTTCAGTAACAGATATGTATTTGTATGTGAGACTATGTTAGAGCTTTGACTGGAGAAACAAACAGAACACAAACACGCGCACACTTTCAAACACAGAACAGGAGGGTGCGGTCTATTGGATATGGCTAAACGCCAAGGCTTTTTCCATCTGATAATCCTACAGATGCAGATACAATCACTCACAAGCACACACTGATCTGTGGGCCTTGTACCAGTGACAGGGCTGATTGCCACTTTGCAGCTACTTGCCGTGTCAAAGTGTACAGTAAGAAATGGTGGATGGAGAGCAAGCCTGTAAGGCTGTAGAGCACAACCGCGAGGAACAATCAGCGGCCAGTCCGTACGGGATGGGGCCTCTGCACCCGCCCTAAATCTATTGGCCAATTTCCAAAAAAAAGATAATTTTAATCCTTTCTCCAGCTTTTTTTTCTGGATATCCTGATTCACTCCTCTTTTTATATTCTTGTCCGAATAGCAATGAACCGTTATAAACAGAGAAAGGAAAAATAAGCAGAAGCAGCTCGTACAGCTTATAAAATACCGAGAAGACGTATGCAGACTATAGCAGGAAAAGGAGAGCTGGAGGACAGAGCAGATGGGCAAAGCGGAAGAAGCGCGAGCATGAGACGACAGCTGAAAGACAAGATCTTACTCCGTTTCGAGGTCCAGGGTCAGGGTGCATCTGGGGTTACACATCAGAACAAAATGTTATTCAGCACACGAAATTCATTTTTGCATTTCAGAGAATTTCAGAATTCATTCCTGATATTTTTAAATAGCACAAATTGTATTGATAAGAGCTTTTTATTTTTTTAATTTTTTATTATTCTTATTATAGAATTCGTATTATATTATTGAGTACGTTAAGACAGGTAACTGTTTGATTGTGCCCCCATATAATTATACAGTAGTAAGGAAGGGACTCTGAAAAGGCCTAATTAAAATGCAGTAATACCTTTCTCAAAAGCATTATATATAATACAAAAATGAATTTTCAAACAGTGATCACTTCCTTTGGAAAAGGTGTTAAATGTATGTTATCTATGTGAAACATGATATCACAAACATTCTGGTTAATGTAGTATATATACACAAACACGACTGTAAAACAAAAAGTCCAAGTTCTATTAAAAAGAACACACACCGAGGCAGAATCAATCATAAATATATCACCAAAGAAAGTTTACTGTAGGGTGAGTTGCACTATTTCAGTAGGTTAAAATGATTAAACTGATTAATGAGGCAAGTCTGGAATGAGCAGTTCCTTCACCTGAGTCATCAAATCGGTGTTTTGTGATTGAAACAATGAACTGGATTTCAGTCATTTACATTTATAGCATTTGGCAGACGCCCTTAGCCAGAGTGACTTACATAAGTCCTTAAAAGACTAGCTAATGTGGATTAATCAATATATTTTTGACACAAAGCATCACATCACTGAAGTTACGTCTTCAGCTGTCTTTTGCGACAGTGACAAACTGCCTTATAGAGACAGTGGTTTTGCTTGTTTTGAGTCTCTAGCAGAGTATTTGTCAACACAGTCCTCGAGGACACCCAGACGTCCATATTTTTGCTCCCTCCCAGCTCCCAGAAGAAAACATGGACGTCTGGGGCTCCTCAAGGAGGAAGCTGGGAGGGAGCAAAAACATTAATTGTTTGGGAGTCCCCGAGGGGCAGGTTGAGAAACGCTGCTCATGCATATGTAGACTGTAAAATGCTAATTCCAGCCTCATATACAGGTTAAAAAACACAAAATAAAAAGGAGCCAACACACTCGCAATAATCAAATGACAGACTGCATCCAATCACGTCTATAAAAGAATGAAAATACGTACTTTACCCTGTATCAAGCATGAGAAAAACATTTTATAGAATATTAATAACTTCTGACATCTACTATTAGGTAGATAGGTGTATCATATCAATGTGGCTATTAATATAACAGATTATGATTTATTAATTTGATAGTAACTATGACTACAAGATGGAAATCATGCATTATTATATTACTGTTCAGACAAGCTTTACTCTCAGATGACAATTAATAAAGATATTAGGCTATTACTTACCACTTGAAACATACTTTGATAATAAAAAATAAATGTCTTCAAAATATTATATCAGTACATTGATATGAATCATGTATTTCCAAAATAGATGCAGCTATGTTTGTGTCTGGGGGAATGTACATTTCAATTTGTGAGTTGTGGAGAGGACCTGGCTATTATGCTTGGACACTGAATATCACAGTGAATGTCATCGTTGAATGTCACTAATGATCTTGAGCGTGGACATAGTTAAGCCCTAACAAGTTACTACACATCATGAAATGAACTGTTTGGGATGATTTTCATCTAGGAAGGAAAGTATGTCTAATCACCCTCTACCAATAATTTGCACTTCTATCTAAACAGATTCTTTAACAAATGGGCACGGTATCTTAAACTAATGATCGCTGCTGATGCAGCCACTGCCCCACCCTTAAAAGCAGTTTCTGGTAGCTAAACTTGCTTTCCAGCAGGTCTGGTTCAGCACATAAGTTGCTAGAGTACCCAAGTCATTCTGATCTTGGTTTCTAAGATGGCTACTAATTCGGGATTACTCACTAAACCCGCTTTCTGGAATACCCTGAGTTTTTGTTGTTGATCGGCCATGTCTCACAAAGGCAGACATTGCATAAGATGCAAGCTGTTCCCTTCCCTGAAAGGCTGTGTACATACAGAAAAGCCAGGCTGGTGGTCTGACTCGCAAAAGCACATCGGAGGAGCTCCGCCGGTACAGCGTGCAAGCCGCGATTTACACTCCTCTCGTGCAACGTTGCAGGATGGTGTAACAAATTGAACTTGGCAAGTAAAAATGCAGATGCACATTCGAAAAATTGAACAATTTTGAACAATAAATAAATAAGCTATATTGCAAGCGTAGCTTGTGAGGTTTAGCGTTAGAAAGCATAACCACTGACCGACAGTTCGGCCCATGTCTTTTACTCATGGGTGATTCATGGGTCTTGCCATAAGTTTAATATGCAACTAATTGTGTTCAGGTCACTGATCCATGCTCCATGAGGCTACTACTCTAAGTTAACTGCTGTAGGTGCAATCCTTTAATTAAGCTCATCAAACTAATGCCTTAGAAATTGCTGTAAGTGACACACTTCAGGGACTGTGTACCTGATAAATAAACAAAAAAGATAAAATAATCTATAGTTTGAAAGCATATTGGTATACATTAATTTAAAAAATATTCCAAAATATAAATGCTTGCAGTACAACTCATCAGTTAGTTACTACTAAAGTATGTGCTAATGCTTTGATTTTCTAATTAAATTTTATTATCTCCCTGGGCACTAAACAGCCGTTATGTAGGAATTTAACCTCTAAATTTGAGCCCAGCTACATGTAAGCACGCACAATGACTGGGATGTTCTCTAGCTACATGAGGACCCGTCTGAGGACAGGAAACATCAAGCCAAGGTTTACGTTTATTTTACTCTGCTTATGGGCTTCTTTGTACTTTAAACGTAACAACTTATAAATGTATTATATTCTTCCACAGTGGTATGTGAATAAAATATAAATATACTTTTCAGCACCCAGCTGAATTTTAAATAGGACACCAGGACAATAATATTTAGCAAAACCCCAGAGGGGAAAAAAATAAACATACAATTACAAGAAAGCGAAAGAACAAATTAATTCTCTGATAAACGATTCATATAATAAGACGAGTTTTACTGTACAAGGTTTTGGGGATTAAGAAAGAAATTATGTAATAGTTGTTATTGTGGTGTATATAGTAAAAGGCCTAGTCAGTGAAAAAGATGTGTAAAATAATAATCATAATTTATACATAATATAATGTATATATTTTGATGGGTGCGTATGTAAAATGAGAAACTGAGTTTACTGTATGAACATGCAGAACTAATAGCAATACGAATGAGCAGTTCATACCTGTGCCAGTTTCATCATCATGTGAGCAAAGACATGGAGGAAGCCCACGACTGCGTCCCACAGCCTACTGTGAGCCAGGGACTGCTGATTTCCTGTGCATGGGCCCTAGGAAAAGCGGGAAAAGACCTGGGTGTGAGCGTGAGAAACAGGAAGTGGGATACATTACAGGAAGTGGGATACATTACAGGAAGTGGGAGACATTACAGGAAGTGGGATACATTACAGGAAGTGGGAGACATTACAGGAAGTGGGATACATTACAGGAAGTGGGATACATTACAGGAAGTGGCAAATGGACATGCCTGGATGTATTCTGTCAAGCTGTTGAAGATCTGCTTGGCTACTGTCATGGCTTTGGAGAAGTTCCTTTTTCCTGGTTCATCGATCACCTCTTTCCCAGAATAATACCAGTAGAAGTCACTAATTGATTCCTTTCAGAGGAGGAAAGGGTAAAGGTGGAAGTTGAAGATTTAAGGAGAAGAAATGCGTTTTGGCATGGAGATATACTTTGGCCTGATGCAGGAAGCAGCACGCTAACCTGGAGTCTCAGCAAGTAGTCCACAGTGCAGATAATTATGTTGATGGTGGTGGTGCTGCCAGTCTGGGTCCGCAGGTAATTCTGGAAATCTGTTAGGAAAGCGCCAAGAGCACCCTGACTTTGTATCACTGAATTCTCACATTCAGACGCCCTTATTGCGTTAGCATGCCAGCTTTGAGCGTTCCTCAGTGTGACTGTCGCCCAACACCAGCTGTTACTGATCCTACTGATCGCCTAAATGGCTTCACTTGTATTGGTCATTGTGGCCTCATGGCTCACCGTTGTTGTGGCCCTCGCAGAGGAGCTGCAGGAAGCGGAAGAGGTCACAGGTAAATTCATCGTCCGCCATCACCTTCTCACCTAGATAGAAGCAGAGGGACGGTGGTGGGGTGGGGGGTGGCAGAAATACTTAGAAATACTTAGACACAGAGCGAAAACTACACTTGATAACGTGCTTATTTAGGCTGGCTGAAAACGTCTGGAACCGTCTAACCTATATACGTAAACGAGATATTGAAATTATTTTTTAAATTGAGACTTTGACTGTCCCTCCAATCACCCAGAGGTCTAGTGTTGCATGAGAGACACTGGGCCTGAAATTGCACAGTCCAGAATGGGGCCAATCATAGCACTATACGACTGAGAAATCAGTGTCAGATAGTCCCTAAAACATTTGGGGTGGGGGTAAGGACCTTGCACAAGGGCCCAACAGCGAAGTCACTCTGACGACTCTGGGATTTGAACCAGCGAACTTCCAATTACAGGCACAGCGTCCTAACTCGCTGGGTCAGATGTCACACCAGCGTCATCAGCAGTGCTAATATCCAGATAATATTCACCATTACTATTATACTGGACAAACATCCAGCAGGGAACTAATGGTTACCCTGTCTTTAATGGCTTCCTGTCAGGGGAACGTCAAGTTCAAGAACATCCATGAGAACTCAAAGGAGGTTAAGAGGAAAAAAAATTTATTTACACACATACACACACACACACATATACACAGAAATATGCAACACACAGAAATACGGCCACACTTTCACAAACTCTAACCAAACATACACAGCAAAAGAAACTGACAGAAAACACGCCAATAACAAATGAAACACTGAAACATATGGACATTTATATCACATTCATATTCAGTAATATGGCACAGACCTGAACACAGACCAAATAAAAAAAAAGCGCTTCCCTGTACTTCTATCAATCAGACCACACGCTTACACATGCAAGACAGACCTACTGGTCTCCAATAAATTTACACTGAGAGCAGAGTGCATCCTGGCAGGTCCAGCCAAAGTATCAGGGAGCACTGAACACTGCTCAGCACAGGGCGACGTACAGGCAAGACGCTCAAAGATACTAGTGTTCAGAGATAAGCGGTCATTTCTGCTTTGGAAAACATTTCAATGTGTGTTTATATAACTGCTTCCCATACATTAGAAACAGCAGCAGTAGCATTAGAGAAACAGTGTGAAATAGAAGACTGAAATTAACAAACACACCGTACTACTAATGTCTCCTTCATTCACATAATACTGTGTTCATTAAAGAGGTTAGCCATGCCTGTTATTCTCATTAATAGTGTTATGAGAACGAGATTTAGGATATAAAACACTGAGGATTCACACAGCCCCATGTCAGTGGTGTTTAGCAGGCATTATCTGATCTGCACAGACTGCTCCAGAGGATTCTTCCACATTCCCGGGGACCTGACGTGGGCTTTTCCCACCAACAGGGACATACATGTTAGATCTGGAGTTACAGTAGATCTGTCGTAGAAACACTCAAGAAAAAATGGAGCAAAGAAACACTTTTCAGTCAGTGTTTACAATTTGTTTTATTGTTCTGATTTATAATTAGAAAGAAATAATTTATATTCATGCCACATACTTTTTACTGCATTGTATCTATAATGGCTAAAAATTAAAACATTGCAATATATTGTGTATTCCAGTAATTTTCTTTAAATATATTTTTTGAACAGTGTACAATTATGGTAAATATTTGTATTTGATTTACTAAGATATTTGTTTCCTAAATTGAACTGTCCAGTAGTAGATATATGTAAAACAGACCGAAAAGTGTTGTTTATATATTTTTTTTCTGTTTTTTACATTTCTTATATACTTTCTTGAGTGCTAAGTGAAAATCTGCCATATTTCACAGCAAACGATAAAAATAAGAAAATAAGACAGAAATGAGAGAGACAGTGACAGGGAGAGAGAGGGAGGAGGAGGGAGATGGAGAGACAGACTGAGGCATTATTTACCACGTTCTAGCTTCATGTCTGAGGAGCAGGAAATGAAGGAGAAGGTGGATGGGCAGGCACAATGCGGAGGTTTGGGGTGGGGGGCATGGAATCAGTTGTGGGGCAGAGAGAAACGGGCGGTGAGGAAAATCAGCAGTAAATCAAGAATGCCTCGGGGGGGATTTACAATCCACCGGTACAGAGAGTCATTAATCAACATTTCAAATTACTGAAATACAACACCTAATTGCTATATACCAACATTAGGTGATGGTAAAATACACTGGCTATTACCAGCTAGCTAGACAACCAAAAAACAAACCTTCCTCAAATTTAGGAAGTATTCAGAAATGCAAGGTATAGGTTAGAGTTGAGCACATTTAAACTGAGATGTGTCATTTTATGCACAATTCATTGTTTAATTATTGACCATTGAGAGTTGTGAATGTTATTATGGAACATTATGGGGAAGAGAGCAAACCTGATAGATAATAAGAGCAGGTCCAGCAATAATGGATAGTTTTCATGTGTTTGAACACAAAATCCCAAAATAATAAGAAACGTGAATATGCTACACTACACACTCTGTACATTGGCGTCAAATAGTTGACTGGGTTTGTTGGATTAATATGAGGTTCTGGTGACCTTTTAAAGGTGTAAACAACTAAAAAAACAGCAATCAGTTAATAGCCGAAAGATTTTAATCATTTTTAAAACAGATTGTCAAATTAGTTATTAACAGAATAGAAGATATTACTGAACTGAACTTGTACTGTAAAACTATATTCTACCATTGGGTATATATATAACCAATGGTAATTATAACTAAAAATAAACCGTTTTACAGTTACATCGTGACCATTTGGTACAAAACAAAACGACGCCTCATGAACCATTTGCAGTATATTTGATCCCACTAGAGGGTGTTCTTGGCTTGCTTTGGGGCATGCTTTTCTATACAGACAGCCCCATCTAGTGGTATTTATATATTTATATTCAACTTTTTAAGCATTTAATCATTCAATTATCTTTTAAAACTTTCTAATAGCAACACAAATCTCGCAACAATTATCTCATTTGTAACTGCCAATGGCCAAGCAAGACGTTTTTTTCATGACAGTAAATGGCATGCTGGGAGATGTAGTACTGTCAGCGGAGCAGGCGTGGTGTCTGACTTACTTGTGCCCTCCTCTGACACCATGCCCAGTCCCTCTGCCTTGTTCTGTCTCTCAAAAGCATTGAGGTCCAAGACACTGCCAGACAAAACAAACACAAAGGTATCGACAATGTTCTGTGAGGCATTGTGTCCAGCTCAAGTTACACTTCCTTTTTTTATTTGGCAAAAATCATATTTTGGTGTTATATTTTAGCTAGTTGCTTGTTACCTTGAACTAGTACACTAACCAGCACTAACTAGTACTAACCAGCAACTCTGCATGAGAGCCTGGAGACTAAGGAAGAATCCAACATCCTTCTTATCTTTCAGGTAGTCCAGCATTTTCTGTAGACAAGGCAAAGAGCAGACATAAACTACACAATCACACATTGCACCCAAATTACTCTGCCATCAAATTACTCTGAATGGGTGTAAACAATGTTACCTTCATATTCGGGTGATTAATGGATTCCACACTGCACGATGCAAATAACACACCACACCAGAGAACTTGCCTGCTGCACCTCACTGTTTCCACCGTTTAGGATGGAAATGCCCAACTTGAGTGTGGAGGATACCATGGAACCGGTCACACCTGATACACCAAAGGAGATGATTTGCAGCCTTGATGTCTGTTCTTACTCCGCAGAGATTTTTGGCGGAGATGCTTTAGCACCATGGGTATAATGGTATACATTTGGGATAGGGGTGTAACGATACAGTCTACTTATGATTCAGTTCAGTAGACTAATCAGAGCTCACAATATATTCAACAAAATAAGATTGAAAATAAACTAAGATCTCACAGTTCTTATTTATTTCCTTTTTGGCATGTGCATTTATTAAAACAAAACCCAACCATTGCAGTTTCTCTCCTTAATCTGCCGACTCCAGTGCAAAATGCAAAAACAAAATCCATCCGTCCGTCCATCCATTTTCTGTAATCACTTATCCTAGTCAGAGTCGCGGGGGGTCCGAAGACAATCCTGGAGGCTACAGGCGCAAGGCAGGGAACAACCCAGAATGGGGCACCAGCCCATCGAAGAGCACATTCACACAGCAGTCACACACACATGCACACTTTCAGGCAATTTGGTAACTCCAATTAACCTCAGCATGTTGTGGGGGGAAACCGGAGTACCCAGAGGAAACCCCACGACGACACAGGGAGAATATGCAAACTCCTCACATATGGAGCCATGACAGAGATTCAAACCCTATTTGAATATTTTTAAACTGTGAAATACTGTGGCACAATGCATTATTACAGCCTTACAATGTGTATCATCATACTTTTGAATTGTGAAGTATGATGGCACGGTGCATTGTTACACCCCTAATATACAGCTCCGGAAAAAATTAAGAGACCACAGCACAATAAAAAAAAAAAACAGCATTTTTAAATCCTGGTTTAATCCTGGCTCTGCTGGCGGAAGGCTAAGGCTACACTGAGTGGCAGGTTGCTTCCAGGTTCAACGTTTCTAAGAGAGCAGTAGCCTACATAAGAACAATGTGAAGCAGGAGACACTGGGAATGACCAGTAACCAGCCAGGTAGAGGGGGGAAGTGATTTTCAAATGCCAGAGATGACCGTCATCTTATCCGGCAGTGCCTCATGAATCAGAGGATGACCTCAAGTGACCCTCATAAGGAATGGGAAACATTAAGTGGTGTGACGTGCACAGCTAGGACAGTTAGTATCAGGCTCCTAGAATCAGGACTGAAGTCCCATAAAGCGAGGAAGAAGCCCGTAAAAACCAGGCTGTAATTTTACACAGATGCATAACCATAAATTGAAAAATGAGTGAAACAAAAAATTGTGCAGTGGTCTCTTAATTTTTTCCATGTCAGTATGATACTCATGTCATGACTGCGAGTTCTGCCATCAGCAGGCACTGTAACGGACGACGTACCTTTGCAGGCGCTGATCATCTGCAGGACCATCTCGGCTGCTCCGCGGTTGTGCAGCCTGGACTGCTGGTACAGAAGTCTCTGCTTCTCCATCTCCTTCTCCTGTGCAGTTATAAGCGCTGTCACTGGATTACACTGAGCACACAGTCTCTCTGGGCCTCACACTGCAGTCACTCAGACACACGAACACACAACCTGGCTACCGAACTCTCAGGGTACCTTCATGCCTATCATGATAATTCCTTCATATTTACTTTTCATTAGAGGTATAATTAAACACAACTCACATTTTAAAATTCACTGTTTTCAATTAAAAAAGCTGTCTACTGGCCTCAGTACCTATGTATTTATATTCCGCAGTATTTCTCCCTTTTCACATTGTGAGAGAAACGTGTGCGCGTGTGAAGACGTCCTCGTATCTAGCACACACTTTTACACATCCTCCACTCTAACTGCTCCCAGTCTCTCCTCATCATTCGTTCCATCTGTCCATCCGTAGTTGTATTAGTTGTTATTCTCGTTCGTCACATTTGCCGCCTAGAGCAAATGTTTGACTACAGCAAACAGCCCACATTGTCCCGGTTCTCCTCACTGTCCTCACTGTCCTCACTGTCCTCATTGTCCCGGTTCTCCTCGTTGTCCTCACTGTCCTCGTTGTCCTCACTGTCCTCATTGTCCTCACTGTCCTCACTGTCCCGGTTCTCCTCACTGTCCTCATTGTCCCGGTTCTCCTCACTGTCCTCATTGTCCTCACTGTCCTCACTGTCCTCACTGTCCTGGTGGCATGCAGACTAGCGGAGAGGGTCTCCCATGGCATTTCTAGTCATTTCCTTATACAGACACACTGTTACCTAACCCACAGAATCCCCCTACCCCCTCATATCCCCACACCATCCCAGTATTCTACCCCCCCCCCCCAACCCAACAGATACCTCCCACCCCAACCATTAGAGGCCTCCCCTCCCACCCTCATAAGCCTAGCCATGTTTTATATGTTTGTGTTCTAAGGGTTTGGAGAGGAAAACTAAAGTGAGCAGATGTCAGTTACTCGTGTCTTCTGTTGGAAGCTGGCCTGAAGGTGGCCTGAGTGCCTGATCCTGATATTTTGTGTGCATTTAATGTATCCTCGTTTGTGTGTAAAGTATGCAGTTGTACTATAAAGGCTTTTACTGTAGTCCAATTAGCAATGCACTAGGTGAGTATGAAGGGAAAGATTTAAACATTCAAATAAAAATGAGCATGGTAAGGAATAGGAAAGGAGCAAGACAAAGGGACATAAAGAATGAGCATAATTTGGAGAGAAATGGAAGAAGGTGGCAAGCATCAGAGGGCCAGAGGCATCAGAAAAACGAATGACATGAAAGCCAAACACACGGCATTAGAGCCCAAATAGAAACATTACAAACAGCTAAACTCCGAGACACACCAAAATGACAGAGAAGACGAGACAGGCAGAGGAACATTGGTCAGCAACACAGAAAGGAGGGGGAATCGAGCAGGGGGTGTGTGGGCTGCAGTGGGGTGCAGTGATACTCAGCGTGTGGGGAGCGGCCGCTCCAGTGTCTCCCCGGTCCCCAGCCCCCAGCACCCCCATACCATCTCCGTCTGTCGCACCTCAAAGGACATCTCATCCTCGCCCCCCATTAGCTCCTCCTCTCCTGCTTCATCTTCCTCACCAATATGGCAACTCTGAGAGAGACAAATACAAAAAGCAGTAAGGTGCTTTCAGAGAGAGTGCGGTGAAGCCAAAAGCAGGGTATAGCCAAAAGCAGGGTATGGCTAAAAGCAGGGTATGGCCAAAAGCGAGGTATAGCCAAAAGCAGGGTATGGCTAAAAGCAGGGTATAGCCAAAAGCGAGGTATAGCCAAAAGTGAGGTATAAACAAAAGCAGGGTATAGCCAAAAGCAGGGTATGGCCAAAAGCAGGG
>JAODKM010000037.1:7726204-7746790 GCA_026780845.1 Petrocephalus sullivani | reverse complement strand
ATGAGCACAGTACTGTATATGCTTTAATGAGCACAGTACTGTATATACTTTAATGAATAAACAGTACTGTATATACTTCAATGAGCACAGTACTGTATTTGAAAAAAATGCGACAGAGTGAAGCCGCAAAAGTCGAAGGGCAAAGTGGCGAGGGACGACTGTATAGCCAAAAGCATGGTACAGTATAACCAAAACCAGGGTATAGCAAAAACCGGGGAATAACCAAAATTGGGGTACAACCAAAAGCAGGATATAACAAAAAGTGGGAGATAACCAAAAGTGGGGTATAACTAAAAGCGAGGTATAACTAAAAGCAGGGATAACCAAAAGTAGTGCTTAACGACAAATCACACACTTGAGCCTGGATTAGTATGCCATCGATGTGTGTTCGAAACTCACCTCTGCCATAATGTCGGCATATGCCATGTATAGATAATCCTCATCGAGTTTACTGTCACAGGAAACATAAAGGATGGGGAACAGCAGGTCAGAATGATAGACATGTCAGGCTGCCGGCGGCTTGTCAAGTCACGCTGTACATTAAGGCAAACATCTGTTTGCTTGGAAGTGGCCATTCATCCATCCTGTCCTAGTAAAGAGTCTTGTTATTGCTCCGCGCCTTTGTCTTCCTATGAAAGCCAAGTCCACCCTCACCTCTTTTCAGTGAGCGCAGTACGGCTGAAATGTAGGATGAGCTGGTGAAGGGGGTCCGGTTTGGTTTCCTTCTCCTCTTCCTCGTCTTCCTCCTCCACCATGGCTCTCTAGGCAGCACAGGCAGGAATCACGCCCGCGTTCACGGCCCGAGTGGCACAATCTTACGGCAGCCACAGAAACCCGGTAATACGATAGGAAGGCAGATATAGGAGCAGGTAGTGGTGCAAAGAAGACTTACTGATAAGTCATCTATCATTTGATCCTCAAAGGAATATCCCTCGGTTTGGATCCAGTTCCGCTTGTACCCGTCCAGGAACATGTTGGATGCCCTATGTCTGACAGAATTATAAACAGATGAAAATAAAACAATATGAAGAAAGACAATAAAACATCTGAAAGTGTGGCTTTGTGACTTTTTGAGCAATGTGGCTGGGCAGTGTTGCTGACTTGGGCATTTTGTCATTGATAGTGGGCAAGAAATTTCTATTTGTGACCCTAGTGTGCATGGGCTCTAAATGGCACACAGACAGGGGAAAGCAAGCCTGGCAGCGAGGGGCAGCCACCAGCAGCAGAGCCCATGGAGCTGGCGGTTAATAGACGTGACTATTCTGCCAAAACTCGAACCGGCCGCCTTCCGATCACAGGCACAGAGGCTTAGCCTGCTGAGCCTCACCTTGCCCCAGAAAACGTCGCCCTGCGTATCATCACCTTTGTGCGTTTGCATGCATTACCTGGGTATGTTGTATAGAGGGGTCATTCTAAAGCAGGCCACCACTGCCCTACGGCGCTGTTTGGACAGAAGCTTGTGCCACACCATTTTCTTGGACTTGAAGGGATGTTCCGTCTAAGGGGCAGAAGAAATCCATCAGGCTTGTACAAATGCAATTCCCAATCCGGTCCTCAGGGAGCAAAAATGTGGATGGTCTGGCAGGGGGCAAAAACGTGGCCTGTTTGGAGGTCTCCGAGGACCAGATTGAGAAAGACTGCAATAAGACAATTTAAACATCTTCCATCCATTTATCATCCAACCATTTCCTGGTCAGGGTCATGTGGGGGCTAATAGCCTATCCCAGCACAGTTATGCCAGATGGGATGACAGTCCATAACAAGGCACATACATGTACATGCAATAATCAACCAAGAGCAATTTAAACACTTTGATTAGCCTAACTGCATGTCACTGGAAACCAGAGAACCCAGAGGAAACCTGCTGAAGTGGGGATCTTAAACATATTTTTAAAGATATTTCTTGGGTTTTCTCATTCAGTTCTTAAGTTATGTGTGTTTAAACAAGTATATGAAATAATACAAGGATTAGAAGACAGTAAAGTTGGGTTTGAACAACTATTGAAGAAGTTTATTTTAGCATCCAATGTGAAGGTGTTACGAGGAGAAGCAGACAGACAAACCATTTCGATGTGGTAGAGCACCGCGGCCACCTCCTGCACTCGCTTCACCACCTTCTCGGGAATGTCAGCGTCCTCAACCTTGCCTGACATCTCCTTGTAGAGTGCCATCTGCCAGCGCATGGAGGGGTTCTCCACCTGAAGAAGCGTGTAAGATGAGGCGCGCGCCCTGGTCCACGTGGGGCGGTGTGACTTTGGGCTCACCACTCACCTTACCCTGCAGATGCAGGTTGTTTTGAAGAAACTCTCTCACTTCTTCATCGGTATCTTTCTGTCAATGGTAGAGGAACAACAAGGATTGACTGAGTTCCGTGGCATGAAATGTGTTAATCTCTCCACTTTCGATTTTACACTAGGGTTACACACAGCCAAGGACCTCGGAACACAACAAGGGGGGTGGGGGAATACCAGGGAGTATCGGATCTTGGCCAGGTTGATGAGCTCGTGGTCAGCGGGGGAGCACATATTGAGACCAATGGGAAGCATCTTCTTAAGGGCAGCCACGATGAGCGAGGTCTGCACCGAGTAGCGGTCTCCACGCCGCTTTTTCTTGGTGCGCTCCAAGTCAGAGCCCCCAGCCTGTGACAGCACAGAGAACACAGTGGGAGGGCGTTACCTCTATCTACACATCGGGGCACTGTATGGGGGCAGGGCCACAAAGCATGTTCTAAGGGTAGACCCATCTTACTATTGATCCAAAGTAAGCTTGGATTCAATGGCTAATTCAACACTCCCAGCATAACAAAACATGGGCCTTATCCATTTAGAGATTAAGGCAGTCTTACTGTGATACTAATCACCAATTGTTCGGTCTGTACCCATTTCATACATCCATTCAAAGATGTTATGACCCCAGCTCTTCTGCAGACAGAAGTCTCATTATGACATTAACAAAACTTAGCAAACTTGTGACTTACCTCTGAAACAGGTTGTCAATATCATACACTGCGTATTGTACTTTTTTTAAGTGGTGAAGATAAATCACACTTAACTGAGCCTCTTGCTTACAGAACATTACATCTGATGTAGATTTTGTCCATGAAAGGCTGTGCAAATGCCTTTTTTCTTACTGATGTTTAATCTGGAGTAGGATTATTCAAATGCCTTTGCTCTGTTTTATGAGGATGGCAGGTATTTTACAGTGTTATACTACGCTGGGAGGAGGTAGGTCAGGGAGTCGGGTCAAAGAAGGAGAAGGGAAAGGGATAAGATTATTTCTAATTGTAATCAGTGAGTGGAAAGGAATACTATTAAAACAATAAAATTAACCTAAGAGCCTAGCATTCCACTCAAACACAGAATCACTGTACTCCCATGATCACCATCTCTAACACTTTTTGGGAATTCAGATGCAGTTAATGCTAGGTAAAATATGACCTTAAAACATGGTGCTGCAGAGAAAACCAGATAAACAAGGTTAGTAGCACACAGTTAGCTATGCAAGCCTCTCTCCCCAGCACAACACACCAAAACAAGCGCAAGTCCTCGGAATCCGACCTAGTGTACCAGCGATCTGTGGTTCCTCTCCTAATCCGCTGTCATTAGAACACCTTATCCAGTCTGTGGGTTGTGGTAGTGAGAATGTGATGCGTGACAAAGCAGGCCCTGTGGGCCATGATATCCCTGTGTGTCCTGGACAATCGATAGCAGCGAAGAAGAGTTTTTATAGAATAGATAGAATTGGACTAATCCATCTGTGAAGAGGACGAGTGGAAACAAATAGTCAATTCAGCCTCCTTTAAATCAAGACCAAAGTAGATATACTTGTAGATCTTAATACAATTATTTAAGGATTATGAGGAGTGCACTGTTTCTTTCTCTCTAACATACATCTTGGCTGTAATGCCTGGTCTTATGTGAGACTGAAAGTAGTGTGTTTCAGGGGACAGTCCAGGAAAGATCCATGCTACCCATGTTATCATTACACGCCAAGAGAGAGGGGAATGGGGGATAAGGAATGTTTTATTTATGTAAAACAGGGAGAGCACAGCTTCCCAAAAGGCTGGATTCCTCATTCTGTTATCGAGAGTAACCCACCCCCTTTTCAAACCCTTGAAAAATACACAACCACTGACAAGAGTTAGATCAGAGGTTAAACATCGGTGAAGAGATGAGGTTATCCGAGTTAGAGGGATTCACTTGGGGTTAACAGGACAATGAAATTAGTAGGTGGAGGGGCCTACAATGAATGACGATGGAAATGAGACCCCCTTTGTGACACGGACATCCGTCGCTAAAAAGACCAACCATCAACAAGAAAAAAGGAGAGGTAGACATGAATATTTCCACCAAACAGGAAAACCAACTGAATGCAAACTCATGGGCAGGATGATGGGACTCAGCTTGAGTAGCTGCACTGAGGGTCTCCGTGGCGTTCTCCTGAGCCTCCACAAGACCAGCGTGAAGCCAAGTGCCATGAGCCCGTCTCCACTGCAGAGGGCTTTCATCAAGCCCCTCCCACCGTACCCATCACACACTGGCAGGGCCATCGCCATCCTGCTTCTGTGCCTAAATGGACTTCCCATCAAATACTATGTGGGTGCAAAATAATACAGGACAGTAATATCAAGATGCATCCCACCTATGTGTTGTCTCCTTAGATAGGAGGAGTATGGGAAGACAGTAGGCCATTACACTAGAGCGTCACCCATGTGCACCAGTGTGCCTGGTGGCTGAGCGCGTCAACGCGTGGAAGGGGTTGATGAAAGACCCTCGAAACATGAGGTGCCATGCGATCAGCACAGCTGTCGTGCAGAAACACAATCTAACCTCAGCGGCCCCAGCCTAGTGACCCAGCGTCAACACAGAGACAGGACAGGAGACAGTCAGAGAGAGAATACCATTAATACAACTCCAGGGGCTTATCAGTGACACACACACCAGCTGCACCTAGACAGAAAATGCCTTCAGACCACAGGTGGTGACAGAGCAGATGACAAATGTGAAAATGTGAGTTATACATTCCCTTACTATTGCGGATCAGAATTCCCCAGTGTGGCATACCTTAAGAAGCTCACTCACATTCAATGAAGGGGCAGATACTGAATCACTTTGCTCTCACTCAGACATATCTCTTCTTATTCCATCACAGACTCCATTCTTCACTCAATGCAATATATTAGCAACACGCTCGTTTCACAGATAAGAGCTAAGGGTGTATTTAAAGTTTTTTTTTCTCCTTTTTTTACACAAACTTAGTAGGTCATAGGCTCAAACAAGTGGAAAACGATCCTATTTGCCACGATACAGTACTATCCTACTATAGTCGCATTTTACACCCAGACCGTAAGCCAAATAATTCTATTTAAATGCGCATCCCACAGGCTAACACAGACTAACACAGATCATCACAGATCAGCACAGATTAGCACAGGCTAACACAATCTGCTGGGTCGGCCGAGTACTTCTGACCTCACCTTGCTCATCTTGCTCTTACTGTCTGCCGTGAGAAAGGACATGTTGTTGATCTCATTCATCACCACAAAGTTCTGCTCTTCTCGTTTGAAGTTCTACAAAGGAAAAGAGGAGTGAGAAAATAAAACATAAAAATATACTTCGTTAGAAGGAAAAGCAAAAGTATAACAGTGGCAGTGAGCAAGACTCACGTGAGACTTCGACCAAAAAATGAAAACCTCTCCGACCATCCGGAAGAGCTCCTCTGCGTCAGGGTCGGGACAGGTGAGCCACCTCGCCCTGGGACAGACACCGATTGAATGGGGGTAAATCAAGTCCAAGTCCAGTCCAGACACGGATCTCGCCATGGGTGGCCAGGGGTGGCCATGCCCTCCCCCCCAAGAAATACGTAGCCATCCCCATTTCCATTACCACAGTGTGGGACTGTGCAGTGAGTGGTCAAACCCAGCTGCTACTCTTCCTCCTTACCTGTTGTTGTCCACATATCGGATGAGTAAGGGATAGAGGGCATAGAGATCCCGGCACAGCACGGCAAACTCGTCGCGGATGGTGCCGTCCTCCTGGTCACCCTCCGACTTGCCCTCGAGGCGCAGATGATCCTCTTCCGCCACCACCTTCCCTGTCCGCTTCTTCAGCTTCTCCATGGTGGGAATGAAGTGAGACTTCAGCATCTCCGGCTTAGCCCTGCTCACGATGGGCTGAGAGAAAACTGAGGATGGCAGAGCAGAGTGATAGAGCAGTGATTCCTCTAGGATCATGACAAGCAGTAATAAAAAAATGATATTAATAACTATTCATTAATTAATAACAAGATGGCATTGTCAAATTCACAAAGAAGAAGCACAGCTAGCGAACACAGTTGTTACATGGGAGAACCCCAGAGCGAAAATGAGGAATGATTCGGACTTCGAGCATTAACAAATGACTCAGGTGACTCTGAGTCATTTTAAAAAAATGAAAGCGAGATGACTTGGCGCAGGGAATGGTTTGGGCCTGCTAATTAAAATTTACAGTTTCTCCCTATTTTTCAATTCTTAAAATATCTTCGGCAAATGCATGAATGTGGAACCATGTAATTTGACTTCTTGCAAAAGAGCAGACTGCCGTATTCACTCCTGAAGTCTCCTGAACTTCCTTATGTAGACTGAAAACTAAATGTTCGGCTGCAGATCTGGTTCTTGGTATGAATGAAAAAACGACAGTTACTGAAAATCCACCTCTCCTCATTTTTACTGTATAATACAATGTATGTCTCCTCACCAGCAAGTCTCTTCATCCAGGATGCCTCATCAATGCCGAGGTTGTTGACCACAATTTTCATGATGCTCCCCAGCAGCTGATTAAGGTGCTCTGAGGTGACTTCGGTGCACAGATGTCCTTCATTCTCAGGGAAATTTTCCAAACCTCTCTCCCACCAGCGGGGCAAATAGTTGCACAGCATGGGTAGGGTAACTTCAATAACATGGGGCATCTCTGTGTAACGGGCCCCAGATTCGGCCAGATCTCCGATCTCCTTCATTAGGACATTCAGTTCAGGTATGTCTGGGCACAGCTCTTGGACTTGGCTAGGAAGACCCAAGACTGCAGAAGGACAGTGAGAGAAAGACATAAATAAAGGTACATAGATAGAAAGACAAAGAATAAGGGCGAGGAACTCACTGGCTCTTTCGCGAGGCGTCTTCGTGGTGTATACAGAGAAGGCGTTGTACTCATTAAGATGTGGTTCCAGGAATGCAACGGGCATAGCTGCTGCGAGATGAGCCAAACACTCGCCCAGGGCTGGTCTCTGCCTATTGGAGCATCAAAGACTTTATCATCACTCTTTCCCAAGCAACGCAGAATTTTTATAGTCTGACACAGACCGAGGTACCGACTCACCTTTCAACATGTGGATTCTTAACAGTGCCCAGCGAGTAAATGCTGCACATAATGCGATAACATGACATCTGCAGATCATCCACTGTAGACCAAAACACAGTGTTTAATTCCTGGGTTACTCACAGTTTGTTCCATATAGGATTGAACAATATTGATGAAATCTCCTACCATGATTATGAAAATTTGCGTCCTCATTAACCTGAATATCTATCTAAATATCCTATCTAAATATCCTGATGTACCCTAAACATTTGTTCTCTTCCGTAACTAACAGTTGCAATGCACTGCTTTTACACTAATTTCATCAAGGTATGATTCTGTTGTTGGTGTCATCTACAGTATCATTATACCTGTCACATGCTCCATAACTATTAATAAAACAGTTTGGTCATCATAATCAGAAAAAAACTCAAAACCACCTACCAAATTTTACATTTTTTTCTACAAGAGAATTTTTTATCATGATAAATATCAATATCGTGAAAATCTCTGAAAACATTGTGATATCAATTTTAGGGCATTTTGCCCAGCCTTAGTTCCAATTGACACTGGATGCTTAGCGACACCGTCTATAGCACTAAATTGTTAAAGCTTTGTTGACGGCTGTTTCAAGACTGACTCACATATGACATCGTCTCCAAACTGGTGCTGAGCAATGTGGTCGAACAGGGAAGTGAGCACAGGGAGTAGTACTATAGTAGTGTAGTTGATGTTTTGAGATACACCCTTCACCTGCTATTTGACAGAAATAAATTTAATTAGTAATCTAGTAATGTGGCAACAAAAATCCAGAAATAAATTAACGAATAACTTAACAGTGATGATATCTCACCTGGCTACGGTTTGATACTTTGCCAAGCTTGAGGTTCTCGACCATCTTCTCAATGTCATCTGCAGCACTTTCAAAGAATGACCTTAGTCCTGCCTTGACAATCTCAGGGCCTGACTTCATTACTGTCCTGAGGCACAAAGAGAAAGATAAACAAATCCTTGGAAAAGAGAGAAAGCAATACGTACCACTGACTAACTTTGTTTGTTTTGGTTTTTTTTGGTATAAAATAGGCATACCTTAAATTCTACTGTTCAGTGTTTAATCAATAATGGTCATTCTGAAACTGTGGTAAGTCTCACATCTTAAAGCCACCGAAAATGAAAATACATGTGACTAGAAGAAGGTTCTGGAGATTTCGGTTCATTGCCACTACCCAGCTCAGCAGCAGTGTTTTCCCACAGACTACCAGCCTCCTCAGCCCCCACCTACCCCATAAACACTGATAAATGCACATTCGCACCACACTGATTCTGTGATTTGTAGTTTATATGCACTGTCCTGCACCACTATTTACTTGTATTATTTACATTGTGTCATTTGTTGTTGTTGTGTACTTTTTTCCTACTCTATTTTCATTTATTTTTTATTTATATTTGTTCCCCCTAGAATTTATTGTTCAGTGTTTATTGTTTCTCAGCTTTTCCTTGTTCTGGCTGTATGCCGCTCCGCAGAAACTCAGTTTAGTTTCACTTGTGAAATGACAGTAAAGTACCTTCCCATGACCCACTCTGTGTCAATGATGGACAAAGAACTGTACCTTGCATCCAAGGATCGTGCAAGAATGTGTAGACAGTTGACGATGGCAGATGCATCTGTCCCTGTACACAACATGCAGGTCAAAATCGTTAACACAAAAGAAGACACACAGACAGCGATGGTGACCAGGCTTACAAAACTGCAATTTAATAAGAAAGACTATTTAGTTTTACATTCAGAGCGAAATTTAAGTTTAGAGAAAAGTATTGCTTCAAGTTCACTAGACTAAACAGCAGTCTTGTGTTGCAATTTCTTAGTTGGGCACTCATTTCGGGAAACACCTGAAACTAAATTACAATAATGCCAGTTCCCTCATTACTGGCTTCGCCTACTAGGTACATCATGCTACAATAACTCATACTCCAGTACTTAGCAATGTTTATATTAGACTTTAATAAATTATAGAATTGCTGCCTACTCAGTGTATGAACAGTTTTACAGGGGCACACCGAGCCTTGGGACCCCGCCCACCCCAATTTTATGTAGAATTTTACATATTCAAGGGCCCCTGTCAAGTGCTGAGCCCCCTGAATCTGCCCGCATATCCCTGTCTCTCCAACACCCCAGCAGTTCTGCAACCAAAATAGTAACTGAATTGTAGGAGATTGCAATTGAGCTTTACATAATTGCATGTGTCATATTTTTGATAATTAATCCCTGGAGCATAGACCTTTGAGATTGAGGGGTGTCCCAAGCACAGATTCATGGCTGTCTCCGTGGAGATCGGCTACAGCCAATCAGACAGCAGACACAGAAAAGGATACAAAATATATGGTACTGGAGAATGAGAACAAGACTTTTCTTAAGGATGGAAAAAAGAAATATATAGGAGGCATGTCAATCAAAGACGACAGCAGAGAAGGAGAACGTAGGAAACGGGACGTTACAGACAGCACGGGGGTTTCTTACCAAAAAGGGAAACTCTGTGTCTCACCAGAGCAGCCATTTTACAGAAGATACTGAGGCAGGAGAAAAAGCAGGAGGGGGGAGAAAAAGACAGACAGGAAGCAAGGAAGAGAGAAGATGAGGCAAGAGAATGGAAGGCTGTGAGCTCAGAGGATGGAGATGGAGAGGAGGAGTCTTGGCAGGATGGGGGCTGCGGTCCAAGGGAACCAGCTCCGGTGTTAATTAACGGCAAATAAATAAAGGCTAAACTGCAATGGTATAAAAACACACAGTGCCACTGTCATGTTAGCAGGCGCATTTTAAACACCCCATTCTTTACCTATTTACACTTTAATACAATGTTTTCATAACATTTTACTTTAGGGGGCACAAATATTTAGTAGTAACTCAGATACTAGTGACGTATCATGGATCATGGACTAATATAGCAGTTACTTCAAAACTAAAAGATGTCACAAATATTTCACTTGCGTTATTCATTACTTGTTCATCCAAGAGTTCACGAAGTTTTGCAGAATTGACAGATATGGTAACAAATATAGTAACTTATTGAGGTAAAAGATGTGATTCAATAATGATGTCAAATAAAGTGTTACCAATGTTTGATACAGAAAACTTCTCACTAACTGGCCAAAAAGGCTTCTGTACCCTCATGCGGCCCAGAAACTGCCCAACAGTTTTTTTTAAATATAAAGAAACTCAGAAAAAGGAAATCCCACATTTAAACGTGTAGTTTTAATGTCTTTAAGTTGAAATTTGTGTTCAGAAATGATTTCCTTCCTTTTGATGTCTTCCAGTTAATAACATCTGACTGACACATGATAGGTTAAACTCATGGTAATTTCTGTGGTTAAACAATACTTTTAATTCCGAGTATTGATAAATGTCTAGCTGGGTACCACAAGCATAATTTTAAACATTGCAGTTATTACAGAATACAGGAAGTATGCATTTGCGGTGATGTTTGTAATGAACAGCATTTTTGTAGTCCTGTGGGTGTGGGTATGACAGGTACCTGGCAATCATCTCTTTCTCCTTGTTGGATGAAAGGCCTCCACTGCCAAGCACTTTGGCAGGAGTAGACAGGAAGTATAGGCAATGGTTCTTAAAGTACTGGTTTATCAGGGGGAGCAGGATCTGTGGTGCAAACATGACATATTAATGCACCTGCTGGTATGTACATACTGTATATACCTTTATGTGGTGCGGATCACAGGCATCTCATCATCTCACCTTGGCAAAGAATTTAATCTCTTGCTCATGTGGCGACTTCTCCACCCTCCCACTGCTCACCACGGCCTCTGCAAATGTACATGAAATGCTCCCTGTGACTCCCATCCTACTCAGGAACCACTTAGGCGCTCTTCAGACACACTAAGTCCACTGTCATGACCAGGTAAATCTGCTATTGTACCAAAGTACAATGTAAGCTTATTGGACAAACATACCCCAAAAGATATCTATGATACCATACCTATAATACTGTCTTTTTACTGAACTCCTTTTCCTAAACCTACCCAGATTTCTAGCGTCCCTTTTAGTATGTTAATCTTTAGTACCTAGATGGGCGATGAACTCCTGTGCAATATCCATCCACTTGAGCAGTTTTTGCAGAAAGCCATAGGCAAAGCGCTTCTCAATAGAAGAAGTGTCCAACTCCATGTCCTTCAGTCCTCTGAGAGGGGGACATAGTCATGAATTTAATTGTAACAAGATACCTTCTGCATGGGAGCGATTAGTCTAACAAATGCTAAATTATTAGCTGGTCATGCTAATTGTGACAGGCATACCTAGTGATGGCAAATCCATTCAGCTGCAGGAATTTGAGAAGCTCGTGAGCTTTTTCCCTGTCCCTTGCCTTCTCTTTTGCAGTTAAGGTGTCATAAGGCACCAGCAAGGGATGGGTTCCGCCCCCTAGAGGTTACAACAGGACAATAATCACACACTAGCCGAAGCATATACCCATCAGATGAAGCCATTTTCATGGGCATAACTAAACATGATGAACTAATTTAAGTAATTAGAAGCTGCTGTGCCTAGTTTTTGCTATTATACTTCTGTTAGATTTGAATGATGTTCCCCTGACCTTTGGCCTGTAGTTCCATTTTCTTCTTTCTACCCCAAGTATTGTGGTAATTTTCGGCCAGCTGCTCGGCCATAGCCTTCCGAGGGGGACATGGGATTTTAGGACAGTTTCAAAAGAACTTGCTTAATGCATCGAGAGCTCTAAGAAGCACCCTCTTTTGTTACCTGTAACTCTCTAGACAGAGCCATGCCTGTGACATCAATCGGTTGGGGATTGTAACCATGACTTGGGTCATAGGTCGCCTGCAATGCGGAAACACAAAGCATTTGAAAAATTGAGTTATCACACAAAGCCACATTCCTTAGGAGGCCATAAGGTATTAATGACTCCTTTGTCTTTACCTGTGCCGTCTGCGAGATCTTGCGGGTCGTCTTCTTCTTCTCCGTCTTATCCTCATCCCCATCGCGGGCTTTATCTAGTGTCCACTCCCATGCCAGCATTGCCTTGATGGATTCCTTTATGGGCCAGCGGTAGATCTCCTTGTCCTGAGGCATGAAGAGATGTCATTGAAACAAAAAGACGCTCATTGCACACGCTTGTGATGTCACTGTGATCCGTAAAACTGTGACGAAATCCCATGAGGTTTGGCAAAGGAACATCACAGTGCGACAGTTTGTAAATTACGACTGTCTAGTGCCTGTAACCTTCTCAGAGAAGGTCTTGTATGGTCTCAGCATGGGGTGAGTCTTCGCATTTTCATCCAGCAGCTCTCCGTATGTCCAGTTATTCTGGATCTAAGAGCAGGGAGAATGGCATAAAAACAAAGAAGCTGCAACATCATGGACTCAATGGCCACCTTAGTATGTGTACCTAAGCTAGGATTTGGCAGGGCTTAAAAATGTATTGTGGGGGGGGAACCCCCAAAGTCCAGGGCCGATTCTTAACCCCAATCCACCCCTGGTCCTAGGTGGGCCAACTTTTACCCTGATTTAAGATTAAATGAGTTATGCATTCAGAGAAACCATCCAACTCACCACTGTTATTTTTGCACCTGCGGCCTTCATCTTAGCTTTAAGGCTACATATAATCTGAGTATAATCATTCTCTTCTGTTCTCTCTCATGAACACTTTTTTGCCACAGAAATGCCACTAATTGGGTATTTTTTATTCATCACATCATTCTGAGTATACTCTGGACACTGTGCTGTGTGGAAATCCCAGGAGGGTAGCTGTTTCTGAGATGCTAGAACCACCACTGATGGCACCAGCAATCAGCCTACATTCAAACTCTACTAAATCAGCAACCTGAGCTATTCTAAGGATTAGTTGAACATTAAGTGAACCTCTTGACCCTGGTTGTCTATTGCAGTGTTTCCCAATCCAGTCCTCGAGGAACACCAGACAGTCCACGTTTTTGCTTCCTCTCAGCTCCTAGTGCACCTGTACCAGGTATTCTGTGTTCCTGATTGGCTGGGAGCTGGGAGGGAGCAAAAATGTGGACTGTCCGGTGTTCCCCGAGGACTGGGTTGGGAAACACTGGTCTACTGCATGTATTCAGCTAAGACCACATGATTAGCTGATTGAGGGAACAGGCTGTTTGCATTAGCAAGCTGGTATTCATAATGAACAGACATCTGAGTGCATTTTAAATAATTTTTTAAATGCTATAGCTAGGAAACATTATGGAAAGAGATTTTCAGGAACAGCTGAATGGCATACTCACTCAGCTAGTCCCCAGCATGCACAAAGACGAAACTCACCTTCTCAAAAGCCCACTTGTCATGAGTGTATTCTGCATATTTGTTGATGAAAGCATCCAGCTTCTCAGGGATGATGGTGCTGCAATCAAAGAACAGCACAATCATATTAATGTCAGCAGTAAGTATAACAAACACAGTATATAAGATCAACCCCACAATTATTTCCTTTAGAAAATGATTTTCCAACATCACCATTTTCTTTTCATTTGCTTAGCAGATCCCTGTATCCAAAGCAAAATATGAGTGAGAGGGCATGGTCAGCCAGCTCCTGGAGCATGTGAGGTTCATGGCCTTCCTCGAGGGCCCAAGGGCGGAATCGCTGTGCCAAACTGGGGATTTGAACCAGCAGCCTTCAGATCCCAGTCACAGAGTGCTGAGCCCCTGGGCCACAAGCAGATGTTTCCTAACCCTAAACCTAACCCTAACCCTAACCCTAACCCACAACTCGTTATACCTGTACATACTCACTTTGTTGTCTCCACAGGCTTAGGATCAAAGTTTCCCTCAGCATCTACAGAGGCCTTCTTCTCTGTTTTGGAGGAGTAACTGGCATCTACATAGTCAGGGGGAATAGCCCCAGCTATGGCACAGATACATGGCATTGCTATTTTAAACAGCTCCGCATCGTACTTCTGTAAAAAAGAAAGACAGGGGACCATTTTCAGTAGTAGCATCATTTATAGATTTTTTAATATGAACAGCCATTATCAGGATTTTTCTGAATGGATGGTGTATAATGTGCTATCAGCACTGTTGATCATTGTTATGGAATCACTTTGAAAATTCACCACAGCGTTGGTGCTGAGGAGCATCAAGTAAGGTCCCTACCTTGTGGGCCAAGGATTCAAAAATGCCCCAGAAGAGTTTCCTGGTGAGATGCAGCTCCTCCTCGGAGGACACCCCGAAATTGGCCCAGCCATTGGGCAAGCAGTAGTATTTCCAGCAACGTTCATAGTGATTTGTCAACAGCTTTCAAAAGTTACGAAAATAAACGACAATTATTGCATGTATTAACGATATTACAGCTATGAATATATTCATTATATAATCGCATATAATACTACAAAGACATCTTTCCTAAAAACTAATATCAATAAATACAGAGTAGCCTAGATATAAAGCAATTCAATATAGCGCAAATTTGGATATAACGTTCCAGTTACAGTAAAAGCTATACATTTCATCATACCACCGTTGCCAGTTAGCACTGTAGGCAGCTCAGAATTTACATAAAACTGGATTACGCAAAATAAAATCTGAGAGGTTAAGTAAATGCTAAAGCAAGTTCACACTGTATCTTCTCATTTATTTAATATTTAATTCTTTAATATGAATATTTTTGGCTTATGGGGCTTTGCTATAAGATGGTCGAACTGGTATTAAAAATTAGCTGCCTTGAATGATATGGTGGGTAAATCCATCTTACGCAAATTTGTCTTACATAAGGGTATGAGGAACTGATCATTTACTGTCCATCAAGAACTGCCCTTGTTTTCATTTTTTAAGTGTCGTGGGAACCTTGTTATGCTGCCGATCTTCGGCTCCGGGGTTCCGCGTTACGCCTGAAGTGTGCTTTAATTTCTCCAGCAAAGTATTAAACCATTAAACTACACCCTACCTTAAGTGGCATCTTTGCATATTCATTCAGTATTGGCACATCAAACACCAGCCTCCGTAACAAATGCTGCAGCATGGAAGGCCGCAGATACCTGGGGGACACATTTAAAATGAGACGATGGACATTGAGTGTGATATGAAAGACATAATTTATCAGCAGCCTGCATCTGCATTGCAGCCTTCAACACTTGGTCTAATATAGTAAAAGGTTGTAGACCACTCAGCACATATATTATATACACTCTCCGATACTCCAGCACTGCTCGACTGGTCCCACCACCTCTCAAGACATAAGGAAGACATGCAGCAAGGCTCTTCTCTGTTTTAGCACCTGTGTGGTGGAATGAACTCCCCCTAGATGTCCGAACAGATGTCTTCAAACAACAAATAAAGACCTACCTCTTTTATAAATACTTGGAATACCACTTCTGGTATTATATTGATTTAAAAAAAGACAAAAAAAACCCTGTATTTCCCCAACAAAGTCTTAGACAGATAGTATTCTTACCCTGGGTTTTATTAAACCAGTATCAGAAAGTATTCACTAATGGAGTCTTTAAGCACTTTCAAACACCAGCCTCCGTAACAAATGCTGCAGCATGGAACTCCCCCTAGATGTCCGAACAGATGTCTTCAAACAACAAATAAAGACCTACCTCTTTCATAAATACTTGGAATACCACTTCTGGTATTATATTGATTTAAAAAAAGACAAAAAAAACCCTGTATTTCCCCAACAAAGTCTTAGACAGATAGTATTCTTACCCTGGGTTTTATTAAACCAGTATCAGAAAGTATTCACTAATGGAGTCTTTAAGCACTTATGTAAGTCACTTCGGCTAAGTGTGTCTGCCAAATACTGTAAATGTAAATGTAGACTTAAAATATCACTGGTTTATGTAACCTAAAAAGCTACACATTATTCAAGCTCACTTTGGAGCTTTTTAGCTTGGAGTCTCCTGTTCATTATTTTGTAAATGCCACTTGATTAAAATAGCATTGTGCCTTATTTATTACAGAATTACACAACTCATTTCAATAAATTCACTGCAGAATTACAAGAAGCAAACAGAGAGATGAACTGAAAGAGAACCATCCGAGAGGGTCACCATGGAGACTCACCTGCATAGCGACATAAGGCAGTCTTCAATGACGTCCCTCTGGGCTTTTGTGAGGGAGCGTCCACGTGACAGCCGATAAATAGTGTGAAGCATGGAGTCGATCATAATGGCACGGTGGTCAGTGCCCGCGAAGAGGGGGGCACATTTGGTGATGAGAGGCAGGACAGCCAGGCAAAGGTAGCGGTTAAGAGCCAGGGCCATCTCTGTAGTGCTGAACGCTGCCTGGTGAGTGGAGAGAAAGGCTGTTACCAGGGTGCTACTCATGTCATCATAATTCAATGACTCATCCATGGCAAGTCAATATGGGCAGTCAGTCATAACTTACACATCAACTTCACACATCGAAAACAGACACTCGCTAAAACTCACTGTATCGAGGGAGGCTGCCGCCCTCATGTCTGGAAGAAAGCCAACTTCTAGTACATGTAACAAGAAGTCCTGGTTGTCAATGCCATAAACTCTGTCCAGAAAGAGGACCATGGGGGCTTTGTGGTCAGGCACGAAGCTGGCTGACATCTTTGGTTCAATGACGCTGCCGTCTAAAAAGGAAACAAGGTGAGAACTTCATGGATCCTCGACTGAAGCAGCAGCTGTGCATCAGCATTACAAAAATAATTCTCAACACAATACACTTCCAAAAAGATATGAATTAATGAACAAACAAACAAATATGGAGGGCATCAAAATAAAAAGTATACAAATATAATGTAATAATACAGAATGATTGAGTTAAAATTACATCCAAGACAACCTAATATTGCCTTTATTGCATTATGATTTTCTGTATATATCCTAGTACCAACAATCCAACTACTGACTATTGTAAAAACGTGATTATGCTAGAAAAAGTGCCCAAGATCTTGTCTTTTTCCTCACCTTTTCCAAAGGCTGGGATCTGAAAAGGCAGGCTGATCACGCCCACCAGGTCTTCAATGGGCACGAGTGATCTCAGGATGGCCCGGATCCTCAAAGCCTCACCTTTACCCGCTTGGATTAGCTATTAAGCAGGAGCAAGAGATACACTAAATGTTAGTTACTGAACTCTCAACCTCATACCCCTGCTGAAAACAACTAAAAACCAGCTTATGCTGCTTGCTGGTTTTAAGTAGTAGTACTAAGATAGGGTTAGATGGTCTAAGATGGTCTTAGATGGTCATATCCCAGCTCTTTCTGCTCTTTGGTGGTTTAGCTGAATGGTTACCAGTTGGTCTTGCTGGTGTGTCCAGCCTGTTATGCTGGTCATGCTGGTATAAGCAGCTAAATGAGCTAGAATGACCATCCTGAGCTGGTATGACCAGCTAAACCATCAAACCATCATTCTAAAACATACATAAGCTGGTCAACTATCATAAGTTGGTCAACGGGATAACCGGCTTAAGCAGGTTTTCTCAGCAGGGACCAATAGCTCGGAATTTACAAATGCTAATTATTTTGAGACGCTTGATGCTTTCCCTTCACTAAGCGGACTCACATGCATTTCAGGGGCACAGCGGCCCAACAGGTCGATGAGAGCAGCGTAAAAAGACATGATGGAGTTCCCAAGATGCACCCTGTTCTCTTCCTGCTGCTCTTCTCCTCCGAACCTGCCGTCGAAAGAGACACAGGTAGGTATGCAAGTCTGCACCTTCTGGCAACTGCATATGAGTTTGTCCTTCTGCATGCCAGTAAAGCCTCTCTCACATGGGGAATCGCCGGTCCTTTTTAACAGTAGGCCCGTCCCTAGCCGGATCTTCCGATATCTTAATGGCCTCCTCAATGGCAGCCAGCAAACCGTTGCCGCCCTCCCCCCTCAAAGCGGGTCCGAAGCATTCGGGCCTTCGAATCAGCAGACGTACCACCACGTTTGCATTTTCTTCCACACTCTCTCCTGATTCGTGGAGAAAGAAAAGAAGTAGTGACAGGCCAAAAAAAAAACATTTTTTCTGCCATGGTGGTCTCAAAATACTAATTGTATTGTAATGTGAGGTAGACATTCAATGGCAGCATCTGTCAGCCGCAAACACACCGTTGACAAAAACAGCAAAACGGAGGAAGTCAAGGTATCGCTCTCCGCCACAGGGGTTCCAGCCAATGTCAGGGTAGCCTTTGGAAAGGAGCATGGGACAGCTCTGTAGCCCACAACCTGCAAGGTATTTCACCACCTGGCACACAGAAATATGGAGGGAAAAATGTTTGTTCTTGTTAGGGTAAATTCTAAGATTTTTCTTAGGCTGCAGGCATAAGAGGGGGCCATAATTTATTCCAATCTTATCATTACCCAATGATATATTTTAAACTGGTGAATGACAGGGGAGCTTTCAGTTGGGGGCAGTGCCCCTGTGCCGCAGGCCCTGGTTCTTATTGGCATTTACAAAAATGAGACGTCTTATACATGAGGGATTAGTGGATAGGATCCCTTACCTGCTCCAGGTCCTGTTCCTGCAGAGCCAAGGCGAGCTCATTGTTATCAATGCAAGACGCTGCCGCCACATCGAGTGGGGTCGAGCCTCTCATTCCTGAAAAGCAGGTTTGTTCATCACGCCGTGTGAGATCGACCTGTGTTCCATCACCTTCACTGCACAAGCTGGACAGCAGCATTACCGTTATAACAGATTTTTGTGCCAGATTATACTTTATTGAATAAGGTCGGGCAGCATCCCTCACCCAAACCAATGCCGCTGTTCTGAAGCAGGTAGCTGAGGTGATCAAACATGGAACGCTGGTTCTGCCGACTGATTCGGCAGAAATAACACAGGAAGCGACAGCAATTGGTCACCATCCGGGGAAAGCGGATTTCCTAGAAAGGCGATTGGTTAAAAACAAGAATAGATTATAATTAAATTATAATTTACAAAAATACACTAAATCAGTTCCGTTATACTACAATTAAAGTTAAACTTTATCTGCAAAAAAATCTGATTTACAGTTAGTGGATCTAAATTTAGCGGAACTGAATTGGTCGACCTAATTGGTTTTCCGGGTTAGTGGAAATGGTAATCCACTAATGAAAAAGTAAGTTTTGCTAATTAGCGGATTAGCAGAACCCTGCCCACTACCACTCACGTGTTTGAAGTGATACTGGTGTAAACAAACCTACCGCACTGTCAGCCATATAAAAGTATAGCACATACAATTATGGTAACAGTAACTAAAATAACTATGTTATTTTAAGTTTATGTATTAACTATGCTGTATTTCATCAATAGCGTGTACTCTTTCCACTCATAAAAACAAAGTTTACGATCGCCTAGGTATATAGTAGGCAATATCGTCTATGTTTGTGCAAACAACAGACAAGCCTAAAATTTGCATACCACTCCAATGACAATCAAAAATATATAAACTGTCTAGAAGAAAGCTTTAATATGGCGTATTTAATAATTTACTATACATCAGTAACAAACTATACTGAGTATATGTGACCAAATATTGAGGAGCATATGGAAATCTAAACTTGATTTAAACTTGTTGTGAATGTGTGTGATTAAGTGAGAATACCTTGGAATCTCCACCCCCCAGCACGTTCACCATGACCTCCATGACGGTCTCATGCATGCCCAGAGCACGCATCAGGTTGGGGTGCTGATAGAAGACCTTGTTACTCATGATGTTCCTAAGGGAAGAAGTGTTTGATTAGAAATATATTTAATTTCCCTGGAATAGAATTGTTTTATATGGTTACCCAGATCTGCATTTCCCGTCATGTGCAAGTATGTTCTGTTGACCAACCCAATGCTCTGGATCATGAGCCGCTCCTCCTCAGGACCCATCTGGACGATGAGCAGCGAGCGTATCTGGCTTAGGCATTCCAGCAGATCCATGGTGTCTTGCACTGATACGCAGTTGATGGTGTAGGCTTTTGGCAGTGCACGGATCAACTCTCCAAGTCCGTCATACTGTCGATGGAGTAGGCTGAACATAAGCCGCACCAGCTCTGGGTTCTGGATAAAGGATTCCTGGGCCCAGTGGATCATGGTGTGTGATATAAGCTCTTGCAGAGTGCCTTTGATACAGGAGTAGTTCAAAACATAAACAAGTTGCCATTAAAGCCTACATTCCACAAGAGATGAGGAAGTGCACATGATTTCTTTTTTGTAATGAAACATGTTACATTTTATGATTCGGTATGGAAGCTGATGGGCAGTGCAGTGGATAGTTAGCAGAGGTGTCAATTTCAGGTCCAGAAAGTAAAAATCCAGACCAGGATTTTGTTTCAACCAGCTAGTTGAGCACTCTG
>JAODKM010000037.1:7704225-7721217 GCA_026780845.1 Petrocephalus sullivani | reverse complement strand
GGGAGAGGAGGGGAGGGGAGGGGAAGGAAGGGAGGGGAGGGGAAGGAAAGGAAAGGAATATTCAAAAACAAGTCAAGGGATTCTATCTCACCCAGCTTTCCAATTTTGCCAACTTTTAACCAAAACAAATTCTAGAGCAGTCTGAGAGCCACAATCACTCAGATATAAGGATTAGACTCTGGTCTAGTGTGGTACTTGCTGACCTGTTTTCCTCAGGGATGTGAAGTGCCATCATGATGAGGGGCTCAGTACACTCGACCATCCAGCCATGCCTTTCGCTCACTCGGGCAGTGCGTGGAGCCAGAAAGCGATTGGGCATGCGGCTCCATATCACTGGGGTCAGCATCTGCACATCCAGCCGTGGGGGACACTGTGGAAGCGGGTTCTTGCGTTCACTGTGGAACATGGCAGCAGATATGGGCATGATGTTCTGTAGGGAAGAGGAAACCAAGAAGCCAGAGAGTGAGTGCGGGAGGAGAGGAAGGGCACATGTGAAGGCAGACTTTGTAAGGAAAATGCAATAATCAGTTCAGAAGCGATAATAAAACCCTGACAGGTCCTGACCTTTAGTTTACCCAGCTCAATCTGAAGCACATTCTGACTGGATGGTAGAACAAACACCGCTGGAAACAGCTTGGTGTTCGGTTCGACCTAAAACAAAGAATGTCGGTTACGCAATTACACTCTCAGCTCAACAACCACACAAGTAGTCCATGTAGGGTGACCGCTCGTCCGGATTTTGTCATTCTGACAGTCTGGTCTTCCAGCCCATGTCTGGACTGCTGTTTGGCATCCTCCTTTTTCCCTCCCCCCCTACCTGCCTGCCTGTCAACAACTAATGCAATTCTGTCCAATCCCCGGTCACGTTAAAAACACACACAACTATGGAAGCCAAGAATGGCTGTACTTTCAAGTATGGCATCATTCTATTGAGCTAACAAGATAACTATCCTGATCGATCTTCCATAGTATGTGTATAATATAACCTAACCCCCCCCCCCACTCAACAGCTTTTCATGGGTGTCCTTCTTTTTGAGCCTTAGTCCTCTTTTTTGGACACAGGTGTCCTCCTTTTAGGGCCTTAGTCATCCTTTTTGGACACAGGTGTCCTCCTTTTAGGGCCTTAGTCATCCTTTTTGGACACAGGTGTCCTCCTTTTAGGGCCTTAGTCATCCATTTTCGACACAGGTGTCCTCCTTTTAGGGCCTTAGTCATCCTTTTTGGACACAGGTGTCCTCCTTTTAGGGCCTTAGTCATCCATTTTCGACACAGGTGTCCTCCTTTTAGGGCCTTAGTCATCCTTTTTGGACACAGGTGTCCGCCCTTTGAGTCATGCCAGTGGTCGCCCTAAGTGCATGGTACTTACCTGGTAGAAGGTGTTGATCTCTTTCCCATTGGCTGTAAAAGTCATGAGGCCGGTACCTAGGTCCACTAAGCAACCAATCAATAGGTCCTCCTGACTGATTCGTGTCTGTTGGGAGCTGTTGCTAAACTCTCCTCCCCACACCATGTAACAGTTACTCCTCTTCATACTGAGAGGAAGAGAGAAACAATATGGGAAGGCAAGACAAATAATTCTAGGGTTTAATGCCATCTTTGTATACGCATATTTCCAGTCAGTAGTGCTACACCACGACTAATGCATTCTTGAAATACTGTGCATTCACTAAAATGGCATACTAAAGTACACATATTCAACAGCAGAAATAGGATTAGGGGAATGTGACTCCAAAACATATTAACTCACGGCTGAGAAATTAAATAATACCAACAGTGATAATGTAATTGTATACATTTTAAATAACACATAATAACATAATATACTAGACATAGTAACATTAATAAACTATATCATAAACATCTCTTTTGAGTCTTATGAGTCTCACAAGAACTGCCTAGTAACCGCTTCAACCAAACAAGCATGAACTTCCAAAAGTCTGGAGTAGTGATGGTCAAAGTGGCACTTCATGAACCATTTGCTGTATTTTCTGACACCCCTAGATGGTGCTCATGCTTTAATTTGGGCAACGCTTTTGAAAACCGGTTCAACCTAAAATATATCAGTCATGTTAAAATGGATTTGCAGTGTGATATTATGCATTGTAGGGCTGACTGTACGTGACCATGCATAATATGCTATGCTATTGTGCCAAGTCCGCATGAATTTACCTGTCGTGAACATTTCCCTTGTCATCGCCGACAGTTACAGTGACATTGCGTACTTTGGAGAGGTCAAAATGAGAATCGTACTGGTGGTAGTCTGGGGTGACCCAGCCCACCCACACACCACTCGGCTCCTGTCCCGCGAAGACACGCACTGCATAATAATACTGCAAAGGGATGTGAGCATTAGTAGAGTTACAGGCACTCAGGTTCAGTTTTAAAGCCTCTTCATTAATATAAGCATAAAGACCATTTCTAGGAGCACAGCAATTACATCTTCTGTACTGTTTTCCACTTTACATTTTATATATAATAATGTATACTATTTATTCATTTTAACATATATTTGGGGTGCTTTTGTAAGCCCAGGAATTTTAAATGGACAGGATTAACAGGATTAATTAATATGGTGAAATATTGCATTGAGGGGAGTAAGTTTAGAAATCGCACCGTGGTGGTGTTGAGAATGATGTCCATGTCATCTCTATCATCTGGGACAACATCCTCTATCAGACGGGGAATCGCAGGAACAACGGGAGGAGGAGTGATGAAGGCGGCCTTTTTGGCCTTGAACAGGAACCTGAAATGCAAGGACAGTGTTCTACCTGTTCCCAGCACCTCCTGTGCTGAGCGTTCCTGCTACTCCAGACATGCATCATGCATTCTAACTGTTCTATCTCCACAATATCCTCAATTAGCTACATTTTCTGTTTTGCTCTAGAGTTACTGTACGTTATCAGGAGCCTTTCACTAATCTTTAAGCAGTGAAATATATGTTTATATATGTAAATATATATGTCATTCCAACCCTCTCTTTTTGCTCTTCTCTGTGGAGGCATCTTTTTCATTCTCTCCACCGTTCCTGCCCGGGACCTCCTTCGGTACAGGGGGCTCCTTTTCCTTCTCCTCCTGCTCTTTACGGGTGGCAGACTTCTTCAGCACCTCAAAGTCAGAGTTGGGGTCCACCTCAACTACCTCGTCCTCAGGAATCGTGAGGCTGCGTGTAAGAAGTGTGGTCCCAGCTGGCACCTTGAAGAACTCATGAAACTCCACTGGCATGCTTAGTCTCATAAACAGCAGGTCGGTGTTGGCATTCTGTGACCCAAAGGTCTTATGGGTCAGTTTGAGGCAGGGGGCGCTGTCCACTGTCCCATCCACACGAGATATCTAAAGAAGTTCAGGGAAGTGAAAAACTATAAAAAAATCACAGTATGTTTTAAAAAGGAAGTCATTAAACTTTTGTAACTTGAATTTCATTTGATATAGTGCCTTTCACAACAGAATGACTGCAATTAATAAGTATTTTATAAGTACATGGGAGGTTGTTTGAGTAGGGGAGACCAGAGGCCATTCTTGAATGGGCTCAGTTGTTCAAAGGGATACAGTAATCTTCTTGTATTATGTAGATAACTCTAAACACCACTGATGTCCAGTAAACTAGGACAACTTTACATTTAATGGAATTGGAATGGAATGGAGTTTCCACTAAGTAATTTTTCTACATTTTGTAAGAATAAAAATTCAACAACTATGCCCAGTCTCCCCTGTTGTAGAAACTGATGAAATGTTTTGTGCCATGACTTTGCCTTATGAAGCACACCTCTATGTGCTGGTGGTCAGTGGGCACAGGGACGAACTGGGGGAGGCTCTTGCTGAACCACATAGTGGTGTCCCTCTTCATATTGATAGCAAAAGGCTCAAAGCCCTCTTGTAGGCCACATATGGTGAAGTAACGCAAGCTGCTGACATTCTGGCCCAGGTTAATCCTTCCAACTTGGGACAAACCCAAACTGCACACTGGGATGAAACCTGGAGAGACAAATGTGACTGTAAGAACCACACAGATCAAAGTATCACACAGGGGAACAGACAGCAGACAAGAGGAACCTTAATCACAAGGTCAGCGCCCAGTAAGATTCTGGCCACCTCAACCTGGCAGTCTTTGTTCATGTTCTCCTCATTTGTTCTTACCATCCCCGATTTCGATGTCCTTGAAGGCCATCTCAGATCCAGAGTCACTAATGAGCATCTCTCCATTAAGTGTGAACATGATGTTACGCTCCGTCAGGTCAATCATGCAGCCAACGACATCGCCGGACTGCCAGCTTCGCCCAAAGGGCTCGCTGCCCACATGCCAGCGTTGGGCCTATGAAAAATACAAATAAAGTAATAAGAAAATGCATTATCACAACTAATAAACCATGTATCACCATCCGAGGTTACAAAAAAAATACATATAAATAATACTATGCTTTCACCAATAATAGAAAGATCACGGAAATAAAATTACCTTGAAACCATTGAAGACGTATGATAAGTCGTCTACACCCAAGTCTGCATCGGCACGTACATTGGGACGTGCCCAGCCAACTCTCATCTCACCCACTGTCACCGTCTCAAACTCAAAGTACCACTTCCCCTGAGTCACAGCATAGGACTTCTCCGCTCGAAATACTCGTATCTTGTCTACTCGTAGGCTACCAGCACAATGAGCACCTGTGGGGGAAGCAAACAAGAGTAAGATGTGGATCTTGATGAAGGTTAAAGGGAAACAGGGTCACACTTCACTTGAGGGAGAAATATTTAGTAATACTCAGTACTGCTGAAGTACAAATCAGGAAGGAATATAGTCACCACATAAATGATGTATCATGATTCATTAATGATGAACGAACATGAGATCAGTAAGTAACTCAGGCTTAGATTTGGTGAATTAATACATAAGTAATTGTATAATTCATATATATATATATATATATATACACAGTTTATGTGCTTAAAAACCCTTAAAGCAAAAGGAAAGACTCACTGCTTTCTTGATCAGGAGGTTCAATGTTGTACCCATAGCCGATGAGAGTCCTTACAGCAGCACAGACAGTGTCCCTGTTGGTCTTCTTGGTCTTATCGTCCAGCAGGTTGTACGGCACAAGCCGTGGATTGCGCTTGTTTGCTATGTCCTGGAGGAGGAATTTCAAAATGCTAAATCATGTAATGCAGCCCCAAAGGATGTTATGGACGCATCACAACGTGCAGACCCAAAGTGAGCGGCACATTGAAATAAAGCTAACGAAGAAGGAGAAGGTCATACTTGTACAATACTGTAGGTCCATCCCTGCCGGACTCGGTCCCGCGCCCAGACATTGTGCCCATTTTCAGCCAGCCTTTCCACTAGAGTGTTCTGGTTGGGTGTCAGCTTCACATGGTTCAGGTCCAGGGGAGCAGGCTTGTACCCATTGCTCATCATGTAGCTAATAAGAGGAAAAAGTGATAATATAATATTGCTGTTGTATCTAGAACACAAGCAGGTCACGGTCTGCTTTAGCGTGATGGCACACTACGGTAAAAGCAGGACTGACGTTTTGGGAAGTTTGATTCTCTTCAGGTTTTCCTCCGCCTTCTCGTCCCCCATGCCCACATGACAACCCAAAGCCAGCAGAGTTCTGCAAGAATATGACAAAGCAGGGAGTAGATCAGTCCCTCCAGCAGACTACACAAGCCGAAACGCAGAATCAGACTCACTTGAGAGTTTCACCAGACATCTGGAGGTTGTAATTCTTCTCCGCTTCCGGCAGGCCGTGGAAATCCACCAGGCAGGGGTGCAGCTTCTTGTTGTCATCCCGAATCTGCAAGTAAACAATAAAGGACACAAAAGTTTACTTTTGCTTTCATTATTACATTATTGTCTTAGCAGCCACGCTCAGATAGCTGTGACTACCGTTATAAGATATACAGTGGGACCCGCACATTGGTTATTTCAGTAACCGCAGTTTCAGTCACCTACATGTGGTAGCCTACCACAGCCCGATAAAAGCACTGAGAGCAGAGGCGGGCCTTACCGGCCCATAGGTCCAGCCCTGTTCGATACGGGTGACAGCCCACAGCTCATGGCTATTCTCTGCCAGCTTCTCCCGAATCCGCTCCAGATGAGGCGGCAGCACGATCTGTATGGTCAGGATGGCGAGCAGCAGGGTTATAGTTTAAGATCGAGGGGTCTGTGTAAAGGGGGGGGGTGCACTGTACCTGTACGGTATCCACGGGGCAGGGGGTGAAGGCGGTGTGGGAGAGTGACTGCGTCGGGCCTAGCAGGTTCCGGGTATCACTGAAGTCCTGCTTATACTCCTTAATGGGCTCAATGCGCAGCCTTTCCTTAGGCAGGAGTGCCTCAAAACAAGGCGCATAGCCGGGGGGGGGCAGGAATTTGAATTGCCCATGACGCCCTCCCAGAAGGAAGCGAACCCTGAGGAGGTTTGGAAAATAAGGCACAAGTCAATAGCTGTTTCTAAACCCTCAGTCTAAACATGAAACATTTAGCAGCATCAGGCCCAGTGCCATAGAGGGGCTCTGTGCAGCTGTAGCTTCCCTTGTGACAGCCTTGGCACCCCCAAGAAATTCCTGTGCTTTATTTAGAATGTTTTATTTCTAATGTGTGAATAGTGTAATGTAATATCTGCCTTGTCTTCAGCACTGAATATCATTGTAACAGGTACTGTGTATGTGGGGGCGTGTTTGTGTACGTGTCAGGGGTGTTATGGTAGAAGTGACCGGCACATTAAGGGGAATCCTCAGGGATGCCCCTGAGCAGCATTGATGACATTTGATTCACAGCTGCAGCTTTTGTCCACTCTCTCCTACCACCGAAAGCTTCTGCATCCTGGAACTCACTTGATGCCTGCAGAGAAACTGACGACTGGGAAGAAAAGGCCATCCAGGTTGAAGTTCTCAAACATGCCCTGCACTGGATGCCCGTTAATCCGGAAGGAAATGCTTGGGACGCTCAGATCGAGGCAGCAGCTAACCACATCGTCTGCAGCCAGGATGTGCTGACTGGGTGAGGCCACGAGTCGCGGGACACGCCCTAATAACAGAGAGCAGGAGATGACAGTGGGTTAAAAGCAGAATTACACAACAAATGCTACACATTAATAAAGACTCACAAGTAGGGAGAAAAAAACCTCTGGGGGTCGAAGGTCAACTGGCTGCCCAACCCCTCTGGGCATGCTAACATTACTGAAAAATAATTGACTCTCTCACCTGACCAGAGGTGTAGCCCATCAAAGCTGTATGAATAAAGGTCATCTCCAACACCATTGCCTCCCCAACCTTCACCACCTCCAGGGTAAGGGCTGTACCCTTCCGTCAGAGCCCAGCCCACACGAAGGTGTCCTGCTTGTGCCGTCAAGAAGGCCTCCACGTGGTCCACCATCAGCTCGAAATACCATTTCTTATACTGTGTGGATCCCTCACACGTGCCCAAGAAGATGTTAGGCCTCATGCTAGAAAGACGGATCAGTCAATCTTAGTCAATCTTTTTTGGCATATATGGGAACACTGCAAACAAACTTGGACCCGTCTGAAACAAACCAATGTGAGACCAAACAGTTCAGTTGGCTTCAAGCCTGTGTTGCAGTTCTGTTGACCTGTTCATTGTGAACACAAAGCACTCCAGGTTCTCTTCACCTTTCGCTATTGTATTTAAGCCAGCTAGGATTGCTGTAGACATATCACATGCTATTTCACTGGGAAGCTCAAAAAACAAACTGGTGGAACCACATCCGTTGATATCTCAGCCTTATCTCACCTTGTAACATAGTTGATAATATTGGTCTGCAGAAGAAGGTCACGTCCAGGAAGCAAGTTCTCTGTGATAAGGTTCTGATTGGATCTCACAGCCACTCCATTACATACACATAAAGAACAGAGTACATCAAGAACCTGAAGAACCGAGAACAATTGAAAGAGGAAGGTAAGATATTTGCGAGATGTGAATGTCCGCATTTTAGAGGCGTCCAGTGTCTTACTGACTGCTGACCTTGTGATTACGTCCATGTTTGTCCAGCAGAGAAATTATCGATTTAATGTGATTTTCCTGGATTATATTGAGGACCTCAGGGCTTTCAATCAAAACACAGTATAAAACCTCCAGAATACCTTAAAAATGGAGAAAGATGGTAGATAACGCGAAGAAAGCAGAACAAAGCAGTGTTCAGGGAATTTGTTTGAGGTGGACAGATTAATTACTACCTGAGGAGGCTTCCAGGCGGTCCAGTTTGCTAACAAGCCAGTCCAGATTATCACAAAACAGTGCACAGTTAGTTCGGTTTCCTCGGATCAGGGAAGCTTTTGCAAAATTTCAGGGACAGGAGAGAAGGAAGAAACATTAAATGATATTCAGTTGAATGAAGCTATCTGGATCAATGGTGTCCCAGCCCGGGTGTAATCCCTCGGTCAGATTTTAGGTTTACCAGAGACCTGTACAGGATAAGTGACTGGATGGGTGGATGGATGGATAGATGGATGAGTGGATGTGTCATGTGAACATGTCAGGAATTTCAGAAGGGTGTGTGCCGCGCACAGAAAGCAGAAGGGTGAGAGAACAGCAGAGGCAGCGTTAGGCTGACAATACACAGGGCAACTTCTTGGGCAAAGTGGCCGAGCGATTTTGCTGCCCAGTGCTGCCCAGGCACTTTCCCACCAACTGCAAATTTCTATTTCAAAAACTGTAATTGGCAATGGGCAACTTTTTGCCATCATCCAAATCCAGATGAGTCTTTATATCACCTCATTAACAATTGCTTGGCAACACTGCTGAAAAAGCTGCCCTGTGTATCATTACCTTTAGACCGGCATGCACTCTGAGCGCCATACCCAGCAGTTCATACAGCAAGTTGACAATCTCCTTCCAGGATTCAGATGCCTCTTCCCCAGCAAACTCTGAGAAATGGGCAGCTGTATTGTAGACGTTGAGACGATCGATACAGTTCAGCACTAGTGTGATCATGCCCTGCACAAATATAGAGATAGAGGCTTTCGGCAAACATCAGATTATACACAGCACAGGCAGTCCCCAGGTCACAAATGAGATCCATTCCCTAAGTCTGTCTTTAAGTTGAATTTGGAGGCAAGTCAGAAAAATAATAATAACGCAGTACATTAGTTGGGTATAAACCAGTTGGGTATAACAAGTCATAGTCATAGCAACCAGCCAGTTGAGTGCTCTGTGATTCTTTTTACCCAACTGGTTGGTTAAAACAAAATCTTGGTCTGGATTTTTACTTTCTAGACCTGAACTTTCCACCTTTGCTGTATACAAAATACTGTTCAGGCATGTGCAGAGGTGAGTAATTCAGGTCCAAAGAGTAAAAATCCAGACCAGGATTTTGTTTCAACCCACTAGTTGAGCACTCAGTGTCTGACACTCTTAATTCTCAACTGGTTGGTCAAAACAAAACCCGGGTCAGGAATTTTACTCTTTGGACCTGAATTACCCACCTCTGGGCATGTGACAATATAAAAGGTGTGTGGCTGACTAAATGAGGGACCATTGAGTCTTTATAGAGGCGAATAACTGCAAAGATATTGGGTCGACATTTAAAAACTCAATCATGGACAAACAAATTGTTTCAAAAGAAACTATCCTGACAGACAGCATCTTTGCTGTGCATTTGTGAGCACAGCCATTGTGTGTGTACACATAGGTATGGACTGACCTCCTCTTGAAAGAGGTTCTGTCGGTTTTTGAGGGACCGCAGCTTGGTCTGCTTCTCCTCATGCTCTAGCTCCTCCTCAGGAGGCCGGAAATAGAATATGAGATCCTGCAGGGAGAGGACCACTGGATCCATGGGAAGAGGGAGCTGACTTGGGGTCTTGTTCTTCCCACTCAAGGAGTCTAAGCCCCTGGTGAGAGCAGAAACAGACCTCAGTGGAATGGTAACCGTAAGTCATAACTGTTTATAATGCCCAAAGCAATATCATTAAACTCTACAGTTAAGTACATCTTATCCGCAGAGGGCCAGAGTATGTGCAGGTTTTAGGGGTAACCTTTAGGTCAGCTGGTGTGAGGACTCTTCAGCCAAGCAGTCCTCTAATCAGTAACCTAATTAGGGAGCTGCAGCGGGAACCCGCACACACAGCGGCCCTTTCTGGGTAAGACCGGCCACCTGTGGCTTAGCATGAAAGGCAATCTTACTTGATGAACTGTGTAAAAAGCCCTGTTGTGCTGTAGATAATCCGTGCAGCCTGAGACTCTTCTGTCTGGGAGCGGGCCACAGTCAGGGCGTCGTCCATGTGCCCTTCCTGGTGCAGGATGGCCTGGCAGAGCACAGACTGCAGTGTTCAAGTGTCTGCCGACGGACTCACATTGTGCCAGTCACCTTCTGTGGTCTCAAAGTGGATCAGTCACTGCGGTTGTCTAAACAGCTCATTACAAATCCGAGTGACATTTTGCTGCTGGCACTGAGATTGTTAAGGTGACATTCATGAAGCATTTGTCCCGTTCAGTGGATACAGAAACTGGCCGCCCCCCCTCCCCTGCCTTACCTTCCTTTTAAGTGGCCCCAGGCGAGCAGACTTGGCATCCACCGAGGCGTAGGTGAGCCACAGCCCGGTGGACACATGCTGCATGAAGCACATGGATTCTCCGTACTTAATCTCCGGCGTTCCCATTCCTTCCACGTCGCGCTTCTGAGCCACTTCTGTCTTTTCCTGCTCATGGAAGCATGGAAATGTTCAGGAGGGAAATAAGAAAAAAAGTAGAGTAAAGGGGAGAAGAAACTGAATAATCCGCTTCCATGGCACCTAATACAGTATGTCCACTGTAAGCAGTTCAGACAATTAGATTCAGATGATTTTTACAGCTTTTACCAATACGATGAATGACCTTTGTTGAAAACACTAATGCCATGGTTTCATGGTCTTGCCCCGCCTCAAATATCAAAGATGCATCAGTTCACCCTCACTAACAAGAACAATCTCATGATCCGTTCTTGGGAGGCATGTGTTCTTGACAAGAACACAAGACGTTCTTTGCGTTCTTGGTATTGATAGGCACCTTGCGTGTGTGGAATTTGCATGTTTTCCCTGTGCAGTGCAGGTTTCCTCCAGGTACTTGACATTCCTCTTGCAATCCAAAGACACATAGTTAAGTGGCATCTCCTGATGTCCTACAGAGTATGATTGTGCGATGGGCTGTATTACTATCTGTTTAGGGTGTATCCCCCTCCTGTGCCCTCTAGCAACCCACTGGAGGAACATTGAATTTCGGTTCCGCTGACCTTGGAGGCCCTGAAGCAGAAGGCAGACATTTTGGTGTTGGCCTTCTGGGGGTCAACCAGCAGGAGTCCCTTTTCCTCATCCAGGCACAGATACCTCCCCGTGGTGATGTGACGCGCCCGAAAAGGCATGCCCCACTTCATGTGGCTTCCACTCCATCTACGGAGAGAGAACAGAGACAAATCTCACCACATAAAAATGTCAGGTGGAACAGGAAAGGCACATATTCTAAAGTAACCACATAAACTCACCCGATCCGTAGGGGTTCTAGTCTCCAGAGAGACCGGGCATGGTTGCAGACCGCACCACCCTCATAGTGTGCATTTCTGGTAAAAGTATTTAAAAAATATATCAACTTTGCAGTCTGTCGATAGCATAACTAAATAGCAGAGAGAGGGAGACCTACCTGCGCTGGTCGTCTCCTTGGTCAGCAGCAGGGATGGCTAAGCACTCGTCCATGTGACCATGGAACAACCTCAAAACATGGCCTCCAGTGAGAAAACCTAGTGAGGCAGAACAATAGTGTCTAACAATGATGGAGTTGATGGAGTTATTTTGCAAGAATATGTAAAAGAAAAAAAAAAAAACACGCTACATTGCTAATGAGGGCCTGAAGATTTCTTACCCTCTGCCAGCTCACACCCAGAGCAAACGGGATTCATGTTCCAGAGCGTCTGCATGAAGGAGGCGTCCACCATCAGGTCCCCACTAGCGTAAGAGAGATGCTACACGGTAGAAGGTTAAGATAATTCAGTCATTAGTGTTTTCTGCTTGGGGCATTGAAAGACAAACCTAAGTGTCAGAAATGTCTCTATAGTCTTACCAGGTATCTCTCCGAGGACACGCTGACCAGGATGAGATCGTCTCCAACCCGGACCTTTTCTCCTTCAGATCTCTGCTTGGAGGCTGGGTGAATGGTCCACCAGCATGCCTCCCCTGCAGTGACAGATGCCTCTGCTCATTTTTAGTTTCTGTGCATGACCTAGCAACAAAGCACTGGCCCATTCCTCAAGGTAGCGGTAACAGAGACACACTGGCGGTACATACCTGTGGAATCTTCCTGCAATCCCACGTCAAACGCCAGTTTATCAGTGAGTGACCGCGACGTACTCAGGCAGCTGAGGTACTGTAGCGGTAGGAAAGAGACAGTCCAGGGCTCTGTAACTGGGAACTACTGTGCTGATTACCATTTATATTATACACAGAGGTATATTACCTGTATGTACACACTGATGAGCCAAAACATTATGCCCATTCAAACTCCTATAACCGTTGTTAAAATTATCTGCAATCTGGCCACAGCAGCCCTTCTGTACTGTAGGTTGGTACCAGACAGGATAGTCTGCGTCCACATCCCATGCCTTGGTAGTCTGCGTCCACATCCCATGCCTTGGCCTCCTAACATGCTGTTGCGGTTCGCAGTTTTTCCCTCCTCAGACTGATCTCTGTAGGTGCTCACCGCGGCTGGCCGTGAGCTCCCCACAGGCCTTGCCGTTTCAGAGATGCTCTGACCCAGTCATTTGCCCATAATGATTTGGCCTGTGTCAGAGTCACTGAGATATTTCCCTGTCTCATTTCTTCTGGGTTGCCATATTAATGCATTATAAACCTAAAATTAGCTAAATCAAAAGCATTGGGACAGTTTGCAATCCCTACAGAGCATTTACAAGGTAATAAAGCTCTTACATACATATAAATGAATGTGCAGATTTGTCTCGAATTGAAAATCTCACACCAGCAAACTGACCAAAGATGGCAACAACGTTTCTTCCGTATTCAGCTACGAGTACCAATTGTTTGCATACTGTCTAAAATATCCCAGACCTTGACACATGTCTTTTTAATAAAATAGTCAACATTATTCACTTCACATAATGTTTTGGCTCATCCACGTATATGTAAAATATATTGTTTGTAAAAATCATTCTACTAGTACTCAGAGTTTAAAGATTTTTTTGTCAGTAGGACACAGACTGTATTAGGGAGCAAAAAAGATATGAAGATAATGGGCTCAGATAATCAAGGAGATTGTCAGACGCATTGGGAAGATCTCACCATGCCGGAATGTGCATGTTGAAGCAGGATAGCGTGGCCATACAGCAGAGTGCGATGTCCCCCTCCTTGGGACGACTGTCAGAGGCCAAGGATGGAACAAGATTACCATTCATGTCCTTGGTGATAAAGTCCACATTTACCAAGGCACCACATTGCCTTGGTAAACCTGCCACAAGGCACCACATACACCACATATGCAATGTATCCAGATTAAGGAAGAGACCCACTTATTATCTAAGGCAGATTTTTGGTCTGGGTCAGTGGAGAAGAAGTTTAAAGTGCTCATCTGCCATTTGCTTAAGCTGATCAGGGTGGTAGATTGAGGATGAAGTTGTCCAACATGAGTAATATTCAATATGGAAGTGTTGGGCAAACGGTGCCAAAGGTGCGAGCTGTAGACTGCTGTTATACATGACCGATACGCAATACGAGTTATGCAAGTTAGACTAATTGGCCTATAGTTTGATGGATTACTCCTATCCCCTTTATGGGTGTTATGTTGGCATGCTTCCAATAAGAAGGTACCATACCAGCTGATAAGGAGTTAGGAGGGAAGGAGTATTAACGAGGAAACGGTGTGGGGACAGAGAGCACAGCACGTACCCATTTGTCCAAATCGACTGCCTTTGGTTTTCAGTGAAGTTCAGGTTGCAGAGTCAGAAAGGGAGACAAAAAGGAGTTTTTAGACTCCAGGTAGCATTGAATTATTGAATTATAAACAGCACTGTAGAACTACAAAACATGCCCGATTTTTTTAATTCACTTATACTCGACATATTTATTGTATGCAAAATACACATTTCACTTCAAATAAAACTAAAGCTTTTGCCTGCAGTGAAACCAAGAGGATAAAACTCAGTACCACTGCACTCTGCTTGGGGCTCAGTCTTCCTGCTCTGCTGTGTGTGTCATGGCAGTGTGTGTGGGTTTGGTTTTATGTTTGTTTGGTCTTTGTCTTTCGTTTGTGGCAGAGGAGCTTTTGCCTGGTTAGTTTTTGGGTTTCTTTTCCTTTTCCTGTGGGTTGGTCTGGTGATTTGTTCTTGTCGTTTTGGAACGCGCCTGAATGTTACGGCGCCGTCTGAGCTGGGGATCTTGCTTGTTATCGCTTCACAGCTTCAGTGGACTTGAGTTCCCTCTCTAACAAAAGGCCGGCATGTAAGGCCAGGCATGACCAGTAGGTGGTGCCAACGAGAAAGAGGTTATCAGGAAAGATGTGTCACATTATTTGACACAGAGTTTCAGTTTTGTCGTCTCCAACCCGGACCTTTTCTCCTTCAGATCTCTGCTTGGATGCTGGCTGAATGGTCCACCAGCATGCCTCCCCTGCAGTGACAGATGCCTCTGCTCATTTTTAGTTTCTGTGCATGACCTAGCAACAAAGCACTGGCCCATTCCTCAAGGTAGCGGTAACAGAGACACACTGGCGGTGCAGCCAGTACCTGTGGAATCTTCCTGCAATCCCACGTCAAACGCCAGTTTATCAGTACCTCAAGCCTGGACATTTGCAATTTTTAATATATATAGCGTCCACAAAATTACCTTTTCAGTATTTAACCAGGACATTTGGACGTGGAAGCGTACCAAAACAATTTTGCTAAATTGAGTAGAACTCTGAGACCCCCTAAGGATCGTTTCTCTTTTACAGAACAAAAAAATGCAAAGAAACAATCTTATTTATTACCCTCCCCCGTGTGCTCAGAGATACGTGTCCCCCTAAAAGCTCCTACCTCATTCATCTCTGTGGTGTTGGCCAACATTTCCTGTAGGGCGCGCACTGACAAAGATTGTTCCAAGATAAAGCAACAGATTGCCAGGTCTGGAGGCACATTCTGCAAGAAAGTAAACATGATTAACTGCTCAGGCAGGCAGTAATCAACAGGATAACAATTCCTTGCTGCCACTGTGTTCTACCTGGGCATTTGACGTGGCCTCCAAGAAGGCCAGGCGGTTCCCAAAACCCTCACAGGACAGACACAGCTTGATTTGCTCTTTCAGGATGGTAGCGGTGCACTGCAAGACCACCTGATCATCCTACAGAAAAGGACAAGACACATTACACCTGACTCACAACAGCTGTATACATACAGAGCTGCATACCAAAAACCAAGACCTCAGGTGTATTTAGCTGTGCGCTCAGAGGAGATCAACATGAAATAACCTGGAGTTGACATTGTTTTATTCATATGTCAAGTTGGTTATCACTTTAATGCTTACTAATATGAAGACAAGCAATGAAGCTGCCAGCAAATGATATAAGCTTAAATTAATATGTTAAAATAATCCTGATGTTGCTCTAGAAATTTAAAAGACGATATGTTATTGCAACTATAATAAGATCTACACCTACACAGATCTAAACAGAAAAGCTACAATTAAGCAGATCTACAAATATATCCATCAAGAAAAGCCTATAGCGAATTGATTAAAGGTTGTCAGGTGATACAGTAGGTATTGCTGTTCTTTTGACATAAAAATGGCTGCTAAAGTTAAGAAGACAGCATATCTGCTTCCTGTCCAATCTGTGGTACATAATGCAATGCAATGCAATGCAATTTATATAGCACATTTTCACAACATTACATTGTCTCAATGCGCTTTACATTTCTGCCACGTAAAGACCCCTCAGTGAGTAAGCCAAAGGCAAGGAAACACTCCCTAGAAGGAAGAAACCTTGAGAGGAACCAGACCCAAAGGGGGAGCCCATCCTCCCGGGGCCGGCAGAGGAGTCAATGAGCAGAAGACAAGGTGGGAGAAGAACGTAACCGTCTGCCAGCTCTGACTCCAGGTGGTTTATATCCAGTGTCAATGTAAATCCAAGGGTGGGAGAAAATCAGGGAATGATGTATGTCTCAGTTAAGTTAGAAGAGACAAACGACTAAGGGGTTGTCAAAGTCCGGGCCGCACTCCGGATGCAGACTGAACCATCAGTTAATCCAGACCCAGTCATGAATACACCTTATGAATCAATATGGTTAATGTAAAAAGGCTGAACATGGTTTGAAGTACAGAAATACAATGCAGAACCAGCACACTTCGCACAGACGTAACTCGCCATAATCTATCTCCCCCAACGAGTGGAAATGATTACGAGTGTTAAACCAGTTGTTACATTAAGTTCCCAGTATTGTAATATATTGATGTCTATATCAAAAGCTATTATTAATACACTAAAGTTCATGAAATACTGTTTTGTTATTGAAAATTGTTCTAGACTAATATTCCAGTTCTGCTCTGGTTCTTCAAACAATTTGCATTTTTTTTCGCAGTTTATTTTGTTTTGTACCAGTCTTTCCCTGAATAAGGAAAACAAACTTTTGTGCAGCTTTTCATCCACTTTAGTTCACTTGCAATACAACTTTTTATAACTCTGAAGTAATGGAATAAATATGCAATGTGCTACTAAGAATAGTGAAAACATTTTCTGGCAATATTTCACATTAATCTTGCAGTACTATATGTATAAATGATTTTGGTGAAGATTTAGTACTTGCCATCCCCTCATCCTCGGGGACTCCCAGACGGTCCATGTTTTTGAGCAAAAACGTGGCAAACACTGGTTTACACCATGCTAAGAAGCATGGCTAAAACCCCCAGTCACAAAGGTCTGAGGTCTCAGTGCTGCTCCGGGGGTCAGCACACCAACCAGACATGGCAAACACTGGTTTACACCATGCTAAGAAGCATGGCTAAAACCCCCAGTCACAAAGGTCTGAGGTCTCAGTGCTG
>JAODKM010000037.1:7645171-7673045 GCA_026780845.1 Petrocephalus sullivani | reverse complement strand
CCTCTCCGCCCTTTCCCCTCCCCACGCCCGGCCGCCCCCCCCCGCCCCCGTCATGGTCAGACTGCCCACCAGGGGGCCCCCAAGACCTCTACCGCAATCCAAACGCCCACCTTTCACATGCTATTGCCAATGCTGGCCACCCACTCCCCCCCCCGTCATGGTCAGACTGCCCACCAGGGGGCCCCCAAGACCTCTAACGCAATCCAAACGCCCACCTTTCGCATCCTATTGCCAATGCTGGCCACCCACTCCCTCCCACTGCAGGCAGTGGGTTACTAAGTTTCCAGATGTGATTGAAGCTGACCCCCTGCTGGAGAAGGTGATGAGTGACCTGTGGGCCCTGGTGACAAAAGAGGGGGAGGAGACGCATCGGCAGCTGATCGACACGTCCCGCCTGTGAGTGACAGGGCCGGCGGGGAGAGGTGGCGCGGTAACGCCGCGGCCTGTGCGGTGAGAAGCCGTCACACGCCGCTCGGTTTGCTCGAAGCGTGGCGCCTGGCAGGATAACTTCCACAGTCGGCCTGTATCTCGTCGACATGTTGACAAAACAGCGGTCTCTAACTGAAAAAAACACTTTGGGAGAGTTGGACAGCAGCAGGAGGGACACGTTCGGCTAGCTGATGGTCGACGGAAAATGACAGTAAATGATGATTCAGTGAGACTGCGTGTTATTAAAGAAGTAAAAACCAGCACAGACTGACTATATGTTTGTGATATCTGGAAGCCCTCAGATCTTTGTGTTTCGCGTTAACATCCCCACCCCCCCTGCTCTTCACTAACCTCCTCAGTAACGCCCCAGTGACTCCATCCCTGGCCCCTTCTCCGTCGATGAAGAAGAGAAAGGTGTCACTTCTCTTTGACCACATGGAGCCGGGAGAGCTGGCTGAGCACCTCAGCTACCTGGAATTCGAGAACTTCCGCAGTGTCTCGGTAAGCCGACAGACCAAATGGGAGCCAGTGTTATTGTGTTCAGCTTTCATTTGAAACCCACTTTGGTTTTCGTTTTCAGTGTGATTTTATCAGTGTGTATTTTAAAGACATAGTTCTGATTAGTTTTTCTATATTTTAGTTTTAGTAATTTTACTTCCAGGGATAGACAGAAAGTTGTAGAGCTGTTCTATGTGTCTGATCATTAGAGAATCCTACAAGAATACACAGTGCACATTATGTACTAATGACCTCAAAATGAGAAACACATTGTTCCAGCTGTTATTATTGGTAATTAAGGGTAAACAAATCATTACTTTAGCTATACATACATAAAAACAGTATCGGAAAATATTACACATTTGTTCTTTTTCATGTCAGTTATTTTCAGAAACTATATTTATAGCTTTTATGTTGTTGTAGCTTTAAATTTCATTTGTGTGTCGTATTTTATTTTAGTTTATTACAATGTTTTCCCATAGTCTTAGTTTTCGTTAGCGGTAATAACCCTGGTGGGAGCGCCACGTCCGCATGCGAAGCGGAGACACCTTCTGCTGACCCTCCTCTCCCTCCCCCCCCCACCGGCCAGTGCCTGGATTACCGTAGCTACGTGGTGACCGGCACGGTGAGGGGCAACCCGGCCCTGGAACGCTCGGTGATGATGTGCAACGGCGTCTCCCAGTGGGTGCAGCTGATGATCCTGAACAGGCACACTGCACAGCAGAGAGCCCAAGTTTTCACCAAGTTCATCCACGTTGCCCAGGTACCAGGAGCGTGCGCTCTCACATGTGCAAGTGATCATTTCATCAATGACCGTGTTCCGTGTCCATCTAGACTGACAATATGAATTACATAATAAATTATATATATTTGCACCTTCATTTCCACTCAGTGATTAATACAGTTTATCTTATGCGGTACATAAACGAGGCCATTATTAACACCAGGACAAGGACCAGGACTCTATACATGTTCTGAACTTTGATCTGTAAGATTGAATTGAATTCGCTGATGTCTGGTCCTTGTTCCTCTTGCTGTAGAAGTTGCGCTCTCTACAGAACTTCAACACTCTCATGGCTGTGATGGGGGGCCTCTGCCACAGCTCCATCTCCCGCCTCAAAGACACGTCTAGTTTACTGTCTCAGGACATCACAAAGGTATGGCAGCTGCCTCCTATGGTCCAAAGCAAAAACAGTGATCCAAGTCTGCTTTTCAACATCAACATGCCAAGGAATACACTCTGTGAGATACAATGTCGAGCATGACTTACAGAAGAGTTCTGTACAAGAAGAGTTCTATGATTTTGTGCAATTGGAGTCGTTTCCTCTCACTGTAGCCCATCTCTAAGGCCAGTCCTAACGTCCTCTCGCTGCCTTCCAGACCCTGAGTGAGATGACCGACCTGCTGTCGTCTTACAGTAACTACAGCAATTACCGCCGGCTGTACTGTGAATGCACGGGTTTCAAGGTGCCCATCCTAGGGGTACACCTCAAGGACCTGATCTCCTTGAATGAGGTTCTGCCCGACTACCTGGAGGACAACAAGATCAACTTGGGCAAGCTGCAGAATCTCTACACTAATGTCAATGATCTGCTGGCCATTCACTCCTGTAAACCACCCTTTGAGGCCAACAAAGACTTGCTACATCTTCTTACGGTAAGGGTTATGGTAATGGTAGGGAGGTGGCTAAGGGTGTGGTCACTGTGAACAGGATTGAATTGAAATAGACCTTGACTGGTTAGAAAGGCAATGTTCCCTCTGCCTTCTTTCTACATGAAAATGGCTGTACATAGTAATCATTTTCACTGATGTACACTTGACTTGCATGAGTAATACTTCAGAACTGCAGTTTCACACAACTGGGCAATGTATAATTTCTTTTAATTTTATTTCAAACATATTTCCCACAGATAGTCTTGCTCATTATAGACACATTTTAAATGAATGTTATATAGCTATATTTAGATATAAAGCAGGTGGGAGGGGACTGGGCGGAGTCAGAGGAATACTCTGGAAGCTGATCCCATCTTGGCCAAGTTTTTTCAGTTCATGTTCATTACTTGTGTTACTCGCATATAATACTGTTTCTAAGAATTAACAGCTTTTTGCTGTAAAGTCTAATAGTTTCAGTTCTGCTAGACAAAATTACAAAAAAAAATCAACAACAACAATAATCTATTTATAGCAATAGGTGTGATGAGTGGGGTATGAAGCTTTCTTTTCACTTAGCTAAAAAAATTGCATATCCGTGCATATATTCATTAATCCATCCATCCATCCATCCATTCATCCATCTATCCATCCATCTTTAAACCAGTTAACCTGGTTAGGAAATTTTATTCTTCCATTAATATTTCCCCCCCCAGCACAGATTCTCCTGGCTTGTGTTTTACCTCCAAACATCTGAGTGACACGCTGTCCTTGCTGTGCCTCCCCAGCTCTCTCTAGACCTGTATTACACTGAGGACGAGATATATGAGCTGTCATATTCCAAGGAACCCAAGAATCCCAAGATACAGGTCAGCACATCATTGGTATCGCCCCAGCTTCTTCATGACACCAGTTACCTTGAGCATGTCATGCAAACCCTTACTTCCCCATCTTTTGTACTTGAAGCCTCCTATACCGTTCAAACCTCCAGTAGTAGCAGAATGGGGATCAGGGGTGACGCCTAGAATTGACCCCGACACCATCTCTAGACACGTGAAACAGACGGTTGATGTGAGTTCGAAAGACCCCGTGATTATCCGAGATTCATCCTAACTGTAATGGCGAGGTCCCCATTTCTTTTCTGGGTGATAATTGCTGCCGTTGTATGCCGCCCCCTACAGGCTATAATGAAGAATTACGATCACAACCTCGATGGTTACATCTCCCTAGAGGACTTTGAGAAAATCGCCGCCAGCTTTCCCTTTTCCTTTTGTACGCATGAAGGTGACAGGTCAGATATTCTGCTTTTACATGAAAGCGAAATAAAGTCTATAACTTATATGCTGCATGTATAACTGAAATATATAACTGATGATCTTATGCATGTTCGCTTTCAGGGAAGGAGAAATTAGCCGGAATGAAATCAACTCCTACTTCATGCGGGGGATGTCCGTGTGCGCCAAGCTAGGCCTCAAATTTCTGCACAATTTCCACGAGACCACGTACAAGAAGCCCACCTTCTGCCACACCTGCAGAGGCTTTGTGTGTGGGAATTTCTCCTCGCTTCTTACACACACTTGCTCTCTCTTGCCTTTCCATGCAGCTGTGCTGTATGTCATTCTGATTATTCTTCTGTTTCTTATCCATTACAGCTTTGGGGTGTAATTAAGCAGGGTTATCGGTGCAGAGGTAAGAAGCCTGTCCCCCCACTGATCCATCATCTATTAACTAAGTAATAACTCTCATTTCAGTGCCCCTGCAGAGTATTTTGTGTCAGACAACTAGACAGGTACTTCTGTCAATTGAATAACAGTTGAATTATAGTTTGTTATTTAAAAGATGGTATAGGAAGAAGACAGCATGTCTTCATATGACTTGGCAGTGGCAAAACACAAGGGAGAGCCCCTTATGAAAATCGCTTCCTTGTTGATTTTGTGTGCTGTGAGATAAAGCTTTATTTATACCTGTTTCCGCTTGAAGACTGCGGGGTAAACTGCCACAGGCAGTGTAAGGACCAGGTGGGCATGGAGTGTGTGAGGAAGGCCAAGGCTTCTGCAGGATCGTGTCCCTGCACTCCAGCTCCCGACCCCCGAGCAAAAGGTCACAGCTACAGTGAGTAGTTCCCTTTGCAGTTCCGATACACCGTCTCCTGTCCACTTCTCCACTCCATCCGATGTCGTCTAGGACATGGTCCGTCTGCCGCCAAATAAATGCGCATGTCTAATCAGGCTCCGAAGAGGACAACTTTGTGTTCCCACCAAATGATGGGACGGAGCACATGGAGGAGGCCTTCCCCGCACAGGAAGGCGAGCGGGGCTCCCAGCTTTCCGATCGATCCACTCAGACGGACCCAGGGGTGTGGACACCAGGGCTCGTTAACAAAAGAGGGGATGAGGAGAATTCGCAAGCCCTGGGTTCGTCCCTAAGAAAGGTAAACGCAATAATGTGTGTCACTACAGACAGGATTATACATAACAAAAGCACTGGGGTTAGCGTGGGTCAGCATCACACAAAACCCACTTTGGAAGTTATAATAAGCAAATGATCATGTAGAGTACTGTGCAAAAGCCTTAGTTAGGTAGTCAAAGAAAATACTTAGAGCTATTTATCTGGCTACTAAGTGTATAATTTAACATTAGAGTGTGTGCAAACTAAAAGTAACACAATAAAAACTAACAAGAATTTCTTGTGCTCTTCAAAAAGTTACTGATATATTGCTGGATGGCTAGACGAACGTCGCTTCAGTTCCCGAACCTCGCCTCAGGGGCGCCCCAGCCGTGCCATGTAATTGTTACATTTCTCCGGCAGCTCACTTAAAATCACTGAGGTACGGATTGGGCATATGAGCTGTGCTAGTGACTGAGTCAAAAAATACAGGGCTACATTGGATATTCGCAGCAAATACTGGGGTGACTTTAGGAGAGGGTTTGAAATGGATAAGCTTACACACTTTGACAGACGTAATATCACAGTTTTACACCTCATGAAGATTATTTCTACAACACTTGCTTTGACTTTTGCACAATACTGTAAATTATAGCAAGTTCTTGGTAAATTAAGACTTTTCTCCGCCCCTCAGAACTAAGGATGGGTACCGAAACCCGGTACTAAATGGGCCCCGGGGCTACATTTTTAAAGACATCGATAAGCTCTGATGTTAACGGTATTGCTTTTGGTACTGGAGAAATTAATAAATCAGATAAATCAGTTTTTATATAAACATAATCTCTCTGTTTATCTGACCAGTTTTGTTATTGATTAAAACGTTACTCTACAGCGCTCTCGCGTGCGCGATGCACGGGAAAATGCAGACGTGCACACAGACGCTGGCGTCGCTGCCCGATCTGCGTGCGCAAAGCTCTGTTCTGCTCATGGCTGTGTGACAAGAGTAGTAGTGCCGTTAAAATGTTAACGATGCCCATCCCTACTCAGGACGCCGTGCATGACGCGAAAGTTCAAACTGTGGGGAAGAAGTCTCATTCCACCAGACTACAGCGAGCGCGCGGGGCCTCCATGCCAATCTCCATACTTCAGGAGAAGATGGAGGACCTGCAGCTGGACAAGCAGGACGCCGGAGGAACAGGCTGACTTGTTCTACAAACCGTAGCCAGCTGGCTAGAACAAGCAGGAATGCATATGCACAGTCCTTAATAAAACCGGACAGACAACGAGTTTGACTTTCTCTCTAAGCCCAACTTCAACCTGCTAAAGGGGCCCAGCCTGAATGTCAGAGCAGCGAAAATAAGATGAACCAAGCTCCCAACTGGCATCTTATCGCCACTACAGCTTCTACGATTTGGCAGTTCGGAGATAAAATTGTCACAGACTTTTTCCTACCAGATGCTAGCTTCGATGACTGAATCAGTCCTGTACTGACCCAAGACATGGTGAACTCCCATTCTAAACTCAGATCTTCACCAATTTTGGGAATGGCAATGCTTTTTGTTGAATTCAGTACTCGTTTCTCCCTGGTAGCAAGTCAAAGTGTCTAAATAAACTTTTATGACAAAAAAGAGCAGCATGGCCGATGGATTTCCAAATGCCATTTCTAGTCCTCTAGATTCCTGCCACTTGATTGTTCTTGGTCATTCAATACCCCATTTCCTCTTAAATATCTACAATGTAGCAGCTAAAAAATTTTTCTCCAACTAATCAAATTTTTCCTACTAAATCGAGTACTTTTTATTTATTTCTATGTGCATTAATTACATGCCTAAAACCTGTTATGTGATGAATGGTCAATGTGTTGATTGTGATACTTGTTCTTATTTTGGGAAAACAAAGATGTTTTATAATATTATGACTTGTGCCGGCAATTATAAATATTTATTTTATTGCTTAGCTCATTTTATTATTATATTTATTTTACATACTCCTACACTTGAACCCGTCCACCACAGCCAGATCTACTCAGATCTCAAGCTACTAAGTGTGTATCCCTGTCGTTAATCAAGCTACCAGCCATCTTAATTATTTGCGATATCTTTAACGCAGTCAGCAGTACGTGCACAGTGAAGCCATTCGCGTTACATTCTATAAAAGGATTGTGCACAGATTAAAATAGACTGGTTTAAAAAGTGCAAAGGTCCTGACAAAATGAATCCTGGTCACGTTTTACAGGAAGAATGTAGAAAATGCTGTGAGAAAGAATCTATAGATGTCAAATAATTTTATATAATGACAAAAGCGTAATGATGAATTCCTGTTACCACTTGTATTTTTGGTAAAATTATACTATGCAGATACCTAGATCCTGTCAGAATGACAGAAGTGTATTCCGGTGGCCTGGTCACTTCTGCCTATTGTATGTGTGTGTCAGTATTCAGGTCAGCCCAGATCACCTTCAGAGAAGTGATGGTAACGCTGAAATTAAGTCAGCAAACAGCATTCTTAGAATCGCTTCTTGTCCAGGTGGGATGGGGGACAGGTGGGATGCTAGACAATCTGGAAAGAATCATGTGATGTTGGGAGTACAGTCTTCTGGTCCACCATGACTAGTATGACAGAGTGTGAGCGTGACAGACAGAGCATGAGTGTGACAGACAGAGTGTGAGTGTGACAGACAGAGCGTGAGTGTGACAGACAGAGCATGAGTGTGACAGACAGAGTGTGAGTGTGACAGGCAGAGCATGAGTGTGACAGACAGAGCGTGAGCGTGACAGACAGAGCGTGAGTGTGACAGACAGAGCATGAGTGTGACAGACAGAGTGTGAGTGTGACAGACAGAGCATGAGTGTGACAGACAGTGACCGAGGCAGAATTGTGTCGACCTTGGAGCACTTGGGGATGCCCGCCTGGCTCAAGGAAATATTAGAGATATCTGTGCCTGCACGTTCCCTGAGTACCCAATCAGGTTTGTTGTCTGGTCCAGCAGCTTTGCGTGAGTTTACTCATGGCAGAGCGCAGTACCTTTTCCTCGTGCAGACAGATGGTCTTCCTGATTTGATTCAGTGAATCAAACCTCAAGCAAAAGTCACATCTCCATTGGAACCTTCAGCAAGACCAATAACCCAAATTGCTCCAGGGGCACCAGACAGATGTATGAACCTGTGCTCAGACCCCAAGCCTGACTCTCACCTGTATGTGTGTGTGCTCCCCTGTCTCAAAAGTGCAAACTGAAATGCTGCAATGTGGAAGGCCACCCTGTGCTCACCCCCAGGCCCATTACCTGTCCGTAGGATCACCAGTTAGTGGAGCTTACAATTTACACACACAGCAGTCTCTTCAAACAAAAGGCTCTCGAGTGTGTGTGAGGAAAGACAGCAGAGTCACAGACTTATGGTAGAACATGTTTTTTATAGACATTTAATGGTACAGCCATTTGGGAAGGTCTAAAGATGGGGCATGGCCATGGGTGGAGCTTGGCCCAGGGGCAGAGCTGGGTCTAGGGGCCAGGCTTGGCCCAGGGTCCGAGCTGGGTCCAAGGGCTACACTTGGCCCAGGGGCAGAGCTGGGTCCAGGGGCTGAGCTTGGCCAAGAAGCAGAGCTGGATCCAGGGGCTGAGCTTGGCCCAGGGGCAGAACTGGGTCCAGGGGCTACGCTTGGCCCAGGGACAGAGCTGGATCCAGGGGCAGGGCTTGGCCCAGAGGCAAAACTGAGGACGGATAAGGAGCTTGGTCAAGAGGCGAAGCTGGATCCAGGGGCCAGAGCTCTTCCAAGAGCTGGGTCCAGGGACAGAGTTTGGCTAAGGGCCAGGGCTGGTCCCCGGGGCAGAGGTGGGTCCAGGGGCTACAGCTGGCCCCAGGGGTGGAACTGGGTCCAGGGGTGTGGCTTGGCCAGGGGCCAGGGCTAGGTCCAGAGGTGGAACTTGGTCAGGGACTGTGGCTAGGCCCAGGGGTGGAGCTGGGCCAGGAACAAAGCTGATCCTGGTGGGAAACCTTGGTCTCACTGACCCTTGCGTAGTATATTTCTGCTTGCTCACTGGCCCCATACCACTCTGAGGGAAAGCCACGGAAAACTTCCTTTTATCTCCCTTAGTGGTTCCCAGTTTGGATTGAATGGGGACTGCATGGGGACCAGAACTATATATTCTATATATTAAAAAATATCTGCATTTTTAAATCCTGGTTTAATACTGGCTCTGCTGGCAGAAGGCTACACTGAAAAGCAGACTGCTTCCAGGCTGAGAGTTTCAAAGACAGCGGAACACAAGAACATGAAGTAGGAGACACTGGGAACGACCAGAAACCAGCCAGGTAGAGGGGGAAAGCGACTCCCAATGCCAGAGATGGCCGTCACCTTATCCAGCAGTGCCTCATAAATAAGTGAAACTAAATGTTTTGTTGTGGTCTCTCATTATTTTCCTGAGCTGTATGTTAGCCATAAAGAGTGTGACCTTGTGACCTTCAGGGAGAGCAGATCAATTAATTACTGCTGCATGATGTAACCAGAATTAGTATCAACACCTTTTTGTTATCTTTGCCAACTTTGGTTGTATGAATATGCTGATTACTTAGCTCACAGCTCACCAATATGTGGAAGGCCAAAGAGTATAACTGGCTTCAGGGCACCCTGAAACTGCTACTGTTTAACAAAACACCTAGGTCCTCATGGTAAGCCTGGACAGCTTGCCAGGGTCTCCAAAATGGGCAAGGCAATCAATGAGCCATTAGTCATGAATATACAAAGACATTGTCGAAACAATCTTGCTATGATTGTGCTTTCCACAAACTTGTCTTTATTTGGCAGCCCTATCAAATAGAGGTGGGAAAGTAACTGGACCTCAATACAGACAGGGACTAATAGTAAGGACAGAGGGGCGAAGACTACCTGGGCCCCGTAAAGGAAAGCAAAATGATGCTTTCTGAGGTCCAGAAAAGATGAAGCTCGCAAGGCCCTTTGTGATGAATATCTCGATAGGAAAAGTGTATAAAAATCAGTGTAAATGACCATGGAACACACTTCTACAGTGTCCAGCCTTGGTTGTAACTTCGCTGTTGCTGTAAAAGACTGACTTTGAATTCTACTCAAGTGACTCCTAACTCCTGTTTAGCGCTAAGGGAAAAACCACAGCAGAGGCCTACATGGCAGTGAATGAGCTTCGAGTCATCGGGTGACCTAGGCACCTTCATAGAGTTGAGGTCCTTGGTTTTATGAAGTGCCATCTGGACAGAGCTCAACAATTGTTTGGTGTCCTCTTGTCTCTCATGGAGCTCTGAGATTTTGAGAGATTTTGTAGGTTTTTACGCGGCCAACCCGTCCCGGAATATTCGTAATGACGTCAGCATTCCGAGAATGCCTCGTCAGTCTCGTGCGTGCGGCTAATGATGGCAGAGCCATTATGATATGGAAGGCCAACGGGGCCAAAACGTCTTAAAACTTTACGCCCACAAACGTCAAATATAAACAAAAAAATTTCAGCGCAAAAAAAAAAAATCAACACGTCAATTTTTCACACCTTCAGACGTCAAAAACAGGCGGCATTTGCAATGTGCTGACGTCAACAAAGCGACCCTTTCAAAATAAAAGCACCTCTAACTCCTGTCCATAAACACCTTAATCAAGTATTTTTCTTTTTTTTAATTAGGACATTACACTTAATTATTTCTTGTAAAACTACAGTACCATACTTAAACACTTACTAATAATTATAAAGTGGTAAAATCAAATTGGAATCTACATTTTACAACACATTGATGCAAATAAATATAATTATTAAAATCAGTTTTTTTAATTCTCAAATCAGTCATATATTTGAACTGAGTTTATGTTGAATGAAAGAAGAAAAATTGGTAACAGACTTAGTTACTGACTGTGGGCAGAGCCATTACAGCCAAAACAGCAAAACAGAGACCCTATGCTCAGAGTTTATAACTTTTCAGTCAGGACATGCCAGCACTTTTTGAATAAAAGTAAAAATAAAATTATAATAATAAATCACACACAAGCTGAACTTGATCTGCTGTCACACACCTGACTTAAGGACATTATCCATAAATACATGCACACTGAACATTTAAAAACACAGACATACTGGATTTTTTTGCATACAAACTATCTGCTGTCACACACCCGCCTCAACTACTTATGGCCATTAGACAAACAATTGCACATACTTGTAACTTCCATCCAGTGACTACATTCAACATATTTTTTCAGCTATCCCAACACTGCTGGTATTTAATGGTGTCTATACTGAAGTCTTATCTGTCTATAAATGTCTTTTTACATACAAGTTTCCAAAAACAAGGACAGAGCATAACATAAATTTTTTATTTGTAATATTCAGCCGTTACGTTTTCTGATCATTCGTGGTCCCACAGACATTATTTTAAAGTAAGTCAACATGAAAATGTTGGAGAAAAAAATACTACATATATACTCGCAGGCCTAATCGTTGGTAGCATATTGTGACTCTGACTGCCATTTCAGGCATCAGTAAAGATGGTCGAATGTGCAGAAAAACTGCAACGCGCAAACGCATCATCAGTGCAACGTCTGATCAGCTCCCCCGACGTATAAATCCACCACATTAGTGCTTCATTCATCGAAAATGTTACCGGCATTTTGCGTTATTCTAGGCTTGTTTTCACTTGGCTTAGATTTGAAGTTGTAAAACCAACATATAGACACAGAACCACCTTGTGCTCTATTTTGAATAATCGAATAGAAGAAATACGACAACAAAAGTTAACCTACATGACTGTGACGCAAATTGCAGTCACACCTCAACGATCCAATTAACATAATATAAATATTTATGACGACGAAAGCTGACATTTCGTGTCGCAGCTATGAATTTAAATTATACTAATAAGCAGTTGGCCGTATCGGTGTACGTGTTTAAACGTGCCGTGACTAAGAGACAACGCAAGCCTTCGCCACAGGTACATATTTCTGCATCACTTTATGTTTTTGATTACGGATTCTTTGTGCGATTGTGGGCAGAGCAACGAGGATTGTAAAAAACCCATCTCATCCCATGAATGGACTGTTTCAGCCTCTGCAATCAGGCAGAAGGTTCTGCTCCATTATGGGCAAAACAGAGAGACTCAGGAGTTTTTATCCTCAGGCCAGGGGCGTCAGAAGCATTTTGAATGTGCTAACAAAGCCAACAAAGCACTGGGTGAACTAATATTCTATGTTACATATGTAAATCGGTCTCAGATTTGTTTAATCTATTTTAAAGTTAAAAGAAAATGTCCTACATTGTTTTACAAATTTTATCTTTTTAACTTGTGTTTTTTAATGAATTATTTAATGGTGGCACTGTCAAAAAGAGCAGTTCACTATACATTTCACTGCATGTTGTACCTGTATAACTATACCTGTGACAAATAAATCAAATACTGGGCACAAGCCTGGCACTTCCGTGGTAAAAACGCAATGTGTATTCAGTTTTGAAGGGCCAGAAAACAGTGCGACTACAGTGCGACTACAGCGCGACTACACTGCAAGTGTATGACAGTCAAAAATGTCAGCTGCAAAAAAAAATGAAACAAAATGTGTGAATGTGTTTATTCAGATCTATGACCCGTTATTGCAAATGCTGCTGCATGCAAAATATGGATATAATCCACCTTGTTGCCTTTTAGGCTGTATTCGAAATGGCTTCCACTCTGCAGCAAATCTTACTCACTATGGCGCAGTATAACTGCTCACAATACATATAAAATTAATCTGATTTTTCTTCTTTCATACAAAGTTATTTTTCCTCCATGGTGGGGTTTAATATTTAACTCTCGCAGGGCATTACCCTTATACAGTACAGTGCAATGAAGTAATCATAACTGTACCAGTCTGAGCAACTATTGTGTGGCTTTTCATTCTAAAACTCCTTTCGTCATTTAAAAGAAAACACCAACCCACATATTGGGACCGAGATTTACATACATGTAAAAACCTATTTTCAAAAAGCAGTAGCCATACAAGTGACAATCCAGCAAAATATATAATGAAAATAGATTCTACAAATGTAGACAATAACTACATATGTTTACCAAATATTTTAGCAATTTAAGTTAAATAAACATTTCAAAATAAATTCTACTTCACTTCCATCACCCCAGGCACACAATTCTGAAATAAAGTTGGGAGATGAAGTTGATATTCACCAGGAGCTGCGATATATGCAATACACAGGCCATTCCCATAATTTAAAGTCCTTGGTGCCCACAATAACCTTTACATTTATAGAGAATCTGGAAAAATTAGATTTTTTTTCCAACATCAAACTAAAAATGTCTCCAGGTTCACTACCACAGATTCGTGAATGTTTATATGCTCTATCAAATCGTACAATCCCAAAATCCTTTCTCCTTTTATATACCCAACTAGCCTCGGAGTCAGCAAGGTGTGACTCGCTGACATTCTTCATTGCATAATCATTTCTTTCTCTTCCTTTTCGTCCAGCGACGTTGTCGCCCCCCCCGGTCTCCACCTTCACGACGGCCCTCCCAAACGGGCATAGGGGGCTCAATCTCTCCAGGGCGCCCTCCCCTGTCTGGGACAGCCCCCATCAGCACCTGCAGAGTGGAAACAATCCAGAATGGCAAACTACATATACAGAAATAGATGCGGAGAGAACATAATTAAAATGAACATACGCAAAAATTCAGTCAGACTGCAGCTAGAAGTGAGACCCTGTGTTTATGAGTTCATGTGCTGAATAACTACTATCTCCTTGTGGGATTTGGGACCACACTGCTGAAGATGCACATTGTGAGGGAACAGTTTGGTAATTCAAGTTTAAAAAAAAAAATAAAAAATTATATATGTACACACACACACGCATACACACACACACACACACATTCGGCTTACATACCCAGCTGGGTCAAAGAGCAAGCTTTTCAAAGACGGACAATCTACATCAGACTGAAGCACCAACCTTGTGAATGGCAGTGCTATGTCCTGCTTTCACTGGAAGGATGCACGACTGGTCCTCTCTGGCTGCCAGGAGCGACGACAAAGAGATGCAGGACCTTCCAGAATGGGGGGCAGGTAATGCCACGGCAGAAATGGCTGCATGACGCTCCTACGGAAGCACATACAGAACAGCAATACTTCATAACCTGTCCATTTTCACGCCTGTCAAACAGAACATATACAAATTAAATCACACACTCTTCGCCAAAGTTTAACAATAAAATATGACTTCAGATTCGTATCAGCACAGATGCTTTTCTGATTAATGCTTTTGTCACAGGTTCAAGTTATGAGAATAACTTAGATTTCCACAAATTACCGGAAAATGCACAAATTTGCAATACCTCAAGACGACGACATTTAGGGGTAAAATATTTAACCAATTTGTATATTTCCATTCTTCATCTTAAAGCATTTAATCTCATGTTTTGATATACAAATATAAAAATAAACCTATATGGCCAAACACATTTGTATGTGCTTTACCTAATTTATTGAAACTGGGTGTGTGCACGTTCCGATTAGTCACTGTCTGCTGAACAATCACTCAGCCAGATTTACAGATACTATCTCTAGCTAACTCCCCAAAGAAAACTCCAATTTTTATTCCTTAATATATTGTTTGTTCCTGGTTCTGTATGATACTTCCCCCATCTCTACACTGGAAAGAAACTGTCCGTCCCTATTAGTTTTCTACACTTTTTAAAAGCCACATCCCAAAATCAAAAAATTAGGACGCGTGTTCTGGTAACTGGATGCACAGCAAATTCCGTCATAACCGTTAATAAGTGTTCGCTCACATACTTAGCCAATAAACACAATTCTGATTCTGTTCACCATACAGACATCACGCTGGAGCATAAATTCACTAACTTTATAGTGTCACCAGTGAGGATGACTGACCTGCCCTCTCTCCCCCCAGGTGAAGGACTGTCCAGTGACCTCAAAGCGTTTGATCACCATTTGCATCCGACATTCATAGTCCCCAATAAGGACCTGACCGATCTTCTGGATACTGGACTGAAGTGGACATGGAGGGGAATTGTGTTAAATTAAGGATCACAGATCTTGCAATCACACACACTTTTAATCTGTCAAAATCTGAGGAAATCCATAAGATCTGAGCTACAGGTAACAGGCTCCCCGTCTCATACCCATCGCTCAGGACTCAGCGGGGTCTTCAGCAGAGGCCCGGGTAGGACACCATCCGGCAACATCGCAAGACGCGACTCCACCTGAAAATACACAGAAGCTCCGTTAGTAAAAACTGGAGATTCTGCGTGAATGTATCTTTCACACTTGCATGACAGTTTCAAAAATGAAAATTATGCAATGGTTTGCTACGAAGGGCGGAGAAGCACCAGCCATCAAATGAATACCAAAATTAATATTATTATATATATAAATTAATAAATAAATTATTATATTAGTAAACCTTAACATCTACAAACCTTTGCAGAGTAAGAGATTACAGATTTCACTGCGATTTCAGCAAACAAGGAATCCCAGGCAACGACATCATTCCACAAATTATTCACTTAAGAATCTGCGTGTTTCACGTTATGCTCACCTGAGCATATGCATCACTCAGCTGAGAGGAAGCAGCCAGATCCAGAGCCTTTAACAGCTCTGCAAACTCAGATTCAAACTCATGGCTCTCTCTCTCATTCGGTTTTCCGACTTCTGCTTCTTGGTCTTCCTGCTCAAGGTCCAGGTCTTCACCCCATTCCTCTCTCTGTTCTTTCCCATCGACTTCCTGTTTCTGTTCCTCTGGGTGAGTATCCTTAAACTGAAGTATGCTCACTGCAAGAAGTTCTGTTACCAAAAACTCTACAAGTAAAAGAATAGGACACAAAAGAAGAATCTCATCTTCCAGGCCTTTTCTATCTGAGCCTCCTAAAGATGTAGACCACAGGTGGTCTGTCTCACTTACTGGGAGAATGCGGTTACTGGCTTTTATACCAACCCATTTCACAATTAAAGATACTTAACCAATTGCATTTACATACATACAAATTGGAAAGTGTTTACACAAACACAAGCAGTTCATTTAAAGGGGCATCTTTCTCACCAATGAGGTTGTTGAGGTGTACTGAGCTTAAGATCTCAGTAGTCGCATAGGGACAGTGCAGCTTTGTCAAGACCTCTCTCAACTCCCCCACCAGGATGGTATTCACCCTCGAATCTGGGACAGGGAAATAAAAAGACACACTTGAGCCAACCCTGGTCTTACAAAGACTCAAGCTCTAATGGGGGTAACACTCTCTTGGCCTGCAAGAGTGGCTGGTGACCACAAACTAAGCAACGATAACGGCAAAGTCACCTTGTCCATCGCCGTCCCACATTTCCAAACATGTGGCCTTAAGCTCTGTGACCAACCACGTGACAAGTGGGCAAGGCAGCTCCTCACATGTGCATCTCCTCAAGCAGGCACTGCCGGGGTACCTATGCCAGCAGCCACAAAAGTAACAGGTATGACTGCTGGAATACTCATTACACCCATTACGAAGCATTCAGTTTTCCCCAAAAGCTAAACTACAATATTACAGCAGTTCAACGGTTTGGCAGCAAATACCAAATGAATATTGAACATCAATATATGCAAAAGGCAGGTTCTAGGTTTTAGTGAACTGTTATGGCATCGTTGCGGTCAAAATTAAGTTTTCTGCTTTACAGTGTTTATTACTTTGACAGGTAAGGCTGTAGGAACACACAATAGGTTTGTCCCTCTCGCACTTGTTGTTTTGACCAAATAATTGTGTACTCTTGTCAAACATTTATATAGGTTTTGCAAATTTTAATCGCGGATACTGAACATTGCAACGCGGAAGCATCGCGAATTAATATAGGCAAAGGTACATCGGGCTAACTTCACTGCAGCTGATGATAATATGATCCAGCAGTTGCTCACCCGAGGACCTTAAGCGCCCACACTGTCGACGAAAGTCGTGCCATGGCGCGTCCGAACGGTTTTGTGAAACAGGGCCGACAAGACCAACATCCAATACCGCTTATAATAACCAGCCATGCCAGGGGCAGCTCACGTGAGGCAGCAAATCACAGAGAACACTTCCTATTCGACGAAAGTCAGCCAATGGCGAAACCCCCAGTGGGCGGGGCAAAGGAGCCGCGCGACATCATCGCCGTCCGTGTGGGCGGGGCAAAGGCGCAGCGTCACGGCATCGCCGTCCGTGTGGGCGGGGCAAAGGCGCAGCGTCACGTTGTGTTACTGTTAAGTTATGTTAATGTCATTGTGCTATGTTGCCAGTGTCCTCAATTCTCATTGCGTTTTCGGGATATTGGACTCAACCAACTTATTCCAGAGTGCTCTTTCCCTAAATATGTGGCAGGGCTTTGTTTTCTTTGTTATCTTTTATTTAGAGCTGTATTCTTATCTTTTATTTAGAGCTGTATTTTTAAAGCTATTGATAAAGATGCTTATGAGCTACAGTATATTCTATTTCCAATGTTTTTTTTTCTGTAATTTGATCGTACTTATATTTTCAAATATAAGAATATACAAAGTACAAGAACGGTTAGAACATATAACGTATGTAAAATGTAAAAAATGTCTTATGAAATATTACTGTTACATTATAGTTTCCCTATTTCGGTATTGTGTGACAATAAGAGTATCTCTGTGCCAGGGACATGCGGTCAGAGGAGGCATTATGAAAAGTAATAATAATAATAATGCCTCACCTGCCGCGAACGTCACTGCTCTGTGCAACAGGACACTTAAGATTCCTGGAGGCTGCGCCAACCCCCGTCTTACTTACTATATAGTCAATTGATTTGGACTTGTTTAGACTTCGGCTTATTGAGTTGGTTAGTTCGGGACAGTGTAGGCATATCCACCCTGTGAAATAATGAATGAAGTGACAGTTTTCACGTTATTTTGGTCTGTGTTCTGCAGATGCCCGGAATAGCTGAAGTCAGAGCAGCACCAGTGAGATTGCAAAATTAGGCACAAGCCCACCACATTCTGTGACACGGCTTCTCCCAAATCACTTGTTCAGTAGACAGCGTGCAGGGACCAGAGGTGTCAATTTCAGGTCCAGAAAGTAAAAATACATTCCAGGATTTTATTTCAATCAACTAGTTGAGCACTCTGTGACTGTGACTCTTGATGCACAACTGATTGGTTGAAACAAAATCCTGGTCTGGATTTTTACTTTCTGGACCTGAAATTGACACCTCTGGCAGGGACCACGCAGCTGTGCGACATCCCCAACGTAGAGAGCACGCTGCCCTACACAGAGGTCTGAGCACCTCCCCAGCGAAGCGCAGCTCATACGCCTTATTCGTCTCGATGATACGGCGGACAGGTAGGCAGGTGCGTCCTAGATCGCACCGCCTACATCGGCAAAGCGTAGCTATTACGTACAGGTTCTTCATGTTATTCAGATTTAATTTCGGGTTTGATTTTCCAAGTCTGGTCCAGCTTTTACCATTATTCATCCCATATTATGGAATAGCCTCCTATTGTGTGTTACATCTGCTGACTGCTTGGACACACCGTTTTCATACAGTGACATTCCCTGGGTTTAAACTTCGAGATGCATTCTATTAGCTTCACTTTGTTCGGTCTGAAAATAGACATTTATTTGTGCTTTTACCAGCCTGAGGTTACACTGCTGTTTTTGGTCATGTTCATCTTTAATTTTAATTTCTAGTTCTATTATTGTTATGGCGGTTTTATTGTATTTCATTATTCATTTGTAGTGTCCTTTGTCCATTTCATCTACTACTCTTTTATTGTACATTGATTCACATCGAAAAGAAAGCACTTTGCTACAACTCATGTTTTCAAATGTGTAGTATAAATACATGTCTTAACTTATTGTTCCATATGAATTATATGAATGGATAAATATGAGTCTCAGAAAGGCACTGCAATTTGTTTACGTTTCAGCTCACATGCTTAAGCTCATGTTCTATAGAGATGCTTTGCAAAAATGCAATTTAAAAAAGGAGAACCGAGTTTGCACGTGAGTTTTAAGTTGGCAGAGCCAATGAGACATTCGCACGTTTTCTACGTAACACACAAACGCGTTTACGCACCATTTCTGGACGTGTTAATGCGACTAATTATTGCTGATTAACACGGCAGAAAGTGACACATTAACGCATTTACACATTACGCGGTAATGCGTGCAAAATGTGCGCGTTAACGCGAGAAATCTAACACGTTTTGATCCTTTTGGCCTTCCATATATAAGGTACATTTTAAGGTTGCTTAAGATATGCTGTAATTTGTTGAAAATGTTTAAAGGCCCAGGCTAGTGATTTTATTTCATTACTCGTAACATTTAAAATCATACATTTTAACATGACTTAACAGCTGTTGTGCATATTTACACCCAAGGTTTAAAACTACTGAAGCAGAGTTCTATCGTAAAATATGCCAGAAATAAAGGTTACGACCTGTGCACAGATGCGTTTCTTTAAAGGTAAGGGCAGAACTCCGTTTTTTAAATCAAGATATGCCCCCACAAATCAACAATCAAACTCTCGCCTATGCCACCGCCGGATTGCTAAACTATGTATGATACGCAATTTTGTTTGCTTAGGCTGTAATTTTAGCAACCACCAACTGTAGGCATATTACAGTAAACCAGAATTACTTTAGTGTGCATGATGGATAAATTCAGTGTCGACAGAGGATGTGTAGGATGCTTACAAAATGACAGGAGGCAAGATGCAGTATTCCAATTATATTCTCAAATACAAAAAGTCTGAATTTAGATTTAACATTGAACTACATACGTGCATACAATTTTACAGACATGGTATAAAATTTGTCTTTAACACACGCACAAAACCTGTTAATGACTACAAACTGGCAAAACAATCTGCAGGATCAGGGAAATTATGTTAATTTGAAAGGATTAACAGCTTTAAAATGGTACATTAATGGAAACCCACACTTCAAACACTTCAAATTTATCACAAAAATGCCGATACAAGTTACACAAACATACTAAAATGTTAGCCTTTCGGGACTTACATTTTAATAAATCTAATCATTATGAATATGAAAGCAAAACATCTGAACATTTTCTTGGTGAAAACATATGCGTATAAAAAAAAAAGGAAAATGCTGTTTTGTCAAACAATATACTCTTTAGTAGCTGACAAAGGTAAATATTTAAAACAAATGCTCTCTACAATTGCTTCCATCTTGCCTAACACACGAGCAGCAAATGGTCTTAAGATTACACATGCAATCGCCAGTCAAATAAAATGAGCAAAGATGCACTGTTGTAGCAACACAGTCTTGGTGCCATCTGCTAATACAATGGTATTACTGCGGCAGGTTTGTTTTTTTTAATGCCTAGTTCGTTATCCACAACAGGCGTTTTTACGCAGTTGTTTGTATACTTGAATGCAAGACCTAAGGTAGCTAAAAAACATGGAAGGAATCAAAACTCTGTTACTCTTAAGGCGGGCAGGAATAAATTGATTATAGCTTGCAAATGAGGGTGAAGGAGGAGGCGGCAGGTGGGGAAGAAACACCGCGATGCAGACCACTGGTGAGATTACAAGGAAGGGATGGGACCTTTCTGCCATGTGTCAGGACAGGATGAGAAGCCGCCGCACAGCTACTGAGAGCTGCCCTGCGAGCCCTGGCTTCCCTGGCTGCCTTGGTTGGAGTAGCTGCCGTAGTTTCCGTACTGTCCGTAGTACTGGTTCCACTGGCTCTGGTTCTGGTAATACTGCTGCCATTGTTGTGCGTACTGCAGGGGGCAGAGCAGCGCTCGTGAATTCTCTAAACACGCTGAAAAAAGCGGCAATAACGGCTGAGGTGCTTCGAACTCACCTGCTGGTACTGCTGATTGTAGTTCTGCTGCTGGCTGTAAGTCTGTCCAGTGGTAGCAGGAGCTTGACTGTAGCTCTGGCTGTATCCAGGATACTGACTGTAGTTTGCATAGTTGTAACCCTGGCTGTAGTTGCCCTGGTTGTAGCCTTGACTGTATCCTTGGTTGTAAGACTGAGGCTGTAAAGTGAAAAGGTGAGACTGGTTTACCACTACAACACCCTTTAAAGACACACTAATGTGTGGACATCCTGATTTTGCAGAGTTCAATGTGGGAGGGGCTTGCATTTCATCTTTAAATCAGTCTTCATTGCATAGTGTCACCACACTGGCCCGTTTCTTCATTTTCAAACTCAAGGATTCCGGCCATTCAGCCAGTAGCAATGTGTGGCTTAGTGGGCTAAGCCTCTGTCCTTGTGATTGGAAGGATGTTGGTTCAAGCCTTGTTACTGTTGTTCATCATCATCATCATTGTGAAATAAAGATGCACGCTTACATTGCCTTGTGCAGCCTTTGCAGGTAAGCATATTCTTACGTTTTCTATCCATTTACAAAACGCACACAAATTACAAGAGGTACATGCAAATCTGTGCACCACTTAACAGAACCCACTGGTTTTAGTTATTTTGGTGATATCATACAATGAAGCCTGTAACTGAAGACCATGCTGACCCAGGGACACATCGAACTCGCCAACATCAACGGACATGCGTGCCGTGCCCGTTAGGGTTAGGACGCGCGTGCCGTGCCCGTGTACCTGAGCCTGGCTGTAGCCACTGCTGCTGGCACTGCTTCCCTTGTTGTAGGATGCCTGGCGGTTGTGGTTGTAGCCTCCTCCAGACTGCTGGTTGCGGTTGTAACCACCTCGTCCCCCGGAGCCACCATCGCGGTGATTATTCCCCCAGCGGTTCTGATTATACCCTCCGCGGTTATATCCTGGGGAAACTAGAGAATTAGCAGCCGATTCCTGGCCGTTATACCGAGCCGTGATCAGCAGGACTAGCCAGCCACAAATTACTCACCGCCTCTGAATCCACCGCCTCCGGCGCCACCACGGTTCTGGAAGCCGCCGCGGCCTCCCTGGGGACCGCTGCGATTGTCATAGCGCTGGTAGCCGCCACCTCTGCCGCGGAAGCCCCCCTGCCGGTTGTCGTAGCGCTTGTCGGGGGGAGGGGCGGCCTTGCGCCCCTCCTCATTGTACTGTTTGACGAGCTTGTCGGCATCCTCTCGCTGCAGCTCCACGAAAGTCACGTCGTCAAGAAAGTCGCCGGGGTCCGGAAGCACAAAGTTGGCTACAGGAACAGAAGCGGGGGGGTGGGGGGGTGACGAAGTAGGGGACGAGCACAGCCGCATCGCCGGGGGACAGAGAGAGAGACAATTAGCGAGCGGTAGAGGCGGCGGGAAGCCACAGAGAGAAAGGACGAGGGGAAGGGGCAGCGGTGGCAGAGACGGATGTCGAGTGAGGAAGTGGGCTTAACAAGGTTGGAGCGAACATTACCTCAAGGGACAGAGGGAAGATTTGCTCCAGATTCAGAAGGAAAATGAGGAAAAGGAGAGAATAAAGTAGAACATAAAAAATGCCAGACTTTGGGGGAAGGGGGGATGATAAGGAAAATAGGAAAGAATCTCTGCAAATCAAGCATTTCTCAACACGTAGTGTTAAGTGGATATTTAAGGTCAAATTCGAGGCCAAAGAGTTAAGGTGTTCATATGAAGATCGCATGGATCCCAAGCTCTGCTTGACCAATTTAATTGTTTTTATAATGCATAAGAAAACCAGACTGACCCCACAATTCCAGCATATATAGCAGAAATCCCAAGTCACAGGCCGCTGCCATGACATATTACTGGGGGGAATCACTCCCCTCATATCTCCAAGATAAAAATTGGATGTATTATTTTTTGCTTGTTTTGCAGTGCTGCTAAAAGAAGCAAAGGGTGATGAAATGATACAAAAAAAAGGATGGAATCTAATTCAGGAGGAAGACAGGTATACGGGCCTGAAAATCTGGCAAAGGGGGAACTAAGGGAGGGGAGGGGACATGAGCTCTTCCAAGTTCGATTTTAAAAAAAAAATAAAAACAAAACAGTAAAAGCAGATCTTGTGTTTGCTGTTTATTTAATTTTTATTTGTTTGTTTCTTATGAAATTCCTACCTTTCATTTCTAATACAGCATGATCGGGTACATCCTTCCCTTCCTCATCAGTTCGCTTTAACGTTCGCTCTTTTAAATCCTCGTCCGTGGGACAAATTACAATAGCCTTGCGTTGAAAACCTTCAAAAGGACGCATTTTTCGTCTCTGGGCTGATCCATATACATTTGTCTAGCAATGGTGACAAGAAAGAAGTAGAAGCTGTTCATTGTTTGCTTGTTTGATTTTGTTACGGCTTTGCGTTCCAGAGGAGAGAAATTGGAATCCTGCAATGATGAAAGTGAGAGAGTTTCTTGGTTGTCATTAGCCTATATTTACTGTTCTGGAACTACTGGTTGTCTCTCACAACCCCACAAACTTACCTTTAAGTCTGGATCATGCGTGCTTCAGACAATTTTTTGAAAAGAAAAAAAATCTCAGGGGCCCTCTAAATATATCAAGCTAAAATCACTCCTAGCCTTACCTAGGCAGCACTGTACATGCGACACTATGCTCAGTCTGCCATGTACATCCACTAAAGCAGTGGAAAACAGAAATGCACGGCACTGTACTACTTAATACAGCACACGACTGATCCAACAGTACAGATTAAAGAATGGAGGCAAATCCGTTTGAGTAACATCACAAACACGCGTTGGCTGTTGCAAAGTGAAGACAGCCGAGTAGCCGATACCATACAGTTCAATACAGCCGAAAGAAAGATCTACAAATGACAAAACTATGCCTGTTCATTTCAGTAATTTAGCATACAACATTTCTCCAATATATATCTGAATTAAACAACTAAATTTTATATGAGGTTCTTAATACGTATTCTGGTGCTTCAGATAAATTGCCTACACTGTACCTACATTAACAGGGCCCCATTACTTACCAGTACCTACCTGCTCTTCAAAAGCACTTCAGACCCAGTGACATGAACAAACACTCACTACTTACCTGCGGATACTCACAGTTTCCGTGGGTCCAAGGGGACGTCCATTAGACCTTACTTACCTTATAACAGTGTCACCAACATGCCCTGAAAAGTTAAACGTTAGTTCTTTTACTTACCTTGAAATTTAATTCATTTAAAAATACAACATTAAAAAAGTTCCATATGCTACATATATACTATAAATGCTAGTTTATATCAACTTGTTTTACATTTAATGTAGCAACAGAAGGTGTATTTCTTACTCACCAGGCAGTGTTTACTTGTTTTCAACATCTTATTATTCACATGGACTATTTGTACAGTGTAGAAAGAGTTTTCAACAAGACATACAATAGAGCAAATACTGAAAATGACAACATTGTTTCTGTCACTTGAACAAAACAGGTTTCTTTGAAGTACATAACAGCAACATCATATTCAAGACAAAGACATGTGTGGTGAGCTCAAAAAAATAAGTAAGAGTTAGAGGCCAGTTCTCTACACAGCCTATTAGTTGCCCCACGCAGCAGTAACAGTGCAAGTGTGGGGGGGGGGGGGGTGTGGGAGAGGGGAAGGGTTTAGTTGCAGTACCTGATCCAGGATGTAGTTACGCTTCTTGCGAGCGGCGATCTGGATCAGCCGGTTTAGACACTGTGTGGCCTGCTGGATCAGCACATCCCAGCGCCCCGCATAGTTCCGCTGACGGCGAAGGCCCATCACCTTTGGGGGGGGGGGGGAGGCAAGCATGGACCTTTGGTACCTTTCTACCAGCCCCTATGATACTTGACAGAAGTGAAAATGTACCTTCATCTTGTCCATGATGGCATTGGTGCCCAGGATGTTGAACTTCTTGGCAGGGTTCTCTTCTGCATGCTTCATCGCCCAGGTGGTCTTTCCAGATGCAGGCAGGCCCACCATCATCAGGATCTGACAGAGCAGGAAAATTAGGTCAAGCATCCAGCTTTGGCCCCATTTATTCACAGACATCACTCAATGGTTATTTGAATCTAACATTATAGAATGATGTTCACAATCCTATCCAATTAATAAGATCTAGAGCAAGACCATTTGTAAACCACAATATAGGTAGAGTATTCTTTAGAATGGCATCTTGTACAACCATTTATTAAATACCACATAAGTATTTAAAATAAATTTGTTGAAATTTAAAAAAGATTAAAAAAAAAAAAAAAAAAAAAAAAAAATCAAACTACATATTCAGTACAGACTTGCAGAAAGGTTCAATGGAGCTAGTCTTGAAATCAGTGCCAAAAATGACCATTATTATTAACACCCCCAACCCCATGAATTTTATTGCCAATCTCTCAAAATAACAAAATAGTGACTTAAAATATCATCATAATAGCAAATACCGCAGTATGATATCTGGACGGTACGACAGATTAGATATTGGCCAAGCAGACCCAGAACCGTGTCCTCGATAAGCTAGCATGGGGTTTATGCCATAAAATACAGAGGACAAGGCCGGTGACGCCTCAGACATTGCAGAACCCCGGCAGAACAAAGTCAAGCCACCAGTTTCTACATCTGTCATAACACGTCTGGTATTAGCCGTGATGCTCTCAAGGCGTAGTGATGAGCTATGCATGATGGTACTCCAACTCTGGGTGGAAGCTTCCTGACTGGCTTCAAACTATAGGGGACTGCCAGATGGGACATTGAGAGAGATTGGTTTCTCTTTCAGGAGGCCACAGTATGTCATGTAGCCCAGCCTGGAATCTGAGATGGATACATCTAGTATTCAACTAAAGTAGCCACCTCTATGACCTGACTGCAGTCTCATACAAGTATCTGAAAGGTCAATGCCTCATATCAGCTCATATCAGCTCCCAAGTCACAATACAACTCATGCCATCAGCAGAGCTCTATAAATAGATAGCTGAAAATACCTACGTAGAACGATATTTTCCCGAAACATTCAATCTCATGAAAGTTACTCTTGATTGGTTCTCCCAACTCCAGAGAGTAGAGATTTGTGTGTTGATTGATACAAGCAATTATGTGGTCAGTGAAGAGTCTGTCAAAGTTTTGAAGAGCAGGTGGAAGGGTGGATGGATTTTTCTATAGCCGATATTTAGAAGTCAGGGTCAATGGCTGATATATGCTGCCTACTTTTTCTGGCCGATAATTGGACATTTTCCCCCTCTATTTGCATGGTAAAATATCACACTAATAATACAGGAAACACTTCATTTCTCAACTTAACATTTGTTGAACGCTGGACTTAGAACATAAGTGTTAACTTAAATATAAATAAGCTCAGTCAAGGACCAGTGAAGAAAACCTTGTTCCCAATAAATGTTCCAAAGGAAACTAAGCAGAGTTAACAATAAAGTAGTGTATCCCAATCTGGGTGCGCCCCAGCCTTGTGCCTTAGAGATAAACTTTGCTAATTTGTGGACCACAAGCATTGGCGCCAACTTGGAAGTTGTACAGACAGGCAAGGAAAAGAGAAACAAGCACTAGAGCAAAAATGGAGCACATACAAAAACAAATTCCCTCTCAGTTATATTAAATGCATCAATGAATACATTTTTTGATTGTGTCTCCATATTTCTGAATTAAAAAAGCTGATTGGTAAATATCACCAGTGCTGGAGGAAAGACTATTAGCAGAATAATGTTTTTTATATTATATTTCTCTTTTTTTTTTTTATTCTGTGAAAAACTAAAGATTGATCTGCCAGATTTAGTGATAAAATACATTATGGCACTGGCCATATAAATAAAATTTAAAAAATGCTGTGTCCTGTTGTGAAGCAATAGGGGACATGATCGATCTCTGCACTCCCCACTTACTATTGGTAGCAGTACCCTACAAAGGACATCACCTTCATTTTATTGATTATATGACATCGTATGAGGTGCAGTGTCACAGGTTTGGCGCATCGCCTGTGCAGGGTCCCCACAGGCACAGCATAGTATTTATCATTTTCTATAGCAAAAACTTCTGCTCATTGTATTGGGCTCATGTATAGTAAAACTTCTCTCATAAAGTGACTTGCATGAACCTTCAGTGTGTCATAAAGCTGCATAATATTGCATGCCATGCAAAATCCAATTATAATGATCACTAGAAAGAAAATTCCTGAAGAAATTTTGAGATGGGCCTGCTGCGCTCGCTGACTGTGGGAGAGCTGGCGTTCTTAATAAAGTGGCCGGTGTTTGCTGATATGTGGTTGGTATGCACTTCAACAGGGTTTCTAAAATGTTGCTAGGGAAAAGGTCAAGCTTAGGGTTATGCTAACCATGCTAGCCATTATATATTTTTTTATATATATATTTTTTTTAATTATTAGTTATTCTCCTGTTTTTTGTCTTGCTGTGTAAAGCACATTGAATGACCCTTGTGCTATATAAATAAAATTGCCTTATATTAATCTTATTATTGCAGGGCATTTTGTAATATACATTTAATTTTTGTACTAAAGTTTCTGTAAAGTTTCTGCATATAAAAAGTTTCTCTGTATAAAATTCACATATTAAGTTTAACCTACAAATGCGTTTGCGTGTCCCATGTTTATATAGCATAAAGATCATAGTTTCTGTTTTGCGGTGGGAAAGGGACACACTGAAGTGGAGCGGTACTACGAAGGTTACTGGTTGCGACATCATTACCTGGCTGCTTAGCATTCTATAGATAAGACAATAAGTTCACAACAATCACAACACTGAGATAGTGTAAAAAGGGTCACTGGCCAAAGTTTAACAATTGTGTATCCTTGACTAGTCTTTAATACAGACTGCAACAGAGATTACTAAACATGTGCGTTCACATGGTCTGGTCGTGTGAACAGATTCAAGTCTAAATCATAAATTTGCAACCAAAGAGGTAATCTTTACTTACATGTACACACTTCAATAATCTTCTGTGTAGATACCTGAACATCTAACCTCTCAAATCAAAACAAACATAACGTATTCTGCACACTGTAAAATGCTTGGTCTGAATACAGTCACCACTTACCTCACATTCGGCTTTGGAAGAAGGTCCCACGGTGCCTCTGACCCTGTCCTCTA
>JAODKM010000037.1:7622592-7642019 GCA_026780845.1 Petrocephalus sullivani | reverse complement strand
GATGCAGAAAGCCGTGTCCAGCCATTTCCCATTCTTCGAAAAGCTCATCTCGATATCTTCGCCACTTTCAAAGTCCTACAGGTGACACAAGTCATTAATAAATTTGATCACACAAAAGATAAGCATGACAGATCATATATAAGCTTCGTTCTTGCCAGTATCTGCTTTTTGTAACTTTATTAGTCCTAGAATTTCATTCAAGAAAAATGCTGAGACTATAGTACTTGGCAGATAATATCCCCCAGAGATAACAAAACAGCACATTTTATACCTCTTCAACGTAGACAATGTTCAGATCCATAAACAAGTAGCCACGCAAACTTTCATTGTAAACACTTACTATGTAACAACCAAGGACATCATTTTCTCCAAACTTTTCACCATAATCTTCAAACTTGCAGTCCATGGATTTTTTGCCAGTTCCTCCATATCCAAAGGAGAAAGGCTCCTCACCTAACACAGGAAAACAAATTTAGTTCTTTAGCATCATATACCAAAAAAATCCTATATCTAGATATCAGCATGTAGTAATTGTTAAATATAAAATGTATATAATTTCCCCCCGCCAATTTGCAGTGGTCTAACATGACACAATATTATAGTTTAAACTCAACCAGTATGAAAAACTCATCCTAAGTCCTAACACTGATTTATATCTAAAAAGTCCTTTTAAAGATTGCATGTTAGTAAAAGTACAAATATAATATATATATAAAAAAACAGTAAGTTGCATATGGCACCACCCACTGAAAAACTGGAAAAACCCCCCCAACAACAAATATGTGCTTCACGATGTTTGTCAAGAGGGACATGGCCAAGTTGTCTTTTAAAGAGCCTGCTAGTATTAAATCAGTGCACTAACAGCACTGATTTATTAGCATCTCCATCACGTTAGATGTAATGTAAAAGACTGTGGTAGGAAAAACTGGATCTTAACAGGTTAACAAACCCCGAACACCAGACAGGAGAAGAGTTCTCTTAAAATGCTAGGTCAGCTTTATTCACTTTGATTGCAAAGGGAGTCACACCTATGACTTGTCTTAGAGCGGCTCAAATACACTGAGTGGTTGCAGGCTATTTGCACATTTTTAATGACATGACACATCCATAAATCACACATTGATTGGTCAAGAATGATCTCACCCACATTCCATAACTTGTTTTTCCCCTTACCAAATAAACTTGCTTATTTATGCTTATGTGCAAGTGGCAGCCAAACTATGCCAGTACTATCCAAAGGTTACCATGCACAACCAGACTTTTTGACTAACCGTCTTTCAATGCTTCCAAATTCTTCAAAGAACAGAAACTTTTGAAGCACATCCGTCATGGACCAAGGATGTTCTCTCTCGTTCCCTAGGTTGATACTGCCCTTTCATCAGCCTCCTTCTCTTTTCCACACATCATTTAGTAAGCTGGATAAACTATTCGCCCACTCTAACAATAACAGTGGTTTCCAATGTACTTCCAATGTAAGCACCTAAGCATCCAGCAGAAGGCCCCTAAAAGGCAAACTGCCATATGAGCAGGCACAAGGACCAGTTATCGGCACAACCTTTCCGTAGAAATGAGTTTCTTACCCAGCTGCGTGCTGCAGGAATCCAGGGACCAGCCCACTCTTACGACATGAGGGTCCGGCTCACTGGTGGGCAGGTGCTTTACAGAGATCTCTTCATTAATCTGAAAAAGGGAACAATTACTTCAGCTTAACAGAAAATGGCCCATGAATTCACTTTGATGCCCTGTTCAGCTGCTATCGGGGGTAATAAATGCACTTGTGACCTACCTTGACCTCATAGCAGATTCGGCCTTTGGAGACACCATAAGAGACCCGAGCTCCTGACCACAGATAGGCAAAGCCCTCGATAGTAAGGGGGTAACCACTGTACCGGTCGCGGGACACCTTGAAGTGCAGATCACAATTGTCTGCCGAACAAGAGAAAAGCCTTACTGTAACCCAGCAGTCATTATTCAATGCTGTTAAAAAAGCCGCTATATGGTAACCCAAATGGCTTTCTATTTGCCCTAACTTACAGGTGTCTATGGCCACCAGAGTGTCATCAAAGTCTTCCTCTTCCTCCTCTGCTGGGGGCTGGGGTGAGCGGGACCTGATGAGGACAGGGTGCCGTATAGTTAATGTACCCAAAAATGGAAACTCCAGCCAAAGGAAAATAAAAACCATGGAATTAATTACCTCTTATCCTCACGAAGCTCATAGTAACTGAAACCTCGGCCCTCGTCGTATGGTCTCTTACGCCCATATGGCATGTGCCTGTCCTCCTCCTTAACCTGCATGGCCTCCTGGGCTTCCCACTCATTGGCTGGCTTTGGGAGCAGGTGCTGCTCCTCCTCTGGATCCCTATAATGATCTTGGTACTGCTCTCCATCCTCTTCGGCCTTCAACTCCTCCTTCACGCCAAACTCTTCTGCAAAGGATTATGAGACGCACATCAACATAGTGAACTTTTGCAAAAAGGAGGGAAAAAAAAATCTGATGCTTTCGCTGACCTTTCATTCCTTTAAAAAGCGATTTTTCAGTGTAGTAATAAACATTAACAATTGTTGCTTAATGTTAAATAAACTTCAACAATTATTCCATTGACTGAGCTACAAAAGGCTGTATGAGATCTATATAAACATCAAAGGTCAGCAAAGGTGAGATGTTTAGCATACCAGCCAAATGCAAAATATGTACAAGTGAATATTTGTCCAAAACCTTACAAATGTTAAATGAAAGAATTGTACAAGAAAAGTTAACAGGCATATTCTGTGGTATAGCCCATCGATAAGGGATCACATTTAGCATCACAGCTGACTCACAGAGATCCCCCAGATCCCTACTGACACCCGCACTGCCCCCCACCTGCTTTAAGGTTCTCCTGCTCAGGTTCTATGTGCTCTGCAAACTCCGGAGCCTCTGGTTCTTGCGGCTCCAGCTCGTAATCCTGCTTCAGGCCGGATTCGCTCAGATCTTCCGAAGTGAAGTCAGTCCCAATGCCGTAGCCCATCTCGGGGGGCTCCCCTTCGGGCATGCCTCCATGCTCCCCGTTCTCTTCCTCGGCTAGCTCTTGATCGTCTTCATCACCTTCATCTCCTTCGCCTACTTATACAGGGGAAAGCGGTCCTGAATAAAGCCACAGTGCTGCAGTCTTACATCAAGGGGCACAGAGCATTTCACGGGTGCCCTGGGGGGCTCCTTAAAACTGCTTTCCGACACCTGCAAAAAGTGCCAGCGGACGGGCCACTATCACCATTATTATTACTATCATCATCATCATCATTATTATCCCTTAATTCAACTTTAGGTTGGAGGAACAGATGGAGAGGCGGCAGGGATTAGCAGAGAAGCTGCACCACAAACACCATGACAGTTTTAGGCCCCTTAGTATTAGTGATGCGATACCCTCGTCCTGGCACTCCTCCCCGGCTTCGTCTCCGTGCCCAGCCTCCTCGCCGCCCGCACACGCCTCGTCCAGCGGCCCCGGCGGTCCGCCCCCCTCGCCTGTGGCCTCGGCCTCGAGTGCCGCCTGCAGCCTGTCGACGAGGTCCGCCTTCAGGCCGCGGGTGTCCAGGCCGCGCCGCTGGAGCTCCTCTTTCAGCTCGTTGACCTTTAGCTTCTTCACATTTACCGCACTCATGTTGGAGCCAGACGCGCGGAAGCGGCCTCTCTCCCGGAAAACACTGCGAGGGGGAAGAAAGGGACACGAATGGAGGGATGGAGACGCGGACGGGGGGATAAAGGGAGACGGATGGAGGGATACGCGTGAGCGCGCCGATAAGCCGCCTCGCGACGCGCCGTCGGCGGGAGCGCGCGCGGCAGCGGCGGGAGCGCGCACAGCGGCGGCCCGTTTACCCGGGACAAACTATTTCCTGCGCGACCGACTGAAAGGCAGCGACGCTGCAGCCTGACCGATCCGGGCAGACGTGACTGGCTGAGCCGCGCTTTCCGGCGCCAGCGCACGACCCGTCCCCAAGGCCGCGGGCCGCGGGCCGGCTAGCGGCCGCGCTACGGCCCGGAGAAGCGGCGCCGCTTATGCAGACGCCGCCCCGCACCCGCCGCACGCCCGCCGGCCGCTGCTACGGCGCACGACGCTCTGCAACACACACGCAAAAAGCCGCACAAAGCGCCAGACCTGTTTGGGTTTTTCCCAGCGCGCAAACTCCCTCGCTTCGCCGTGCAGCGTTAGCTCCACAAAATGGACGATAAGCCCGCCTTCCTTCCCCGACCATTACACAAGTGCTGCTCTTACCGCGGGCCCTCTGATTGGCCAGTCACGCTGCCTACCCCGGCCGCGAGCGGCGCGGTGCAGCCAATCACCTCTCTGTACGAAATTGCGTCACCGGAAAAGTAAACATAACAGTGACCATATAACAGCAGTAACTTCCAGTTTGCAGTTTGAAGGGGAAAAAAATAAAGATTCAGTTATCATATTCGTGCACTTTTTTTTGATTAAAACAGCAAAAAAGCGGAAGATGCTGACTATTGCGAGGCATTATGCAATCTGAGTTGGAAATCATATGTCAAAGAATGTAGTGTCCTTGTATGATTTTTCTCGACAGCTTTGGCACATTTCTCAAATAACAGTTAACGTTTGCAAAACAACGACCGCAAACCCCACGCCACTTCTGCATAGATCAGTTCACATTGTTTCATACAGATTTCCAAAAGTTTTAGCCCATGTTTACAAATTGTCTTTTAAAATTGTCTTCACTTAGCATATTTTTCATTTGCTTAATATTATTGGTGAAAATGGATCATGTAGTTTCTTCATTATAATAATTTTACATCCAAGATGATGTGTAAATAAGTGTAAACCACCGCATGCAAAGTTTCAGAATGATTCAAGAATATATTCCATAAATTGCAGTGATAAGCCATTAGTAGTATTGTTAGTTCTCATAGTACATGATTTTGTTGTCATCTTGCTGTTTTTGTATTATGCAATACTGTGTGACTTTTTGTTTGCTATTTTACCGTGTCTTGAGATCTGAAGAAGTTACATATGCATGTGAATGTTTTCTCTTGCCAGTAATTTTACCTGCTGTAAAAGCGGAACATGACTGTCATTCAGAATTGTGGAGCTCAGGAGCATATACTTACGCTTACACGGTTAAAATGATGCTGAAGGTACCTTTCATTTGTCTGGTAAATCCAAATTGTCCACGCAGGCAGGGCTGTTTCCGTTTTGGCATTCCGCCTATCCCTAAACCGTCCAGAAATACTGAATAAAAGCACTCTTTGTTTTCTTCATTAACTACTTCCATTCAAATACCGCGGCCACTAAATGATGAGTTCAGGTGGCTACGTAAATTTACTAATTCGAGTGCAGCGCCGCCACGCATGGGTGGCCAGAGCAGGAATAGACACAGAATATACTTTTATTATAGTTTAATACACTATTATACTGTTTTTACATTTCAGAAGAATAAAATATAACCTACAACACAAAAGGGGCCAGTTTTTTAGAGCTCCCCTAAACGTCACAGAAGAGGCTTTCAAGGGAGCTCCTACCCTTATCAGGGCAGCCAAGCTCCCCTAACCTAACCTATGACTAATGCACTGATAAAATTATTTGCTTTTGAGACATGAGTTAATTGTTGTTAAGTGACTCTTTCTAAAAGGGAATATTTCGATGGAATATTTGGTCAAGAAGGGTTCTTTACATCAGCTAAATGAAACAACAACAAAAATATATTCTTCTGACAGCCCCCTCACCCAACTAATTCCTACTTCTCCCATATCGCCCAAAATCTACAATTTATAATCCCCTTACACACTTTCCTACCTCCGCAAAAAATCTTTATTAAAAGCCCAACCGTGCATGACGTCTCAATGTCGTTGTTGATGGACACTGTGATCAAAACTGATATGATAAAATTCCCCCACATTCTGGCCCTAATCTCCATACACCACACATCACCTCCAGATCTCGCACGTCAGTAGCACATTGACATGCCCATGATCCTTATATGCTGAATGGGATGTAAATCTGATTACTATGCATGGTGTAAAGCAGGGCTCCCCAATTCCTATCCTGGTGGAACAGTCATCAATAATCAAATTGTGATTAACCTAGGTGTTATTCGTCATCTTCCCTCCTATTCTGACAAGCTGGTTAGATGCTGTGCTACATGCCTGAGTATGGCAAATTGTAAAGAAATATTACTGCTGCAGAAAGTGGATAGGAAATGGATAGGGAAATAACTTAAGCAAGCTGTCTATAGGTAGGCCACTGCCAGATGCTCGTGGGGTCGATGACGCTGGCACTTGCAGAACCAAGTCTTCTGGCCCGTGGTATCTACTCACATTATACTCAGAGAAATCCACGCTGGATGCCTCAAGACTGAAAGTAATAGACTTGAATTTCTCTTGAGAAAAAATGAATTACTAACCTCAAAAAGAATTAAACATTTGAGATGCAACATTACCAGTGCTTATATTCTACCGGGTTAACTAAATGCAAGTTCTAATGATGTTTTGAAGCTTACAATTTTTTCATTATTAACTGAGATAAAACATTTTAAGGGTTAGTACTACAAATATGCACCACTCAAAAAGTAAAAAAATTGACCCTGCTCCATAAATACAGTGTAAGAAAATGAAATTATATTTTATTTGTCATTTGTACAGGTACATATTTATTGTGATAATTGTGATCATTGTTGTTACTTTACAGGCACCTTAACCTGTACTTCTGATTTGTGTTCATTGGCATCTAGCAGAAGGACAGAGTATGATTTTTATTGCATAGTGCAACTGTTTATTGATGATTAACCGTCTTTGTTGACACACCACAGCACACAACAACAAAATGTGTCCTCTGCATTTAATCTATATGTCACATTGTAACATGGCAGTGGGCAGCTCCAGGGAGAAGTACCTTGCTCAGGGAACCTCAGTGGTACCTTCCTAATCAGGGAATCAAACCAGCAACCTTTAGAGCACAAGTGCAGTTCCCTAACCATTAGCCACCATTCCCCACAAAAAATGGAGAGCCAGTGATAACCGCCGCTGCTAGTGAGCTAACAGTCCGTGCATATTGCTAACTCTCTCTGCCCCATATTGTATGCTGCACACTGCAAAAAGTAAATGCCATAGTAGTGCTGGAGGTTCTAGCAACTTTGTGGGTGGATAAAACTGTGGCCTATAACTCCAGCTTCACCCCTCCTATGAGTCTGAGTCCTGAGCTCCTTCCTCTGTACAATGTCATTGCAGTAAACGACAATGCACACAGCTGGGGATGATAAGAGCTGCTCCGGAAGCTCTGAGAGATCCATCACCTTCATCCAGGAGTCCAATCTGTGGAGGAGACCACCAGCAATTTTGTGCAATGCCTGGGGGAAAATTTAAAAGCGATGGGGCAGGGGAAGATCTGGGCTTCAATCTGGAAGCCATACATCAGCGTCCCGTCACTGCTGCTCGCACAGTAAATACAGCCATCAAGTAAGCCACATAGCAGCCACTGCCTACATCTGTCAGTGGCAAGCATGGGACACTTGGGTGAGGAAACAGGTCCGCTGGAAAAGTACCAGACCCGAAAGGATACACATACCTGAGTATAACACACCCGAGCACAACATACTGTACAAACTATCAAGTACCGTAGTATGAAGGAGCAGAACTGACTGCACGTCACTCATGATTAATACTACAGCTTCTATTCAAATACATAAAATCTCAAAGGAAAATGACAAAGAAATCAGAGCATAGCGGCTCATGATCGAAAGGCTAAATCCTAACTGCTGGGGTCTCCGACAGTAAGTGTTATGCATTGTGTATGTTCTACTGGATGACAATGCAGTATTTCCAGTGCTATTTTCGCACGTTTTTGGCAGAGTTTACGGTGCACAGAAGCAGTCTGCCACATGTGGTACATAACACCGCTGAAGTTCCTCCACACCACCACCGTCTTTTTACCTTATTTGTCCATGACGTCTCCTCTTTTTTTCTTTTAAGGACGTCGCGGTTGCTGGGCTGTGGCTATCCTCACAGACACTTGAGGTTCCCTCTGAGTGAGGCAGACGAGCAGGCAAGAACCCATCACCAGTTTCAGATTCCACAAGGACAATATTGAGCAAAAGCAAATGATTTTTCGGCTCTGCTTTATGTCTGTTGGCACAACTTGTGGGGACAAGAGTAAGGGAATCTGACTATGCTGCTGCAGTTTATTTTATACGTACATTTAGCTTGTTATGGTCGCCGTTAAAAATGTTACTCAAATTCATGTTCTGTGAAATTCGTTCATATTAAAATTTGAAAAAAAATGAGAGTGAATTGTCTGTCAACCACTTCTTGACATCTTGGTCAGTTTACCAGAATGTAACTACAGTCACACATCACTTAACGATGGGGATACTCTCTGAGAGGTGCAGTCACGTGATTTTGGTATAGCAGGTGGTATAGCACACTGCTGCAAGGATACAAACCTGTACAGCATGTTACTATACTGAACACTGTAGGCAGTTGTAACAGTGGTAAACAGTTGTGTATCTAAACATATCTACACTAAAAATATGTTAGAAAAGATTAATAAATGGCATACCTGTACAGGGCACTCACCATGAATGGAGCTTGCAGGACTGGAAGTTGCACTGGGTGAGCTGGTGAGTGTGACTGGTATATGAATGTTAATGCCTAGCACACAGCTGTACACTACTATACACCTTATAAACACTACATTTAAAAAATAAATTGTTCTTTAATAATAAATTAACCTTAGCTTACGGTGACTTTTACTTTATATACCTTTCTTTTTACTTTTGAATTCTTCAGTGATAACAGTGTGAAACACAAACACAACGTACGGCTGTACAAAAACAGTTTCTTTCTGTATGTTTTTTTCCCCCAAACATTTTTGTTAAAAACTCCAACTCCACATCTTGTCCCACTGGAAGGTCCTCAGCAGCTGTCACCTCTTATGTATGATAGCACTGCCTTCTTCTTGCATAGCTCCTGGAGGAGCAGCCTGAAACTCTTCTTGAGGAGCTATTACTCATTTCATAAACATACCCCTGGTGGTCTGCTTGGCTACTTTCTTTTTTTCATCATATATTTGCTTATAAGCAGATAATGCACCATGAACATTCCTCTCTATTAATGAAAACCTTCTGTTATTGGGGTCCATGTTCTCAAACTTCTTAAGGAGCTTCTTGAGATCAGCAAAAGCTTCTGCTAATCCCTTCGCTGTGAATTTTCTTGCAGCTTGCTCTTTCTCTTCTCCTGCAGCTTCCGTTTCTCTTGCCTCTTCACCAGTAATGCGTTCCTCTTCCAGTTCCAGCAACTCCACATTAGTCAATTCCTCAGGAACCACCTCCAGGAGCTCCGCAATGTCATGCTCATTCACAGCCAAGTTAAAGTTGTTGGCCATCTCAACCACAGTCTTGTTGATTTTCGCAACCTCCTCATCCTTGGAAAAGACATTGAAGTCATGGACAAACCTCTTGAGTGTCTTTTTCCAGATGCCATTCATAAACTCCTTGGAGACATCACCCCAAGCCCAAGCAAGGTTCTTAATGCAGTCATAGATATTGTAATCCTTCCAGAATTGCATCAGTGTCTTCTCAGTGTCTTCCTCAATTGCAGCAATAGCCTGGGCGAAGGTCCTCCTTAGGTAGTAAGCTTTAAAAGCTGCTATAACTCCTTGATCCATTGGTTGGATCAAAGAGGTGTTGTTTGCAGGGAAAAACACCACTTTGATATTGGGATGAATGTCACCAATGAAAGGATGATGTCCGGGAGCATTATCAACAATAAGCAAAATCTTGAAAGGCACTTTATGCTCCAAACAGTACTTCTCCATTTCACTGGCATAGCAATTCAGGAGAGCATCTTGGAAGAGGAGCTGGGTCATCCATGACTTCCTATTGCTCCTGTAGTACACTGGCAGTGTGTGCTTGTTGATATGCTTGAAGGCCCTAGGATTCTTACTGTGCCAGATCACAAAGGGTTTCAATTTGTAGCCTGCAACATTGCCCCCAAGCAAAACTGTTACCCTGTCCTTAAATGCCTTGAACTCTGGCACTGACTTGGCCTCTTTATGGATGATAGTCCTTTCAGGCATACCTTTCCAGAATAGGGAAGTTTCGTCCATATTGAAGATTTGCTCTGGCAAGTAATTTTCCCCCACAATCAGCTTATCTAGAGTTTCCAAAACTTCTTCAGCTGCCTTCACACCAGTGCTCGCAGACTCACCACTCACTTTGACACTATGTAATGAATAACGATTTTTGAATCGTTTAAACCATCCAGAGCTAGCAGTAAATTCCACATCGTAGTCGGGTCCAGCCTTTTCTTTCAATATTGCAAACAACGTTTTTGCTTTGGCCGTAATCGTCATGGTGCTGAGTGGGATACGTTTCTGTGTCTGGTCTTCAATCCAGGTCATCAGGAGTTTCTCCATATCTGATATAGGCCCTTCACGAATTTTTGTTAGTCTCGTTGCTTTCAATGAAGCAGATCCTTTAACAGCTTCCGTCACTTTGTTCTTGTTCTTCAAGATCGTAACTATGGTGGAATGGGACATTCCTGACTGGCGAGCAATAGCCATCACTGATTTCCCACCTTCGTAGTCTTTAATCACTTTTATTTTCGTTTCCAGGTCAATCACTCGACGTGGTCTCTTACTGGCAACGTAAGCAGTGGGTCTTGTACACTTAGGGGCCGTGATGAGAAAAACAACACAAGATTAAATCAAGCAAAAGGGAAAACGATGCAATCAAGTGACACTGCAAACACAAAATGTATGAGGCTGTGCTGGTATAACACGGCATACTGTTTTACAGTCATTTTTTTCTAAGTAGAATGAGTACATTTTAAAATACCGATAAAAGTACAGCAAATACATAAACCAGCAGCACTGTTATCAAGTATAATGTACTATACATAAAACTATGTGCGATGCTTTTATAAGACTGGCAGAACAGTACGTTTGTTTAAACTGGCAACCCCCAAATACGTGAGTAATGTGTTGCATGGCAACATTACAGCATATTGACTTGCCTTTCCCAGACAAACTCAACTAGCTGATAAGTTCTTTTTGGCAACTACTTTGAGTAAATTTTTGGGTAAATAACACAACGTGAATTTTTCCAATATACTTCAATCCTAGTTTCAAGGATACATTTAATGTTTTAATGTTTTGCAGCAATGGGTGATGTTTTATTTCGCAAGAAGTAACGGAATAGCCGAAAAGCCAAAGCAATATCGTTCAAGGGTGGGTTGCCCAAAAGCATCATAGTGCTAAGTTCGTTATCGAGCACTTAAGATTGATTGTTAATTAACGAGGCTGCCCCAAAACCCTTAGTAGTTCAAGTAGTTTGTTATCACGCTCGTAGATGTACGAGTGATCCGACCCACTCGTTATTTTCCAAGTAGTCCATTGTTTGAACGTTTGCCCGCAATGTCGCATGTCTTCCCATTCCTCTCATAGCGTCTTACCAGTGATTGGTTTTGCAGATCCTGTACGCTTTGACATCTTGATAGTAGTACAGTACAGGTATATAATAAAGGATCACTTTTAATGGAACACATTTAACAGAAATGCTTGCATACAACAGAAGTGAACTGGTCACTCGGTAAGTTACGGGTCTTACGAGTCCCATGAGACCTGCCTAGTAACCACTTCAACTGAACGTGTCAAACTCGCTAGCTAACTTTTTGATTGCCGGGAGTTGGGAGTAGTGAGCCACAGCTACCATGCAGCCAGACATACACACAGCAAAATACAATGAATTATGGGATGCGGTGGGGCACTGACGGCAGCATAGCTACAGAGAGCTTACGAATGATTCACTGAAAAGAACGATTCCATCGTGAATTGGACATTAGTGTTTCTCACTAGGGCCACATTGTTCATGTAGTGCTTCACTCAAGGACTGAAAATCCCGCAAATACAAATGCGAGTCCATGTTGTATTGGACTTGGGTACTAATATATCAATCCCATATCAATAGCATTCGAACAGATTCACGATGTGATATAACTCACGGCAGGACTGAATGTCCTTTCCAAATGGTAGTTGTACTGTATATTTGCATGATCGTATGAGAAAAATGGTGTCACTGTTTTAGCCTGTTCTAAGAATATCCATTTGGCTTATTCTGGCCTTCCAAGTCTTTTTTCATGGGCAAATATTTATTGTGTTTGTACATCTATTTCGGTGGACAAAGGGGAAAGGTTGAGAAAGAGTTAAGTGAAGTATTAACCTGTATTATTACTGTACAGCTGCACCTACACTATGTAGTAGTTTGAATTTATATACAGTCATTTTCCTTTCAATTCTACTTGGTTATATTCAAATTTGATGAAACTTTGATTCTGAATCCTGTTTTTAAATGATTCTATGAATTGAGTCTGAATTTCAATGCTATTCTCAGTTCAGACTGGTGAGCAACCCAGTCATGTACTCAAATTGTATTTAGTTGTTAAAATTATAAGCCTTTTAGCACTAATTCAAAGCCTACATTACAGTATTATGTCTCAACACGACGCTTTTGAGCAATGCACCCTTAATAAAAAAAATTTGTAAGGATTATGATACTTATAAATCATGTTGATAATTTACCCAAAACGAAACCATAGCCAGTCCACCTTTAACCTAAGTACAAACCAAAGTAGAGATGATTTATGAGTGTCGTCCCTGTATTGTATGATGTATGTTTGTATGATGTATGATGTATGTTTGTATGATGTATGTTTGTATGATGTGTGATGTATGTTTGTATGATGTATGTTTGTATGTATGATGTATGATGTATGTTTGTATGATGTATGTTTGTATGTTTGTATGATGTATGTTTGTATGATGTATGATGTATGTTTGTATGATGTATGTTTGTATGATGTATGATGTATGTTTGTATGATCCTTGCCACACACCATTACTGTAGCCTCAGTTTTTCGATAATGTTCTTTGAATCCCAGACCTTGGTAACAACTATTCTGACTGGAAAAATTTCCATTGCAATATCAGAAATCTTAGCCAAAAAGAACTTGTCATCTACTAATATAGTATTTTCCCTGGGAAAGCATGTCAGTAATTCAGTCCGGTTAACCCCTTCCCTCACCCCACAACACAATTCGACAATGCCCACTCATTCCTACCTGAGATGTGCATCCGTATCTGACTTCTTCAGCTGCGAAAACCTTCTCCATATGAGCTCCTTGTGGGTCACTTCCAGCAGGTATGATGTTCTTGGTGTAAGTAGTTAGATCTTCTTCCTTCTTCGATGGGGACTGGGGTACGCATGTCCTGATGAGGACAGGGTGCAGCCTTTTTAATGCCTGCATGCAAAAAATGGAAACTCTACCCAGAGGAAAGACTAAGAACTGTGGCACTATTACCTCTTGTACTCGCGGAGTTGAGAGTAGCTGATCCCTCCGCCCTCGTCGCGGGGTCTCTTACGCCCATATGGCATGTGCCTGTCCTCCTCCTTAACCTGCATGGCCCCCTGCGCTTCCCGCCCATTGGCCGGCTCCGGGGGCAGGTGCTGCTGCTCCTCTGGCTCCTCCTTTATCTCCACCTTCACCACAAACTCTTCTGTACAGGATGAGGAGACACTGCTTCATGCACATGAGTAACTTCACTAAAAATAAACGACTGGATGCATTCCCTAAATGTAAAAGTGACTGGAACATCGCTTTACGTAGCAACAAGACAAAGAGTGAATGAAGACATCCATTTTGGTTATTACATAGCGCACCATATCATTACATTTTCCCGTCATAAAAAAAGTTTACGCAAGGATCGTACTTGCGATCTTGGCAGGACTCAACTTGCTAAATTGTCTCCAAAGAATGAACTTGAGGCTCAGGGAACCATTGGATTGGTCCTGTTTGGCAAGGATGTAACCAAAGTATTCGTGATTATTCATGATTTTTGGGGGCGGGGCAAGAACGACAAGCGGGGACTTTCATATTTTCGTCACGATTACTCCATTATTAAAAAGCATCAATTCAAATTTTACTTTCCGATTACTCAACAAAATGGCAGAAGGAAGAAGGCGCATAGCGGATGAGGGCTAGTTAAGGTATTAGCCATTTAGCCTCTGGGAGAAGCCAAGCCCGTCTTTGTTATCATGTTTACTTTGGATGGGCTCAACAGATGAAGATGCGGTACGATCAAAACAGACACTGGACGTTATACTAGTGCTTTACCATACCTGAGTCCTGGCACCCCTCGCCGGCCCCGTGCCCAGCTTCCTCGCCGCCCACACACGCCTCGTCCAGCGGTCCCGGCGGCCCGCCCCCCTCGCCTGTGGCCTCAGCCTCGAGTCCCGCCTGCAGCCTGTCGATGAGGTCCGCTTTCAGACCGCAGGTGTCCAGGCCGCACCGCTGGAGCTCCTCTTTCAGCTCGCTGACCTTTAATTTCGTCACATTTACAACACTCATGATCTGGAACGTGGAAACAGCCTCTCTCCTGAAAACACTGCATGGGATAAAAAGAAAAATAAGCTTGATCAAATTGGGCAGAAATACATGGCTGGGCTGCACTTTAAAAAATGTTACTGAAGCCGGTGGTCAGCTAACAATACGAGTGTGATACAAATAAACCCAGCGCAAATGGGGTATTATATTATTCTTTATATTATTATATAAAACTTTTATAGGTCTATAGGTCTTTTCACAACATGTGTTTACAGCTCAAGAACAACAATTCAATGGCCTCTCAGTGTGAGCTGATTTACTTCTGCCAATGTGTGGTCTAGTAGACCCACAATGTTTTGGGGGTTTTAAAATAATAAAAATGTAACCTTTTTTTGAAAATCTACTTAACAGATGTCTGCTTTGTCTCATAAATAATATATAAAGTAAATGTTTAACATTTACCATTTACCTCTGCCTCACCACGTTTCTCAATGTATGTACTATTCGATTCTTGTGATATTATATGATTTTTGGGTAGAAATCAATAGTAATGAAGAATAGGTGGAATATATAATTAATCTTGAAATTAAATAAGACGAGGTTTACAGAGCTTGATGTTTATTGTTTTTAACTGAACAAATTGAAAAAGACAAAGTTTTCATACAGGGCAATATTAAAATCATACGAGTCCAGTTGGATTCAAAGCACGTGCATGCAGAGTTTCACTGGGCGCTTTTCCACCACACCAGTTACCCTGCTCTTGGTACTTCAAAATATCATGCGGCAGAATGACTGTCAAACACCTACAATAAATGATTGACTAACTTTACCATGAAATTACCACAAATTTGATACACATACTTAGCAAATACAATGTTGCTGGCAGATGTTGCCAGATGTTGTCAGTTTCCCATTTATATTGGGCTAGAAATTTATTTGAAATCCTCCGATCAGCAGTTGGCTTTTCACACACACACACACACACGTTGTTTACAACAGACTGCATTGAACACTACCCATGGCATCAATGAACAGCACAATAACAACACAGTGTACACTATTTACACCCGACACCAGCCCAGCATGCCGTCGCGCTACCCATTGGGAATCCCCGGCGTTACAATATGATACAACATGCTTATTTGTCTTTGGTTTCTGAAAGTCTCTCAAATGCAAAATATATGGCCTAAAAAGGCTGAATGATATTGCAACAACGACGTTGCATTTTTATAACCTAAAGACCTGCTGTCCAAAGCAGCAAAGCAATCACAGAAGTAACTAGCCTAGAATGTACCGCTGCCCGGCTGTCATGCTATTGCACCGTCTCTTCGTGAAGTGTGCAAAATAGCCCACTTTTCACTTCAGATATTATGACGGTTCTTTTCCTTAATTTAAATTACAGTTACAGAAATACAGTTACAGATAACGCACCTCGCCGTTTAGCAGTGTCGCCGAGCGCTGCGGCTGCAATCCGCGGGCACGCGCGCGCCGCTGGCTGTGCGCTTTATTCCTATTGGCTAATGGTCCGTTCATTCAAGACGGGGGCGCGCAAACCGATGACGTAACAAACCTAGGGCTACCAGCAACTTCAGTCTGTAGTTTATGGATCGTTCAGGGAAAGCTGGTTTTAGCCTTAAATACCTTAATACATTTAATAGAGTGTCAGATTTATAAGCAGTTCTTTGAATAAAGTAAAGTGGGTTTCATAAGTAATTTTTCTCTTGATCATTTCAGTTCTTTGGACGCTGCTCTCGGGAAACAGAATTGGAAGTGAATTTCATTAAATTAAATCATGATTGGGAATTAGAAAAAGGCCAGCGGTGCTTGGGTTGACATAGTGAGACTGGCGGTTAAGTTGGATTTTGACTTGATTTTTATACAGCACCAAAAGAGAAGTCATCTTAGCCTACAGTGCTGCCATGGTGAAGGGCCTGGAGTCATGGAGCCTGTTTTTTGTATGTTAATTAGGATGAGGCACTCAAATGACTTCAGTACAGATGTTAATGGGTGCATTCGACATGGGTTTACGGCTGTCTACAGCTGACGTGACGTAGCACGAGGTCTGCGCGCGGCAAGTCGGACAGCTGTCACTGCTCCTAGTGCGCGAGGTCTGCGCGCGGCAAGTCGGACAGCTGTCACTGCTCCTAGTGCGCGAGCTCGCTGCGTGGCTGTTCTTACTGTCATATGTACAAAGTACAGAGTACAATGCAATTCTTACTTAAATGCCTTCTTCACAGACTAGACAATTAGACAAATAAAGCAGTGCATCATTACAGTAACTAACAATAAATTACCAACCAACAACTAACATGTACTATTAAAGTTAGAATTTCTTTGATTAATTATATTTTATTGTAGTATTTGTTTATTTCAAATTTATTTTACCATGTAAATTAACTGAAAACCAGTTCTCACTGCTTTGCAATTCTTTTCGGGAGAAATAGTAGATAACGCATCGGAACTTCTTGGGATACAAACGTCAAGCGTGTCACAAAAATCTTCAGCCAATAAATGCAAAGCTGTGTCGTCACGGAGGCGATTCCCAGGTTGTCGTTTTTTATATTTTTCTTATCAAATAAACACAATACAATACAAAACTCTCGTAGAGCATACAAATTCAACATTCAAAAGTGTGTGAACTATATTCATAGTACGGGGGGCTAAATAAATTTCACAGTATATGCAAGATAACAAATAGGGGAACAGGGAGCACAGGCCAAAAGGCACAGGAACCATAAATCAAAACTAACAAATGAGACATGTCGTCATAAATACTTCTTACAGATCTGCTGGATTTCAGTTTCCTAAGTGATAGGAAGTATTGCTTGAAATCATTTATGAACCATGTAAAAGATGGTTTGCTATCCCTCCACTTACTACACTGTATATGGTACTTACTTAAGAGAATGACTATGATAATCATATCAGAGACAGATGGAAATGGGCATCCATGTAGAACATGAGATAAGTCAAACCGTGGGATATCATCAATCTTGAGTGATAACCAGTCATGTACTTCTAACAAAATTTGGCCAAAACAGGACATGAAAAAAACAAGTATTGTAATGTTTCAGAGGTGGAATCACAGAAAGAACACGGGTTTTAAATATTTTTTAAAAACGTTCCCAGGTTGTGCAGCCGGGCGAGAGGTGCTGCACGATCTGTCTTATGTGGTTGTGCTCTCATGAGAGTTTTGTACCATGTGACATGGTGACGCGGGGTGACATTTCGCAGAAGCGACTGAAGTTGGACAAGAAAAACTAACCATCATGCATTGCGTCAAGACCAGAATGCATCGCTTTAAGCCAGCGCTGTAAGCGGCCGCATGATGTCGAACGCACCCATTGTCAGTGGTCCGTAGCTGCTGAGGTCAGAGATCTTGGTCTTCTTGGGAACAGGAACGACGATGAAAGCTTTGAAGCAGGCAGGGACTGCGCAGGGGGCCAGTGACTGACTAAATAGATCTGTAAAAACTGCTGGCAGTGGGTCAGCACAGTGCCATAATATAAGTCAAAGTCAGGCAGGCACATTAATGTCATTCTCTTAGCGCACACACACCTTACCTTACTTGTTCTTTGCTATGATGTCAATATATAAGGTGGAGTTGAGGGGAAAAATGTCTGTGTCAGATTTTTGTGTCAGTATGTATGGATGCTTTTAGAAGCCATGACCCCTCCACAAACCTGCCTACCCAGCATCTTTGCATGTGTACGGTGTCCACTGCCACAACCAGTTTGTGGCAGAGGCCCTGACGCACAGGGATGTAGGTGTCAAAGTAGCGGAGACCCCCAGTCAATCGTTTCAGATCAAGCAGCAGACTGCGTGGGCTCCGGCTTTCCTAATAATGACCTGCTGGGTGACCATGGGGCCAAATGTTTTTATGCCTCAGTCAACCGTGCCCTGTTCCCAGACCATGAGGTCTGCTACAGGTATGTGAAAAGATAAACATTTTTTTTGTTTAAGTTGAACATCAACTAGCCTGAGGTTTGCAGTCAGAAAACGATTAAGCGATTTTAGGATTGGCTTGTGTGATGGCCTGCAGTCATGACCACAACTATTACATAAGCTAATGTGCAGAGCGTATCTTAGGCTGGGCCGGATGCAGACAGACAAACTAGGCAGCTGTCTAAGGCCCAATCGGCACAGCAGGGCCCAGACAAAGAAGACATAAGAATAATTATAGAAAACTAAAAATAATTTTAAAACCATATACAACAATAGACAGAGCAAGTCATGTAAACACAGTAATTGGTTTATTAAAAACACATGTAAACGGTATAATCTTGAGTGATACAATTCATACATATATAAATTAAAAACAATTTGCATAAACTAACAAAAAGGACATTAAAATATAAATTTTTTATTTGAAAAATATTACCTAATATTTCATGGAACTTAAAAAAAAAAAACTAAACGTCTCAAGGGAGAAACCCTCAGGAGTAGCTGCAAGTGAGGAATCTTAATGACTGTTTTTTAAATATTAAACCTCTGTTGCGAACAAAGTCCCTTATATTCTGAACTGTTCTGTTCTTCAGTATGTCACCTTCTGCACTTTTGCAGGCCCTGCATTCTGGTACGGAGGCTAGAAGACCCTTCCTCACATGTTCCTTAAAGTGTCTCATTACAGCATCTACTTCAGTCACGCTCCAAGGCCTTTTAATACGCCTCTGCCTTACGGAACCTAAAACACAGCCAAACAGATCACTGCATATTTACACATTTTAAAAGACAAATTAACACTATAAAGTGCACCAGGAAGTGCTCATTATGCCATTGTTCAAACTTACATCGCACGCATACATTTAAATGTTCACATTGACCATTTACCTCACGCTGACATCTTGGTTCGTATTATTAACTAGCCTGTCAGATAAAATGCTTGAATCAATGCCTTAGATTCAACTTGAAACTGAAAAGTTTAATATTATAAATATTATTCCAATGCCACCTTGTTAGAATTTACATTCACAGCATTTGGCATCTTATTATTAGGGCTGTCAAAATTGACGCGTTAACGCGGATTAATCCAGCATCGTGATTAATCTGATTAAAAATATTA
>JAODKM010000037.1:7594600-7605863 GCA_026780845.1 Petrocephalus sullivani | reverse complement strand
GTTTGCAGATCATCGGGCATTTGTGGAACGTGTCCGTGTATTTGTGACGTTTTGGCAGGATTCTAACTCCATAGTTTACCGCAGGTAAGAAGCTGGGGGCAGCACATGGAAAGCTGACGTTCAACTGAGAGCCGTCCATTGACTCCACCACACAACCAGCAAGTCCGAGAACATGACATTTTTGGGGGAAAAGTCCTCTGTACAACTGGATACCAGTTATGGAATTTGAAAAAAGAATATTCCAGGCCAGGGAAAGTTTTTGAAAATAAGAATCCAAGAAAGTTTTGGGAAAGTCGTGGAATTTTGTAACACAGCATAATAATAATATGTGGTTAATTTAAAATCGATTCAGAAAAACTATATTCTGTTAAATGCGTTCAATTTAGGGCAAGGTGAACTGACCTAAGGGGTGCTCAAATTGTGTAATTTCCACATCTGAAAAATCAACTGTTACATTTAGGCAGTATTACAAAAGCATAATCATATTGCCATGTATGTGTTTTAATTTTTTGTGTAACAGATTCAGACAAAAAGTGGATTTATACTGTACCCGAGTGCTTGGGTATATTGTTTAACGGTGTCTCAATAAATGCAGTTATGTGTTATGCTGCTGTTGTGCTGCCCACCATGCCCGTGTTTTTCTCACAGTCGGTAAAGTGACTTTTGTTGGGTATGCACTTTGCATGGGAAGTTCCTCTTTTATTCTTCCTATGGGAATTGCTTCCCTACGAATTTTGATCGAATGATCAACGAAAAAGAAAATCAAGAAAGAAAGCACATCTTGCAGCAGAATATACATTTTATATCGGACAAATTTCTAGCATAAACTAATATGTTGAGTAAATAATATCCAAGTTTTAAGAGGCTTGGAATATACTGAGGCACATTATTAATTATTAATAATAAGCCGAAAACACGTCTTAGAGCAGGGGTGCCCACAATTTCTCGTACATTTATAGTATGGATAAAGAACCTATTAGACCAACTAAAATTAGTCTATTGCAATTTGATAAAGTCATTTTGGATAGGCTCAAACGTATAATTTATTTAACCTTATATGAAAGTGAAACGTATTGCAATAGGAGCATGATGAATAGATAAAACTACATCTCCCATAATCAACAGAAAACACACGTCATTTCCGTTTCCTGTCGTCTCTCACGGAATATGGCGCCTTTCATGCGCTCGGCTGTTCCTTGTAATAACTGATTTAAACCTGAAATTCATTCTGCAGAGAGATCACTGTCATATCCAGGTTAGATAAATGTAGATTTTTCTGTCCTGTGCTGTGTTGCAAGCTATAATTTGTTATAATACTGGCTCTATTTCTGATAGTATCATCATGAACGAGATAGCTACGTAACGTTACTTGGAAACAACACATTGTACAGGATTTCCCGGTCCTACCTATTTTATCATTACACCATTACAAAAGCAAATGTCGCATTGTTCTACATACACGTCGGCAAAGCTGTTTTCGACAGATTATTTGGAATGTATTTGTTTCCTGGCCAGTGCTGAAAGTAGCCGACTTTCATTTCAGAACTCGTTCAGAACTTGTATTTTTTACATCTTAAATACGCAACCAAAAACGTAATAAGTGACACACTGCATTGTTAAAACTCACTGAACAGCAGCATTGTGTTTTGTTTGAAACAAATGACTTTCAGGAGTGTTTTTCCGTTTCTGTGCAAAATTATGATGGTTAAAGGGGAGCGAGCGTGTAGGCCAGGGGTCTCCAACTCCAGTCCTGGAGGGCCGGAGTCCTGCACATTTTTGGGTTTACCCTCATTTAACACACCTGATTCAACTCACTGTGCTAGTTACCACACAGCAGTCAAGCACGATCATTTGTGATGGAACAGGGGAAGAACTAAGCTACACAGGACTCCGGCCCTCCAGGACTGGAGTTGGAGATGCCTGGTGTAGGCATTTGCCATCTTTGGGGGGCTCCTTCTGATCGGACGCACTTACTCTCGTATGTCAGGATGGCTTCGGGCAGTGGGGAGAATGCAGGCGTCAGGACGAGGGTGGCGTCGCAGTTCTTCGCTGGGGAGGAAGCTGCTGCTATTGACATGACCACTAGTGAAAAGGTATAGTTCGCAACACTAATTCTCTGAAATCGTTTCTTCACCCGGTGTTACAAGACGTCACGTAATGGATGCATCTCTTTGCCTTAGTTCAAGTTTTGTTTTTAAATCATATTAATTTTTGTTTTTAGGTGGTGGACCTGTTGAACCAAGCTGCACTGATATCAACAGAGAACAAGCTCACAGTTTTGAAGCAGGTTATTAATGATCTGTTATTATGGGATGAAAATCTTTATCTGTTATTTCTTTATGGTATAACAAGACACATGAAACCATACCTCTATGCAAGTAGGCAATTTTGAGTGTATATTGCGTTTTAGTTTGCTGTTATTTATATATATTTGCTTAAAAGCTTAAAGTTATTTTTGCGGTAATTTGCTTGTGTTCTTTTTTATTTCAGGTACAGGAACTGATCATTAATAAGGATCCTTCACTACTTGACAATTTTTTAGATGTAAGTTCTGATTGTGTCATTTAGCTGAGGGCAATATTTTAAAGAAATATTAAATATAGAGGCAGTTTCATCTGGGGTTGCAGCTTCTAGTCCCACCTGTCCTGTGTGTATGTGCAGTTTGCACAGTTTGGCCCTGGGGGCACCGATTTTCTCTTGCAGTCCAAGAACATATAGTTAGCCTATTTGGCTTCTCGAAATTTATCATTACCTGTGCCCTGTGATGGACTGGCATCCTCTAGCGTTTGAAATATAGATGTGTATTGAATAAAGGTTTGTAAATTAATTTCACTGTCTCTTTGTCTTGTTTCTGTTGCAGGAAATCATAGCTTTCCAGACTGATAAATCAATGGAAGTGCGGAAATTCGTAATTGGGTTCATCGAGGAGGCCTGGTGAGTTTAATTTCCCCGGATTATCATTGAAATTATGCTTGATGTATTTTTTTCTTTGAATGGTTTGAATTGAACATATTCAGTATGTAAGGAGACGTCTTTTACATTACACGGTTTTTAGGTATGAATAGCTCTGGTATTACTTTTCTTTTCCATTATCTGTAAATTAGGTCTCATGCATTTTTCCCACCCATGAAATGTAGCAAATGATTGTGCTTTGCAGTAAGAGAGACAATGAGCTTCTGTTGAAGCTGATTGCCAACCTGAACATGCTGCTAAAAGACGAGAGCGTCAATGTGGTGAAGAAGGCCATCCTCACCCTCACACAGCTCTACAAAGTGGCCTTGCAGGTACCTCTTATATGATTTCCCTGACATAGCAAGTATTTCATGGATGTTTTAGCCACACATAAGCTGCTGTACACCCACACCGTTCCGTCATGTCGCGCTCTTGAGGAGTTTCCCCCAATATACTGAGCGTTGCCTCTCTCTCCGTCAGTGGCTGGTGCGCTCCAAGGTGGTATCTGACATGCAAGAGGCTTGCTGGGACCTGGTGACGCAGATGAAGGGGGACGTGCTGGCCCTGCTGGACTCTGACAACGACGGCGTTCGCACCCATGCCATCAAATTTACTGAGTCGCTTATCATCACATTGTCCCCTCGGACGTCGGACTCCGACACGCCCCGTCGGCAGGAGGGTGACATCAGTCTGGACAAGATACCGAAAGATCACTCCTATATCCGCTATGGTGAGGGTGCTACTCGGGTGGATACCCTGAATTCCTAGCTATGCCCGAGGCTCGATATTTAGATGTCAATCCTTCCTGTATTTTGTTTTGAATTGAGATGCTCAGATTAATGGGCAACTGATTTAAATTGGCCAATTTTCTTAATTCCTTGATTGCTGGCCTTTAATTTCTTAAATACCAATTTTGTGGATCACATACAATTAGAAATGCTCCAGTCCATCAGCCATTGATCATTATCTGCAGATATTCATTATAAATAGTTTGACTGGCACTCTCCTAAAGGCTGATCAGGAGTCAATTAGGTGACATAATATGTGAGACACATTTCTGTGGATGGCAAAATAATCTGGCTAAAATGGCCTCGAGGTGTCTGAAAAAGACAAGAAAATTGCTATATGCAATGTGTGCAAAGCTGAAATCCCTTGTGTTGAAATACAGCACTTTAATACTGAGAACCTCGTTAGACGTCTCCCTCACCCATCTTATGATCAGCGATTGGTAATAGGTATTGGACAATTCTGACTCAAGCATTCAGCAATCCTTGGTTGACCCCAAAAACCCTGATTCAGAGCATCCCTAGTTTTAAACCATTCTAATCATGGTCTAATTTTTTGTATAACATGACGAAATGTGCCGTTAAAGCAGATCATTTTATATTGCCAGCCCTTGAAAGGTCACCTGATGCCATTGGTGTTTTGTCCGTTCAGACACACTGTGTGAGGAGGGAAAGTCGGCCCTAGAGCAGCTCCTCAAGTTCATGGTGCATCCCGCGATTTCCAGCATCAACCTGACCACGGCACTGGGCTCCCTGGCCACGGTGGCCCGGCAGCGGCCCATGTTCATGTCGGACGTGGTGCAGGCCTACGAGACTCTCCACGGTAAGCCGCCACCGTCGCACAGGTCAGCTGCCAGGACACTCGCGCGTCGAATAGCCACCAGACGGGAACATCCTTTGGGTCGTTGCTTTGTGAGCTCAACGGTGATTCAATGTGGCTTTGCAGCCAACCTGCCTCCGACGCTGGCCAAGTCGCAAGTGAGCAGCGTGCGCAAGAACCTGAAGCTGCACCTGGTTTCCGTCCTGCGGCACCCCTGCAGCCTGGAGTTTCAGGGTCAGATCAGCACGCTGCTGCTGGACCTGGGCATGACGCAGGGCGACATCTCCCGCTGCACGCCAGCCCCGCGCGACGTGCGCAAGCGTGCCCGGCACGACGCCTATACCGAGGGCAAGAAGATCAAGATGGGTGAGCTCCGGTCCGGGGAGGAGGCCTCGCCCTGTGCAGGATGGTATGGTGTTGTGCTGTAGGAGATTCACCCAGGCTTCTGTCCTCTCCAGAGCCCAATCTCATAGAAGACGACGAAGATAAAGAGGACCCGCCCCCGGCGTCTTCCCCAAAGCCCTCATTGGTCCCAGCAACCCAATCTGCCATCGACCTCACTGCCGACTTCCTGCTTCCGCTGCTGTCCCCGGAGAACGTAGCCAACCTAGTAGGTCACGGGAGCTCAGGGCGGGGGGCTGGATGGGTCGTGATGCCGGACAGGTCAGTCACAGCGCCTCGGCTCGTCCTTCTGCCCGGGCTTACCGTGGCCGTGTGTCCCCAGGTGCTGATCAGCATGGTGTACCTGCCTGACGCCATGCCGGCGTCGTTCCAGGCCACTTACACGCCCGTAGAATCCGCTGGCACTGATGCTCAGATTAAGCACCTAGCCAGGCTCATGGCGACCCAGATGACCTCAGCTGGAATTGGACCCGGTGAGAGTCCCGCTATGTGCCTTTATTCACCCACTAGTACCAGAATATTAAGGGGGCTGTATTTTCATATCATGCTTATGCAAGGAGTGGCATGAAGTAATGTTTGCACATTCCTGTACATAGTGCATTGATGTATGTAAACAATGATAGATACGGTGTCAGTTGACTGACAGTAAATAGGTAATATCTACCTGGTTATGCAGCTGGATAAGTTCAGTGCCTTCCTTGGAGTGTTAGCTGAAATTGTATAATAAGCATAGTCAATAGTTATGTCTTTTAACAAAGAATCAAATGGGTAGCCAAGAATTGGATGTAGATGAGCAGTGGGCAGGCTGCTGATCAGTCTGGGCCTCCGGGTGACCTCAGATCTAGGGTGTTTCTCAATACCAAGAAGCGAAGGATTGTACTTGTGGTCTTGGCAGGAGCGGTCTTACTAACCTGCCCCCCAAAGAATGAACTTGAGTGCAGTTAATCACAGGATTGGTTTTGTTCAGAGAGGATGCACCCGATGTATCCTTGTTATTTGGGGCAGGGCAAGAACGTCCTCTGTGCTTTTGTTCTTAGTATCCGAACTGGTCTTCAGTAAAACGGGTACATGAGAACATAAGTACGGTCAAGTAGGTACCTCGGGAAACACTCCTGGTCTCTGCTGTCCAGGGCTGGAGCAGTGCAAGGCAAGAGATGAAGAGATGAAGGAGGCGGCAGAGGAAGAGGGTGGCCCCGAGTCCTCCTCAAATGCCAGGGACCTGTTGATTAAGCGCAAGATGTCCGCCGTGTCCTTGGGACAGGCCATCTCTGTGCTGGGGGCTTATGGGGGCAAGACCCAGGCCAGTGATGTGGAGGAAGCCCCTCAGGTTAAGCGGCTCCCTGAGCCAATCCTGCCCTCCACACAGACCAAGTGAGACCCCGCCCGTCCTCATTCTACTGAGTCTGCTGTCACCTCCTCTCACACGTGTGACCGCGACTGTGCTTCTGTGCCCAGAGCTCCTGGCACGACTGGACGGAAGAAGGTGTTCCGACTGGCCGATGTGATCCAGCCCCTGAGTGATGTCCAGGTGGAAAAGCTGACCAACATGGCGGTGAGGCGCATTCTCCAGGCGGAGAAGGCCGTTGCTCGCAGCGGGATGGCCCATGTAGGTCTACAAGACATCGCCGTCTCGTCTTTTCCCTCCAGAATTTTTGTATTCTGTTTACATGAGGACACATCCTTAGGGTGCTTTATGTTTATTATAATAATAATTGATACCTTTATTGATCTCCATGGGTGCACATGGGAGCTGGGGGTTAGGGGTCTTACCCAGGGAGCTGGGGGTCAGGGGTCTTACCCAGGGAGCTGGGGGTCAGGGGCCTTACCCAGGGAGCTGGGGGTCAGGGGCCTTGCCCAGGGAGCTGGGGGTCAGGGGCCTTACCCAAGGACCCTATTTTACTTTTGCATCAATGATATTGATTGTGATTATTTACCACAATTTTCATTGACTTTGGAAATATAATCCATTTATTGAACCGAACTCTAAATATAATTCAACTGAGAAACAAATAAAAAGTGTCAGGAAAGGTGTGCTCCGGTGCACCAGACAAAACGGGAGCATCCCTGTGAAACAAAATGAGGCACAACAATCGTTTTGTCTTGATTATTTTGTTTTGATTTGTAATAATTGAAGTTGGATAATTGCCCGGGCCTAGTCCAAGCCCTAATTTCCCTAGTAGCTTGTGTCACATGACTGATGGCGCCTGATGGCTGCCACATCCCCGGTCAGTCCACTGCAGACACTGGCGCTGTTAGCGGCGGCCGGCGCGTTCCTGTGGCGTAGCCCGTGTCCGGCCGCGCGGGGGGCCGGATCCATGCCGCGCTCCCCCCTTCTCCCCTGCAGGTACGCGTCAAGCTGCTGTCCAGGCTGGTGACCCAGTTTGACGGGCCGATGAAGGAGGACGTGCTGCAGTTCATCCTGGAGGACATCCGCGGCCGCAGTGACCTGGCCTTCTCGCTCCTCTACCAGGAGTACAGCACCTACCTGGGGCAGCTGCCCGCGGGCGGCACCCTGGACACCTACGACCACTGCCTCATCACTCTGCTGTCTGGCCTGCAGGAGAAGCCAGAGCAGAGGGATGGGTGAGGAGCTTATACCCCCCCCCCCCAAATCCCACTCGTCCTGCCCATCAGCACAGCCCCTGCCTGTCATTGTATCATTTATGGATAATCTTATTATTGCTGTCAGTCTGTTTTAAGATTACGCTCTCATTTTTATTATTATTATTCACCCAGTCTATTATTATAGACTTTTTTTTGTAATGTTGGCTTTTTCCGTGAATATGGCTCTCACTGCTTACATAGTATGAGCTCAGTTAACCCCTAACATCAACAAGTCAGCTTCTGCTGAGCATTATCGGCTGCATTGCTCCAGAAGGCCCCGTCTTCTGGGCCCTGATATGTGCCCCTCTCATTTGTCTCCTCACACATTCCCTCTGTGCCTCCTTCTCCCCCAAAAACGCCAATTGATTTTAATCCCTTTCCCATCACCAGTGGGCTCCCAGTCACAGCCACCAAATTATTAGGTAGTTGGCCATATTTCACCTCCAGTGCGGAGGCACAGGACATACGACACACCATTGGGAATACACCATTTCCCATCATGCCTCACCACATGCGGGCAGGGCTGCTTGCTGACCAATGGCGGCTCTGCTCGTCTCTCCTAGTTTCCTCACTGCGTTTTTTCCCCCAGGCTCTTTACCAAGCTGGTGCTGGAAGCTCCCTTCATCACGGAGTCCGCCCTCGAAGTCATCCGGCGCTACTGCGAGGACGAGGTCAGAGTGACTGTCCGGCCTTGTATCCTCGAGAAGGAAATGATGTGACGTTCTCTCTGGGTTCTCCACATCTGCCTTTGATATCGCGCGCTCTCTGTGTGTTACAGTCGCGCGTCTACCTGGGCATGACCACCCTGAAGGAGCTCATCGTGAAGCGCCCCTCCCGGCAGTTCCAGTACCTGCACGTCTTGCTGGACCTCAGCTCCCACGAGAAGGAAAAGGTCACTTTCTTAGTCTCGCTCCCTCCTTAATTCGGGCATGACTGAGGTCTTGCCAGAGCACCAACCAGCAGCATATTACATATGGATATATTTAGCATAATTTTGTTGGCCTGGTTTCTGCAGAACTTTAACATTTGAGAAGTTCAGATGATGATCTTGGGTTGCTTGGGTCCGTGCTGCGCTCGGCGGGTCGGGCCTTCCTGTGTGATTCCCGTACAGGTGCGATCCAACGCGCTGACCTTCATCAAGCGCATGTACGAGAAGGACCAGCTGAGGGACTACATCGAAAAGTTTGCGCTGAACTACATGCAGCTCCTGGTCCACCCAAACCCCCCATCGCTGCTCTTTGGGGCGGATAAGGACACAGGTGAGGGCCAGGTCACATGCACGCAGTGCTGCAGGAGGAACAGGGACCCCTTGGCATCTTCCCACCCACCCTGATGGCACTCGCCTCTCGCCCCCGCAGAGGTCGCCTCTCCCTGGACCGAGGAGACCGTGAGGCAGTGTCTGTACCTCTACCTCTCCCTCCTGCCGCTCAACCACCGGCTGGTCCACGAGTTAGCGTCTGTGTACACCGAGGCCATCGCTGATATCAAACGCACCGTGTTGCGCGTCATCGAGCAGCCCGTAGGACTCCCCGTCTGAACCTGGCCCCGCTTCTCGATGTCTGTTTGTCCTGTCACTGCCCCCTGCTGGCCGGCAGCCTGCATGCCGTTATGTGCCGGTGACTGTCGTCTCTGTGCCACAGATACGGGGGATGGGGATGAGCTCTCCAGATTTGCTGCTGCTGGTGGAGAATTGCCCCAAGGGGGCGGAGACGCTGGTCACACGGTGCCTGCACATCCTGACAGATAAAGGTAAGAACTGCACAGTTTGGAGATGGGATTGTTAAGCATCTTTTACTATCACTGTAAAGACATTCACAAAGGATCCAATACAGGCAGGCCCTGGACATCCAACTTACACACAACTCGTATTTACAAATGGACTGCCAAACATTCCAGTTAAATGCGACGTAGTGGCTCGTAATAACAAATGCACACACTACTCTGTGATGCTCGGGAAAACATTGGCCGGTTTCAGTGCTTTGTCTACTCGAGGAACAGTACAGTACCCTATGTAGTTACTTTCATTATTACTGATTTTTCAAGGTGCAGTATAGTACCATATGTAGTTATTACTGTATTATTATCATTATTATTATTATTATTATTATTATTCACTGTGTTATTATTATTCCAACTTGCCTACAAATTTGACTTGACAGACTTAGGATAAGGATCTCCTTCATAACCCAAGGACTGCCTGAACTAAAACGTATGGAGTACAGATTCAGGCTTTTTTATTCATCAGTGCATTGCTAAATACGGGACTGACATCCTGAGTCCAGGGCAGCTGTTAGATCTGTTGAATTGTAATGGTGGAGCAACAGCTTTGAGTGCTGATGGAAGCCTCCTGTGCCACAGTGCCTCCTTCTCCAGAGCTGGTGGAGAGGGTGAGGGACCTTTATCATAAGCGGGTTCCTGACGTCCGCTTCCTCATCCCGGTCATCAATGGCCTGGAGAAGGTTTGCTTGCATTCCAGCTTATCGTAACTGTGACACTGTCACATTTCTGTCCCCCTTTGTCCCCTCGCTGCGGGTCTCTGAAACGTTCTTCTGGCTAACAAGTGATTGTTTTCTATGCTTCGTACAGAAAGAGGTGATCCAAGCCCTGCCAAAGCTCATCAAACTCAACCCCATCGTCGTGAAGGAGGTGTTCAATCGTCTGCTGGGCACACAGCACAGTAAGGACGTCTGTCATGTTCCATCACGCGACGACACGTTAGCATCATGGCTACCACTCTGTAGCTACACAGCATCAGAAGCTGCCTTAAGACTTGAGAACATTGTCAGAGCTTTGGTTTAGCTCCAGGTCATGTAAATAGGCTGTACATGGCCTCTCATGAGCGCGGTGTGTAGATTCTCTGCTCCTGGATGAGCCAGTGATGCAGCCATACTGTTCCTGGTCAGGTGAAGGCAGCTCCTCAGTGTCGCCCCTCACTCCTGGCGAGCTGCTCATCTCTCTGCACAACATTGACTCCACCAAATGTGACATGAAGTCCATCATCAAAGGTAACCGTCCCGTTCCTCCTGTCCCGGCACAGTAGGACGCAGACGTGATGCTTTTTTTTTTATTGATTACTGTCCCTCTAAAATATGTAAACATAATAATCCCCAGCTATTTGTTTTTTTTAACTCGCACTCGGTTCTTTTGACAGTTACTTTGCCAATGAGCCGTGGGCTCTGCCAGCCAGCAGTCTGATGATGTCATCCGTGTGTGACGCACGTGTTCTCCATTAAGCCTTGACTCTCGCCCTCTCCCCAGCCACCAACCTCTGCTTCGGGGAGAAGAACGTGTACACGTCGGAGGTGCTGGCCGTGGTGATGCAGCAGCTGATGGAGCAGAGTCCCCTTCCCATGCTGCTGATGCGCACGGTCATCCAGTCGCTCACCATGTACCCCCGGCTGGGCGGCTTCGTCATGAACATCCTGTCCCGCCTCATTCAGAAGCAGGTCAGATAAAATAATTACTAATTAATCAGGAAGGGAACCTTTATAATTTGTAGTTAACCCATGACAATTAAAACTAAAATGCATGCATTAAGGATAATCTTAGCTCGTACGCTCCTTTGTACTCGAGACTGTGGTAGTTGGCCCGGCTGATGGTGCGTGCTGGACTGTGCCGGGACTGTGCTGGACTGTGCCGGGACTGTGCCCCGCAGGTTTGGAAGTACCCCAAGGTGTGGGAGGGCTTTGTGAAGTGCTGC
>JAODKM010000037.1:7572096-7584996 GCA_026780845.1 Petrocephalus sullivani | reverse complement strand
GTGGAGCGGCGGGGGGGGCAGACCAGGGGGGGCGGGGGGGGGCGCAGGGGGGGGTGTGTCATCACAAACACTTCTCTCTGTATTTTTTTTTTTTTTTTCTTTTTTTACAGGACATTTGAAAACATATATATTGGCTGGGGCTTGAAGTTTCTACCAGAGGGCTATAATCCACCTGTGCCCCCTCCGCCCCTGTCGGAATACCCAAGCGGGCCGGACATCATGGAATCTGCTGACCCCAGTTTGGAGGAGGAACAGGCATTGAAGGCTGCACTTGAAGAGGAGCAGGAATCTCAGGAGGAGATGGAGGATGTGGAGGGAGATGAAGATGACATGGACGATGACTGACAGGAAGCGAAGGGGGAAATGTAGCCGGAGGGCAGGACACCTGCTGCTGGTCGCATCGCTAATCTGAAAGCTAATCTACAGTGTAGTTTCCTCAATGTGTAGAGTAGGAGTAATTAAGCATTTGATTTACGTGTTATCAGTTGTATATTAGGTAAGAAGACGGGCAGTGACTGGCCATCACTGCTGACTCACCAACTGGAAAATGGGTGTGGGATGGATCGGGGTCTGGGATCGGGGTCTGGGATGGATCAGGATCTGGGATGGATCGGGGTCTGGGATGGATCGGGGTCTGGGATGGATTAGAGTCCAAACAGCCGATGAAGTATGGAAACCATCTGAGCACGTCTTCTCCTGCCTCAAAGCTACAGTCACAAGAAAGTGACTGAAGGTTCAGTCATCTTGATGTAATATATATCTAATAACTGATTTGCAGGCCTGAATTACTTCTGAGGACCATGCGTGTCGTTTCCGGGCTTTCATGGCCCCTGGCGACACACCCTCCTCGGGACCCAGCCGGCTCATGAGCAGCTGCATGCCAGCGCCCAGCCTTCCCCTCCTTTCCGCTCCACACCTTCATCCCTCCAAGATTTATGTTGATTCAGGGATGCTGTTTGCGTTGCTCAGCACTACAGGTCAGCGATAGTGCTGAATAGGAGGTCTCTGTCAGCAGAGTCTGTTTCATGCCACTCTGAAGTGCTATCATTTAAAAGATGGAAATACATTCCAAATGATATTATACAATCACACAGCAGGACTGCTTTGCAGCTGATTTTATCCAGTGTTGATTAATGAAACTAGACATGTAATTCTTAAGCATATCTGCAAAGCATTTAAATAAGACACATTCTTCCCAGTGGACAGTGGAACGGAGAATGTGTCCCCAAACCCTATTCGCGTTATTAGTCATGGCATTTGTGAGAAAAGAACATGCTGTACATGTAAATAAAGAAACCATCAAAGCGTGTACCTGTCTCACGTATTTGGGCCAGAGCTGGTAGCACGAGTGTGACAGTGCTAATGTATTGGTCTTGGCTTTGGCATATGTGAAGGTTTGAACATCAGGAAAGATTTCATACCCTGAGCCAGATAATGATAATTGATTGGTTACTTATGGTTATGGTTGGGGCTGGGTAGGGGTGATGGGTCTCATAGTTGGTGTTAGGGTTATGCCCATAGAAATGAATGGAGAGTCCCCATAAAGATAGGAATGTGTGTGTGTGTGGGCTCGCATAGATTACTTTTGAGTACCGAAATGTCCCCAAAGGGTGGTAAAACCTGAGATTTCCCTACTTTTCAGGTCCCCGTTTGGAAAACCTCAGTTTTATAAAAATGATTGTGAATGGAATCGAAAAAGTAAAAACGCCAAAAGTCTTGTATTTGGGCTGGTTACTTACAGTGTTAACCTTTATGTTTGTTGCCCATCTTTGTTTTTATTCGTTACCCATTTCACCTCAAATGAAAAGAAATTATTGCAAAGCCAAAACAGGCAGAACCTGCATGCAAACAAAGATAGTGACCTTATGTCCCTTCGTGCCGAGTCAAACCCAAGGAAGATACATTTTGAATGCTCCAATTTAAATATATATGGAGTAGCTCTCCGTATTTATTGATGAGAAGACTGGCCATTTCAGGTCAACTAAGAAAACTAACACTAACAAACGTGCCCAGTTTTAATGGCTCAGGAGCTTGTGAAATCCTTGGCTGTCTGAAACATGCATGCAGAGTGCCCTCTTTCAGTCCTGACAGACTCCATTCATAATCTGTCCTTCAGTTATCTATACTATGGACAGTCAAAAGTTCGGAATACAGATTTAGATCATTCCATTAGTAGAACAACAAGGAGGAGGATACTTTAGAGTGAAACCTTGAATACATACAGTCCTCTGGATACTTTGAGGCTTGCAGCAGAGACTATTTTGATGAATATGGTACCACTGCGTTTACTTCCCATTAAGACCAGCAATCATCTAGCAGAACATCAGCAGGTCGACGTGGCTCTTGATTTGTCATGATTTAGAGGTATTTGGGGTAGCTGTTCTTCCCATTACGGTAAACATTACAGTAAAGAGCCATTTACTGCATGCAGATGGCAGGGTCACGATTTGGCACACACACTGTGAATGCATGGATCCATCCTGCTTTCTGTTAATGACTCAGGCAGGTGGTGGTGATGTATTAGCGAGGGGATATTTTCTTGGCACACTTTTGGCCCCCGTAGTACCAATTGAACATCGTTTAGATGCCAGAGCCTACCTGAATATCGCTGCTGACCGTGTCCATCCCTTTATGACCACAGTGTACCCAGCCTTTAATGGCTATTTCCAACAGAATAGCGCGACTTGTCACAAAGCTCATATCTCAGACTGGTTTCTTGAACATGACAATTGAGTGCACTCTCCTCAAATGATCTCCACAGTCACCAGATCTCCACCCAATAGAGCAACTCTGGGATGTGGTGGGATGTGGTGGGATGTGAGATGCACATGATGAAGGTGCGGCCGACAGATCTGCAGCAGCTGTGTGATGCTGTCATGTCAACATGGACTCCAGTCTCTGTGGAATGTTTCAAGCACCTGGCTGGATCTACTCCATGAAGAAATAAGGCAGTTCTGAAGGTAAAAGGGGCTCCAACCTGGTACTAGCACAATGACTAATGAATGTTTTAAACTCCTAGTAAACATGTAAGCACAAGTCACATGGAAGATGGAAAAACGCGGAGTGCCAGATATAAACATGTCCACTGGACAGCCGTTCCATTTCCATCCTGCTCTCACTCCACTGGAGTAATAAATAATGCGGGGGCATGTTCTCTCCTGCTCCTCCACTTAATCAGTCTCTGCCTGGCCTCGCCATTCTCTCTAGACCCTCATGTTCATAAATGATTTAGACTCTCTGGGAGGCGAGCCTGTCAGGCGAATGTGGAGAAAAGAAGAACATGCCTGGTTTGGTGTTCCCACCATGCACCTTCCTGCCTGGTGCAGTTACCATTCCCCAGGCTGCACTGGCCCAGATTTCCTGCATTTTCCTTATAATAACATCCCCTTTGCAACACTACAATTCATCCCCACCCGTCTTCTGCTTTCCCTATCTCTGATGGCAACAACTGCCTTTTTCATTTTTTAGGCTTGAAGTTAATGTCTCGGCAATGATCTCAACATCCCCGACTGGAATCCAGATCAGTTATATATGTGCATCCGCATTAAACTCCTTGAACTGTTATGATTTCCTACATCTGCTTCGGTTATTGGGTAGTCCCTAAATCTTCCCACTTTTCCTGACATATTACTAAAAGGTTTTTGGGGTGGGAAGGGCAACATTGACACCTGAAAAAGAGGACACAGAACTTTTCATGCTAGCAGATGCCTGCTGTGATGTTTTGTTCATTAACTGCCACTGTGACACTCCATATTTTCTCCTTCGGTGCGTGCAAGACACTTATCAAAGTAATTTATAAAGCGTGCCATTTCAGACGTTTACTCATTGATGCTGCTTAATTTTTTAGGCACCAGTTATAACAAATTACCTTACTGAAGTATACAACATGCACGCATGATCCAGAAACCCTCATCCTTAAGTCCATAAAGTCCATAAAGATAAATTTCATCCTGATTTATTCTGTTCATCACAGGAACAGGCCACTTAAGCCACGCCCACTGCTAACACACAGGAGTATAATTAAGCTCACAGCCACACAATCTCCAGCATCAAACACTGGCAGCAGAGTGGGTGGCTGTACAGAGTCAGCCTGGCACTGTCACTAGACACCACTGGACACCAACAAGTCTGTTCTCCACATTTCTATCCTGCTAGAGCTGCCCTGGTCAACCACAAGTGACACGATTGTGAGGTGAAAATATCTGGAAGCAAATTCAGCTGCAAAGTGGCAGCCACACGAGCTCACATGCAAGAAGCATATAGGCTATTATAGCGACTAGCTAACTTAGCAGTTAGCTAACTTCATACTAATGCCCTTTGATGTTGGACCGGCTGGTGTCTGGACATTTCTGTCCATATAATTTAAGCCACGCACAATGAATTGTACACTGCTAGTAATTTATGAATACCAATTAGCATAAAAACATGACCTTGGTCTGTGGGAGGAAGCCTGGCTGACACGGGAAGGACACACAGACTCGGTATGCGGGCAGTGCAGAAGTGAGACGCAGATCCCCCGTCGCCAGGGTGCAAAGCGACAGCTGGGGCTGCTCCCTGAGCCTCCAGGGCTCCCACACTGCATGCACTGCCGTGCAAAGGCGAAGTACCATAACCGAGTTAGGAGCAACGTCGGGTCTCCTTAGCCCTGTTTTATCTCATGACAAAAATCTTAGTGCAGCTATGCTCAGTTTTAGGGGAATCATTTGTCTTACATGCCACTTACATGGATGGACAGTCAAGAATACTCAGAAGCTCATTTTCTTGGTTTCAGAGTCAGTGTAGTTACAGAGCTTTGCCTTTGTGGGGCAGTGTACCTCACTCACATACCATCATATCGCAACAATAACCTCATACCAAACCAGGGCTCTTTACAGTGGGGCACTGTTGTCGTGTATTCCAAGCCCACTGTTGTAAGAGCTGTAAGTAAAGTGCAAAGTTTTGGGTTTTAATCCCACTGGGAAGCATTTGATTTATTTATAGCTCAGTGAAAATATAGGGGAATATATACTTAATGTGCAGCTCTTGTCAATTCCTCACTTTTCCATTTGATTCTACTTTTAGGGTGTCATCAGAAGAGAAATCAAGGGCATTCGGAGAGATTATGTAACCTTTACGCAACAGGTAAGGCTGTGACAGGCGTTTTTACACTGAAATACATATTCATTAGCCGTGGGGCCCCTGGAACAGCACGTGCATATAAATTAAAGCATATTTGCATGTAGTTATAAATCACCCAATGCAGCACCGATTCATACAGTTTCATTAATCGCACCATCTAAAGCTGCTCACCGATGCCTCATTGATAAAGGTAGAAGTTTACAAAGAGTATGTCTCATTTTCTTCTTTTTTATTTGGAACATCAGAACCTTTTCATAAGGCTGTACATTAACTGTACCTTCATAATGCATTCATTATGAATTCAAGATTAAGCGCATCATCATTATGCATTCACAGGAGATTCATAAGCAGCACGTAAGAATACCTTGACAAATGTTTGTTAATACTGTATATTAAAGCTGCTATGATATGTTAGGATATTCAGGTATTCATACATGCTGCTTATGAACATTCTACAAATGCATTACAAAGGCATTATGAAGGTGCAGTTAATGTAAACCTTTTACTTAGAAAATGTATTATTTGCACTGTCACCCTGCGAGATGTTATGGGTTGACTTCACCACAAATACCAACCATTTAAAGTAAATAATGCATGAGGAACCTACATTGCATTCCTTATTTCATGCAGAATGTGCCATGCATGCAGTTCAAACTAATATATGTGAGATTTTTTTTTTCTTTAATTGTGATATGTGAAATGTGATTTTTAAATGTTGATTGGAACAAGAAAGTCTATGTAACTCTGTTGAGCCTGTCCTAGGGAGTGGGAGAACTGAACAACACTGCAACACATTAAGTGTCTATGGCGAGAAGGTTGATTGATAGAACATAAATTGGTTCATGTTCCCTGGGGGTGGGTTAGCTGCCTCGGCCGCTGTCCAAGGATGCTCACTGTCAGCCAGGTGCTTTCATAGCTGCGTGTGGAACAGGAGCAGAGAAGCGTTCTCCCCGAGGTCTGCTACACCAGTCGACAGTTACAGGCTTAGAACGCGCGCACATCCAAAGATATTTGAGTTTGGATGCTGGACGCAAAGAAAATTATTGTCTTCCATGCTTTAGAGTAGCGTTGTGTAGAGTGTCGTCTAAGCAGATATATACAGGATATTTTCAGTGAATCAAATTCATTTGCATGCTCTAACATTTTCCTTCTTGCAATTTCATGAAGCTGAACTTATTGAATTTCTTAAGTTCTGCAAGAAATATTCACCTCCGCTTCACAATTTCACAAAAAATTATTAAAACATCTTTGCAAAAGTAATACATTTTCGCAATACACCAATGATAGAAAGGAATGTAAGATGTCATTTGCTGAACAGCCACAGGGAGACTATAGCAGTGAGTGACAGCTTTACCCTGCTATCATTCCAAATGTATGACAGTCAAGGAAGCCAGATTTAGGTTTGAATGGATATATCAGTCCTGCAGTCTTCGGTCCAGTGCTAGTCCTGAGTGACGGGTATTCTTCGGCAATTAACTGGGAAACACGATGATGATGTTGGGGTAAATGCAGAGTCTTATGTCCTAAATAACACAGGCGACCCTCATCCGAAGGACTTTAATGAGTCATTCTGCTTATGCTACTACAGGCAGTAATCAGACTGGCACGTATGGCAGACGCACGCCGAGTCGGAAGCATCCCCAATGAGCCCCGCATCATTTGTTTGGCTTGGATGTTATAGCCATACCCTGAATTTGAGAATCCCTGGACAGGTTACGTCTCTGGGCTAAGCCCCATTTGTTGTGTGGTCCGAACAACACACCAGACTTATGGTATTCTACAAAATTCCCAGAGAAGTCCCATACATTACCGAATTGTCACAAACCAGAACCCTCTACAATAAAAACATTTCAGTGCATGAGGATTTTTCCCCGGTACTCGTCCTTCTCCATCTTATGTAAAATGCAAACCTGAGTAGGGATTTGGACTTAATTACATTCAGATTAGTCTATTTTTAGATAGGCCTAGCATCATTCCTAACATGTTTGCCACTACGAGCTTGAACAACGATAAGCGAGAAAATTGCAAGGTAATTAAATGCAGATAAATGAAGCACAGCACAGACAGACTAGATAAGATATTCAATTTTAAAGACAGGTCTGGAAAGCTGAAAACAACACAGGACATGCACGAAGGGGGTCCGGGGTCCAGCAATCCTCCAGCCCCCTTAGACTCTCCTATACAACTCAGAAAAAGGTGAGCTGGTTACAGAAATGCTCAAACAAATAAAAATACACTCTCTATACAGCATAAGCTGATTTGGCAAAAGGGAAGTTACTTGTTTGGCATGCAATTCTTTATGCTAAGGGCACTGATAACTGAAGAATTCTGTCATGCAGCCCAATTAGATTAGCTGGGACCGAACTCCTCAAGCTTTATATATGTAGTATAGGTATCATAAGACCTGTTGGGTGCTGACCTGTGAGCCTCTGGCCAAGCCCTTCGTATGCCACGTACGGGTCGCAGTCATGGACTGTGAGTAGCGCACTCAGCAGCTGTCATCATGGATGCAGCAGGACCGCATCCCCCGAGCTTCAGTTTAGCCCATTCCCAGTCCAATTAGGGAAACAGCTTTTCAAGCTACTTGACGCGATACCACTTAAGCTACAGAAGGACGGAATGGGAGAAACCCCGAGGACGCAGATGATATGCAGAATAACGTAGGAAAACTATGCGAAAATGTCATACAGCTATTTTTAATCTAGTAAACAAAGTGCCTGCTCCAAAACAACGCACACACCTCTCCTGTAATAAATCATGAACTGTCAGGATGCGCATTTTCTGTCTTATCCATGTAGTCATGGAACAAACTGAGAATCTATAAAACACGGAGGCTTCTGTTATGGGGCGATGTTTTATTTCCCCTGGTCTATTTTTGAACATGAATATTAATTGCACAGAACAGTGGCTCGGGGGTAAGGGGAGCGCCCAGGTCAAGCGGACATTACATCGCTTCTGGGGATAGCGAGCGCACGGTACATTTCATAGGCCATGACCGCATCGGCAAGCGTACCCAGAACAGCCATGAACAAACACACCTTTGTGATAAGTGACCCAGAGGCTCGGGCAGCATGGGCGGCCCCCCACCGCACTGCCCCCACATGCCGCAATCAGTGGCAAAAGAAGCACCAGCAGAACGCAGAAAGATGATAATTTCATTAGTGGGTTCACTGTTTGTGGCGGCGTGCTGGGAGTGACCAGGTGGCCAGGCCCTAGGACCCTGTGAGTAAGTCCTGGGAGAGCATCAGCGTAACAGCTGAGCGCTGAGGAAGGGAAAAATAGAAGGATAGTGAAGGAGAGATGTAAAGGAAAAGAGGGAGAGAGAAGGAGGGAGAGAGAGTGAAAGCCAGAGGGAGAGGGAGAGACAGGGAGAGAGTGAGAATTTGAATTTTGACTTTGCAAACCTCCTTTATTGCAATCTGAGAGATACAGCAGACAGTATGTCATCACAAAATACAAAACCAGTCCCGAAAAAATACAAATCAAGTCAAACTGTGGGTGGGAGACAGAGAGAGAGAGAGTGAGAGTCAGAGGGAGAGAGAGACAGAGGGGGAGAGTCAGAGGGAGTGAGAAACAGAGAGAGTGAGAGACAGAGGGAGGGAGAGTGAAAGAGGCAGAAGGAGAGAGGGGGGAGAGAGACAGAGGGAGAGAGAGAGAAACAGAGAGAGAGTGAGAGAGAGAGAGTGAAAGGCAGAAGGAGAGAGAGACAGAGGGAGTGTGTGAGACAGAGGGAGAGAGAGAGAAACAGAGAGAGAGAGAGAGTGAGAGAGGCAGAAGGAGGGGAGAGACAGAGGGAGTGTGTGAGACAGAGGGAGAGAGAGAGAAATAGAGAGAGAGTGAGAGACAGAGAGAGAGTGAGAGAGGCAGAAGGAGAGAGGGGGGGAGACAGAGGGAGTGTGTGAGACAGAGGGAGAGAGAAACAGAGGGAGTGTGTGAGACAGAGGGGGGGAGAGATAGAGAGAGAGGTGGCAGCTGTGATGTAGTTGAAAAGTCACTGGAAAGATTCAGCGTGGGAGATTTAAAGCTACACTGGAAAGGGGCCAAAAGCAGAACTCAAGAAAAATCAAAGACGGTGGAAGAAGTATTGGCAGAGATGGGGGGCCATTCGCGGACACAGTAAGAGAAGCCCCCGCGCTGACTCGCTGTGCCGGCTGACCCACACATGGCACAGTCCGCACCGCACAACACCCTGACGGAGCCGCTGCCAGAGGCGCTTCGGCGGCACTTTCGCTCCTTCTTAGCCGAACGCTGCCGGAATAACCGGGGCGCTCCTAACCAAGACAACAAGCTGGATCATTAGATCTGACAGGATGAGAGCAGAGCGGCACAGAGGCTAGGATCCAGCGAGAGCACAGGTACGTCTATGCGCTACTGACTTTATACCCCTATAGGTAATGAGTGTTTCTGACTGTGCCGTTGTTTTTCCATGTTTTCAGCATCAATTTCTAAACTCACAAAGACACCGTGAATGTGGTAATGTGCAACTAGGATTCCATTACCATCAAGCAATTTTAAATCAGTTACGGGTACAGTAAGAACAATGTTCTTCATTACTATTTTATATTCTGCAGTTTGGGTCTATGTGAAAAGATTTTTGTAGAACTTGCGTTGGGCCAAACAGATACATTTTATATTGTACGGATTTCTAAGAATACAGAAGGGGGAAATGGAACAGATTAATAGAAAGATTAGGGGCAAACTTAGAATGAAGGACTTGCTCACTGTTGGCATACCTGAATACATTATCATAATATCATCATTGATATTGGAGAGTCTTTGCATACAATTTGTTTTGACTATAAATGTAAAATGTCCCTTGCATAGGTAAATAAAGCATCATAAATGCAAAGCTAGATAATACCCAGAAACTGATACTGAACCATTTTGGCAAGTGCAGTAGAGTATTATTATCCTTTTTAGCTCTGGGGTAAAGTAAACTCACCATGTTTTGAGGAATAAAATGCATATTGGGCAAATACTGCACACATTTCAAAACTGCTGTATTGGAGTGTGTTTCAAAACATCTGTATTACCTGTGGCAGGCTTTAAAACTGATGCTTGTTACACTGCAGCACAAAACTGGGGAGATTCAAATTCTATATATTTTTTCTGTCATTTAATTAACTGATTAATTAACAACTGAATTATGTGGAATGTGTTAAGGCAACATATATACAAGTATATGAATGAAGCTGTTTAAAGACTTTAAAACATATTTAGTCTCTTTTTAGATTTTAGTTACTTCTTTCAAGAAAATTGACCTATTCTTAGCAATAGCTCAAATTATCAAAAGTGCAGAGATCATGATCATGTGTCCCTTCCATGCAAGGGGTGCCATGCACTAGTTACCTTGTGTAAATGGGTCCTACAGATGAAGACAAGACAGCGGATGTGTTTGTAGTGTAGTGGGGAGGAAATAAGAGGTGAACGCAGCAGTAAATACTGGAGTAAAACAAGATCTGAGCATAGGAACAGGAAATATAAGCCGCACGATTGTACCACACATGAGCGACAAATGGGTCTGAATAAGCCAGAAGTGCCTGGAATAATTTAGTCGTCACATTTTAGCTTTCACAAGCTATAAATAATTGGGGACCTTGAACATAGTTGCTCAGTGACGCCTGTGCTGTATGAGTTATTATATCTACAGCTAGGAACTACAGAGCATATTCTCAGTGGACAGTTTTCTGTGGAGAACCGCTGGAGCATAGAGGCAGCACAGCTTCAGCGGAGCGTATAACCCTTCCCAGCACAATAGGCTCTGTCCGAGCCATTAATCCCAGCAGTGAACCATCAGTGCTGTATCTCTTTGTCTGGTCAGCAGCAGATAGCCAACACTTTAAGAGTAAATCAGCAAGAAATTCTGCTAGTACTTTATTTGAGGGGGCACAATGAATGAATCAGTTTATTTATTTTTCTCTGAATCAATAAGTTTATTTGTATAGTACATTTTCCAAGTTAAGGAAGCTGACAGACCAAAATGCTGCATAATGGGAAGTAGAACACTAGTAACCCAGTAACTTGGTCACTAAGCATAAATCATGAAGAAATATAGTAATTGCATGAAATACATGAACCGTTTTGGCCATTTATTATGAAAGAACAGGACTTAACTAACACTTAGTTACTGGTTAATTAAAACATTAAGTAAGAGTGTACCACTACACTATTTGTGCCCCCTGAAATAAAATGTTACCAAAATTCTTTAGAATAGTTTTTGTCAAAAGCCTTTGATTAGAATAATTTTATACAGAATCATATAACAACACTCGTAGTAATATTTGATTACTTATCCAATGCAAAATCACAATCACTGTGAAGAGTGATGGTGGAAGCACAGGGCATAAGGTTGAAAACATGCAACAGACTATTCAGAAAATTCAGTCTTACGTCATAATGGAATCCCCGGAGGGGCCACAGTGTGAGCCTCTGGTGTATTGCACTGGCCACACTGACTAGTGTAATAGCTGGATAAAAATTTGGAAGAATTACAAAGGGAACTGAAAACCTAAATTCAGCCTTATATCTAGCAGGATATAGCCCATGACTTGCATGGAAACTAGTTTAGGACCCTTCATGAACCATTTGCTGTATCTTTTGACCCCACTAGATGGTGCTGTCTCTTCAAAAAAGGGATCAAAGCATGCCCCAAAGCAAGCAAAGATCACCATCTAGTGTGGCCACAAAATACCTCAAATGGTTCATGAGACGTAATTTTGGTCATCACTACTGGAAGCCTTGACTTTGTATCACTGCCCAATCAGAGTGAGATTGGCCCCATGCACTTAAAGGGCGTACATCTGGCTGGTAAAGCAGGGCTAAATGAGACTGCGGCTCACTGATTAGAGAGCTTCTGCAGGGTGTTCTATATGTTTATGATCATATGGCACAGGAGAGTAGCAGAAAACCAGAATATGATTATTCTCATGTTCAGTTAATTCACCAAACTAGAACAATGGAGGTAATTTATTATATGAAGGCATTCTCCCTGTACAGCAGGGGAATTTTAAGATGCCCAAACCAAATATAACCATGTGCTCAAAATCAGAAGCATCCAGACTGTTGCTCAAGAGGATTTTGAAAATGAAGACACATTTTCCCAATTGTTTAAGCTTCGTATCAGATTACCAAGTCTTATTAAGCTCTCATTCAGTTTATTTTGCATAGCATAGTTGAGTGAAAGCACTTCACATAAACCATTTAATTGATAGTAAAACCCAACTGAAACTGTCAAAAAATATTTAAAAAAATCAAAATAAAGGACAAAATAATATACTGAATGACATAGGGTCAGAATGTTGTCAAATAGTAGCTATAAAATGACAGGAATATGACGGAGAAAGTGACAGAGTCATGGTAATTATAAGGGACACCCAAGTGAGCTGCTCCGCTGGCATCAGGCTTGACAGTGATGCACGGCTCTGTCCTTCACAGCGTGGTTCTGATGCTGGGCCGCCATTGTGCATTACATCACAGCGTGGTTCTGATGCTGGGCCGCCATTGTGCATTACATCACAGCGTGGTCCTGATGCTGGGCCGCCATTGTGTGTGCATTACATCACAGCATGGTCCTGATGCTGGGCCGCCATTGTGTGTGCATTACATCACAGCGTGGTTCTGATGCTGGGCCACCATTGTGTGTGCATTACATCACAGCATGGTTCTGATACTGGGCCGCCATTGTGCATTACATCACAGCGTGGTTCTGATGCTGGGCCGCCATTGTGTGTGCATTACATCACAGCGTGGTCCTGATGCTGGGCCGCCATTGTGTGTGCATTA
>JAODKM010000037.1:7530416-7542954 GCA_026780845.1 Petrocephalus sullivani | reverse complement strand
TGGGTCCAGTCTTGCCGGAGCCGGTGGACCTTTGCCTTAGGTCACTGAGAGGGTCAGTACAGGCTTATCAGAGAGGAATCTGGCAGGGCCTGCAAGGCCTGTGGCCTTACAGAACCACAGCACTAACAGTGATATACAGTGGGTATAAAGTCACCACCCCTTCCAGAATACTTGAATGTACACTTTGTTGAATTACATGCTGAGAGCAAAAAGGCATGTCATCTTTTCACTGATGCGCAGTATGCCACCCACATGTAAGTGGAAGCAGAATTCTAAAAAGTAATGACAATTAAAATAAATGCCTTATTTTTTGGGGGAAAAAGAACCCTGAATGCTTTAAATTAGATAAGCTATAACAAATGATCAGAGGTGTCAATTCCAGGTCCAGAAAGTAAAAATTCAGACCTGGATTTTGGTTCAACCAATCAGTTGAACATAAAGAGTCACAGACACAGCGTACTCAACTAGCTGGTTGAAACAAAATCTTGGTCTGGATTTTTACTTTCTGGACCTGAAATTGACACCTCTGCAAATGATTGAATGGATCATCAAGCAAGAATATTGGTGCCAATCTGACTTAAATTATTGATAAAAAAGCTTTTTCAAAAAAACGCAAGACCGTCCCTACAAACTACAAGCAGGGAGGCAACCAAGGGTCAAGGCGACTTTTAATGTCTCTGATGGCACGTCAACATTATCGGTCCGTGAGAAAAACATTAAGTCTCATTTAGATTTAGCTAAAACATTCCTTACAGATTTTGCAGTCAAGTGGCTGGGCTCTGACGATTCTGAAATTTAAAGCTTCAATGCAAAATAGTACGTCTGTTGAAGACTCTACACATCTTACAAGTGAAAGAAAACTGATCGCAGAGGAGATGGATGGATGGTGCAGAATACCGTCAGGAGCTTGAAGAACACTTGCCATCCTTAGCCAGGTAAGCATACCTATGCTTACCAGGTATGCTAACCTTTTGCCATTATGATATCCCAAAGAAATTGTGTAGTGGACACAAGGACTGACATCATTGAGTAGCTTAATCAGCCTTCAGTCCACCAAGCAACTGTACTGAACTGGAACATGGCAAATAGTTCTCCACCTGGAAGGGTATAAAGCAAACGTCACATCCACAAAGGTCTGACCTATTACAAAGAATATGCAGTATTTTATTTCATGTTTTTTCACTTGGATAATGCAATATTTGTAAATAAAAGGTCATAACATTTTGCATTAATGACATGTAATATGTTCAGGAATGGCTGGATTCAATGATGGACAGCACTTGTGAGAGACTAAAGAACAGAAAAAGCTTAAAAGCTCTATTAGATGTCTCATTTTACAACTGTACTATTGATCTTTCTCTTGAATAAACAGCAGGTAATATCTTGACTGCAGTGAGATGACATTTTAATAACATTTTAATTTTTGGAGCACAGTTGGTATACAGAGCCATTATCCCACTGCATCATTATTTCATGCCATTTATGATTTTTAGAATTTCACTCTTGAGTCAATAACATTCTATGTTTTTCCTAATGCCATATAAACCAGTATTTAAATTTTACAAAGAACAATCAATGTGGATCTGAGACAGAAAAGACGGGCCAAAATGTCCTTCTTGGGACAAAAACTCCTTCTTGGGTCATTAAGGAGATACACATAGCAAAAGAAGGATATGTTAAAGTATAACAATAATAATAATAATAATAATAATCTTAAAAATAATGGTAAATGAAAGATTTAATCTCTCTTTAATCTTTAAACTCTACATGGTAACAACAAAAAACACATTTAAAGAATAAAGGACAGCATGAAAGCAGAGTGCCAAATGCACTTTGGGGTTAATGAGGTCCACTCTGTTCTCAAACGTGGAACTGTATGCATCATACATAAAAGCAACACAGTCTCATTTTTACTTTGTCATAAAGTTAGACATGTGGTTGCACACCTTGCAATTTGAACGTGTCCTTTCGGAGGGGGTGTCCGATTATATTAGCAGCCAAAAGTTTATAAAGACTCAAATGAATGTTTCTGGTTCCGGCAAAATCAAACAGCAACTGAGACAACACTGCTTAAAACAAGTCATTTTTAAACATTCCACGCGTTCTGCAGTCAGTTTAAAAATAAGAAAACTCAAAGCTGACTCTCACATTTCGCCCATGCTAAGCATTCAGATCATTACAGATTATTTAGCAGTCTGAAGCTAACCAATCTGATAAAATGAATCAGGACATTTTTTTCCATTTATATGAACCAAACCTTCAGCAGCTGAACTAAAAAAAAAAAAACAAAAAAACACTTTACAGTTATACCACCCAACTCCATTACAGGAAGTTTTTCGATGTGTATTCACTCGTTGGTAATTAGTAACAATGGTGACTCCACAGCTCAAACGGTTCCAGTAGTCAGCCCACTTCCTAGAATGGTGTACGCTTACGACATCACGCCCACAGGCCAATGACCAGGCGAAAAAAACTGGCTGTGACAGGAGTCTCTCTAGTCATGGACTGTTCATGACAGCCCCTCTGAATGGTATTCTTTGGGCTACCTAATAGGACTGTTATTGCCAAGTTGTGGTTAGCAGAAAAGCAGAGAGGCACGGGAAGAGGACGGGAAATGCTGGAATATGTGAAGGGAAGGATGCACAGAAAAAGGGGAGAAAATGCAGAAAAATCAGAGAAAGACGAAAGATGGAAGGCAGGCGGGTTTGTAGCAGGACAGTGCAACAGAGGAAGGAGGGCGAGCAGCTAACGTAGGTCACTCTCCTCATTCTGTATGGTTTTTTTGATTCTGAGAAGCATGGTGGTAAGCCACTGATCCAGCCGAGAGATGGAGTCAAACTCTTTCACCTATAAGCAGAAAACACAGAAGTCAGAGACAGAATATATATTTTTGCTACATAAAGTGAACTAGTATTTGATGTGCAGCAAATAAAAATGAACAGCTTTTTTGCAGCATCCTATGGCTGTATTTTCCCCCATCAGGCAGATGCTTTTTAGACTTCATTCAAAACAATCCTGTTAACAAATATGCCTGAGCAATAGATGGTGTAAAATGTTAGTAGTATTAACAATGTGGACTGAATGTTTAGAACACATTGTAGATAAAAAAAAAATTGAATCAATTGCATAGTCCAAACAAGTGTATAGACTACACCATAGCAATTCATTATTCCAAGCCAGCAGTGAACCACTGCAATTAAAATCCACATTTACACAATTAAGCAAAAAAAGTTTACCCATTTGGCATGTGTCCTAATGAGGTAGGCAATTTATGTGCCAAGGTGTAATTGCACAAAATAAACGAATCATGTGCTGAGCCAAAATTAAGGATTCGGTTGGCTGAGTTACACATGACTTGCATGTTAAGGTTGTGCTGCTATTTTCTGTTTCTGTACATCTGCTCATTTTCAGCAGGAGCCTGGATGGCAGATTAACCTTTGCCCTTATTCTCCTGTAGTCTTGTGTCTTGGGAAAAGTCCGTAACGTTGGACAACACTGCCTGAATATCACAAGGATGGTGGAGTATTCTTGAGCCTGCGTCTTTGCACCGTTCTTTGTCAGTCCTGCTCCGGCAAGAGCACAACTACATGCAGCGCAGGCGTTATAGCTTATGATTACGAGGACACGTAACTTCTACTACTACAAAAAAAGTTTTGCTGTGATGCATTAGGATTTAAAAATAAAAAAATGAAATATTGCATTTGGCCAAGTAGAGGCACATGACTTAAGGCAGCCCCCCAGAGTGAAGTGTCCAGATAGCATTGTAACTTTTACAGTAAAACAAGCACAGTTGTATTTCGAGACGGCACCAGGCCTATACCAGCAAAAAAAACAAATGGATCAGATATACGGATGTGAAAAAAAACTGATCCGATTTTCCATCAGATGGTCTAACCAGAAAAACCACAAACATACTTTCAGCCTTAGTGCGAGATACTGAGAAAAGATTTAAGGGTCAGGTGGTAGCCACCTGTTCAGCAACACATGCGAGGAGGAGCTATTATGTGAGCAGTCAGGAAATACAGCAGCCGCGTCACATTTGCCCATCTTACTTCTGCATTTTCGGGCTTCCACGAGTTGGCAGTGAACAATTTTAACGGCAATATTTTTGGAGCTTGCAGAGAGACTGTAGAAACTCTCAGACGACACTTAAGCCAAAACAATGCTGAAAATTATTTGCATTAGGGCTGTCACTATCGATTATATCAATAATCAAGGAATCTACCAATTAATTTGATAATATATTTGATAATACTGATAATATATCTGATAATATATCAACATTGCAATTGTTTCGAGGCAGGAATCAACCAGTCATTGCAGGGGGCACACTAAGTCACACATATGATCAATATAGGCTCTCCAATTCACTTGAGGCACTTTCCCACTACACCAGGTATTGAACTTTTGGAAACAAAAAAGTTCCAGTACCTAAAGTACCATGCATACACAATGGTCAAACTGCAATATTTAGCTGGGGTAAGACCACTGATAACTTGCGATAAAACACTGTTACTCAGTAATACAAAACAAAAAGTAAATTAAGCAAAAGACAAGCTTTGCTACTCCAAGAGGCTAAATGGCACATATCTATAGCTGGAATCACATAACTGGGTGAGTCCATCAAACCTGAATGTCTTCTTTTAAGATGCATTTGCATTGCAGTGCTGTGGTGAAATTCAAGTAATTCAAGTTCTGGGTTACAACACTGACAACTGCATTTTCATTCCATTTAAATGTGTGGAAGCACTTCACAACTGATGGATCCTCTCTGTTTGGACCTTCATCCACTACTAAATGTAATCATATATTAGTAATGAATAACTTAAATTTGTGCCGTTACATTCTGCATTTTTAACAAAGAGTCCATAATGTGCTCCCAATGAGTACAATAGTAACTGTACATACATGGGCACAATTTAGATCTGTATATTATAAGAAAAGTTTATAGGAAATGACAAAGTGATTTGACATGCAAAGTATACAGAACTGTACTGTTGAGAAATTGGTGATAACTAGACTTAGGTTATCATTCAGGCTAGCAGACTGATATGGTTTGAGATTGGGGTGCTTATTATCTGCAAATGTTCACATTGGTGGGGATCTTTCACCCTTAACCCTTGCAAAACATGAAGGGGTTTTTGTACTGCAGAGGGCAATGTATGTAAGGCTAGCGCAGATTTTTCTTAATTATGAACAGTAAAGTTTATACTAGACGTCTTCACACTTGAACTGTCTAATGCTTGGCTAATTACTATTTAAAAGTAGTGAGTGTGTGCTCCACTGTACATTTTGTACTAGAGACTTGAGTACTTCTTCCCCATTAAAAATAGTCAGGATATACGGTAATATTTTAATGATTGATTACTTTATTATATTTGGCAACAGACTGCACAATTCACTTCTGTGAACGTCGTTACTGAATAAAACAAGGAAGTAGACTTGTTTAAATCCAGTTGGCTGTGGATTCCTTCCCGTCTTGTAGTGCCATAGCTACGTTTGAGCAACATGACCATGAGTAAATGCTGCTATGAAAAGAAGGTAAACAAAGGGGACTCACAGTGTCCGTGTCGGCATCAACGTTCTGTTCTTCATAAAGGGGAAAGACATTGAATTGGAATTTTTAAAAGTGTTGCCAACAAATTTAATTATCGACTTGTTGCGTTGTGCTATTAGTGTGTAACCCACTGTCGCGGAGAAGTTAACGTCACCTGCAGACAGAGCTGAGCGGAGCGCAGCCAAAGGCCTAGCGGAGGAAGAGCGGAGGCAGTATTTTCCAAAAAAAATTAACCTTTAGAGCCCGACGAATGCATTCTGGGTTCACTTTTGAATAACTTCACGAATAAATGACGCTCATGCAAAAAACGCATATCGCTGAACTCTAGAAGACTCACCCGATGACGTCATCAAAGTTGCGTTTTCATGCAATAAAGTATTCCACAGTAATCCTGTGCGCAAAAATGTTGCAAATTTGTCCACAAAAACATACGCAGATAGTAAGTAAAACTGTGTTGTTCACTACAGGCGCTAAAGAAAGCTTGAATTCAAAACTGGAGCAGTCCACACACATATCGAATAGGTCTGTTTATACATCTAATTTTATTTTATTTTTTAGTATTTTTATATAATTTATATTACAGTAATACCATACCATACAACATTTTTATATGCCATCGTCTAAGATGTTTATTTCTAAAGTATAATATTTGCTATTTATGTATATCTATTTAAAATTTGCTTTCTCTGCAATATATGTATATAGTTTTGTAATTTGTACCTAGATGTGTGTGAAAATAAAAATCACAGTGTGTAACCTATTTCTGTTTTTGAATGTCTTTTGGAAATGGTGCTTGACTATATTCCAGGGGCCTGATGATTTCCGCCTGGTAAAAAACACATTTATTCATTATAAAATGAGACAGAATGCGCCATGTTGGGAAACTTGCATATTTCTGAGACAGGAACCTTACCATACATCTTTCTAAAGTTATATCTGAATGGAAAATAATATTTCTTATGGAAATAAAGCAAAAAGTAACAAATCTAAAAACGAAGCCAAAAAATTGCTCATACAAATTATTATATTAGCTTTGCATTGCTATATTAACATCAAATATATACACAGACAAGTAGCTCTATCTTTCCTGCAAATGACAATATAAAGCATGTATGTGTAGCACTTACTATTACCATGCTATAAGCCAATAAAAAATGGGGTGAAAAACGGCCCAAAATGGCTTAGGGCTCAAAGGGTTAAACAAAGGAAACATGACAGAGGCGGAGAAAACTGTTCGACCGAAGTCGCCAAAAGTGTGGGAGTACTTCACAAAAATGGTGTGAGTGTGTGTTTTACTCTTATTTCAGTTTAATGTTTTTATATAGCACTCTATAGTCAGTTTAAGCCGTGTTTAAATGTGCTGCATAAATAAATTTTATTTTGACATAAGGTCAGAGGGAAGACGCTGCACTGTGACTGAGTAGCCCGTTAGGAGTGGCGGGCATGCTCACACGGTCGCGCACACACGCGCACACACGCGCACCCACGCTCACTCTCGCACACACATGCTCACACATACACGCACACACATGCTCACACATACACGCGCACCCACGCTCACTCTCGCACACACATGCTCACACATACACGCGCACCCACGCTCACTCTCGCACACACATCACTCACATGATTGCACATACACGCGCGCACACTCACATGATTGCACATCACGCGCGCACACTCAAATGATTGCACATACACGCACACCCACTTACATGACTGCACATACACATGCGCACACACACGCTGCCATACGCAAGCGCTCACCCCTTCTGCCAAAACGAAGCCAATTAAACTATTAAATATATCAAAATATTCGTTAGTTGCAGCCCCATTCCATATGACTGCTTTATTGTTGACTTATTGTGTTGTGATCCAGGTTGCCAGATGTCTTCTGCGTTGTGCATATGGCATTTAGTGTTGTGGGCTCCCTCTAGGGCAGGGGTGGGCAATCTTATCCGCAAAGGGCTGGTGTGTATGCAGGTTTTCGGGATAACCTTTCGGTCAGCTGTTCAAACCCAGGTGTGACGACTTGTCTGCCAATCAGTCCTCTAATTAGTAACCTAATTAGGGAATTGCAGAGAAGACCCACACACACAGCAGCCCTTTCTGGATAAGATTGCCCACCCCTGCTCTAGGGCATAGATGCATTTAGTTTTTCTGACACTAGGGCTTATGCAATGTTCGTATAGCCCCTTTCCCCAGCACATCTGTTTCTGGGGTGCATGTCCCAAAAGCTCCTAAGAGAAACTTACATAGTTGGACCAATTCAGTTGCATGATTCCCAATGATGCAAGTTGCCAACATAGTTAGAAACTATGCTTTTGGGAAATGCACCCCCCAGTGAATCGATGGAAACTTAGCCTAGCAGCACTACAGTGGCACAATCAGAGCTGTGTTTGTTAAAAATACTCTGCTTCACTTGCACAAAATGAGAAACATGAATGAGAAACAGTACTGTTCTCCCATCCTCTGATGCACTCTAGTGGTTATAAAAGGAAGGACAGGCATTTATTGAAGGGCAGTATCAACTTTGCGGACCATCAACACAGGAAAAAAAAAACTACTTTCTGCCAATCTCAAAAAATGGGAATCATTGTAAAAGTGATTTATATAACCTGTTACCCATTAGCACTGAATACTGAAGCACTTGCAATTCAATACATGCCTTTTCTGATTAACTGGAGGGTATTTATTGGCCTTAACCCCCCATACTGATTCTGCCATTATGCTCTTTACAGTAGAAAAACACTGATTACACTGTGAAGGGTAATTATACATGTATACCAATGAGACCTGTGTAAAAAAAGCTACATTCACAGTAGCCCATTTTGTTTTAAACAGGAGAACAGAGGTTGTATAACAAGCATAACCAGTGCACCATCTACTAGGTACATCAAAACAGCAAAATCTGACAAGAAGAAAGATGGGGAAATGCTGCTATGAAAGGAGAAAAGACGGTAAAACAAAGGGGACTCACAGAGTCAGTGTAGGCATCGACGTTCTGTTCCTCATAAGCGTCAAGGAGTTTCTGCCGTCATAAAACAGTCACGTCAGAATTTCATAAAACTGGCACAAATTACAGGGGGAACGTGTGAAGGGAAAGGCGATTGTCATTGTTGAAGCAGCACAGCACACAACGACGAAATGTGTCCTCTTATTTTAACCCATGTGACATTGTGACACAGCAGGGCATCGCTAAATGTCCCCGGCATCGCTAAATGGTTTTCTGACTTGTTGTACTGGAACGAGGTGAACTCGTGCGTTCCCCGTTACAAATTCCGACCTCCGAGGTAACTGGAACGCACCATAATCCAGTGCCCAGGGAGCAGTGGTCAGAGGCAGTACCTTGCTCAGAGTACAGTGATACCTTACTGGTGGGGGAATCGAACCAGCAATCTTTTGATTACAAGTTTGTTTCCTTAACCATTAGGCAACCACTGCCCCTTGAAAGAGAAGGAAACAGAGACACTTGCCTTGACCAGCTTACATTCCCGGGAGTCTGAGAAGGCTGGGAACATTTCCTCATATTTCTGCAGAGCCAGCTGAGAGAGGTGGAAACCATACTGAAGTTGGTGACATATGCATTCATTATTTACACCTCCAAGCAACACGTGATTTGCGGGCCACCAGGTGCCAAGAAGAATTATACTAAGGCAAAAAATCACATTAATATTAAATAAGCTCTCAATTTACATCATAAACAACACCTGTTAAACCAAAACAAAGCCCCAGTTTTGGTTACCAACTGTAAACTTTAACACAGGCAAAATTCTGTTGTGAAATGTTATTACAATGTTATAGCATCATTCCATCCATGCATGCATACGTGGACTGGAGGATGAGAAGTGCTATCCCAATAGGGTGCAAGCATTCAGCGTACCTTAGCATTCAGCATGTCGACACAAAAGTGACAGAGTGCCGCCTTGAAGAAATGGTCTTTCGCACTGTACTTAAGCAGGGTGCTGTCCATCGCGTAGGTTCCTACCTGGATACATGAAAACAATGGCAATGAAGCTGCAAGGAACACTTCTACTTGGCCATTATAAGCCTAACATGGAATCAATGCTCACCTGCTCGTAAATTTCAATAGCTTTCTGGTACTGCTCCAGCTGAGCTGCATAGGTAGCTACTTTGAGAAGACACTTATTGGCAGAGCTTGGGAGACAGACACAAAAAAGCATTAGCACACTTAGACACGCGCACAAGTGCCAGAGAGGATGCCGGTGTATTTCACACCAGGTTTTCCACATTACCTGGTTGACTCTTCACCTTTGTAGTAGTCAGCTGCCTGCTCGTAATGAGCGATCGCCTATGGAGACGCACAATATTAAACGTATGACACAAAACACTAAAATACTCCTTAGCAGTCATGAACTGCATGTTCATACTGCACCTTCAAAGTTAATAACCATACTTTTGATAAACAAAAACAAACACATATCACTGTGCAAAAAGCTTGGGCCACCAAGGAAAATGCTTAAAGCTGTTGATCTGGGTAGTACGAGTACGTCCAAGCAAAAAAAAATTATTTAGAATTGAAATATTAGTTAAATAATGTAATAAGGTACTGATTAGCCAAACACAGTATTGGTGTACTGGGTGGTTACTGAAAGTACCAGGGTAATGTCAGAAGAGGTTTTGAAAATCACACTGCTCACACTTTAATAAACAGAAGAAAACAAATTATCATCTTTATGTTGAGGAAAAATTATTTTCTTTCGCAACCTATGAATGTTACACAGAACAGTACATACATAAACACATTATATAATTAAAATAATGATTGAGGTACATGGTACCATCATGACAAGATGTCATGCGCTTCCTGATGCCCTGAGACAGAAGGTTGATAATAAGTCTGGGTGAGAAGGGATTTAAAACCCATCACAAAGCTTTTGAAATAATTCACTCTACTGTTCATAAAATACAAACTAAAATATTACAAACTGAGGTAGTTTCAGACCAATCAGTGCCAATCTGTCAAGGCCAGGCCATCCAACCAAAATTCAGCACAAGAAAAGAACACAAGATGCATCAGGAAATCTCAAAAATCCACAGGGTGTCAAAGAATCTACAGATAGCTCTTGTCACAAGACATGTATAAAAGTGTATGCGTATCATAAAAGAGAGAGAGAGAGAGAGAGAGAGAGAGAGAGCACAAAGAGAGAGAGAGAGAGAGAGAGACAGCACAAAGGAAGGTCATGGAAGGTCAGCAAACATCAGTGCAAGATTGGGGTTTGCCATTAAACACCAGAATGAGGGACAACACTTCTGGAACAAGGCGCTCTGCACAGATGAGGCAGCAGAGGAGTTGCACATGGATGTATGCATGTCTGTATGTGTGTGTGTGTGTGTGTGTGTGTCTGTCTGTATAAATAAACTCGGGCAGTTTCCGGGAATTTTCACTGACCTTATCAATGTCCACTAACTCAGTCTCATAGATCTCAGCTATGGAAATGTGGTGTTTTGCTGCAATGGTAAAACGACCCTGTTGTATTGAAGGAAGAAACAAAACAATACAGTTGGTTACAGTATGTCAGATACATTAACAGTAAGCACATATTCAGGCTAGATAGTAAACTAACCCAATCCGCAATATAGACATGCTGACAAAGGCAAAATACCACATGACAGGACAGCAGGTCACTTAATTATGACCAGAAAACTGAAACTGTGCAATGGATTTGTAGAAAAAAAAAAAAGAATGATATGCTGCCACCTACCTGCCAATCAAAACACTTAAACAAACTAAACAAGCAGGACAGTTCCCTCCCAGCCCCAGTTAAATATAGTAATGCATCATTGTTTCTGTTAACAAATGTACAAATAAACAAGGTGGACAAAAAAATTACTGACCATATCTGTGTAAATCTCAATTGCCCGGTTCAAACAGTTGATAGCCTCTGTTAATAAAAAAAGACAACATTTAAATTTAAAGTCAAGTTACAGCTAACACAAATATCCATACATCTTCATTAACTGCTCATGCAGTGCAGGGTCACTATAACCTGCCAATTTTAGGAAGGAGAGGGGAAAAGACTCAAAGACAATCAGGCAGCAAAACGTCACCCAATCGTCACCCAATCCAGACCAGAAAGAAAATAAAAATCTAGAATGTATGTCATGATAAAAATACAACTTATCCAAATTTAACATGTACAGTTCACTGCACATTCTAATTCTGCAATCTGTAAACTAAAATGTACAGCTATATTACGGATAACAAAGATACGGCTCTTTTGGCATGGAGAGGCTAAGCAGACCGTTTGGCTGGAGCTGTAAGGATTTATTTTGTGGCTTTACCTTGTGGGTCAGCTTTTTTAAATGCATTGCCAGCATCGACAAAGTTGGTGGCTGCGTCATGTTTGCTCTGCATCTGCAGGTGCAGCCGCGCAGCCTGGGAAAAGGCATTGCCAGCCCCTGAAGCAGACAGCACAACAAAGGCAGTCACACTGAATCTCCAAAATATATGTACTGACAAAGAACTGACCCCCACCCCACCCCACCCCACCCCACCAGAGGGAGGCTGACACAATCTGAAAGCACGGCCCTTCCAGCACCATTTCCCCAAATACTAATGGACTTACACAACTGAGGAATCCCCCCCCCAATTATATTGCAAGCTCTCTCTTTACCAGTCCAGTTCTTCGCCATCTTGAACATGTTGGCAGCCCTGGCATACATGTCACAGGCCTCTTCCACCTTGGACGAGCCCCTGCACAAACATCAGCAGAAGATGGACCTGGGGCTTGGACGAGCCCCTGCACAAACATCAGCAGAAGATGGACCTGGGGTTTCAGCTGACCTATTGCAGCAACTAGCCTGCTCAATACTTTAGATAACCTGTCAATGCATGCCTCTCCCAAAAGAAATCACGCTTAAAACAACTTAAAAACTTAATTTTTTTTCCTTTAAAGAATGTAAGCGCACATTTTTGGGTGTCTGTTAGGAACACTCAGCCCTGAAAACACGCCATTA
>JAODKM010000037.1:7514454-7530316 GCA_026780845.1 Petrocephalus sullivani | reverse complement strand
TGCGATACTAACGTGACACTAATGCGATACTAACGCGATATTGACGTGACACTAACGCGATACTAACGTGACACTAATGCGATACTAACGCGATATTGACGTGACACTAACGCGATATTGACGTGACACTAACGCGATATTGACGTGACACTAACGCGATATTAACGTGACACCAACGCAGTACTAACGTCGCCTCGGCGTGTTTACATTGCGGGGCCTTCCTCCCGCGGACGGCAGCGACCCAGCCGCAAACGGCGGCACTGCAGCCCGCTAACAAAGCGCCCTGCCGACCGCTGACTAAGGCCCTGCACTCAGTAACACACAAATGGGCGCTTTAGACCGAATTTAAATGTGTATTTTAACTTCCGGCCCGACTCTGCTTTTCCCTTTTAGATTACGCGACAGCAAGCTGCGTAAATAAAGCACCCGAGCCGAGCCGAGCCGAGCCGAAGCCTCACCCGAACAGCGTCCCGAAAAACGACTGCGACGACTTCAGCTTCTTCTCGGCTTCGGCCATGAGGGCCAGCGCCTCCTTCTCCTTCCCCGAGTTATCCATGTCGCTCGGCCGGTTGCACTGCGCTGCGGCCGCGAAGCACCGACTTCCCCCGGGATCTGAGGTCCAGGCTAGGCGAGCTTTGACACATCAGCCTGCGGGCGGAACCGCGTAGCGCCCTGGTCACGGGAGCGCGGCAATAAGGGACGTGAGCGAAAGGCCCGAACCGCTACAGACCGTCAACACCGCTGCCCCGACCCACTACCTCCACCAAACGTCACATTAACCCGGCTTTATATATCTGCTGCATTCAGAACATATGCCCCACGACAGTTACTTTCTTAATTTCGGACAATTAAATTGGTTTAAATTGTAAATTGTATCGATATTACTCAGCCATTTAATTTCTGTTGGAATACAGTCAGATGGTTTTAGTAGGATGTAATATTTTTGCCTCTGCCGCAGTCGTCAGTGTGACATAGATCCCTGTGATGCCTTAGGTAGTATATATGAATTCACCTCGCAGCGGCACAGTCTTAATACTGCCCCTGACTTTTTCCACGTTTTAGGGTATGTGACGCACTTCTGAGCATAGCCCTGGACGCGACCTAATCACTTCCAGGTGAAAGGTCACTGCATGCGGCGATTTAGCCCGAGCTTATTGTTCGTTTCGTTTAACCTACGCCAGTTTTTTTAAACATCCCCCTGCATTACTCTCTATCATTAATTCCCTCGAAGATGATGACTTTCGACGGATCTTTTAATCGCCAGAATGTTACTTGCCGAGAAAGATCTGCGAAGTGACCTAGCCAGCATGCTAGCGCGGACTGTTTAGGGAAACAAATGCATGGATGTATATTGCGGTTAGTAAGCGAGCCGTGCCGAGGAGGGCGGGCAAATGTAACTCCTGCTAGTAAGGCGGACATTGCACACTGACACTACATAAACACCTTGACTTATACAGGTAGGTAACTAGCCAGCTCGGCACGCATGCTCCCCCAGGGCTGCGTGTGCAGTTTTCTTGCCTGTAACCTGCGTTCCCGTCAATGAACCCCGTGAAATAAACGGTGGCACTCATGCTCCGAATCATAACCCCCAAAAGACAAGAACACCAAGACCTTGGAAGGAAATCCGGTACAAACGGGTCACCGGGAACCGAGTTTATGACCTGGGGTTGAATCTGACCCATATATAGCTATTAGCGCACATCATACTGTTTCTGCTAGTAATAATGTAAATTGTTATATATTACTACGATGTATAAAAAAAGACGTGATTCTGTTATTACTAAATAATTACTCAGCTATGACAGATTTTTAATTGTAAGATTCTTTAACGAATCAATGTGTAGTGATGGCGAAAGAAGTCCCTCTGTGTCAGTTTAATAAATGTGAGAACAAAAGGAAGATTAAAAATCCATTTTGGATCGTGGATCTTGGCCGATAAACTCATTCGGTTTGAAATGCATTTGTTCCTCCTCCAGCTGGTGGTGCCCCCCCTCCTCCAGCATCATGAATTTCCCAGCATTCTCGCTGTCTGGCAGTCACGGCCCGGGCTTGAAGAGGCGCTGCGACAGGGCGCCAGCGGGAGTGATGCGTCCGGTTTACTGTGCCGCGGTCGATCGGCGCAAGTCCAAAGTCTGGAATTATTACACGCAGCTGAGTGAGAGTCATGTGGAGTGCAATGTCTGCAAGAAGCAGCTGTCTTTCCACAACAGCACCACCACGATGAGGGAGCACCTCGTCCGCAAACACAGTATCCGAGATAACGGCCCTATGCCCACTAACACGATGGTCGCCTCGGTATCAGGCACACTGCTACCGCCAGTGCCACAGTCGAATTTCCCCACCAACAGCACTATAACCTCCAGCACGGGCCCTTCATGTATGATTCAGCCAGTGGTTTCACTGGTGGTGAAAGAGGAGCTTCAGGATGCCGACGTTTCGGCCGAGTCTGGGGATGCAAAGCGGGCGCGGACCACATGTGTGGCTAACAGTGCCGGAGGCTGTGCTTCCAACGTCTCTGGCCAAGATCAGGACCCGGCTCAGGCCTCACACTCCGGCTTTTCGCAGCCTGAGAACAGCGGCGCCGCTCACAATTTCGGGAATAGTGATGGCAGCACTAGCAGTTGCAGTAACAAGCGAGCGGGCCTCTTGACTGAGCTCATCCTGGAGATGGTTTTCCGAGACCTGCAACCACTGTCCATTGTGGAGGAGCGCGGTTTTCGATTGCTTTTAGGTTGCTTAGAGCCGCACTATCATGTGCCTTCGCCGACTCAGCTCGGCAGTCTACTGTGGCACCGCTACCATGTCCTTAAACAGCACCTGAAGCACCACTTGCAGGCCAGCTTAGCGCCTCGTTGCTTGGCGCTATGTACCGAACGTTGGCGCTCAGTGGCAGGCTGTGGGGTTGGAGGTGGAGGGCAGCTTTACTCTACTATAAGTGCACATTTTGTCGACAAGGACTGGCGTTTAGCCCGCTGTGTGCTAGAGACCCGTCCGATGCCAGAGTTTGAGGAAGGGGGTGCTGCACGAGGAGATGCCCAGCTCATGGACACTCTAAAGGAAGTGTTGTCTGAATTCTGCCTTGCTGAAAACTTTGTTTTCTGCGTGGTCCATGATAGACCATGGGCTGTTGAAGCCTCTGAAATGGGTCACCCAGGTCTTGCTCGAGGCTCTCAGAAACAACAGGAGAAACACTCAGAGACTGCACATAGTTACACTCGCCACAGTCAAGCTGGTGTTCAGAATCTTCCCATGGGCTGGGTTGCACTCCACTGTGCGGGAGAGTCTCTTAAACTGTGTGTTCAAGAGGGTCTCAGGGAGGAGCCAGTGAGACAGGCACTGGGAGCAGCCCGCAGGATCATCTCGCACTTCCAGCACGACGTGCATGCCGCTGCTGCTCTGAGCCACAAAGCAGAGGCCGCGAACAAGGCTGGTGGCCAGCTGCAGCTGGATGATCCAGGACGGTGGGCCACGGCCATAGACATGTGCGAGAGCCTTTTGGAGCTCAAGTGGGTGGTGAGTTCAGTTCTGGAGGAGCAAAAAGCCGCCCCCAATTTGGCCGACCACCAGTGGCGACTCCTACAGGAGTTGGTGCCTGTGCTGAAGACGGTACGCATTGCTGCCTCTTTCCTAAGCGAGGACACGAATGCCCCCATCTCAGCCCTCATGCCCTGCCTCCACGGCGTGTCCCGCCTCCTAGGCCAGCGAATGTCGGAGAGTAGCTGCGCGGTGGCCCAGTGTGTCATGGAAAAGGTGCGTTTGGGGATGGAGCAGCGCTGGAGGCTCGGGGAAGAGGAAGTCCTCTTGGGTAGCCCGGCAGTCCTTTCCTCGTTCTTAGACCCCAGGTTTAAAGAACTACGGTTTCTTAGCCCACATGCGCGGAGCAAACTGCATGACAAAGTCAAAGAGCTGCTATCTGCTCAGGCCTACGTAGGCGATCGGGAAAGGGACAGCAATAGGGTAGGAGTAGAAGATGATGACGAGGAGGTTATTACAGCAGGATCAAGGACAGACCTGGCTTTGGGATTGGGGGACGCGCTGTCTGCTGCATCCGTGGCGCCTTTAGATTCCCCGGTGTCTTGTGGATCTGCCGAAGAAAGTGACGTAATTCTGCTGAAGCAGCAAGATAGTGTGACCCCAGCGACCCTTAATGCCTCATCACAGGCTGGCGACTGTGGGTTGGATAGGGCCCCTAACCGCGCAGGCAGTGGGACGGGCCTGGCGAGTCAGCCAAAAGGTGACGTGCCGATGTCCTCGCGTGAGCGTGTGTCCCCCATACCCCAGAGCATGTACGACATCTTGCTGGGTGAAGACCCCACAGAGAGGATGCCAGAGATACATCAGCAGCTGGAGAACTACATCGCAGAGCCTCTCTGCAAGCGCAGCCTGTCGCCGTTACACTGGTGGCGCGCCAAGGAGCACCGGTTCCCTGCCGTAGCCAGGCTGGCGCGGAAGTATCTCGCCATTCCCGCCACGGCTGTGCCAGCGGACAGGGCTTTCGCCCCCATGGAAGCCTCGGTTTTTCAGCGGAGGGCTACCCTGGGCCCACAGCACCTGGACCACATTCTCTTTCTGCATCAGAACGGTGACTATGTGGAGAACTTGAAAGGAGGTCAGCAGGATAATGCCAGTAATAGCAGTGTCCATAGTCACAGTACGCAGCAGACGCGGGAATGTTTATATCAGTCATTAGTATCTTATGAGAATAAGGCCTGGGCGGGCGGAGACGACGTGTGATTCCACCACGTCCCAGCCGTTCCTCAAGTCATGGGATGCGGGTTATGAACATATGTCAAGAACTTTCAGGATTGCAAGAGAACTGACAGATAGGTGAAGCACAGTCACAACCAGAGATGTTCCTAGCCCGTGTTAATTTCCTCTTTACTGGTATACTTATCTACCTAATTAATTTCAGATTTCCTAAAGATTAAGACTCTAGGATTACATTTGTGTAGTAACTATAAACTTTGTGGCCTTGTCCTGTGAAACTTTACCAAGACGGAGCATTATCGTAAAACTAGTTTGCGACTCTTTATGGGCAGAAAACCCACTGCTTGGGTACAGTTATGAAGGGTCTGCTCCCTCTAATACTCCTCTGGAATATCCTATTAAATCTAATAAATAGCATTATAACATTTACATAACCATTTTACCATTTTAAAGAAACATTTTAAGTCCCTTTGAGAAAGCTAGTAATATGTAAATAATAAAACATACGTAAATAAAGTTTAAATTAAATATAGAAACATCCATATGTATTTGTGTGAATACTGGATACTACGATAGTTGTGTTTGTGTTGTATTTTGGCAAGGTTTCCTCTATAAATGTTGTTAATGGAAATTGATAATTGGTATTTTAATTAATTAATACTAATAACTGATATTATTTTTGCATGTTCGGTATCCACTCCCCACCCATAGCATTTGTTTATTAGATGCTTTTACTCAAAGAGGGATGCACCTGAGAAAGCAGAGTCAGATGGTCCAGGTGCGGCAGTGACAGCACTCGTCCAGCCGTAGGGTTTGGACCAATGACCTTCTGACCACGAGGGCAGAGTCCTACTAACTCTCAGAGCCACAGCCCAGCCTGTGGCTGAGAAGACTGCAGCCTATCCCTGGCAGTGTCATCCTAATTTTTTTTTAATGATTTTAAATTTTCATTTGAAATCTAGTGTAGTTTTAGTTTTCAGTGTGGTTGTTTTAGTTTTAGTAATTTTATTTCTAGGGGTAGACTGAAAGTTGTATAATTACTTTATGACTGACCATTAGAGTATCTTACATGAATAGGCAGTGCACATTATGTACCAATGTCCCTAAAATGGGCTAAACATGTTACAGGTGCTAATGGTTATCTGAAGGCAATATAATGCATTATATTTCCTGAAATGATTTTCATGGGAGAAGAAGGATTTTAAAAATCATTACTTTAGCGAAATAATATTAAACAACAGTAATGGAAAGTATTTAACATTAGTTTTTATTTAATTTCATTTCAGTTACTTTCGGAAGCAATATTTTTATAGTTTTCATTGAGTTGTAGTTTTTAACTTAATTTTCACATCTTCTTTCAGTTAAAAATGTGTCTTTACATATTAACCCTGGACCCAGGAAGCACAAATCGTGGGGCAGGGGCGTCCTGTTCTGTACATCCGTCAGGCTGCCATTTATTTGGCATGTGTTTTCTGTTGACAGTGAGCTTACATGCTTCTAAGCAAGCCTAAAATGTTCTGGGGAAATATTATCAGCAATATGCTATGTAACATCCATCAGACTGAAACACAAGAAGAATATGTAATTACCATGGAGATGTTCTTATGTTAATATTGTTGTATAAAGCATCCATCTTGCGTAGAACAATATTGTGTCCCTTTGTTAATATTCACATTACAGACAGACATTCTTGTTGTTGTTTATTCGTTTTCAGAGAACACTGAATAATGATAACAGGTTTACACAATAACACATTTAAAGTAGCAAACAGCACTGAACAGATGTTCTCCATCGGGAATTTAAAACTTCCTTTAGACTAGAGGCATCCAGGTGAGGCTTACAAACGCCACAGTTCAAAATTTTTACAGAACTATAAAATGGTATTATTTTAAATATTTATGGGCATGCGTATTGTAAAAAGTTTATTTCTGATATCTAAATCACTTCTTAAACTACATGTTAATTGGTTGTACATTTATCACTAAGGTAATGGGTCTCTGGAGAAACCGTAAGAGCTGTAATTTAAAAAAAAGGCCATAAACGCAATGTTTCCATAACATGAACAAACGACAACATTGAACAACATTGTTATATTAGACAATAGGACTGGTAACCAGTGGTGAAGCATTGTGGTCAGATCTTGTCTTGCAAAAGAGTCTCATTTCTTCATATCTTACCAGAATTGTGGTCAGATTCTTGTTTGTTCTCACAAAGGTGTATTTCGTCACGGTAACACGGCTATGCAGGTATTAGCATATTGGTAACTAGACTTGACTATACTTTTTCATCTGCAAATGTGGGCTGAAGTAGATGTGAATTATGGCATGTGCCAAATTCACTTGCCCACCTTGTATATAGTTTCAAACATTACTTAAATATTCAGATTCTTTGTATTGTTTACCAATGTGAGGGAGAAGAGAGGCTGCGCTAATCTTCGCAAACAGCTACACCGTGGAAGTGTGTCAGGCTTTGACTGGCCTTAACTAAGACACAAGTGAAAGGGGCTTCTGCTCTCTGGACAAGCGCACAGCCCAGCTTCTCCTGGAGGGCCACTAGGCAGGCTATCGCTAACTGGAAGCTCCCTCTCTTGGTTGCGGTGAGTCTTCATGTGGGCATTCCGACTTTTAACCTTCTCAAAACCCCTACGAGCAAAGATGTAGAAGACGTATAGAAAAGGAATCTTACGAGCGAAGCTGTGCTTTCCCTGAGGAACCTACGAGACTGATTTACTCACCGTCCACACACCTCACAGGTATACTTCAACTCTCTATGCGTGGCTGGCAAAATCTGAGCTCCTGCCGGTCTCGTCAACAGTTTTTGGGGGTCTCCGCGTTTAACGACATACTCCACTTGGCCACAAGGCAATTCCATTGTCTGTCACACAAATGTAGTGAATTCTGGGATGAACCACACTTCATCGTTAACACTACATATAATGGTATTTCCCTCAACATGCTTCATGTCTATAATCATGGCCCTTCTCAGTGTACTACTGGGAAGAGCTCAAAACCAACTTATGCATTTAGTATAAATCTACACACCGATCAGCCACAGCATTAAAACTGCTTGCCTAATACCGTGCAGGTCCCCCTCGCGCCACCAGAACAGATCTGACCCATTGAGGCAGTGACTCCACAAGACCTCTGATGGTGCCCTGTGGTATCTGCCACCAAAACGTTCTGGAAGCTGTGAGGTGGGTCTTCCATGGATTAGACTCGTTTGTCCAGCACGTCATATAGACGCTCGATCGGCTTGAGGTCTGGGCCAAGTCTGCAGACCAAGTCACCATCTAGAGCTATTTTTTCATGTCACTCAAACCATTCCTGAGCAACTTCTGCAGTGTGGTAGGGCATTATCCTGCTGAAAGGGGCCACTGTCATCTGGGAATACCATTGCCATAAAGGGGAGTACTGTACGTGGTCTGCAACAATGAATCTGTAGGTGGTACATGTCAAAATAACATCGACATACATGCAGAACACTGCCCAGAGCATCACACTGCCTCCTCCTGCTTGTGCATCCAGGTGCCATCTCCTACCAAGGTCAATGACGCTCATGCACCAGGCCGTCCACATGACGTAACCGGAAACGCGACTCATCACACCAGGCCACCTTCTTCCATTGCTCCATTATCCAGTGTTGATGCTCATGTGCCCATTGTTGGCGCTTTTGGCAGCGGACAGAAGTCAGTATGGACACTCTATGCAGCCCCATACACAGCAAGCTGTGATGTACGATGTGTTCTGACACCTTTCTATCATAGCCAGCATTCATTTTTGCAGCAAACTGTGCTACACTAACTGTTCTGTGAGATCCGACCGGACAGGCTAGCTAGCCTTTGCTCCTCACACTCTTCGAAGAGCCTTAGGTGCCCAGGACCCCATCGCCCATTCCCTGACAACGTGACCAGCAACACCTCACCAAGACCCCGCCTTTTAGAAGGTACTCTGACCCAGTCTACCCATCACAATTTTGCAAAGTCACTCGGATCCTTACACTCCCTCATCTTTCCTGCTTCCAACACATCAGCTTCTCTTCACCAGCATAATGTATTACAGTTGTAATGTCGTTCATTTCACCTGTCAGTGGTTTTAATGTTTTGGCTGATCGGTGTATATTTATGTGTTGGGTTTTACTTACAGGTTTTGTATGGAGTCGTTTCCTCACTGCCTCTTGCATTCGCTGCTTAAATTTTTGCAGTTTCTTCATGGTATAATAATACTCCACACACTGTGCCACAGACTTATTCTGTAACTGGGAAAGATTTATTATGATAATAGATGTATTAACCATTGGCTCTCCTCAGCTACTCATTATTGACTGCACATTTATGTCCACGACACACAAGTTACGTGGATCTATGTCCTGGCAGCTCATACCCTGTTTTGAATGAGTTGGAAGTTCTTGCCGTGGGTCATCAGAGCTTTACAGAACAGCCTTTTTTCCTGAGGACTCCAATAATCTGACCCTGATAAATAGTCATCTTGTTAGCTATTATCAACTTCCTAACAGTCTGATTGTATGCGCTTTTATATTTGGTACATTAATATTGAAATGAAGACTATTGATTAATTGATTTCTGACTAATACAAACTAATCTTCGCTGTCTCTCTCTGGGTTTCTCATGAGCTTATAGACAGACACGGTTGTTACCTGAATAGTGGTAATTTCGTAAGGGATATAAAGATGAGAAGTAGGCATCCTTGATTAAAAGTAACTCCAAGGCAGCCTAAAATAAATGACAGATGTAAATGACGAATGAAACGGATAACTCGGTTAACAGCAAGAATGCTTGTATTGTATGGATGGATGAATGGATGGATTAACAATGAATGAAAGTATTTCCATACCAGGACATCGCCCTGTGCTTCATGTACGCAGTGCAAAGCCAGTTCTGTGTTGGCGCCCCCTCCCGGTAACGCACTGGAACATGACAAGTCCAGCAGGGCCTTCACTGAAAAATAAAATCGTACTCAGTGGCTCATTGTGGTTTTCAAACCTCAGAAAAGTACAACTTTTAACATACTTACTGCTATTTCTGTACATGTGATTACAGGTCAATTCCAAATCGCTATATTCAATAGCCAGAATGTATGTAAGTGTCCAGGGCTGTTAGCCCAGCATTTTCAGAGCCTGTGCACACACCTCTTCTCTCTGTCCCGGTGCTGCCATCTCCCCAGGGCGCCCAGAGCAGCTGTGCTGGGTGCTCCTCATGCAGAGCTAGCAGCACATTCTGCAGTCCTGGCATCTCTGCTTGGAACCGCCGGCCCACATTGATTCTCCTACAAGCAACAGGTCATGCAGGGGTCACGCAGGGGTCACGCCAGGGCTGCGCCGATACACCAGGACGATATCATGCCGACTCTAATGCGAGTAAATAAATGTACAGTGCTCAATCATTTTTATGCATTTTAATTCATATCTGATCAAATGTCCTATGTCTTTGGGTTAGATGTCATTATGATCTACTGTATAACCAGACATCAGCGAATTCACAGGCGGCCAGGAAGAAATGATCTTATTCAGAAGACTGATGAAGGGCAGGGATTACAGTGACTGTCAGTGCACTGGGAACTCACGGCTCTATAGTGACAACAGTGTCATCCATCACAAGAGAGATACCATCGGCCACGTCTGAAAAGCAGAAAACACTGGCATAAGGAATGCCGATCATTTTGATTATTAAACTATGAACTCCTCACTTTGATACAATAATTACCCTGGTATACAGTGATTTTGGTGCCAACGATGTCTGAATGGTTTTATATTAAGTTTATGGTGCTGATTAAGAATATGACTTTGGTTTTTCCAGATTGGCTCTAGTTTCTAAGATATTCAATAGTTAATTAATTCGTTACAGTTGAATTCTGGCTTCAAAAAAGTCGCTTTTATAGCACTGTAGGCCTACAAATTGAAATACAAAATAATTATATAGGGTATTTCATTACCTAAGACACTGTTAGAGTCAAAAGACAGACCAAAAGCTATTGCATTTGTTATCACACACAAGTCGCATTGAGGGAATGCATTATTTTCATGGATTATCTCAAAAACTAGAAAAAAGTTATGGGATTTTTGAATTCAGCACCCTCACCCTAAATCCATTCAAAAAACCTTGGCACCTGAATTTATTTTTTTCGTAGACCTGTGTTATCTAACAGGATGAACAGGCATGGAATTTGCTAATACTGAAAGTAACTGCGACTGACAGAATTATTCCTCTACTGATCACAGGTGACTCTAGCCTTTTCCCCCAGGGGTGCGAGGTGAGCGTGCCCAGCGAGTCATTCATCCAGATAAATACATTAGTAAAAACGGTGACTACATTTACAAAAAAGTTTTATTACACATTGCTAAGACTACGTAAGACGAGCCACATTTCCGCACATAGCGCTGCCATCCATCCATCCATCCATGTCCTGTACTCGCTCGCCCGATGCAGGGTCACAGGGGGTTCGGACCCTATCCTGGAGACTACGGGTGCAAGGAGGGAACAACCCAGGAGAAGGCGCCAAGTCACCGCAGGCAATGAACAATGCAATTCAATTTTACTGAACTTAATATGTTCAAATAAGCATCGTCACCTGACCAGTAGGGCCTTTCACCCACTGCACCCCTGGTTAAACTGCCGCCGTTACTGAATATTTATCAGTTTTAATTTAGTAAAGCTGTATAACGAGGCAAATTATTGTCTATGTAGAATTACAGTTTTACTGAACTACATCTTTGTGGGAACATAAGCCTGCTGGCTGAGATGGTACAAACCCAGGGTGGCCGTGTACATGCTCGGAGGGGGGAGAAGGCAGGCCTGGGAGGGGGGCAGGGTGCTGAAGTAGAGGCCGGTGCCGTGGCGGAGCGGACTCAGCATGGGAGGTGGTGTGTAAGGTGGGGGCTCAAAGCTGGGGTTCAGCAGGTGCTCGCCCAGGTACACAGGGGAGCGCAGCTGACTGGGGTAGGCACCGGCCGCCCACCACCACTGGCCGCCCACCGCGTCCCCTGTAACATCGCGGGGTGTGCAGCCAGGCGGGGCCGTGGGGCTTGGGATAAACAGCCTCTTCCGGAATTTCGGCTTGCGAGGCTTCTTTGAAGCCCTCCTGCTGCCATGTCCTTTTCCTTCCTGTTTGGGGAAGTTAAGAGGAACATTACAATTTAAAGTAGGCAGCTAGCATTCCTGACTTTAAAATTGCTACAGCGATCTGAAACACAAACAAAATGACCGAGTGTAGGCAAGTGATTTGTCCCAGTAGAAAAACATATTCAAGATATTCAAATGCACTGATTGATTTACTATATTCTATTAAAATATCTTCCTGAGTCCTATACTGCGGAGGGCCACACTGGATGTTTTTCTGTTCCATGAGGATTCCTGATTTACTGTGCCGATTGCCAGTGATCCAGCATCATGGGACTGCCCATCTGCAGCTCCGGCAGCTGACGGTGTCCTCGCTGTAACTGGAACTGACACGGGAATTAGCAGGGGCTTCACTGGGATCCTGTCAGCCCCACACGGGGCCTTCTGCACCGGCCAGCTTCCTGCTTCAGGACACATTTTCTTACCCTAAGGTAAAGGACGACACAGATGTAATTTATTTTTTCATTCGATGAGTCCTTAGCCTCCAGTAAAATAACACATAAAAGTCACTATACCTGCATTTGATCAGCAAAATCCTGTTTACCATTAGTCCTACTGGGCAAGAGGAATGGCCAGTTCTGGCTGCTACCTTCTGAAGATTGGGGAGAGGCCTGCTGGCTAAAAGAAGATGTGATCTCATCGTAGCAAACCCCTCACTAAGGTCATAAGGTCTCTTACGACTTAGTGCATCATGGAAAAAGCTTCACGGATACACCACTACCTCATCCTTACCTATTGCAGGTGTCTAGTTGATCTGGGGCAGAGTTTTTCACCTATTCAAATGAAAAGAACATACTCTATTCCCAATGTTGTGCATTTCTGTTTATCTGTGTCATTTACAGTAATCAACATGCAGAGCTTATAGTTTCTGGCATCCTGTGGGGTGTTCATGTTACATCAGCGGGAAAGATTTTGGTGCTCTGGGTTAACTGCTTACCTAGAAGGGCAGACAGCAGGTCTGGACAGCAGCACTTACCGCGCTGAAAGAGGCCATGGCCACCTGACTTGGCGAAATGAGTCGCGGAGGACGTGACCATGGGCGTGGGCCAGCAAGATGCATGCTGGGACGAGATGGCGGAAGGGGCAGGGCTAGAATATTGGCGTCTTGGACCTTCTCCTTCCTTGGCCTCTTCCTGCCATCTTTCTTTGGGGGTTTGGCAGAGGGAGCTTCTGGCTGCACCACTCCGCAGGAGTCGGAGGAAGCCAGAACCGGGGGATACGTAACAGGAATGTGCTGGGTAGACAGTGCTTGGTCAGGGGAGTTAAGAGCAGGCTCATCCATATTGGCAAGCAGGGCACTTGGAGCCGACACAGTGTCTGAGAAAGTAAAGCCTTTGAGGACTGAGAATGAATGAGGCCTAGGCTCCAAAAGGGACTCTTTCTTAAACTCCTGCAAGGTCTGATGTGGTGTGTGTCTATAGATGACGCCAGGTCGACTCTGGCTGTGTCTCTTAGGAGATACTAACTCCCCAGGAATATTCTTTCCTGAGCTCTGTCCCTCTCTAAAGGGTTGAAACAACAGAATCTTTTCCAGGGCTTGAAATTCAGATACAGGGATGCTGACATCACTTTTACCACAATGAGAACCCACAAGGGTGCTGGTGGCGGATTCTGGCTTCTCGCTAGGGACCTGCTGTGGAGTACCACGTGTCACTAGAGGTCGATTTGGCTTATCGTCCTTATCACAGAAGCCTCTATTTTCATCTTGCTTCCAAGGATCCAGTACCTTGGTTACACTTGACCCTGAGAAACTCGTTGTCCCCGAGCCACCTAAAGAGGCAAAGCCGGGATAATCGCCGCAGCCCTTTCCACTCGCAGAATCAGTGCCGCCAAGTAGAGTATCAGGCGTTGGATTAAGTGGTGAGAGAAAAATGGATTGATAAGTGTTGTCGTCTGTTAAATTACCCAAAAATGAGTCCACATCTGCACACTGACCCTTCCATTGGGTTGGACTGGTCTTAGAAGGGTTACAGAAAGTGCTTGCACAAGGGCTTGGCACGAGGTGGTATTTCAACAGCCTATTGTCACTGTAGCTCTTCTGAAAAGCCGGCTTACTGCTCCTAACCTGCTTCCTCTTCTGATGTGTCAAAAGATGGGCATTTCTGAAAGGCAAAAACAAACAATCTCATTTTACTGTGCACAATGACAAAGGAATTCAATTCATTGGTGTACAACACCATTATATCAATGAAGAAAGTTTGGAGTGAGTGTGTGAGGACCTAGGCTTAAGACTTACAGATGATCACTGTGCTTAAATCCCCGTTGGCTGACATGTGGTCTCTCTTGCTGATGAGTAAGCTGGTGTTTTTTGAGGGCATTGACTGTGCCAAAAACTTTACTGCAAAGACAGCACTTGTAAGGTGTGGCGTTGACAGGCCGCACAGGCTCTGTCTTGGACACCCACAATGGGTCCTCGTTTATCCCGAGGAGGACATCGGAGAGTGTATCTGACATCACTACTGTTGAAGCTAAAAAGAAAACAATGTATTATTGGCTACTCTTAATATTTCTGTACATAGCATAAAGAAGTATGTCTACTGTATCCAAACATTAAGCCAGAAAACAAAGCCCTTACCAGTTAATGAATCCAACAAGTCACCAAATGTTAATATCAGCGAAAGACATACAATCACTCACCATAATCTCCAGCACTCTCCAGGGTTTGTTCTGCATGTAAATTGGGTGGCGAGGGTAGTTGGGGTGTGAGGGACTCGCCAGGATGGAGGAGCAAACACAAATTAGGATGGTCACAGATGGATTCGCCCCCAACCTGACAATCACACCATCTCTCCTGACATACAGGGTCCTCCTGAGGTTCCATGTCTACACATCCACAAACACAACGAGCAAACTTTAATTCTTCGATTATGCTCTAAAATTGTATAACTAAGTATACAAATGAAATAAATTAAGCGTATGGACTTAAAGCAACAGCTGGTGTTATAATTGCGATGTCATGATTCTTTCCAAATATATTTTCCTGTTGTTAAAACTATTACAGATTATCTAGATTGTTATCTAGTTAATTTTGACCAGAGAATTCACTTAGCTGAACTTCGTTAGGTATAATTAATGCTTGCGACAACACGAAAGTACCATTTCGCAACTTACATTAACAAAATACAATATGATATACTGTAATGCAAATTTTTAAATAACAAAACTGCTCCAATTTACATACGTCGCCAGCAAAACACGTCGTTGCTTTCCAAACTAATAATAAATTGTAATTAGCTACTTTATTTAAACGAGTACGAAACTTACATTTATATGTATTTATATGTATGTGTATATGTGGCTAGCTGAGAAATAAAATACTTGCAAAACTTACTTTTGCAATGCAGACTGCAGCTACCCAGCCCTTAGCTATCTGCCCAAACCCTCTATCTGTAAGATGGACCGGAGGAGCTGGGTTTGCGACCCAAACGCGGCGCGATCCCGTGCAGGATCGCCGAAAGCCGCCCGTTAGCCCGCCTGCTAACGGGGCCGCGCAGCGCGATCCCGGGCAGGAATGCCGAAAGCCGCCCGTCAGCCCGCCTGCTAACGGGGCCGCGCAGCGCGCTCCCTTTGCTCTGTTCCAGTCACCATTGCGTGTCAGTCACATTTCGAACGTTAAACGGCGCCTGATGTTTGATGTGCTTGTAACTGACGCGGTCTCCCCCGCACGCTGGCCGGCTTTATGTCTTTATTTGCGAGTGCCCAGCGCCCCGATGGCGCCCATCAGCCGCCCAGCGCGGTTACGGGAGGCGGCTGCAAGCGCCCCCACCTCACCGGCGAGATGCTGCGGCCGGTCTGTCACAGCGGCCAGGCAGCGAAGGTTCGGGTCTGACCCCCATCTGGGGACCAGCCGTCGGCGGGGCGGCTGTGCGAACCGGGGCTGGAATACGGGCAGGGCTGCACACGCATATACGCACATGCACACGCATTCACACACGCGTGCTATACATGCACACGCATATACGCACATGCACACGCATTCACACACGCGTGCTATACATGCACACGCATATACGCACATGCACA
>JAODKM010000037.1:7489430-7512009 GCA_026780845.1 Petrocephalus sullivani | reverse complement strand
GAGTGCTCAACTAGTTGGTTGAAACAAAATCCTGGTCTGGATTTTTACTTTCTGGACCTGAAATTGACACCTCTGTACATAATAAAAAATAAATAAAAACCAATATAAATGAGTATTAAGGGGTAGGATCAGCCAACGTATTTACTGTTTTTTTGTGTTGGTGACCGTTTTCTTCAGCTGTAGGCTATGACAAGAAGCTGGGGGAGATCCTGCTGGCTCAGATCATGCCTCTCGTCATGGAGTTTGAGACCACCTTTCACTTTGGTACCTAGTGACGCCCACCATCTGATTCATGGACTGTTTTACTTTCTGGGGTGCTGAGCACAATTGCAGAGCTGTGAAAGAATTTCAGAAGAAAGAGTGTAAAGGTGTAGTAGTAGGGGTGTTCGTGCCCGGAGAGCCTCACACAGCCACGAGTACCACCAGAGCCTAATTCCCCCCTCTCTCTTTCCCATGTGTTTGCAGACTTTGTCTATGAGGACAGGCTGCAGATGGCCGCAGACAATTTTATCGCAGAGACCTCCAGACTGCCTAGAGGTGACCGCTGCTCATTTTTACTGCTTCTCCATTCCACTCTCCATTACATGTAACACTTCTGACTTTTTATAAACGCCAGCTCCCCACCTGCTCACACACCAAATGATTTCTCCTACAATGGATGGTCTCTGGCATGTAGTACCTGGATCGGCATTGTGCCTGCAGATGAGATCATTCACACCGAGAGTTTAGATTCTTGCTTTACTGAATGGACTTCGCTGGGTACACATCAGTGCCGCTTTGTTGTGCAAATCCACAGCATCTTCATGGTAGTGGCTATTTCTCAGTTATTTCTCTGCCTGTGTTCAGGAGGTTTCGGGTTCGAACCCGGCCTCTGCAGAATAGCCACATGTCCATGGGCCCTTAGTCCCCAGCTCCATGGGGGCTGCTGCAGGTGGGCATCCTTCACTGCTAAGCTCGCTCTCACCTACATGTTTGTTATGGAGACCAAGATGGGGCACGCATGAGGAGGGTTTCCCCAGGGAGATCAGTGGAGTGTCATTATCATCCTGTCTCTCTTATTCTCTTTCAGCGCCTAAATGCATCCCCCCATGCGGTGAGTTTAGCTTCTCTCTCCAACCATCATTTCCTCTTTTCACGGTGTTTTCTCAAAGCGGACCACTTTATCATCTCTAATAATGAGTGTGCAAACTTTTGGCCTGTACTGTAGGCATTGAGCACATTCCCTTCTGTAGTTCTGGAGATAATTACCACATGCTTTACTCCAATTATAGGTTTCCAGGAATTTGCTGCTACTTATGATTGTGTCACCTGTAACTATACATACTGTGATTTCTCTCTGGACTGCCCAGGTGAGTCACAAAGGCAGCTAAATGAAACACTTATTTGAATACCCCTCTATGAACCGCTGCCTTATTGTGGTGGGGGGGGGAGTTGGTGTACCTAACAGCCATGATGCCGGGGGTTATTGGTCCCAGTAGGGTCTCCCAAGGCCAATTGGTCCTAGGTGAGGACACTGTGACCCCGCTGGACTGGGCCAGGCCAATGTGAGCCAGGCCTGGGGGAGGAGCTCACAGGCAAGCTCCTGGTGGCTGGTTCTCCACCCATGGGGTCCGTCCTGGCACAGCCCAAAGCAATTACAATTACAAAGCCCTCTGAATGAACGTGTGAATGGCTCAGTGAATGAATGAATGAATGAGATGCCAGTTTTAAATCATTTCCACAGATTATTACATGATGACTTTAATGTGCATTTAAACACTAGGTTTAATCAATGACGAGTACATAAGCTTTATAACAGTGTATCAAAGATATCCCTAATACACTGAAAAGCCCAAGGCACTCTCTATGACCTTGAAATCTACAGCTTGCTTCTTACTTCCCACACATATCCATTCATTATCCATCTGTTGTGGCAAAATTCTCCAGCTCTCAGCGGCCATTATTAAGTGTTTGAGATGCAGAAAATGTAGAAGGCCTTTGTTAGTGATGGTTCTCCTGGAGAAAATGTTGGATCAGGAAGCTCCATGTGATTCCCATGCTGTGTGACTGTGTCATGGCAGTGTCAGAGATCATAGCCGACGAACACAACAGGACAGAGATCTACTGTGATGTCCCCTTCCCCTTACCAGCTGACATTGAAGTTGTCTGGTGGTTTGCTGACAAGGTGTGAGGCCGCTTTTAGGATCTATTTCTCCAGGAGAAGGAACAAGACAAGAGCAGTTAGGATAAAATAAGAATTTATATTTACCGATGCATTTATTAGTTATTAAAGTTGTATTTAACACCAAAACTATTACCATAGCTATTACCAGTCACTTCTGATACCAGTTCTATGTGCTGGATTTCCTTAAAGTTCACAACATTGCTGGAGGATCAGTTCATGGAGCTGACTGTGGAGATGGATCTTCTATATGTCATCCCTGTTCTCGAAATTTCCCACGAGGGAATCTACCAGTGTGAGGTCTTTTCTAATCAGCGTTCCATTATCAGAAAGTACTACAACCTTACAGGTGAGGCTTGAGAGCTATTCAACTAGCTTGCAATAAATGTGCAAGGTTATTATGACAGTGTAATGCAGCACATTGTCAGAATGACCTCAGCATTCCCAAAATCTAAGTCAAGTTATTTTATTGTCGCATATATTTTGCAATATAGCAACATTCTTATGCTAGTGCAGTGTAGTGCAGGTAGGAGATGGGGTGCAAATACAAAGCTAAGAGTCACACCAGACAGGGGGGGTATGTCAATAAATAAGGCAAGTGGGACAACATTATACAAAACAAAGCAAGACTGTACAACACTCTACATAAGGTACCAGACGTAACAGGACAGGGCTGTACAACTCTGTAAAGACTTTCCAGAGCAGTGTGAAACTGTATAGCTATACATAAAGAAGAGAAGGGACATGGGGTAAGTGCTCGACATTACATGCATCACAAGAGGTAGTGGTAGTGCAAAAAGCAGTTGAGTGGTCGTGCAAATAGTCATCATAGTGCAAAAGAGTTAATGTGCGAAAGTATTAATCTGAATAGCAGCACAGTATGATATTGAAGATGGAGAATGGAGATGGTGCAAAACTGATCACTGTCCGTTTAGAATCCTGATGGCTTGTGGAAAGAAACTGTCTCTGAGTCGTGTGATGCAAGTAGAGCTGCTCCCGAGGGAAGTAGGGAGGAGAGGGAGTGAGCTGGGTGGCTGGAGTCCATGGTGATGGACTCAGCCCTCCTCTGACAGCGGGAGGTGTAGATGGTGTGGAGCTGCTCCGGTACCGGTTACCGGAGGGGAGTAAGAGGAGAGGGAGTGAGCTGGGTGGCTGGCATCCGTGGTGATAGACTCACCCCTCCAATGTCAGCTCCAGTGATTTTTGATGCAGTCCTGGCAGTTCTTCTTAGCAGTCTGTGGTCCTGGGCAGACAGGTTCCCCAGCCACACTGTGGTTCCATAGATTAACTATATTTTACTGAGCAAAGGATCTACTATGATTAGGAAATACTAATAGAAAATGGACATGTTTGTTTATATTCTCTTGGAAGCTTTCTCCACTGTTATTGAGCCCAGAATAAATGTCTGTCATTCTCTTACAGTCATCCCACTGGCCATACATGGTGGTGAGCTGCAGCGTACATTTGAAAGGGTTATACTTCTGGGAAGGAAAATCCCAGCGGCCCAGGACCACGACTGGCTTAGCGCCCCTCCCCCAGTCCCCACTGCCTTCCTGACTTTGATGCAGCTCCTGGCCTTTCTATGCCTGTGGTAACAATGCCATCAAAACACAATCACCTTTAGATCTCCCCATCTCTCTCTCTCTCTCTCTCGTTCTCTCTTTCCCCATCTCTCTATTTCTCTCACGCTCTCTTTCCCTATTTCTTTTCCACCCCCTCACTCAGAGAGAGAGAGAGAGAGAGAGAGAGAGAGAGAAGGGGTAACAATGCCATCAAAACACAATCACCTTTAGATCTCCCCATCTCTCTCTCTCTCGTTCTCTCTTTCCCCCTCTCTCTATTTCTCTCACTCTCTCTTTCCCTATTTCTTTTCCACCCCCTCACTCAGAGAGAGAGAGAGAGAGAGAGAGAGAGAAGGGGTAACAATGCCATCAAAACACAATCACCTTTAGATCGCCCCATCTCTCTCTCTCTCTCTCCATTTATCTCTCTCCGTTTCCACTTCAGGCAGATGCTGTAGATGAAAGTTTACACACACCAAATGTGTAAACAGTGAGGACTGAAGCTGAGCAGGACCATTTCCCTTTCCAAACTGTGCCCTGTCCTCATTTTAGACCTGCACTCTGCTCAGTCACCTTCCTCCTTACGAGAATGAGAATCCATAACATGCTCTGGAAAGAGGGGGAAAATTAGTTGTGGTCATTTCACTTTATGACTTTCTTTTGGTACAAGTGTCTTTACTGGAAGCTGTCTAAGAGAAGACAAACCAGTTCAAACAGAAATCGAGAACATGATGGCCAACCAGTACGAAAAATATTTTTAGTCAACTAATTGCCTGTAAATATTGCAATAAATAACGTTTTTCAAAATCAGTTTTCCTTGATGGAAATGTGAGGTTCACCATTAGAGGGCGCCAAATATATGGCTAATTGTGAAATATCTAGCCCAGGGGTGGTCAATCTTATCTGCAGAGGGCCCATGTGTATGCAGGTTTTTGGGATAACCTTTACATAAGCTTTACATAACCCAGGTGTGAGGACTCTTCAGCCAGTCAGTCCTGTAATTAGTAATCTAATTAGGGAGTTGCAGTGAAAGCCTGTACACAGCAGCCCTTTCTGGGTAAGACTGACCACCCCTGATCTAGCCAAAGGAGGAATCAAGCCCTAGAGCAGGGGTTGGCAGTTTTATTCAAAAAGGGCCATTGTGTATGTGGCTTTTCACTGCAACTCCCAAATTAGGTTACTTATTAGAGGACCGATTGGCCTAAAAGTTCTCACACCTGGGTTTGAACAGCTGACCTAAAGGTTTTCCCAAAAACCTGCATACACGCTGGCCCATTCTGGATAAGATTGCCCACCCCAGCCCTAGAGGTCGAGGGTATTATTTTCAGAATCCGGTTTATTTGCCAAGTATGTGGTTACATACAGGGAATTTGTTTTCGGTTGTTGGTGGCTCTCTAGTATTTCCACAATGACAGTAAATACACAAATAGATCAATAAAATATACCATGGACAACAAGACTTTACAAAACAACAAAACTTTACAAGAGACACCTAATGCAATTTGTCCAATTTACAATAACAGTATGATTAACAATATACAATGTACAATATACAACCATAAATACGACGCACAGTATCCAGTACAAATTATTTAGACCAAATATGCAATACACCAGTAATGTAAAGGTCTAGTGAAGTATGCAGGTTGAATAATACACTATTCAGAGTGGAGTGACTGGTGCAACAGATGGTTTATGAGTTGTTTGTGAGGTTGATGGCTAATGGAAAGGAAGAGTTTCTGTGCCTGGCAGTCTTAGTCTGGGGACTTCTATAACGCCTGACGGAGCTGAAACAGGCTGTAACCAGGGTGTGAGGAGTCTGTGAAGATTTTCTCTCTGCCTGCTTCGTGGTTCTTGACGAGAACAGCTCCTCCAGGCTGGGCAGAGGAGTGCCTAATACTTTTAATAATGAATCCGTTCTGTGTATATCCATTACGGCCTGGTTTGGGGCGGCCACTAAACAGGACAGGAAAAGACTGCGGAGAACAGTGAGGACAGTAAATGATTTACTGGGTGCTTAAAATACTGGTGTGTTTAAAAAACAAGTAAGTACATTGTAAAAGTATGGGATAAAATTGGAGGACATTGTATTTCCCCACAACACAACAATCCATCCGTCCATTTCCTGTACCCACTTGTCCTGTTAAAGGTCGCGGGGGTCTGGAGCCTATCCCAGAATATTACGTAATAATATCAAATGAAATGTGATTCTGTAGAAGGCACGGAAATGTAACATGTTTGTCGTTCTGAAACGAATGCGACTCGATGCTGAAATGTCATGCAATGTGAATGATCAATGATCAGTTATTTCGCCTCCCCCCAACATAGACTTTCAATCAGCTTCTACCATTAAATATTCAATTGGAAGCAATTTTCTCAATACGTGTATGTGACCTATTTATATGAATTTAAACACGTTAGCCTGTGCAGGCTTGGTCATATCATAAACTTCACAAAACTGAATTGTCGGAATTTTGTTATTAAAAATATATAGTTATATCAGACCCTTGGTAAATTATTAAAGGGTTATGGATTATTGCTTATTTCATAATAGACATAGCTTTGTCATTTTTGAAACGTTTAGATGATTTTTCATAATTACAGATATTATTTCATGTAACACGTGCATACCGCAAGAATTTAAATTTAACTTGATTTTAATCGTTCAATTCTTTTAATTGTCCTGAAAAGGCCTGGAAAACGCGGCTCTAGACGATTATATGAAAACTTTGTATTTTAGCATCGGACATCACTTTGATTCATTAAGTACAGTACGTACTTATTTCCTCATGACTGTATATTGACGATAAGGACCGAAAGACTAAAGTACCGAAGGGCTAGAATGTGGATGTTAAATGTGTTAAATCGATGCTCGTCTTGTTCTGAAATATTTAGTTCGTGGCTTGTTGTAAAAAAAGCATCAAAATAAAATAAGGATAAAACACGACAGAATATTATACCGAATCATAAGCCATGATTTTGTTGCAATGTCGCTCCGATCGACTGAGGTACGGTTAAATGTAACATCAAAGAACAACTCGGAGATATTGTACAACAATATCTCCATCCATAAGGTAAATCAAACCTCCGTAAGAAATCAAACATAATACTGGCAGTGATTCAAAAACAGCCAATGCTGAAGTAGAAACAACTTCAAAACCACGCCCACTTATTTATGATTTGCCCACAAACATCTGCGCTTTAAACCTATGAGAGGCGTGGCTTCACCCAGAAACGCCCATCTCTTTGTGATGTTCAATAGCCGTAACCAATAAACGACGACGTTTTTTTTATACCTTGAAAACAACTGTTTTGTTACAGACTGAGATAGGACCCAGGAAGCGGTCGCACACTTTTACGCCTGAGTGACAGAATGCTTCAGTGTAATTATACACATTACCTGATAAGGAACTGGTGTTTATAATGCGAATGTGAAAATTGCTAAAATCACTACATCGGTAGCACCTCTACATAATCTTTATCTTTTCCCCCTTAGCAGTATTCCCTCTGTCTTACTCCCTGCCCTCTATAGGTCAAATAATATTTATGCAGATTAAACTAAGATTCGAAAATGTATTATCAATTCGTTGAGAAAAATAATTATATGAATAGTACGAATACGTCGTTATATTACAAAAATGCATGTTTTTGATCAACTTTGAAAATTTAAAATGATTACCTGTGAGCTGTTCAAACCCAGGTGTGAGAACTTTTAGGCCAATCAGTCTTCTAATAACAAGAACAAGAAATTTTTGGTGATTTCTATACTAATGTGAAATCATCCCAGGCTTATAGTTTTTTCGAGTTTCTCAAAAGCCTAATGATAATTTAATTTTCTCTTATAACTGCATGTATTAACGACGTGTCATTATTAATGAGGCATCATTATTAATAGTAACCGATTAAGGTGCACCAATATATGTAGTAATAATAATAATAATCATCATATTTTTCTTGTTGCCTACGCAAGGTGTGTTCTGAAAATGATAAAGGTGTATGCAATACATGCGATTGGATAATGAAAAAAAAAACAAAACCACACAACTTCTCACAGAACGATTGTTTTTAGTGCACACGCTTGACGGTGCGCTTATTGGACAGGCAAACGCAATGGACCTCCCGATCTTGAATGTTGCTCTGTCGGGTCCTGTAAGGAAGCCCGTGCGGGCCTCAGCCGGAGACCCCGCGCCGCCTGCACCTCTATCGTCTCGGGTGAGTTTGTTACAATGTAGTAATTTCTCTATAAATGCGCGCCGCTCCAGCAAAGCCGCTACATTCGTACCCGCCGAGCGGACCGCGAAGCCCACGCTTAGCGCCTTCGCAATGACATAATCCTTCCTGGTCACATTAATGGATTATTTTAAAAACGCATTCCAAAACATACCCTGCTCCAAGAGTACTCTAACATTAGCTAGCTAGCTGACTCAATATTTATACGCATGTTTTTTTACGATTGCAACATTAATATTCATATTTGGTCATCTGTGGTATCAGCTTATTGTCATATAAAAAAATATGTCAATGCGTCTGTCAGATCGCCTGTATTCGTATCTGATGGCGTGATTACATTGCCTGTCGGACAGCTACTGCGTTTGAGCCTGCTTTTATATATTTATATAGAGAAGGGCTGTATTTATGTATAATCGCTGCATATGTGGAGCCACCGAAACCTGTACATTTCTATTTTAAAGTAAACGATGTTGTTGAATAAAGAGAGCGCGGTGCAGAGCTACCTGGGGCTAGCGAGCAGTGAGAGGCGAGTTATCCCTCGCCTCCCCTTGATTCCTAGCCACGCTTCCCCACCTGATCGTCACAAACGCACACTTCTCAGCGTTTCTTTGCTTTTGCGTCCCGTGTTACGCTGAGATTGGGAGAGTGCGCGTTTTATCGAGCCCCAGCTCCTAAGTTTCGTCCCCGCCTACTTCGCCCGGACTCCCCTTGGTTTTGAACCAGATGTCCGTCTAAAATTGGAGCCGTATGTTTGAGAGAACTCATTTTTCGAGGTTAGCTGTTTGATGGATATACATATGCATTGAATGTCGAATTGGATGTTTTTGCTTTCGGCTCGCTTTCTTAAAATTACGGACTGTCACTTTAAGATTGCATGTCAGTGTTTTTGGAAATGCTCAATGACTGAACCGTGTTTGACTTGCATGCACAGTACTGCGTGTTGCGGTCTCGCTGCAGCCTGCCTGTCATCTAGCATTTCTTGCATCTTCAGTTTTTATTCTGTCGGTTAGAATGGCTAACTTCGGCTCTTCCCAGCTCCCGCCCTGCAGACTCAAAGGCCAGCATGTATCTTTCGGACGCGCCAACTTTAGTCAGCTTATGGTGCAGGCAGGTGTGTTACTGCACTGACAGAACAGACATAGAACAGTGTGCTGTCCCTTAAATCCCCAGTACTGAAAGTCTTAGTTCCTGCAGGATTTAGGCAATGTATTCCAGTAGTACCTGAGGATAGGATAAGTAACAGACAGACCTTAGAAAAACCAAATGTAGCCATGTAAGACTATCAAACAAAATCTTTACTTAGTCTTCATCAGTATTTATTTACATTAGGTTGCCTGAGTGACTTCTTAATGGACGGGTTATGAGTACGCCTCTTTATTAATACATTTCTGTGAATTCCACAGCACCACTCATATTGCAATGGCTCTCCTTTACACAGAGCAGTGAAATATGAAACAGGTCTACCTGCTTGTAGGGTCGTCTCACTCCTCCAGGGATGGGGGTGTGAATGCCTCAGTGTCACCCCCGTCTGCGTGTGCCTGCTGTTTACATGTTCTCCTGTGTTACTGATGGGGGTTCTTCAGCTACTGGGTACTTTGGCTTTCTCCCGCTGTTCAAGACCATGTGGTTTGGTGAATTGGCATGTCCGAAGTTCCCATAATGTGTGTCTGCTGTGCATTGCCAAGCTCTCCATGGGTTCCCCTACCTAGATGAGATGTACTGGATAAGTTATTGACACTGGATGGATGTATCTTTGTATACAGTATGCAAGTTTAGAATATAATGTTTTCAAAGCTGGCTCCCAATTCCAAATCAAGGCCTTGTTTTCAGTTCTCCCAGGTAGTTAGTTCAATAATTACAGATTCTGATTGGCCAGAAACTTTGCACCTGGCTCACAGGTAAAGGGAGGCTGGAAAATCAGCAGGGCTAGGACCTTGAGGACTGTGATTTGATTAAACCTGATATGATGAGTGGACAGTGGTGGCCTAATGGTTAAGGAAGCAAACCCACCAGTAAGGTACCACTGAGGTACCCTGAGCAAGGTGCCGCCGCCAAGCACAGCCCCTGCTGTGTCACAGTGTCACATGGGTTAGTACCGAGGGCACATTTCGTTGTTGTGTGTCAACAGTTGTGAAGTAACATGGGATTTGCATATTTTAGAGGACAGTCAGCTGTGTATCAGCCAGGTAAATAAGTGCTGCAGCCTGTTTGTTTTTGACACGCTCAGTTGTTCTTGTGTATTACTATCGGGGGAGGGGGCGTTTTCAGTGCACTCATACATTAGGCTGAATATTCATTTTCAGTCATGGAGGTATTTGTCTTTCTATAGTATTTTTAAAAATCTTTAAAATGGAATTGGCAGTAATGTCCCTTTGGCTATTATATGATCAGAATCTTTGGTTAAGTGTCAAATGATATATCAGAACAGTTTTTTGTTTAGTAGGAGGTTATTGATTCAGAAGTAATAATCATGCTGTATGGATGGTTAATCAAATAGTCATGGTAGGTCCAAGCTGTACCAACAAAGCATCTCGCCGTCCTTCTGTTCACTTGTCAAATGCCTGAATGACGGTACTCGGTGAACTGATGTCTGTTTTACTGCCGTTATGTCTCCGTTTGTTTCCTGGAGATTTCCGGGGAGAGGCTTGGCAGACAGGCGCTTAGCGTCGTCTCCTTGGCCACTCTTCAGTTATCCTGCTTGTTGTGCTGAGCGTTTGCGGCCTGTTAAATAACATGTTCTGTTACTTTGCAGTTGACATGGATGATGAAGATGGCAGGTGCTTGTTAGATGTAATTTGGTGAGCTTCCGTCCTCTTATTCTGTTTTATGATCATGGATCAATGTGCTGTACCTGTGATCTTATGAGGACTGCAAGTTGCTTGGGAATGTTGCAGAATCGGCGAGGTCTATATTTGGTAGATTTCCTGCCCGACTTTGAATGGAGATTTTAGCTCTGTAGAAAAGTCTGCAATTACTGAGATATTACTGTAAAGCCATACGGATCTCCAGTGTGTCATGCTGAACATGCATCATCTGTTTATTCTCTACAGTGACCCGCAAGCGCTCAACGATTTCCTTCATGGATCAGAAACACATGTAAGTGTGAACCTGAGTGATGTCTCTGTGAGAGAAGTAGAGCCTGCTGCCTCCTCAAAGTGTGCAAGTTCCCCAAATCTCATGTCGTTGCGAAATCTTCTTCTGTATTCTGCATCTTCTGTATTCTGCATTATAGACACCTTCCTAACCCAGAGCTGCAGTGCCCAGTCCCCATGACAATACCAGACTATCAGTATGACGCCATTTACCTTAAATATTACCATACATGCTGCTGGACCACATCGGCCCAAACATGCTTACAGCACTGACATACCCTCTGGCTGAAGGACAGCATCTCTCCCACCCCTTCCAATTTCTCTTTCAAAAATCCCTTTGTCTTGCCCCCCCCATTATTCAATAAAAACATCTGCATCCCTTGATCTTAATCTTGATTTTTGCGTCTTAAAACCAGAATTGGGTAAATACTGACTGATTCTCCTGTCCCCACCCCACTTCCCCTCATTCTTTCCCCCTTTCTTATCCCCTATTTTTTAACATTTCTTCCTCCCTGACACCCCCCCTCCCCCCGCCCGATGATCGTGACTCCGCCTCCGTCCTCCTTCCTACCCCCGTCCTGTGGCGCCCTCTTGTGGCCGTGGCTTTCTGGCTGTGTGCTCCCCTCCATACACGCCTGCTTTGTCTGTAGCTGGACACCGACGACCTGTTGGATTGCTCAGCTGATCCCTCCAGCTCCTTCTTCACCAGTGCTGGGGTGAGTAGTTCCACTCCCCCACCTCTCCATCTCACCCAGATTCATCCATCAGCCCCTTTCATGCACGAACCCCCCCCAAAATTTCATGCCAGGCCACCAGAGTGCGTTTGATCACACGACAGTGCAGTTTTCTTCCTGTTCTTCACTCCTCTTCCTTTTTATTTACTGCTTCTTTGTTCACCTCCCAAACTACCGGTTGCTAACTGAAACCATTAACATTTTTAATTATCGTTCCATATAGTCCCGGGTAGCCTGTGGGGTCCTTTGTGTTTGCTGTTTCCTTCTGTTTTTGTGATGGCCGCCGTCATCCTTTTCTGGGTTAACTCTCCAGTATCGCAGTGTCCTTTCTGCCTCTGTCCCCATCTGCCGTGTTTCCGTTCTGTCTTAGGGCCATGTGCCAGATGTCCAGCCGACCAATCAGCTGTCGACAAGCGTGCCGGCAGAGGTTCCCAGCGGCAGCGTGGACCTGGACTTCCTCGAGGACGATGATATCCTCGGCGGCTCACCAGCTGGCACTGGCCACAATGGCAGCATGGGGACCAATAATGAACCGTGTGACATCTTACAGCAAAGCTTGGCAGAGGCCAACATCACGGAACAGAGCCTTCAGGAGGCAGAGGAGTTGGACCTGGGCTCGTTTGTGTTACCAGGGCTGGCACAGGTGGTGCAAACTCTTCCTGATCCTGGCCTCTCTGGAGCCGGGGGGGGCACAGTGGGGGTGGGCGTAGGAGTCGGGGTCGGAGGTTCGGCTCAGATCTTCCCCTCCTCTGGCCCCGCACCCCCTAATGCTACACAGGACATCATCGGGCCGGTTCTGGCTCACTCCGGCTTGCAGCTCCAGCCCCAGGGGATGAACAAGCCCATCAGCGTGCAGCCCTTTATGCAGCAAGTGGGTCTGGGCAACGTGACCCTCCAGCCTCTCTCGGGCCTCCAGGCCCTGCCCAACGGGAGTCAGTCCGGACACTTGGGGATCGGACAGATTCAGGTTGTAGGACAACCCACCGTCATGACTATTAACCAGTCGGGTCAGCCTATTCTGACCAAAACGATAGGAGGTTACCAGTTGCAGCAGCCTGGACCAGAGGCTGGGGTCGCATGCACACAGGCGGGCCTCGGGGGGCCGGCTCTGGGCTCGGGTGGAGGCGGGGGTCTATTGATCCAAGGAAGCAAGGCCGCTTTGGGGTCCCCGGCACTCAATGGGGCTGGCATTGTAGTGAGCACTGCCAGTGTCAGCAGCGGTAGCCACAGCAGTGGGCCGACTCTGACCAGCGCCGGCGGGCTGCTCGGCTTCGGCGGTGCTGCCACCCAGCAGAAGGCTCTGACTCCAGGTGCCGTTATGCAGAACCTAGTTATCCAGCGGACCCCCACACCCATCCAGCCCAAGCCTCCCCAGGGGGGCGCCGTCCAGCCCCGACTGTACAAGCCCCCATCGCAGGGGCAGCTCTCCATCGCCGGCTCTCTGCAGAACGACTCCAGCAAAGTGGTCGGGGTTCAGCAGGGCCAGGTGCCGGTCTCGACGGCCCAGAATGTGGCTTTCCTCGCCGGGAAACCCAGCACCAATGTGGTCCTGAGTGCCCCGGCCCCCCAGGGGGCTTCCTTCCCCCAGGCTCTGTTCAAGCAGCAGGCACCACAGGCAACGGGAAAGCCGCTCAGCGTGCACCTGCTGAACCAGCCGGGCAGCATCGTCATCCCGCCCCAGACCATCCTGCAGGCTCAAAACCAGCAGTTCCTCCTTCCCCAGCTGCAGCCGGGGGGGCAGATCCTGGCTCAGCACCCTGGCGGACACATCATCACCAGCCAGGGCCCTGGCGGGCAGCTGATCGCCAATCAGATCCTCACCAGTAATCAGAACCTTAACCTGGGCCAGGTGCTGACGTCGCAGGGGCATTCCGGCACGGCCCATATCCTCTCGGGGCACATCCAGCTGCAGCCTGGCCAGATGGGCCCCCCCGCTCTCATTCACATGCCCGTCTCTCTGGCTCAGACACAGTCGCAGGCCCAGCAGGCTGCCGGCCACGCCGCGGTTATACAAGGGATGCCCATCCAGAACTCCCTGGCCATGCTGAGCCAGGTGGAAGGCCTGAGCCCTGCAGTCAGCTTGCAGCCCTCTCAACAGCAGATAGTCGGTGGCATCCCGAGCAACAGCAGCGGGGCAGTGGCGACCGCCCAGTGCCAACCCACTGAGAGCGTCGCCGTCCTTGGCAGCACGACGGAACAGGCGGCCCACCCTGCCCCGCCCGCCTCCTTCCTACCCATCCCGGCTGCGCCCTCTATCCCCATCCCTTCTTCCACACTCTCAGCCTCGCCGTCATCTTCCTCCACCTCATCCAGCACCTCGACTCTCACCCCCGTGGCCCCACAGGCCCAGCACAGCCCCGGGAAGCTGCTGCTCAGCCAGCAGGGCTCGGGCATGATCCTGAGCCAGGAGCCTCTGCAGATGTTTCTGCATCAGGTCAGTGCAGTCTGCCGCTCTGCTCTCGTGATCGCGGACACTTGGCGTTCGCTAACGGACGAGCCAATCCGACAGCTGACCTCACTATAACCGTTTTTGCTCTTCCCACGTCGAAACGCTTAATCTCGTCCGTGTCAGGAGCAGCAGCACAAAACAGAGAGCACCTCGCCCCCAACGGGCTCTGTGCCCGCTTCTGTCATCGTCAGCAGCGGCAGCGCTGCTCCGCCCACCTCAGGGCACGAGAGCCTATCAGCTGAGACATGGCTAGGGCAAAGCTCCGCCCCTTCCCTCAGTCCCACCAACAAGACAGCGGTGGTTTATCAGGTAGACGAGCCCCCTCCCTCAGCCCCTCCCACTTGCTGCCGCTGCTGCTGCTTCCCCACCACAAAATGACTCCTTGCTCTCCCAAAATTTTTTTGCGCTGCTTTTGTCTGTGGTCAGAGAATTAGCCTCCGTTTTGTTCATATGATGCTGTGGTGTCCCAGTTCCCCGTAAAATCGACACTCCACTTTTGCTGCAAACTATTTGGTATTTTTCAGTCATTCTTTACCTGCTACAATTTATTTTTCCCAGAGCGATGCTGCCCTAAACGTTTAGCACTCGCGTTCTGTTATTTTGTCATCGGTAATCCCCGTTTCCTTTCTGTCTGTATACATATTTGCCCTTCTCAGCTGTTACCTTGCCCCTGCCGGTTCTCCTTCCTGTACACGTTTCGGTCTTTCCTGCGGTTTATCGCCTTCATGCATGTTTACACTGCAAGCTGTAACTCGCTTTTGCATGTACATCATATTTTTTTTTTTTTTTTTTTTTGCATTGAAGCTGCTGATTTGTCTAATAATAGCTGCTATTGAGTCTGGCTTCTCGGACCCGTCTGCTCCCGCTCGGGTTTCAGAGGTGCAGCTCTGCCGTGGTCTGTATCGCCCCGATTTTAGGGAGAACTTATGTAGTGCTCTTTTTATTTTGGTTGATGAGTGCTTTTCTTTTGTGCATTCTGCAGCATTTTAGTCTGCATGCCCGTAAGGTTAGCAGTCTTCCTCTTTTGACCACAGATCATTTGCTTATACCATCTTCTCCAGTCACCCTTGACCACACCAGCAGACTGTGTGTCTACAGAATGCAAGAGCTTGCATTTTGTTCTCACTGTGTGCATGATCACAGACCTGCCTTCTGGGGCATGGCCTGGCTTTGCCAGAAGCAGCATTAAGGACTGACACGGGCTCCCTCTTTTTTGCTTCCAAGAATTTTTACTACTCATTCTGCAGTTTTGCTGCATTTGGGGGGACTTTTGGCTGCGGAATGCCAAGTTCTGTCAGTATTATCTTAACTAAACCCTCTCTAAATGTGCTTTTCCTTGTAGATCCTCAGTTTATGGGTATTGTTCTTACATTTTTCCTGACCAGCACCAAACCTTGCAGAGAGGTGGGGGCCCGTTTTCCGTGCCCCCCCCTCCTCCCCATCCCCAAACCCTCCTCCATGCCGCCTCTGTTGCTCTAGTGCTGCTGCTTTTCCTTGTTGCTGCTTCCAGATTTGAGTCGTTTGCCGTCTTTATTTGCATTGACTAATAGTTCTTTTTTTTTGATTGTGCGGTTAATGTTGATCATGTTAATTGTAAAGGACAAAATCACCACAAAAAATCTGTCAAATTAACAATTTGGAGGAAATTTTGAGTGATCTTTTTAAAATCATCTTTATGTTCGGAGAAAATAATCTTTTGTGGGTTAGACCTATATAACTCTGGGGTCATTTCATGCTTTTTGTGACTTTTAATGACTGAAGTTAATTGCTGAGTAAATGTGAGTACATTTGTTTATTTTAAATGGTAACTGACAGGATAAATATGTTGGCATAGCTTCCGGAGCAGTGCCGTCTGGCCACTCACATCCCTGGTTACTCTGCACAGATCCCTTCCACGGGACACCAGCCCCCAGCCAAAGTCGTGGGGGCTTCTCCATTGCAGCCCCTGGGTGCGACTGCCGCTCCTCCTTCGGGCAGACAGACGGACAGCCCCCTGCCCGCGCAGGCCCCCACTCTCGTCCTGGGGCAGCAGATTCAGTCGCCGCACCAGCAGCCTCAGACCCACCCCGCCTCGCAGCCGCAGCCCTCCTCACGCTCCTGCACGCCATCCTCGCTACCCCCCCTCTTCATCATACACAACCAGATTTCCGGATCTCCTCAGCACGCGTCGCAAACTCCGGCCCAGCCCCAAGTGCAGGCTCAGCTCGCAGGCCAGAGTCAGCCCCCGGCGCAAGCCCTTCCCTTCCAGGCGGAGGGGCCCGCGCCCGCAGGCTCCCCCAAGCCGGCCCAGGCACAGGCCGTACACTTCCAGCTGGCGGCCGCGCCGGGCCTCGAGGCGAAGCAGCTCGCCCAGCTGCAGGGCCTGACTGCGGAGCAGCAGCAGACGCTGCAGCTGGTGAGCGCCCGGCTGCAGGCCCTGTCCGCCGTGGCCCAACCGACACCCCAGCAGAAGCAGCTGCTTGACAGACTCCAGCAGGTAGGTTCTCCTCTTCGGTTCCGAGCGTGAACGATCTGACGACTTAATATCAGTCAGTCTTGAAGACATCCACAGTTTCATGTGAATCGTAGCGATTGTGACCTTTTATGTTCTTCCACTAATGTTTCCAACCAGAATGACTTCCTACTGGCTGGCTGTGCTAAGTTAGCGTGGTGCGGATTCCTCGCTGTAACGCTTTGCTGACTTGTCCGTACAGGTCCAGCAGAGTATAATCCTTACGCAGCAGCCCCAGCCGCACGCCCAAACACAGCCCCAGGCCCAGCTCCTAGCCTCTGCTCACTTCAGCCCCCAGCAGGACATGCCTGCCGCCCAGATCAGCACCCCATCTGGGGGCGGGAATCCCCCCCAGGTAGCCCCACTCCTGCATTCTGCGCCTGTGCTGGTCAAGACTCCGGCTACAGGTAAGGCTCTCTGGTCCGGTTTCAAGAGATGAATGGACTCCTTGAGGTCTGTTAGTCCCCACTGGCCCCTTCTTATGGCCCATTCCTGTCTAGTGTCAAGCGAACTCAAGACGTTCTCAGGGGCTCCAGGAATGGGAGAGGCTACAGTCCAGCAAGGGGTTACTCCCTCCAGCCTTAACCAGCCGGTACAGGTGAGGAACTCTCCAGGAGTGGTGTCACATTTTTGGCAGAGAAAGTAGGGTGACTCCCGACAGTAAGGGTCAGCTACACATTACTCCTTTTTCCGCACATCCCCTTGACCCTTCTTTCTTCTTAGTCCAAAGCTGGGTTCATCAGCTCGTTCGGAGGGCTTCCTGGAAAGACAGGCCTCCCGGTCGCGGCTTTAGGCCCCGGACTCTCCCAGCTGACCACACCGCAGGTTCTCAGTTCCGTCCAAACACAGGCGAGCAAACATCCCGAACTGTAATATGGAGTAGCTCAGAGTATATTTGTAGTTAAAGATATTTCAGATGATGAACATTGAATGATTTTGTGTATTTATATTATTAGACTTCAACTGTGAAGATGCCTTTTGCGATGCAGCCCAGCAAGGAGGCCAGGTTGGTAACCATTTGTATGTGTGTGTGTGTGTCTGTCTGTCTGTCTGTCTGTCTGTGTATTCACCCAGCACAGATGGTGTTACAGTTTTGTGCTGGTTTATAAAATTTGATGTGCCTAAAAGGAAAGTTGAAATCTGATGCACATAGTTTCACATTAAAATCCCGGTGCTAAGTGTGACTGGAATCCGAGGTAGTGGCTGCTTACGGACACCAAACTTTGTACAGCTATACCAGATTTAATGCGTGTGTGAGAATTTAAATAGTTATTTCTGTTTATTGGAAAACCTTCGTATACATGAACAAATAACAATACTGTTAGCCCTGGCCTAAAGCTTTGTGCCCAGTAATACTGAGAAAAAATGTTGTACTGACCTGCCACTTTCAATGACTACCACGTGTGCTCTAAAACTATAGAAGGGAGAAAAGGCACTGAAATCCATCGTATATTCCACCCCAAGGGAATTCCTGTTTGTTTGTTTAAATATGGAGCTTTTCCTGAACAAAAATTCCCCAAAGGTCTTGAAGATTAGACAACACGAACAGCAGCTGCACTGCGAGTACGCAGCTGTGCAACATTTAACAGGGAAAAGGACTTTAAGAACGTCAGATAGGTGGAACCAAACCAGTGGTAGACCTATGCTGGAGAAGTCGCTGGAGATGTCTGAAGCCTCTGCAGTGCTAACGGGCTGTTCAGAAAGAGGGATGCCTTGTTAGAACTGTAGTCAGGTAAACAAGGTCACTGATCTTCATGAACCAGGCAGTGGGTACAAAAATACACCAACAGGCACTTTACAGGCTGCAAGAAAACATTTCAGACTAGCAATGCAAAAATACTTGCGTGGTACAGGGCACTAGCGTCCTTTCCCATATGGAGAGTGTGGAACAACAAGCTGCTTAAAACATCACCTCAGAGGGTTAGGGTTAGAGAGTCAGCACATATGTTTGGGATTCGGAAATGACATTAGCTCTTAATATCGCCTGTATCTTGGGTTATGTCAGGTGCTTCCTGATGTACGTTCCACGTCAGCCCGAACTGTTGTTCATTATCGGTTATGGAAACTGGGTGCACACATTGTGAAGAGGCACTCTGCAAGTAAAAAGGTTATAGTACTGCTTTGTATGTCTGCATATGCCCTAAATGCTAAGTATATACTAACTCAGATTCTGTGCATTTATATTTTTATGATGTAAGCATCACAGATATAGAAAAGTCAAAACGTGGCGACATGACTCTTGGAATCAGTAGTTGTCTTATTCAGGTTCTGTTGTATGTAACTCTGAGAGGTTAACAGAATGTGCGCGCCCTCGATTTCCATGTTCGTGTTGTAGACACAAAAAGGCTAGGAAAGTTTAACAGGTTATTTGCAAATACGTCACTAAAAGAATGTTAGTCAAACCTCCCTTTTCCGGGCAGAATTGGGACCAAGGGGTTCCCGTAAGTAAGAAATGCGTGTAACTTAGGCCATGGACAGTACAGTACAACGTACAACAACGTATTGTTGCTGGTTTGCTTTTCTTTGACGGATATTACTGTGTATGATTTGTTTGGTTTATTGGATTTCAGATTTTCCTTTTGCCTCGTTTGTACGTTCGCTTTGGTTTATGGTTTGCTTGCTATTTGGTTTCCAACTCTCGCCTTGCTTTTGGTTACTGTCTTTGACGCTTTGATCTCTGTGTACGCCCTGTGTGTGTGCCAGGTGCTAGCTTTGGGTTGCGTTCAGAAGCAGAGCTTTGTCCACCCCTTTGTCCACGTGTGTTCCCTTGTCCTTCGCACCCTATCCTTCCCTTACTCCACGTCCCCTTTCCCTTTCACTCTGTTACACCCCAACCGTAGATTGGGGCTCGTAACCACAGCTGCTGGTTGTGTAACATTAATTTGCACATGCGCGTGCCTAGAGGTGCCCGGTAGAGGGAGGTGCCCGTATACTGGGGGTCCGGATAAGCGAGGTTTGACTGTACTTCGTTTGAAATTCCCATGGAGTTGCTTAGCATGTCAGATTTTAAATAACTAATTGTTTTCTTTCTGCAAATCTCTCTCTTTGCAGAATGCTGGAGCAGCTGAGGAAGCAGCAAGGTTCAGTGTTACACCCCGATTACAGCTCGCCCTTCAGGTCTTTCGGGGATGCCCTGCACAGACTCATTCCCTACCACCTCTATCAGGGAACCCCCTGCTCCCCTCAGGATAGCCACAAAGGTATCTCCCCACAGCACTATTCATATTCATTATTCATTATATATATTCATTATATTCATTATGGTATGAAACCATATTTTGGTAACTTTCTCTTGGTGTGTGCAGTGGATGAGGAGTTTGGGGCCGTGTCGACCCACCTGCTGAGGAGGACACAAGCCATGGTGGACAAGTACCGTCTCTTGCTGTTTGAGGAGTCGAAGGTACTGCTCATGTTCATGAACCTGCATGCCTCTCGTTTCCTCGTGGTTAGTCTCGTAGGGCCTTGTCCTGTAATCTGTCCTCTTATATGCAGAGATTGGCACCCTCTGCTGAAATGGTCATGATGGACAGGATGTTCATCATGGAGGAGAAGAGTGCCCTCAGCCAGGAGCGGGTGCTGGCCAAGGAGAGACCGGGTAACTTTGTTGTTGATATGTGTGCATCGTGTCTCCATGACCTCGAAAGCCGCTGACCCACCAATGAATGCTGCTGTATTTCCTTCAGTATTTTTACAAAAATCTTTTGCTTGCACTGTTGACTTCATTCAGATCTTATCTGAGAGCTTGATGCTCGTCAGGGAAGTTCATTGCTGTCCTACCTAACGCCCCAGTCTGTACACCTTAGTTGTTTATGATCACATGAGCTGCACGTCTTATACGTGATTCTAAGATGCTCCCCTGTGAATAATCGAAGGCAGAACTTTCCACTTTTGGCGGTTCATGTGTTGATGTGTTGATGAGTAATGTGCTAAAATTCGAAGCAGGGAAAACAGCAGAAGGGATCTTGGAGTACGTCGAGGATTTATTTTACTGTGTTCTTTGTCGATGGCAGATGAATATGCAGCCCTTCAGAGTGCAGCTGCCGCGCAGCGCCCTGCGCCTACGGATCCCAGCACCGCGAGGGCTTCCAAGTCAGCGGCAGGGGCCCCGAATCTGGCACCCGCTCCAACCCTGTCTCACGTCACGCCCACCAAGCTGGTGATCAAACACGGCGGGGGAGGCGCGTCCGTGTCGTGGTCGACGAGCTCGACGCCGGCCGGCTGCCAGAGCGCGGCCCTCGCTCGCCCGTCCACGCGCGTCGCCGGCGGCGGCGATGGAGACGATGGCGAGGACGCCGACGAGGACGCCCTCCCCCAGCGCAGTAAGAAGCCGCCCATCAAGACCTACGAGGCGCGCGGTCGCATCGGCCTGAAGCTGAAGATCAAGCAGGAGGCGGGGCTCAGCAAGGTGGTCCACAACACCGCGCTGGACCCCATCCATTCACAGCCGCGGCTCCATCACACATCACACCCCCTATCCCCCCCGCATCACCAACAGTCCAAGTCCGCTGTCGCCACGGCAACCTCAAACAGGACTCCTACCTGCGACTCGGACTCCTCTGCTCTCGGCGTCCCCACCGCGGATGCGGCCTGTGCTCCGCACGTGGCCCCACCCTCTGCCTCAAACCCATCCTCTTGCTCGTCATCTTCCTCATTGACGCAGGTGAATGGGACGCTGGAGCATCATGGGAAATCTGGGAGCCAAGCGGCAGCCTCCTCGACTCCTCCCCCCACGTCCTGCCGGCTCCCTTTACGGAAAACTTACCGCGCGAACATCAGCCCCCCAGTGCGTCCCGGCGTGGTGGGCGGGGAGGGCGACAGCTCGGCCCGTCGTACGCTCTGTCCCCCCTCCCCCGCTGATCCTGCCCCGCGTCAGCAGGGCTCCTGCTCGCCTCATACCCGGACCGTCATAGCCAGTGTTAAAGTGGAGAACCGGAGCGGCCGGCTCCAAAGGTCTCCCAACACGAAGGCGGGGGGTGAGCATGGACCGGGAGGGCCTGACAGGGGGGGCTTGGGGAGCATTAACGCTCAGGGCAAGGTGACGCCCCCGCGGTTCATACAGGAGCTGGCAGAGGTGGAGGTGGTTTTTAATCGCAGCATCAAAAATCGGCCCCACTCCCGGGGTGTGCGAGGTCTGCGCCACTCGGAAGACGAGGAAGAGGAGGGGGACGAGGACAGAGTAAGGGGCGCCAGGAGCAGGGAGCGGTCCTTCCCGGCTGACGGCCTCGCTTCCCCCTCTCCCACCGGCTCCCACGGCTCCTGGGACTCCTTTGTCCCATCGAAGCGGCAGAAATCGGACTCGCCGGGCGTGGAGAACGCCAGCTTCTCCAGCGGTAGCCCCCCCCCCGACGACTCCCTGAACGAGCACCTGCAGAGCGCCATAGACTCTATACTAAACCTGCAGCAAGCTCCGCCCTCCTCCTGCACCGGCAGTAGTAGCAAAGGTAGCACTGGTGGAAACCTGGGAAGGGTTCAAGGGCCGAATCCGTCCCAGCCGTCTGCCAGCTCCCACCGGGCGACGGCAGCCTCGGCGTCCCCTTGCGTCTTCCCGGGCACGCAGGGCGACCGCGCTGGGGATCTCTCCTCCAGGGGGCACAACGGCAAGCTGGCGGCACGGACATACAGTAGATAACAGCGTCTGAGGTAGCAGGAAATGGCAGGCGCCTGGAGAAGGCCGGTGGGGGCTGTGCACATTGTATCCCTATGCTCTGTCCAGCGCCTGGAGAAGGCTGGTGGGGGCTGTGCACATTGTATCCCTATGCTCTGTCCAGCGCCTGGAGAAGGCCGGTGGGGGCTGTGCACATTGTATCCCTATGCTCTGTCCAGCGCCTGGAGAAGGCCGGTGGGGGCTGTGCACATTGTA
>JAODKM010000037.1:7448268-7462076 GCA_026780845.1 Petrocephalus sullivani | reverse complement strand
CCCTGCTCTGCGTGGCCTGGAGAAAGAAGGCATTTATCGAAGAAGCACGCCACGGCCTGGGTTCGATTCCCGGCCAGGGAATTTGCTCTGTTTTTTTCTTCATCTTTTTCCCTCCTCCTCACCCTTTTGGCTTCGCTCAGTCATTTCGGGTCAAGGGCAAGGGGCCGCTTTAAGAGAAGCCACGAAGAGTATCAAAGTCGGCCATGTTTTCAAGCGTCTACTTGGGCTCCGTTTTCTTCTATTTTTTTCCCTCCATCTTTTGGCGCCTCAGAAAGCCACAGTTTTTATAACCCTATCCCTAGCCTTAGCCCTAACCCTAATTCGGGAACTTAGCCTGACACTAGGGGCAGTTGGAAAGTGTAAAATATTCAACCTAATTGACCTAAACTGTGGTTTCCCCTCCTCTGGGGGGCCAGAACTGTCAGAAAAATTACTTTTGAAGCTTCAGAAAGGTAAAAGTTTTCTAACCCTGACCCTAGCTAACCCTAACATGGGGGCTCAGCCTGACACTATGGGCTCACGGATATTCGGAAAAATACAACTTCTGACAAACTTCTGACAAATTTACTGCAAAGCTTTGGAGGAACAGACACTCAGCAGTTTCTTACTCATCTTGTGCACTGTTCCCCGTTCTCTTGTGAGTTACAGACTTTTATAGTGGCATACAAGCAAGCCTCTCCCTTGGCAGTTATTTTCCACCTCTCCTTATCTTGTGAATTCTTCCACCATCCAAGGCGACTCTGACAAAGCAAGTTCTTACAGTTCCTCTGAATAAGATGCGATTGAGCAACCATCTGTCACCGCATGTCAGCTATTTTACAAGCTCACCCTCTGCATGCCATCTTATTCTACACACACACACACACACACACACACACACACACAGCTGTAGCTTAAGCACAGATTATCATACTGTAGCTTACTTCATGGACTTTGACTAGTTCTCTAACCAGGCACCTTGCATAGTTTATTTTCTCTCACATGATCCAACTCACCACCAGGTGGCGATCAGCTGACAGCTCAGCTCCTCTCCTTACCCGAGTGTCCAAAACATGTGGGCGCAGAAACGAATTACAGAATTACAGAAAGTGGTCTCATGAGCACCCTAATGTTTGAACATAGTGTCCGTTATGGACAGACTGTGGTTAGCACAGAAGTGCTATAACAGAGTTCTGCTTGGGTCCAGGTTTTATTGTCATTACCCACGTTAAAGTCCCCCAGTAGAATAATGGAGTCCCCAGGGGGGGATGCCTTCCAACACTCCCCTCTATGGTCTCTGTGAAGGCTGTGCATATGCACAGACAGTCAGAGCCTGTCCCCTGACAAAGAGAGGCGACCCTCTCGTTCACTGGGGTAAGCTAACTTCCGAATAACATTTTTTTTGTCATAGAATCTTTACCCTTAAATATGAATATTTTTCAGGTAATTTGTCTCTTGTCAAAGCATAAAAGTATCTTATTGATCATTTTTAGCACTGCTCATGGGACATGAAAGTCATTGAGAGGAAATTTGGTCAAACTTATCTTCTTCCAGATGTCGAATTTCTCACACCAAAGTGGCATTATCATTTATTAATTTATTTAAGGGGAGTATTTAAACCAGCGGTGGCACTGCTAAAGTACATACAGCGGTTTTCATCATGAAGGTGACCATCTCCCTCCTTCTTCTGAGCACTTTGTGCTTCATGGACCTAAACGCTCAGTGTCCAGAACCGAACACACTCAAAGACATCGACGGGAACAAACTGTGCGCTCGCTTGTACGAGGACAGCAACATTTACAACGAGCAAAGCTGTGGAGGGGAGTACCTGGATGCCTACTCTAAGTCCGACGTCCCGATTATGCCCCCCGGCTGGAACGACCGGATCTCCTCGCTGGTGGTGGCCCCAAAGTGCTCGCTGACGGTGTGGTCCCGCAGCAAGAAGGAGGGCAAGAAGAAGAAGTTTTCTTCTGGGATCTACTACCGTCTGAAAGAAGTATCCATGGGCCTGCTGAGGAACTGGAACAACCAGATTTCAGGGTACTACTGCGAGTGCTAGATTCCGGGAAGATGGAGCGCAGGGCCGGCGCTGGAGAAAAAGCCCAAAGAAGGGACTCTGTGATCTTAAGTGTTAGGAGCTGAGTATCACAATAAAATCAATGCAGAAACTGAAAGCCGACTTTGTTTGTCCTGTTTGTACTTCTGCAGAAAGCCGAATTCAATTCAACTCGATTAATTTTTATATAGCGCCTTTCATAACAGAGTCAACCCAAGGTGTTTTGATACATTACAACATCATTAAGAGAGAATAGTACAAAAACAGGGAAAAAGAGAGACAGCCAGATGACTACGGAGGAGAAGAGCCGAAAACTCCAAAAATCTGCATGCTAGTATGTTATGGAAGAATTAAACTTTACTCAGATTTCAAATATAAATCGTTTTAATAAAGTGACAGTGTCTATAAGAAGCATATATACATCATTTTTAAATCTATCCTTTATAACTTTATAACTAAATGTATTTTGGATTTCGATTGTGGGCAGCGAGTTATTATTGTTTCACCTGTTTGGGGCTAAATTTCTCCTCCACCCAATAGTAGCCACAGAAACCTTAATCACTTCCACACAGCTGCGCCTTTTGTTGGACTATCTGTGATGTGCAGCACCGTCAGGGTTACAGATGCCAGGACACATCGATTCTCAGCATGACATGGCCACAGGATGGGGATAGATTATTATTATAAAACTCTGCATCATGAAGGCAAGCAAAAGTATTCATTTGAGAATTTACCAAGCCCTGGCAAATGACTTCCACCACTACACCAGGCAGCAACCGCAATCTCACCATGGGTGGCCATGAGGAATGCATACAGGTCTCAGCTGGAGGGGGCTGAACACCGTGACGAGGTGCTGGGATCGCGCCCCTCAGCGGGACTTAAAACTCGCGCCGTATGCAACAAGGTGGAAGACCGATTTTTGAGCAGTGGCTTAAAATGTCCCTAATAAGGGCTCAGGAGTTCATGGCCGGGAGGGGAGTGGCATATAACCCTGGGGTGCCCCCTGCTGGTCTCGGCTTGGCCGATAGATCCCTGTCCCCCTGACTGAGGAATTTTACTAACTGCCCCCCACCCTGATCAGTATGATGTTCCAATGATGTTCAATACGCATATTATTGATGTTCGCTGCTTTTAATTTCCTCCCAAATGGCCATAGTTAGTCTGACCCTGTTGTTAGGATTGTCACGGTCCCCAAACACCTCCAGCATTTAGAAGGAACAAGGGCCCACATTTCCTGGCCCATGCCAGGACCCCCAGGAGGACCACCCGGGGAAGATGGTAGAACTATACATCCATCTCACCAACCATCTGCATAACTGCAAAGCTGCTATCACGGGAGCTTTTCCTTGCCACTGTTGCCCCTGGCTTGCTCACTGGGGGCACTGGGCAGGAAAAATGTAAAGTGCTTTGAAACAATGTAAAATTTTTAAAGTGTGCACACAAATTAATATGAACTGAATTGATGAACTTATTTTGTGTCTGTTGTCTAATGTGTAAAGTCATTTTTCTCTGGCAAATGCTATTTCGTTTCATTGTGTGCATATCTTGAAAATGACAGTAAAGTATAACAGTTCACAAAATTTGCATGTTCTGATTCAACCACGCGAGGTGAGTAATCAGCTCACAGCTATAATCATGCGTCTGTGTTTAAGGTCTGCTTGTAAATTTAGGCCCTGAATGTCAATAAATGTGTTCATTGTTTCATTGCATTTACTGAACGAAAAATTAGGTACACATGATGAATACATTTGCTGTTACATCCCTATTATAAACATTGACTTGTCTTGACTAGTATCCTAGCCCCTCTAACCACTCTCTATCCTGGCTGCTCTTAAGATGCCTCACAGGCAGGTATCCAGGCAGCAGGGCCTTTCGGCTGGAGCTCTGCACTAGACCAGCTGCCTCACACTCAGATCTGCCTCCTGGTGCATCTGCCACAGCACAGGTTACATCCGGTGAGCACACAGGTGGTGGGGAAAGTCACTGTGGATTCGTTTCCTGCACTTACTGGTTCACACTGGGAGGTGACTTGACTGTCATGACCTGACAACCCCCTTGGAGACGGGATTAGCCAACATAACCAACTGGGCCCTCACCTTACTACAGGAAGATATCGTCAAGAAGATACCGAGAACCCCTCCGTGGGCTTCTCCGGGTCCATGGGTGTGTCCTCGGGGCTATCCTGCAGAAGATGACAATGACATCATCTCCCCCGGATGGCCGTAGAGCTGAACTTCAGCACAAGATTTAAAGCATTACTCTCGAAACTGTGCAGGTCTGTCCTGTAATCTCATCTGGCATCTGGCACATCCCCCCCCCCCATGCGTCCAATGCTGCCCAATAAATCCCCTACCAACTTTTCAAGATGCTAGAATATTAGACCAGAAATTCCTTTATGTAGTTCATTATTTGGCAGTTTTCAGTTATGACAAGCAAACCAAATTCAGAATATTAATACAGGCAAAAGGCTAACCTATGGGCAATAATAATCTGATACGGAAATTAATGTTTAATATTTAATGACCAAGCTTGACAAATGCACCCCCCTTTCAGACTGCTGAACCCCTGATTGGCTGCAGCGGAGGTTGTGCAATGCGTCTGATGCTCCTGGCCTGGCTGCTCCCCCCCCCCGCTGCGTGGGAGAGCGATTAGCGTGCAGCAGCGCTCGCTAACGAGGCCTCTGACATTCAGCTACCACAGGTGGGCCCCCGTGCTCCCGTTACCCCCCGCACCTCTGCCATGATCAAAAGAGGCTGGATGATTGATAAGGGCCCCATTTGGCACATGACAGATATTCTATGCATACAGGTCACACAGTGAGCCTTTCATAGGAATTCGACATTTATATAAACAGACAGTCCCGGGTTACGGATGAGATCTGTTTCTAAGTCTGCCTTTAAGTCGAATTTGTAGGTAAATCTGGACAGTGTTACCGGCAATGTTATCTGACTCCAAATTCTCCGATCTCCAGCTGATGAACCGCTGAAGCTGTGCAATGTCTGGGCTAACTGGCATGAGTTACTGGCCTGTCTGCGATGGCCTGTCTGCGATGGCCTATCTGCGATGGCCTGTCTGCGATGACCTGTCTGCGATGGCCTGTCTGCGATGGCCTGTCTGAGCTGGCCTGTCTGCGATGGCCTGTCTGCGATGGCCTATCTGCGATGGCCTATCTGCGATGGCCTGTCTGAGCTGGCCTGTCTGCGATGGCCTGTCTGCGATGGCCTGTCTGAGCTGGCCTGTCTGTGATGGCCTGTCTGTGATGGCCTGTCTGCGATGGCCTGTCTTCTTAGGCAGGCTGTGCCCCATTCAGGGGTACTGCTCCATTTCCAATTGCATATGCATGCTCACAATCATATTGTGAAAATAATCTGATTATTTTTCTTCACTATTGTGGACAGTAGGTGTAAATGTCCATAAGACGAATTAAACGTACGCGATATGTCAGCATCTATACCAGGCGGATTCTGCAGCATGTACCCAAAGGCAGCCTGGTATTCTTCAGGTCACCAAACTGCAGCTCCCACTGTTCACTGGATCTTCTACTTCAAAAGAGTATGCATTTGATTTCATTTGTTATATCAAGATTTTCACAGCTATATAGAGCAGAGATGCCAAACTATCGTTTACAAAACTGAGACAACCAGTTTAAATGACAAAACCAATACAGATATTTCTTCCCGTAACCCATCAGTTGCATTTAATTCTACAAATAATGTTTATAGCTCAATTCACTGTCTTGCATTGAATCAAGGATCTTCTGTCCATCACACATTCTGATCCACAAATGGCACACATTACATGTGCCTGAAACGTGGAAGCTGCCAGAGAGAAGCCCCCAGAAAAGGGGGCAGCTTGTACGGTAATTAGGAGAGGAGGCCCCGCCTTGGTCCTCCTCTCTCCCAACCACAGATTTCCCATCGCTGATTGGGAGTCAGTGAAGGGCACCCCTTGGAACGGAGCGCTGATTACAGGTGCAGGAGCTCTGGAGGACAGGACAGGATCTCTGGGGTAAGTGTGATCTCCTCACAGTATGCCTCTTTGTTACGAACATCACCGAAATATAGACTGACCACATTATAGATTTAGTCTTGCACACGGTTGCCAACTTTGGGCAGCAGGCTGGAGTGAGATTTTCAGTTTGAGACAAGCCTGCACACACGTTTACATGTATGTAACAGTCTTATTACCTTGTAAATGGTCTGTACGGTTTGCAAACTGCCCCAAGGCTTTTGCTGCTGCTGATTTTAGGCTTATAATGGAATAATATAGATTTGCCATAAAATGTCTTGTGAGAGTCTATGAGTGTGACGCAAGGTGTGTGTGAGTTGGTAGCCCTGGTCTAAGAGCAACCTTATAATGGGCAGTTTTGTGAAGGGATAACTTAAATTGCTAGTTAAACTGAGAATATTTACTGAAGTGTACCTTCTGTGTATTTGCTTTGATGAACATCAGCAATGCATCTTGATTCTAGTTAAGTCCAATAATATGTGTTTTCTGTGTCTAATTAGGTAACTGATTAGGTGTTTAACTGGCATAAACTATGGAGGGGCATCAATGTATATAACTGGATATTGAAAATATGTTTTATGATGGACTTTTCCATAAAGTCAAGCTCTTTGTTTGTTTTGTCTGGGGAAATGTTGCTAAAATGATGGTTCTGGCTCTGGAAGCCTGGTTAGAATGTGAAACAGGAGACAAGAAGATAAGTGTTGCACCGTGGGGTTATGGGCTTTGTAGTAAACTTATTCGTTCATGATTTGTCCTTCAGTGGTTACTGAGTTATTACTAAGTATTTGAGACTGCTCAAGTAAAGTGTAACCAAATTGATTATACAATAAACAATTCCCACAGAAAAATTGATTCATCATTGTCATTATTTATATATCTTTTTGCAGTTATTTATGCATACCTTTTATATCTTTAAGGTAATTGGTTCTTTAGTGCAATAGCTTAAGACAGCTATCATGCTGCTCTAATTTTCAGACTGTGAGGACGGCGCACGGGTGCAGGAACGTTACAGTGTCAGTGTGCGGTAGCGCGGTAAAAGCCCCCGCTGTTGTTTGTGTTGCTGCCTCGCTGTACTCTCTAGGGGGCCCTGCTGACATGCCCTTGCTTGCTTCCCCACCTAAGAGGATAACCGCCCTGTCGGAGACAGCTGAGACCTTGGCAGCAAGATCTCCAGGACTTCCAGAACATCTCGCAGGTGACGCCGTGCTGGAGCGACAGAGGCCGGGAATGAATGTGGCCTGTTTGTAAAGGTGGGAAGCGGAGAAGTTCCCTTCCTACGAATGGCCAGACGGAAAAGGGGGAGTGGGGCGAGAGACGGGAGCGACCGCGATGAGGCGCCAGTCGCCGGCACCGAGCCCTTGAAGTGTGTTTCCCTGTATTTCTCTACAGTACGACCGGGGGGATAGACACAGAGGGGAAGCCGAAATGTCCAACAACATGGCCAAAATCGCAGACGCTCGCAAGACAGTGGAGCAGCTGAAACTGGAAGTTAATATCGACCGCATGTTGGTAAGGCTGGGAGACGTCACCATGAGACGTCAGCGGTCTCACTATCTTACGGTGGGGTCGTGCAAGGAGGAACACCTGCCATGAAAGTTCATTTCTATGTGCCCAGAATGCAATGGGGTGGCGCAATGCTGCCTGACACCTCTGGGACCAGGGTTCGAGTCTCTGCCATGGCTCCATGTGCGTAGAGTTTGCATGTCCTCCCCGTGTTGTTGTGGGGTTTCCTCTAGGTACTCCTGTTTCCCCCCACAGTCCAAAAACATGCGGAGGTTAATTGGAGTCACCAAACTGCAAGGAGGTGTGAATGGTGTGTAGGTCTTTCAGCAGCAAGCCTGTTTTCCTAGCTGACCTCCCATCCAAGGGCTGGCCAGGCCCACACCGACTTAGCTTGAGATGGATCGCTTGCAGGAGGCATGGCTATAGTTACCCCTCATCCAGCCTGTTTACCGCACAGGTTTCCAAAGCTGCTGCTGACCTGATGGCATTCTGTGAGGCCCACTCCAAGGGTGACCCTCTGGTGACTCAGGTGCCCTCTTCCGAAAACCCATTCCGCGAGAAGAAGCTCTTCTGCGTCATTCTATAACCTGCAGCACGCCGAGGGAATGCCCGAAAGATGACATTGTTAGCTTATTTCAATTCTGAATATCGTTTCTGCCAGTGCTGAAGCTTGATGGGCCGAATGGCCTCCTCTCGTTTGTATAGTTCTTATGTTCTTATGAAGGTAATTGCAGTTTCTAGTCAAGGAACTGTGCTGTTGTTTGACTTTTGTATACAGTGATTGTTGTTATCTGTTTCTGCTCTTTGTTTTATCTGTAAATAAAACTCACTGCCTAAAACAGCCTAATTAGCTTTTGAATACTGGGCCCTTTTTACCTCCAAATTTAGAATAAATGCAAGACACTCTATACTTTGTGTTTTAATGGAATCTGTTTTCGCAATCTTTCATCTGCATCTGTGATTCCCAGCAAATTCCATTCTAAGTGGCATGTAAACGTATATTTAGAGTTAAGATAACACCTGAGCAGCCCTTCTGCGGTAAAACATAATAAACAGGTTCAAAGTTTACTCAGTTGTAATCAGCCCTTATCAATACTTCCTTGAGAGACATTATATATTAACTCAGGGCAGCAACGATTTTATTGGCTGGCAACAATGGAGCAGTAAGATATAAACGGGGAGAAAAAGTGCTTCCAAATGTATATTAGGCGTTCGGGTACGTGCTGATAATAATAAAAGTGACAGCAAACGTAGCCGAGGCTGAGCTTTCCAGCACTTCTGCAGGCAGCGCGCGGATAGGTGTGCAGGCGCGCGCCGTGCCCAAGGTGCGCGGGCGGCGTCACGTGACCGCCGCGATGCCGCAGGTGAGCGGAGAGGAGCGCGCGCCGGGCGCACTCTGTTCCCAGCAGCGGACCAGCGCCCCAGCCAAATAGCAAATAAGGTACGATTATTATAAGATCAGAAAGATCATAAAATATGCATTTATTTGTAACCATATTAGGTTGCTGGCATCGGTCGCAGGCAGCGTTAAACATTTTGATTCCCTGGGATGGATCCAGTAGCACACTGATATTCACTGAACATGAACTTTATAAAATCGCATGGATGGATAGTATATGTCTGCTATGTTTACGACGAGGTTGTTCTGAAGGTTATATATGTTATATATAAATTTAAAAGAAATGGAAATAATTGCATCTCGTATCGATTCGCTTGTGTTTTCACTACGGCAGTAGCTGAGTGTGATGCAAAAGTGAATTTTATAAAAGAGCAGTAGGGTCTGCAGTCATGCGTCTGGGCGTCGGGTCGCCAGTGGCATATAGATGCCAATCTTCACGATGAAACACGTCAGTACCGAATTACATGCGATAGGTCTACTGTAGTCTATTTTAATTGACATTAATTGTCAACTGGTAGGGGGTGTATGTGCTTCGCCTGTCAGATGCCTTAAGGCAAGTAAAACTTGTTTGTCTTAAATCAGAAGTGCCATTTCTGATGATGGAGAACCTGGTGACATTTTACTTAAAGTGCTTTATGACAGCTACATGACACCAACATAAGCCCTTCATGACATTCAGCCGGAATAACTTTATTTATAAATGAAACATTTGTAAAGGTTTGTTCCAACTTTTGTGGCTGTCATAAATGCTGATGTTGGGAACTCTTGTGTCAAGTTCCCCATGCTGCATTTATGACAGCCACGAAAGTCGGAAAAAACCTTTACAAACACATAACCGACAAGTTATGTCGGCTGTCATGAAGGGCTTATGTTGGTGTCATGCAGCTGTCATAGAGCACCCTTAAGTAAAGTGTACCCGAGAAATTTTGTGCATATATATTTTTCATGATTTTGAAATATCAGTTTTCACTTTATTTTTAGATGTGTCCATGTGCAGGTGATTGCATCCTTATTTTTACTTATTATCCATAATCCATCCCTGTTTCACTCTAATGAATTCATTGCCAGGAGTGAGAAGAGATGGCCAACTTCAAGGGGCATGCTCTGCCCGGAAGCTTCTTCTTGATCTTTGGCCTTTGGTGGTCGGTGAAATATCCACTCCGGCACTGCTGGAAGAGGGGGCAGCAGCGAGTGCGACAGAGACTGCCCGTGGTCTTTGACAGGATAGATTTTGTGGAGGGGTCCCTGAAGGTTTTCTTTGCCTTTGTCGGTGAGTCGGACATGCACACATTTATGTCAGTTTGCTTTGGACAGGTATTGAATGCATTTACCCAAGTACCACTGCTCTTTGAAGTGGCAAATTGTATTAATTAAACTTGTATGTTCGCTGTTAGGTATCATGGCTGAGCAGTTCGTCCCGGACGGCCCCCACGCGCACTTGTACAATGGGGAGGAACACGCCTGGGTGAAGCTGATGAACTGGCAACACAGCACCATGTACCTGTTTTATGGCATTTCTGGAATAGCTGACATCCTTAGCATGTCCACCCTGCCTGTCCCCCCGGGGATGGACCGCTTGGCCCTCGCACTGGCCCTTTTTGTCGAAGGTGTAGTCCCCTTCTGCTTTGTCTCTGAGATCTGAATGAACATACTGAGTCCAGTGTATTAATAGGGTGACAGAGTCACAGCGGTCAATACTGATTCTAAGGGGGTTTATCAATACCAAGAATGCAAAGATCGTACTTGTGTTTTTGGCACGGCTGGTCTTGCTAACTTGCCTCCCCAAAACAAACCTGGGATGCAATGAATCATGGGATTGGTCTGGTTTGGTGTGGATGCAACTGATGCATCCTTGATATTTCGGGCGGGGAAAGAATAACATCTAGGGATTTTGCCCGTCCTCTGAACTTCTGTTCTTAGTATTAGAACTGCACTTCAGCAAAGGAACTAGATATTAAACTGCTACATGACAGTGCAGGTATGGTACAAGTCTGCATACTGATAAACACCCTAAGACTGTACTGAGATCAGACAGAGCTAAAGCTGCTACTGACCGGCACCAGCTGCCTGGAGGCTATAACGGGTCCATCATCTGCCAGGGTTCCTGTTCTACTTCCATGTGCACAATCGCGCACCACTGGACATGCACATTCACTCCCTGCTCCTGGTGGCTGTGTTTGGTGGGGCAGCAAGCACCCTTCTTGAGGTCTTCAAACGAGATGATCCTGTACTAGAGTTACTCAGGAGCAGCCTAGCCATCCTCCAGGGAACATGGTTCTTCCAGGTAGTGCAGCATTAAGACAGTATGGCCTGAAATTCACACCTTTGCTCAAGACACCGACGGGGCAGTGAGTTGTGTCTCTCTGTTTAGATTGGCTTTGTGCTCTACCCATTAAGTGGACCAGAGTGGGACCTCGAGCTTCACGATAACATCATGTTCGTCACCATGTGCTTCTGCTGGCATTATGCTGTTGCTTGGGCGATGGTGGCTGTGAACTACACCATTGTGTGGTTGTGAGTATTCACCAGTCACTTTCATTCTATTGAACTCTGACCTGATAGTGTGAGATCTTTTGGTTTCAACCTGCTATTCCTGTCTTCTCTCTCACCCTGCCCCCTCCTCGTTCCTCTAAGTGCCGTGCAAAAGTACGCTCGGAGGGAGAGCTGTGACATGGAGATCGGGCTACGGAAGACCATGTCGTCCAGTGATGCTGGCTCTCAGAAAGCCCTACTCCAGGACTCAGAAGAAGAATAGAGCCCTGCATCGTTGGCCTGAGAAATGGCATTGAGGGTAATCGGTAAATCTGGGCTTTCCTGCAAACCGATTTCCTGGTTTTGATTGTAAAAATGTAATTTAAAGCAAAACAGAACTCTGTAAACCTTTGTAATAAAATATTTCATTCTTAAAGATCATTTGTGAACACATTGTGCACAGTTTTCATAAAGGAACCAAACTACCTGCTTTATTTTAATGTAATTATATTATGCATTCAGAAACTATAGTCTTATTTTATGAAAACGGCATATTGTGTCTTGAGAAGGCATTTGGCTGAGTGTCTCAAAAGGGAATATACATTATCAACTGATAGGGTGTTGGAGTTGTTTCAAGGTTAAGCATTCGTCAGACCGCAACCGGAAAACGGGAAGGACCGGTTTCGTATTTTTATGAGTACAATGCAGGAGCAGCAACAATGCAACAAGGAAAGTAAACATGCGACACGTAACTCTCGTCTGATCCTCGGGCGAGGGACCACTCGCTTCCTGTTGCTGGAAAGCACTTTCGAATTTCAAGTAAGACAAAGGAGCATTATTTTGCTCCAGAGAAGTGATTTTTACACATTTATGTCGGTTTTTCGCATATGCGGCGATGGCCAATCTGAGGTGCGATTCACAAATGGAAACTGTTTGAAAACACGGAGATCAGAGGGAGAAATGCGCCACTTGGGTCACAGCTACGGGCCCAGCGGGGGTGTTATAGGTGTCGCCTTACAATAGCAAACATCGTCTTTTGCAGCAGACACATAATAAAATAAGGATAAAAAAAGAACAAAAAAAATTGTCCTCCTTTCATATTTATTTAAAAGTGAGGTGCAAAAAAAAAAGTGCCACAAAAAAGTAATTGCACACCCATAGAAAGAGCCGAATGGCGACTGGGCCAGTACAGCATACTCCCAGCTGACCATGTATTATAGCTTAAAACCTTCATTGTTTTTGCTTGTGATGCTTTCGTTATATAATTTTCCTGTCAGAATATAGCCTTAATTAGAGCCTCCCTTTTACCTCTATCCAAAGTACGAAGGCTGGTAAGTAGAGTCTACTGAAATGGGACACTCTTCTTACGTCATTCACAGGTAGGAAATCCACTTATAAATTCCACAGAATACTTAAGAGGAAGTAATATAGTCTTTCTATCGATTTTATCTTATGTCCACCCAAATAATTTTTGTATTTTTAACAAGAAAAGCAAAACAAAAGACACGGCTATACAGTACAGAAACATAACCAAATGGTAGAAAAAGTCCTTTGCTCCAGTATGGAAGATGCATATTGTACCCATTTTATCGTAAAGCAGGTGTTCTCTCCAGTGAGGCTAGCTAAATACGGAGCGAGCAGCTGGGCCGGGTTCTCGGAGCTGTGCAGTGTGCAGTCCCAGGGAGTCCGGGCCTGGTAACCAGCCTCCATGCTACGGCACACGCTGCCGCCCTCTAGTGGCTGCATGTGTTACGTCGCGGCATTTCACTGAGGGTCGGGTGTCCTTTTTGGGGACGGCGCAGTGGTGACGACGACAGTGGACAGGGGCTTTGAGGAGCTGCCAGCGGCACCTTGTTGCAGCTGCTGCGCAGGAACGGTCTGGATGCGCACCTTGGAAGTGAGAGAGGGAAACGTCACCCCTCTGACTGCTTCAGGTCGGCATCAACGTGCCCAGCCAGCATCTCTGCAACATCTGGCAGCATTTTAAAATTGTAAAAAGAAACATAAAAGGCGTCTGTTCCAGGAATACTTGGGTGATGCAAACAAAGCCTGACCTGTGTGTATAATGAACCTAATTTCCTTTTGGTTTTATGACTCCTGATTGGTTAATATTCAACTGGCACTGTGGCCAATAAAAACCAACAAAACCATGGAAATTCAGATGTTTTCTTCAAAGCTGGGGCATGTATGGAAATTTGCATCTAAAATTTTTGCATGTGGGTTCAGTTTCACATACGTTTGCACCATTGCAAATTTTAAAACCAGTTGACCTCATGTGGACAATCTTGTTGGCACAGAACTCGAAGAGCACAGCTGAAATAAAGGATAAATGAAGGAGTCTGCGTGGCTGCGAGCCTGCTTACCTGTGCGGCCTGCCCCTGCTTACCTGTG
>JAODKM010000037.1:7431471-7441796 GCA_026780845.1 Petrocephalus sullivani | reverse complement strand
TGGGTCTGATCTGCACTTCAAAAAAGTGCTTTCGAAACTCTTTTGGTCATGCATCAGTGCGGAAGTCAAACACCTAAAAATAGCTGCACGTTTTACAAGTCTGAGAGTCACACTAGAGTGACTCAGTTTGCTCATTAACGCTTGTGATGTCCGGAGACACTCTCTCACCTGAGCGCTGGTGACATCAGAGGCGAGGAACTGGGAATCCTTCAGCAGCTCGCAGATCTCGGCCCGGGTGCCCTCGCCGTTGGGGAGCCTGGCGGCTGCATCCCGCACTGGCATGGGGGGGGAGAGGGAGCTTTCAGACACCCAAGGACAGCAGCTCATTCATGATGCTATTCATACGAACAGCTGTAGCTCATCAAGTAGAGCACTGCACTAAAATGTGATGGTTGTGGGTTCAAATGTGCGCCTTCCCTCGCTTGGGAGAAAACAATCCGATAAAAGAATAAAATGTATTTCCTAGTGACAGTGAAGCCGTCATCAGTTTTACCCAGCGACAGGATCGTTACGTAGGCAGGACGGTCTGAGCGTAACAAGGAGTGCTCGCGGGCCTTATTGAGAGACGTCTCCTTGTCGAAGACCCCCTTGACGGGCCCCACCACCGACTCGAAGCCGTGCATGCGGAACGTGAACGCTTTGTGTGGCTGGTCATAGCGCTGTTGCTCCTGGGGGAAAAAGTAGCAGGGCAGGGGTTAATGACGGACGACAGAAACTGCAAGCAGGAGACATGACACATGTACCCTACAGCACCGTCTTGGAGATGACACATTCCACTAGGAACACAGGTCCTGCATGACACAACTAACGGCGTGCTTGAGTGACGCATCGCGCCCGCGGCGTGCATAACCACGCCCTGAGAATCCGTGTGTCTCTCTCCACGCCCGGCTGACATGCGACGTGTCTCGGGTGCTGAGGCCGGGTGGAAGCGCTTTTCCTGTAACCCCATCTATGAATCGCTTTAATGATGTCATCAGTGATTCATTCTAGAAAGCAGCATAGGACCAGAAGCTCCGGATTCCTACTGCTGGACACCTCTTCCCTGTGCTTCCCTGTGCTTCCCTGTGCTTCCCTGTGCTTCCCGAATGGTGCACGTGTCACGCGTTTCCATTTTAACCCTTTCCCCTTCTGATGCTGTACTGCTAGTCTTTCATTTTTTATAATTGCACTATTTGTCTTATGGAGGAGGAGATTTTACTTCGATGTTGTTGCCATTTCACCACCAATCTGTCCATCTACTGGCCAAAGCTGCACCAAGATCCCCAAATTCCGGGGCGATGTTAAAAATGGGCTCAAACCTGCTCCTGAAAGACGTGTCTCTCCTCCCCAGTGCTTGGTCGCACTACATAGTCAGTCCACCTGCGTGGAGAAGAATAAATGGTTAGTACAGGAGTTCACCGGCCCCGCGGCGAGTCAGCGAGGGTGTGCACTCACACTCTGGGCGTGGGGGGGGTCAGTTCGGCAGGCTCCTCGCTCTCCTGCTGCAAAAAGGCACCGGCAGGTCATACACGCACGCGCACGCATCAGAACACCAAACACCCGCAAGGGCACGCATTCCGCAGTTACCTTGACAACCACCTGATCCTTGTTCTCTAGCCAGAGCTGGCAGAGTGCACTCAAGTCCTTCTCGCCGTCTGAAGCGGGGCCTTCGCCAAAGAGACGATACAGGGGCATCGGTTACCTGACTGTGTTACGCTTGCTTCCACATCAGAGAGCTGGGGGGGCGGGGGGCTACAATTCTGGAATTTTTCTGGGACAGATTATACTGGCACCACATTTTACACACGTGGCAGTAATGCATCTTAGATACAGTACTTTGTGAAGGTCTGCCAAAGTCAAAGTGAGTCCGCTTAGCCATTTCAAACCCTCTGCTAAAGTCACCGCAGAACATGCAGTAACCACCCCATACACCATGCATTTGCCAGCATGACCATTACTCACTAACATTCACTAAGGTATGAATAAAGAGAGCTGCGGGGTAGGCGGGGTTCCTCTAGTCATCCACCAGGATGTCGGCTGCAGAGGGAATTTGCAGAAATTCTAATGTATTGAATTCTTAAAACAGTATGTACCCTTCACAGCCATATGCAGAGCTTTTAAATCTAAAGATACAAGCTGATTTTTTTATTGCACAAAAAGTGTCAAAAGTCTCATCACAAGGCACATGCTGTAAATAATGTACCAACCTGCAAATCACACCTGCAACACCACTTTTCAACCACCTGAATGCTGACCTACCGGGCGGACTGGTTTTTCCGATGGGTGGGCCGTGAGTTATTCCACAAACAACTGAGCAAAGTTTTTTTTTTTCCACGACTGACAATTGGCAATTCCAAGAACTGGGTCACGTATCAGATAAACGTATCAGCTACATTCCTTTGAGCTTTAGAAATGTACTGGCAATGCGGGTCAGAGAGAATGCAAGGCAGGGAATAAAAGCCTAGACCATCAATCAGGAGGAACATTTGTCCACATTACTTGTTCAATTATGCAGGTAAATGACGGCACAACACGTTCAGAGATCTCAGAATAAGCTGCACACCTGAGGTACTGATTATTCTATACATTATACACACAAACACACACACACACACACACAGCATTTATCGCTGTTTCATCGCTATGTGAATCCCTTCTCGCTCATGTTCATTATACCTAGTCGCACATGCGTCTCCTGCCTTCAAACACACATACGGCTGCACTGGGAATAACTTACGCTGTGTAAATAGATTTATCACTGCACACCACAAGAGAGAGGTTTACGAAGGGCTTGGTACGAGAAACGATGTGCATCTCCAGCACAGCTCAGAGCTGGCGGCCGACATTTCTTACCGATCCACCTCCAATGCTGCGTACGCTCTCTGAACTCCACCAGCGGAGAGACGCCGCCGGGCAGGGGCATCACACCTGCTGCAGGAGAGACCATCAGAGACCCGTGTGAGACCCGCCCGAGACCCATCCAAATCCCGCCCGAGACCCATCCAAATCCCGCCCGAGACACGTCCAAATCCTGCCCGAGACACGTCCGAAACGATAGATGCAGATCCTCTACTTTTGCAAACAATGATAAAAATCGTAGTACTTTACTTGACAGGGCACAAATAGTACAATATTTACCTCTTACTTGTTTTTTAAATCAACCACTAAGTCTCAGTTACATACTGATCTCATGTTTGATCACCATTAATGAATCATGCCACATCTTTCATCTCAACCAGTAACTGTATTTGTTACTATATCTTCTAATTATATAAACTTTTATGAACTACTGAAGTAACAAGTAATGAACAATGCGTGAAATAGTGATGTCATGTTTGTCCATCATTAATGAATCATGACACATCTTTTAAACTACATCATGATTTGTACTTCAGTATTTGTGCCCCCTCAAGTAAAATGTTACCAGCAAATCAGAGGGCAAGGCATATTCACCTCTGCTTTCTCCTGCCAGAAACTGAAGTGCGGGCAGAACCACCTCCGACCAGCAGGGGGCACTTGAGAACCAGGGGTTGAGGGTGCTGGCTGGCAAGGCCTGCCATTGCAGTACTTTCTCTTCCAACTGAATCAGAAGACAATTAAGCACTTGTTTATGTATTTTACATCTAAACTACATACCAAGCAATTGCAAGCAGTACATTGGATAAATGTCAAACTCCTGACTAGACCATCTGGTTTAAACTGGTCGACGAATAAAATGGCACGCCCGTATCTGCTTGCTGGAGGGCGGTGAGCTAATACATACCGTGCTGGTGGTAGCCTGGCTCTCCATCTTCAGGATCTCCTCCAGCAGGTTGAAAAAGCTGATGGCAATCTCCTCCACCAAAGCGGGGCTGTCCTGCACATCTTCCAGTGGTCTGAGTGGCAGAGAAAGGAAAGAGACACAGGACACTGTCACCTCGACTGACAGAGGATTGCAGAAAGACTCACAGACAGCATAAGGTGCAAGGCTTGGGGCATCCTGGATGGGGTGCCAGTCCACCACAGGGAATGAACACAGACGCACACACAGGCAGTCATACAGACAGACATACAGACACTTGCACACACAGACACAAGAAACACACACTCACACAACAGACACAGATACACACACAGGCAGTCAGAGAGATAGACACACACATAGACACGTGAAAGACACACACACACAGACAACAGACAGCGACACACAAACAGACATATAATGGGAAGTTTAGATGCCAGGTGAGTGTATGCCTGTGGACTGCATGAGGAAACCAGAGAACGCAAAGGAAACCTGCATGACACAGAGACAGGATGTGAACTCCACAAACGCAAAGCAGTGTTGTGATTCAAATCTCTCTAATCTGGGATGCGTGATTCGAGTCTCTCCAACATGCGAGGTGTGATTCAAATCTCTCTAATCTGGGATGTGTGATTCGAGTCTCTCCAACATGCGAGGTGTGATCAGAACCTCTCTAACCTGGGAGACGTGATTCGAGTCTCTCCAACATGGGAGGCGTGATTCGAATCTCTCAAATCTGGGAGGTGTGATTCGAGTCTCTCCAACATGCGAGGTGTGATCAGAACCTCTCTAACCTGGGAGACGTGATTCGAGTCTCTCCAACATGGGAGGCGTGATTCGAATCTCTCAAATCTGGGAGGTGTGATTTGAATCTCTCTAATCTGGCAGGTGTCATTCGAATCTCTCCTACATCTCCTCTAATCTGTGAGGCATGACTCGAGTCATGGGGGGCATGATTCGAATCTCTCCAACACGGAGGGCGTGATTCGAATCTCTCCAACATGGAGGGCGTGATTCGAATCTCTCCAACATGGGGGGGGGGGTGTGTGATTCGAATCTCTCCAACATGGGGGGGGGCGTGATTTGAATCTCTCCAACCTGAGAGGCATGATTCGAATCTCTCTAATCTAGGAGGTGCGTTTTAAATCTATCTGCGAGGCATGATTCAAATCTCTCTAACCTGGGAGGTGTGAGGCAAAAGTGTGATCCACAGAGTCACCATATCACCCGTAGAAAATACTGTTTACTTAAAATTATTAGCGTTAGCATTCAACCCCATATAAAAAATACATGAAAATGATTGAAATAACAGAGAGCCCTCAATATATTCACTGGACTGGAAACCTATACAAAGGGGACATACTTATTAAACCGTGTGCCTACAATTCCTGGGATGTGGCTAGATGGGAGGGCATCTTTGCCAAATAGTTATTGGAAGGAACAGAAACCAGAAGCTCAATGGTAATTACCAAAACTAAAACCTCACATGGGGCCCTGTGGTTTGGGGGAGGGGACTTTGGCCACAAACAGTCACAACACTAAATATTAAATAACGCTTAACCCTTATTTGCTGAATAGAAGCCGAAGCGGAATACTAGCTACAAGTTTGTAACTCTACTCGCTAGCTAACGTTAATGTTGTAACCAAACATGAAGCAATCATATCCCAGCGCCCTCACAAAAATACAGGAAATCAAAAATTATTTAAGATCTGCCTGAGCTGAGCAGTTTCTATGTCAGAGAAACAGGGAAATGCCTGATGAGGATGTGGCAGACTTTACAGACACAGCGACGTGTGCGGGGGGGCAGAGAGACAGCAGGAAGCTCGAGAGGGCTGAGGGATGAGCTCACTCTTCTTTGACCCCGGGGGGGTGGCTGGGAGTCTCTGGAATGGCAGCGGTGTGACTCGGAGGCGGGGCGTCAGACGGCATCAGGGCGTCACACGGCTCCTCCGGTTCCATCTTAATGGATCGGACCTTCTTCTTCCTCTTCTCCTCCCGTAATTTCTTCTTGGGCACGGCTAGATCAAACAACGCTAAGGGTACAAAGTGCGGAGCAACATTTATACCTTATGAAAGTCTTAGAATCTGAAAAATGATTTAAGGACCGCCAGAAGGTCCAGGTTTTTTATCCCTCCCTAGCAAAACTGTGGACCATCTGGGGGTCTCTGAGGACCAGGTTGAGAAACTCTGCCTTACATCATTTGACTGCTTCCCAACTCTTATCTTGCATATTGAAGTTTAAAACAATTCACATTCCTGGTAAACTATACAGTGATTTTGCATTTCTCATGTGGATATTTAAACAACAAAGGAACGTCCATCACTAATAGCCCTTCAAACATTAAAATTTGTTTAGGAGTAACACAACCTTTTACAACTGATTTCAATAATCTTAAATAGAAAACTGAACATAGTGTATATTAATCACTGCGGATTATGTGTACCGGTGACATTCAATCCTTAAAATTATTTAAAAATTTCAAAATAATCTATGCCTGTGATGTTCATAAGCATACATTTTAAAATGGTAAACTGTTATAGGTACAGCAAGCTGGAATCCTGGAGAGAGCTATGATATGCAACATGTATGATATAACCAGCTCATATTATACATACTATATATGAAAATAAAGAATAAAGCTTGAAGAAAGATGTGTGGACACCTGAGTGGGCACTAAATAAAATGACTCCACTCCACTGCTGTCCGCCTTTAAATGACACCATCACACTCTCGAAGCCAGTCTCCAAATACATGTGTGTGCCCCAAAATGCGGCCGACCTGGAGCACCCACCCGCAATGGAGCCTTTCCTGCCGATGTTCACTCTAGACATGATGTCACCAAGATGAAGGTCGGAAGTGGCCAGGTCGGGGTGATCCTGCCCACACACAGAGACACAGCATCTTAGGAAGCTCCACAGAGACACAGCATCTTAGGAAGCTCCACAGAGACATAGCATCTTAGGAAGCTCCACAAAGCGTCTGCTATAAAACAAATGGGCGCCTGTCTGAGGAGTATGTACAGACAGATACGAACAGGAGCTTTTCCTGATGGCAATGCTGGCAAACTGACCGGCTGCCGTTTCCTCTTCTCTTTGTGTCTCCTTAGCAAAGCTCTCAGGTCCTTTTCCCTGAGCTCCAACTTTTCTGCAAAGACAAATAGGTTTGGTTACCCAACATCTTCCTGATGGACATGAGTACTGTGAGCATGAGTACCATGAAACACCATGTAGCCTTTTTAGAGCAAACTAACCTGTGGTTTTCATGTCTTGGGTTGAGAGGCTTGGAAGAACTCTAATGGATACGATGGGAGTTGGGGAGGAGGGAGACTGGGGAGCTGGCAACCATGAGCCCATATCTGCCGAAAAAGAAGGCAGGCGTTACTTCTTGCAAAACAAGGGTTGGTAAGATGATTAAATAGGCAAACGTCCCAAAGGATTGTACCTAACTCACCTTCATCATCAGAAGACATGGTGCCATCGCCACACTCGCTCTTCACCTCCCTCAGAATTCGGTAAAACCGCCGCCTGGCACGAAGCTCCTGGGCTTCACCACGAGACGGGGAGGGATACCTCCGCTTCATTGCAAGGTCAGGGCCACTACGACTAGCCTGTTCCAACAGCTCCTGGGCCATGAAGAACACACCCAAAATCCATGAGGAGGAACACGATCTGAAGGCACTTACATAGATTGTTTCAAAGCCGATTTACCTTCCTGGAGATGAGGATCTGTTTCAGTAACCTGTGGTAATACTGCTGCAGGGAGTAGAGGTGCCTCTTCTTTTGGGACTTGGCACAGAGCTGCCGGTATTTTACCACCTCTGGATTAAAATATCCATCTGACAAGCAATGGGGAAAAAAGCAATATTACAAGAAGCTCTTTAAAAGCATCGAAAATAAACCATACAATGAGATGAGAGTTTTTTTAACCCAGTCCTTGGGGAACCTCAGACAGTCCACATTTTTGCTCCCTCCCATCTACTTGCCAGACAGTCCACATTTTTGCTCTCTCCCATCTACCTGCCAGACTGCCCACATTTTTGCTCCCTCCCATCTACCTACCAGACTGTCCACATTTTTGCTCCCTCCCATCTACCTGCCAGACTGTCCATATTTTTGCTCCCTCCCATCTACCTGCCAAACTGTCCAAATTTTTGCTCCCTCCCATCTACCTGCCAGACAGTCCACATTTTTGCTCCCTCCCATCTCCCTGCCAGACAGTCCACATTTTTGCTCCCTTCCATCTCCCTGCCAGACAGTCCACATTTTTGCTCCCACTCTGCTTCCTGCCAGACAGTTCACGTTTTTGCTCCCTCCCAGCTCAGCGAGAAGGTGACCTGTCTGGGGGTCCTCGAGGACCAGTTTGAGAGCCACTGCACTAAGGGCCAATGAGAGGGTTACCCCTGAAGAGTTTCTGTGCTAGGTGCAGCGGGTTTCCAAAGCGGAAGTTCTTGTTATTAAAAAGGTCACTGATGACACTGTCCTGCTGGGTGGCACAGTTGTCGGGGAACTGAGGAAGAAACTGACGAAGACGCTGCCGCTGGGGATCCGTCAGCACGTTAGACCATGTGCTCTCGCTCAGGACAGAGAAGAAAATCTCAGGCTATTCAGAGAAGACACCAAGAAAATCAGCGCAAAAGCACATTTAGATACTGAATACAATATAAATTTAGGTACACAACATTTCAGAGTTGGACACAAAACTGCTGATAATGGAGAAAACTGAAAAATTCAAGATGGTTAACCTGAAGAAGTTTACGGAATAGCTCTTTCAAGTGGGTGAAAGTGCAAACTATGAAGTTATTTCTGATCAAATGTTATTTCTGATCAAAAGGCAGATACATTAATAAACAAATGTAACGTATAGTGGCTTGTATTAATATGCCATAACTGAACTTATGACAGCAGGGTTTCAGGGAAAAATGTCCAAAACAACATCCTAATTACAGTATTTCGATAGAAACTAACATCCTCTAGAAGATCTTCCGGGAGGCTGACTCGACTGCTACCCAGCATACACTCCTCCATAATGCGGCCCCCAGCTCCCATCCCGGGGTCCAGGGGATCTGTCAGCATGTGGTCGAGAGCGTCCATGCCCCAACTATCCCGAAAACATGAAACACTGCAGAAATATAACTAGGCATCAATGTTGGGAATATAGCGAGATCCAAAAAGAAAAAAACAAAAACAAATAATCTCATTCTTTTATACGTGGTTAAAAAACAAAGCAGATCAATCGACTTACAACCAGAATCCGAAGCATTTCCCATTTAATTGTACTATATACTAATGGGGCAAATACATACTAAAATGATACATTTATGGAGCGACTTATTCAATATTTTATTGGCAACCAGTTGGAAAGTGCAACAAAGTATTAATACTTCTTAAGGAAAGAAAAGTAAGAAAAAAGCACATATCAAAAGAAACGTAAAGGTGTGTAAATAATAATAAGAGTCAGTAGATGCTGGGCAGCGGTATAATCGCGATGGCCTCACGCTTTTAGTATGCAGCAAAACAGCAGGTGAGAAACACGAAAGCGACGCTAACTGGCTCCACATCTTAAACATCGGGAATACGACAGCATATCCTCCTACTCGCCATCACATGCGAACGTATCGACAAATGTTTTAGTAGCAAATAATCATATTACGTTTGGGAAAGTCCTCAGGGAAGCTAGCTATCTTCAAAACAGTGTTACAAAACATCGCCTTTGCTTTCGAGTTGCGTGCCATTGCAGAGTTTTTGTCATCTATATCAAAGGAACACCGGAAGTGGTGAAAATATTATTAGCCATATTACGAACTTACTTTATATAAATCTAAACCAAATAAAAATAAATGTATTTACCTTGGAGTTAAGAAAACGAGAACAAATTTAACCGGAAAAAGATCGCGGAATGAAAACAACGAAGGACCACTTCCGTTCCGCCGCAGAACTCGGCTCGCCCGGAAACACGTCTTACAGCTAATTTCCATAAAAATGTTCCCTTTGGCCTGCGTTTAGTGATACATAAACAGTGGTACAAATTAATGATCACCCCAATTTGATATGTAGTTATTGAAAATGAATGACGAGTAGATGTATGGATGGGTGGATGACGTCTTTGTGCTCAACATGTTATGAGCAAATTGAGCTAATCCACAAATGTTTAGGGAAAAGAGATACTAGTTTGTCTGGTTCTCGGTATTCAAAATAAAAACTACAAGACAGGAAAGATAAATACCCACGGGTAGTTGTTCAGCTAAGTTTGTCATATTGTGACTGAAAACAAGGAAGATGTTCTTCTTGGTATCTTTCCCTGGCTAAAAGAAAACTCTAACACACACACAGAGGCTTGTATTCATATCTTTGTGTGGACTTCATTCCATTCATTTCTATGGAAAAGAACCCTAATCATTACATGCCACCCTTAACCCCTACCCAGCCCTAACCTTAGCCATAAGTAGCCAAACATGACACCGTAACCCCCACCCAGCCCTAACCTTACCCCTAAGTAACCAAACGTGACACTGTAACCCCCCCCCAGCCCTAACCTTACCCCTAAGTAACCAAACATGACACTGT
>JAODKM010000037.1:7309548-7324142 GCA_026780845.1 Petrocephalus sullivani | reverse complement strand
ACGTACCACGGTGTCTGTGACTGCATGAGCTATTAGAATGCAGTGTCCCAGCACAGCTCACGTACCACGGTGTCTGTAACTGCATGAGCTATTAGAATGCAGTGTCCCAGCACAGCTCACGTACCACGGTGTCTGTGACTGCATGAGCCATTAGAATGCAGTGTCCCTGCACAGCTCACCCCTCTTTTCCTGTGCCCACATTTGAGGCATTCTAGTCACTTTTTCCACCAGCTGGGTCTCCACAATGCTGGTCCCCCCCCCGTCGCCTGCCCCCGCCCCCCGTCCCGTCTCCACCTGTACCCCAGCTGCAGCCTGCTGTCGCTTGTGAAAATTCCCATCAAATGATTATGTCTAAACAGCAACATCTGCTAAGGAAGGCCTGCCGTAAGTCCTTAGGCACTGCCTTCCATGTCTTGCAGCATCTCTTCTCCCTATTAGCCCTTTATTCTTGTGCTGAGAGCCCAGAAATGAGAGAAACGTGACTGTGCAGGACGTTCAGCCTACCTGAATGACTGTGACGACCATGCCTCTATGTGCACTGTACCATTAGTCTATATTTTTCTAAGCCTTGTGAAATATTTAAATGTGGCCCTTTTTCAGCTCTTCTCCATGAAATGCAGTGCAGCCTGGAAACAGCAGCTCGGCGTGATGATTAAAAGGCAGCCCACATCATCTAAGGAGGTGGACAGACTCTTTTAAGTGTGACTTTGGCTGCGAGTCTGATTTATGCTTTGCTTCTTTGAACACTTCTTTTGCTACAATAAAATAGAAGGGAAACAACCATGATTACAATTATAATTGTTTTAGATTAATTAAAAAACTTTATTCTAACCAGTTTCTCTTCACGTTTTCTTGCCATTTTTACCATTAATCTATATACCTGGCCCTCTAGGGGCCGGGGATGGAGAATTTAGCAGTAAGCTGTATGACTCACAGGAGACACACGGGTTACCCGTGAGAGACATACTAGTAACACATTGGAGACACTCGGGTAACATGTGTGAGACATATGGGTAACACATCGGAGACACACGGGTAACACGTGAGAGACATATGGGTAACACATCGGAAACACACGGGTAACACGTGAGAGACTTACAGGTAACACACTGGAGCTACATGGGTAACACATGAGACACACAGGTAACACATGAGACACATGGGTAACACACCGGAGCCACACGGCTAACACATGAGACACATGGGTAACGCATGAGACACACATGGGTAACATACCAGACACACATGGGTAACACATAAGACATACGGGTAACACACCGGAGCCACACGGCTAACACATGAGACACATGGGTAACACATGAGAGACACATGGGTAACACACCGGAGCCACAGGGGTAACACATGAGACACACGGGTAACACATGAGACACATGGGTAACACACGGGTAACACATGAGAGACACGGGTAACACATGAGACACATGGGTGACACACAGGTAACACATGAGAGACACATGGGTAACACACCGGAGCCACAGGGGTAACACATGAGACACACAAGGTAACACATGAGACACAAGGGTAACACACCGGTGCCACACGGGTAACACATGGGCGACACGGGTAACACATGAGCGACATGGGTAACACATGAAAGACACATGGGTAACACATCGAAGCCACACGGGTAACACATGAGACACACGCGTAACACATGAGACACACGGGTAACACATGAGAGACACATGCTAACTGTGCACTGCAGTAAAATATTACTTCTTTTAAAAGAATCTCTATGAGATTGGTAGAAAAATGATTTATTATTGACTTTGAATCTGTTGTTTACACGTGTGATTGTATGTACATTTGAATATTAGTGTCCTGCAATAGAGTGACAGTCCATCCAGAATGTTCCATGGCCCTATAGACCTATGTGTACCAGTATAGGCTCCTTCACCTGCAAACTGTATGTTACAGTCATCAGATTTTGTAAGGGTAGAAAATAACTTTCCATTTATCATTCATTTGCGCATTCCACTACACATTTAGCGAAGAAGGCCTGTATATGGGCATTTATAAAGTTTGTATCCTTTGTATCTAAATTGCTGTGCCCCCCCCAATATCAAACTTTGTCCTACGCCCCTGCATCCATATTTATCCAATGGCTGAAGTGATTTACTTTATTTGTGACATAGAAAAAGAGGAGCACATTTAAAGGCTTAATGGACTTTATTATTTTAATTCTTTTTGTCTTTTAGTCAAATCAAATGAAATCATTGGGTACAGCGCACTGCGAAGCCAGCGCCTGGGCCTTGGAGAAGCCTAGCGATACAGCCAGCCCCCCGGGTCCTTTGACAGTGCTCTCTGGTATTGTGTAGCATCATAGATAGATAGTGACCAGCTTAATCCACTTGAGACTTAGAGGGTTTCCGCATAAACAATAGGGCTTGAGCTGCCAAGCCTCACTTGGAAATGTGCCTTCATGTGTTCGGCGTTACTATAATGCATTTGTTTGTGGAGGTTTTACAGCACAGCGCTGACTATCTATAGAAGTGCTTCCCAACACAGTCCTCGGGGAAAACCGGACAGTCCACGTTTTTGCTCCCTCCCAGCCAATCAGGAACGCCGAATACCTGATACAGGTGTGCTGGGAGCTGAGATTAAACAGAAACTGCCTGGTGTTACCCGAGAACTGGGTTGGGAAACACTGATCTACAGCATACAGGGGGAGCAAATGTCCTCAATTAGTGTGATGTTTGCATTAGTTGGTTGAGATACCCTGTGATAGCTGCGATGTAGGTAGGGTTGATGTGGAATAATATTGAGGTTTCTGAATTCAATCTCAGAATTAGCATTACATCTGCACAGACTGGATTTCCCATTTTGATTCTGATGCACTCTCTATGGTCTCCTTGGCCAAGCTAAGCTGTAATGGCTTCAGGTCCTCTGAAGAGTACGCTACCCCTGGGAAACTGCAGAAATCAGCTCATGAATGGTTGATTAGGGTGGAAAGCGCTTCTCAGTCTTTGTTCCAGAATATTTTGAACAATTCCACACACTTTTCGTCTTTGCTAATGATGTCCTGCTTGAGTTACATCATTTTAGTGTTTGGTCACTGAAGCTTCAATAAGAAGCACTCCTATTGTTATAAAATATCCATCCATCCATCCATCCATCCATCCATGTTCTTGTCGCTATTTGTGGGCAGGGTTTCTTGGGGGGGGCCTGCAGCATATTCCAGGGTACATGGGGTACAGGGGTACACCCCGGATGGGATGCTATTACAAAATATATTTTGAAGTTTTTTGGCCAAGTTAAATTTATGTTCCACCCACATCTCCTAATACTAAACTAAGCGTTTCCATTTCAGGCCCGCATAATCCTGACCTCTTTGCTGTTGCTTCATCACTGGCAGAGCCCTGGGCTCAGTCTCCCAGAGAGGATACTGTTCTGACCAGCTTAAGTAATATTTTTCAGAGGCAACTCCCGCCTATGACAATAACAATATTTGTGGATTTATGCTCTGACACTGGAGCAGACCATGAAAATTTAACATGGATAATGAGAAACAGCCCAAGATGGAGAATCCAAACTTAATGTAATATATATCTGTTAATACAAAGCTGAATACTTTTCTCATATTGCTAAAAAGAAACAACTAAAATGTTTTTGATCATTTCCTCTTCACCCCTTTGTCACGATGCTCTGCTCGTGCCCAATTGTTCACCATGGTCTGATTTTTCCCACATACATCAAGGTAGAGGCTTGACAATGGCTTTTGTCTTCCTGCTGTGCTAAGATCTGTCTTTGGAAAGAGCTCCTGGGGCTTATGGAAGCTGAGAGGTACACATGCCTCTTTTTCCAAGACACCATCTTGAAGAAATAATTTTTGCTACTTCTAAAGTAGCTTGGGCATGAGGAAGGCTTCAGAGACCCTGTTTCAGGTATCAAGAGGAAACTAAACAAGGTGGTAGGGCTCTGAATTCTGAGATCAAGAAATGTTGAAGGCTTTTAGGAATATGCATAGGCAGGTCCTCAGCATGAAAGAGATCACCTGTTCCTGTAAAATAGGGGTGAGAAGAATGTTTTTTAAGTGAAAAAATCACTAAGCAAATATATGACCCTGTCAAAATATGAACAATATGAACTAATATAAAACCAAAACCAGACGTTTAGTCTCGTTTTTTGACCAAATCGATCCAGGAGTGTCCCTAGTATGTGCTTTAGGGATTTTTCCTATTATGGGGTCATTCCAAACAATAAGTTTCTAGGTTGCTAGTTTAATTGTGATAAAGTATCACAAAGTATGATGGCTTCAGAATGCTGCAGGATGCTAGTAATCTTCAGGGCTAGGTAGAATTATATTTTTTGTTTTGTAGCGAGTTCTTTAAATATTGTAAATATCGAGCATTAAACATTTAAGTCCTACAGTTTATTTTTGGTCTGAGTTCTGTGTCTCAGATGCTAGCTTTGTGGATTTAAAAGCTACTGTTTTCCTCCTTGGAGTAAGCTAAGAAAATGTGTTAGCTAGCTTTCTTAAATTGTCAAATACTGCTAAATCAAACTGTCAAACACCACTATTGTCAAACACCGCTAGATCAGCTGAAGCACTAAACACAAAAGCAGACAGTTGTGCTTCCCCGTATATATAGATTAAGTGGATTCAAGGACATTGGTGATTTTCTGAATAAATTCAACTAATCAACTAAGTTTTCTGTGATGCATGCTTATGTGAAAGGACTTAACGTATCTTCCTGGTAATCTCACACAATAACTTTACTTAAGGGTGGCAAAACAGCCACCAGCTGAATCTTTTATACATACTGTACACAGGATTGGATCTCGCTTCTATGGTCCGGGTGTCTAGACCTGAATATTCTGCTGGCATTGTTTAATGGTACACAAATGTAAAATTTCTCTCTTCGGTCTAAAGAATTCCATTAGTATCTTATGTTTCTGGAATTTACACGGATTGTTTTGATTAAATACAATATCCTGGACGGGATCACTGGGGGAGCCCGGAGCAGTCCCAAAGCAACATAACAAAAAAATGCGGGGGTCCACCCTGGACAGCATGCCAGTCCAGTGCAGAGCGCACACACACACACACACACACACACACACATACCATGTATACCTATCTTTATGGGGACACTCCATTCATTCCTATGGGCATAACCCTGATCCCAAGTATGACACCCTTAACCCCTACCCAGCCCTAACCTTAACCATAAGTGACCAAACAAAATATGAGAGTTTTGGAATTTTTTGTTTTTTGATTTCAGACTCAATTTTATAAAATTGAGGTTATCCTTATGGGGACCAAAAAAAATGTGTTTTTTATCACACTGTGGGGACATTGGGTCCCCACAACGTAATATAAATATGTCCACACACACGATAACTCACTATGGACAATTTTATGGCTGCATGTCTTTAGACTGCAAGAGTAACCAGATTACATGGAGGAAACCTGCAAAACAGGGGGGAAACATGCTAAATTTACATGCACTGCAGAGCAGGGGCGTGCACCCCAAACCTGGCAGTGTGAGGGAATAGCGCGACCCCCCGGGCCACACAAAACATTAGCTAATGCTTTACATTAACTGCACCTTCAAAATCTATTCATTATGCTTTCGTAGAGCAGTCAGTACACCTTCATAATGCATTCATAGAACATTCATAAGCAGGAACATTATGAAAGTGCATTGAATGTTCTATGAATGCATAATGTAAGCATGGTGAATGCATTATAAAGGCATTATGAAGGTGCAGTTAATGTCTAGTGTTACCCAACATTTTATACAAAACAATTTACAATTTTAATGTAACACCTGGGGCAGGCAGGTGGTGTAGTGGTTAGGAACACAACTGTGTAACCAGAAGATTGTCCCCAACCCGCAAGTACCACTGAGGTACCCTGAGCAAGGTCTGCTTGGCCTGCCCCCTGCTGTGTCACAATGTCACATGGGTTACAAGCAGAGGACACATTTCAGTGGTGCATCAACAATGACGATTAATTACCTACATCTTTTGATCCCATTTGTTTATAGCCCCAGTTCTGTTCTGATTTTGCTTGGATTCCTAATAAAACCCTTTTTTTTTCATTCCCGAATGTCTGGTCCTGGGTCCTTTGTCCCACAGTGTCTACTGAGTACATTATTAAAGATTATATTAAATGAGGGTTTACGATATCTATCTTTAAAGAGAACCTGCCTACTGTGTTGGCGGGTCTAAGGCCTAGGGAAATGGGAGTGTGTATTGACAGTAATAGAAGCTGCTCCTACAGCAGTTGGCTTAGGAAATGTGTCAGGATGCCGGTACATCACTGGACACTCTGGCCGCCGAGCCTGCGCTTGGGACGGCCAGGCACACAGGGTAGGTGGTCGCGCCTTGTTTACCTCCGGGCCGCCAGCCTTATTTAAACAAGCCGGGTGCCGTTATAAGCTACTTTCAATCTGTGCGGGTCACTCGGCTGTCTCACGTTAATATTCCCCTTCTCACAGAGTGCTGCTGTCTGTTTATGTGCTGTTATACCCTCTGAGGACTTCGGCACCTCTGTCTGAACCTCTTAATAATGCCCAATACCGCAAACATCAGTTTTAAAAACAAAGCTTTTCATGTTGGTGGTTTTAGGTCAAACTAAGAAACTCCATAATGACATTATTCCACATTATAGTACTCGTTAAGTGCTTTTATTGTTGTTTTATTGAAATGCAGTATTTTATTAGAATTTACAATGGAAAAAAGCATAAAAGGTAAAATTTAACCTATGCAAACCATAGGATTTGGCTTTAATACAATACAAGGACGCATGATGTTTTTGTGCATTCTTCTTACAAACTCATATGAGTGGTTAATGTTTCATTAATGTAACGAACTTCCAAAATTTGAGGATGCTTAGAACATGCATTGAGTATGATTAGCTTATCACTGTTTTAGCAGGTGCTAGTGTGCACACGTTCCCCTCATCAGTGAATCAGGCTGCCAGTTTCTGCCTATAACTGAAAAGGACTGAGCTGGGTTTGTGACACAGAGACAGTGGGGCCCGCGTGGCCCTCTACAGGGGTAACTGAGCAGTCGCTGACCTCGGGGACCCCATGCCTGTATGGAGACTTTGGGACTGTGGGGGTGTCAGATAACATCGCACCCTCGCCCCCCCCTTCCCCGGTCGTTGTCTATCTGTATGCTTTTCACTGTCACTTTTGCACGTAGGAGCAACTAGTGAACAACGTGCCCATGTCATGAATTTTTGATCAATGGCAGAGCCATTGATGGCTCCCATTCCGACGGAGAGCCCCTGACAAATGTCCCCACGCCCTGCTTGCTTCCTCTACTCCTGTCACAGTCTAAAGCCTGGGCAACTCCAAATGTCAATGATGTTAGTTTAGCCATTGTACATGGCTGGCGGCATCTGAATGAGCTGCTTGTCTGCGGGGCACCCCCCCTACAATGGCCTCCTTTCTCACAGTAACTTGTTCTCAGCATTTCTCGCTTCAGAAAGAGAATTCGCTCAGCTCTCGCGCACTCCCGAATAAGCCAGAAGGAGAAATATGGAGGCAGAATGAGAGAAAGATTGAGTCCGTTTGTGTGCGAGCGACGGAGATAGAGTGACAGCGAGGAAGATGGGATTGGAGACAGGGCAACTCAACCGTGACCGAATTGTTTGTGGTATTATGGACGGAATTATATTGGTACATTTTGCCCGCAATTACAAGTAGGGCACGCTAGCAGTAAATCAGGCTTTCACAGTGCAACTAAGCTTGTTAGTGTGCTTAATTGGACAGGAATAGAGTGTGACCTGAAAGTTAAAGTTTAAGTGCTAAGGAAAATGCAGCCCTTGGGCAGGGGCAGGAGTCTTTGAAAAAGCAGGCCGGTCTCTTTGTTTAGGTACGGCAGAATGTGAAGAAAGGGCTCAGAGAGGGCAGAGTGGCGTGCGATTGGCCAGCCTCTGTACCCATCATAAGCGGTCTGGGCAGGCGTGCGATTGGCCGGCTTCTGCGCCCGTCGTAAGCGGCCTGGGCAGGGAGCCGGCCCACGCGGCTGACCAGCTGAATCATCATTTCTTTCCATATTTACAGCCAGCGGGAAAATGTGATCATTAAGAGCTGGTCTGCATTTCCTATGCATAAGAGGCTTATTTTAACACGTCATAAAAGAGTCAACATGATGTAATGTTTTCTTCAGTGGGTGAGAAAATGTTTGAGTTGTAGACTTTTTTTTGCACATAGACAGGGATATTACATAGCTTTCTGTATATAAGAGACTGTATCCAGTAAATAGCATATTTCCATCTGCTCAGGCATATTATCATTCTTTACTTATTAAGTGAAATCCTCAATACATAAAGCAAAAAGCTTTTAAATGTATTTGCATCATTCAGCTTATTAGTTTTACATTTTGTTTTGCTGCGACATGGAATCATATTCATTTTCAGACTTTATTATAACAAATACTGTGATTCTTAAAAATGATCATATAAATTCATAAAATTTACCGCATTGTCTCCATATTTGGTAGACAGGCATGTCCTGTAGGATAAGTGTTAGGAAACTTTGCAAGATTCCCCAGGGTTCTTTTGGTGCCCATATGGAAAAGATTTTTAAAAATAACATATGATTCCTATGTGTTTTACCCAAATAATATAAGCACTATAGCTCTATATAGGCTCTATAAGTGTCTATGACACTCAAAATAAATGTAAAATTCATATCAACTTGATGTGTCATTATATATGCATGTGCTTTATTGATGTAAAATTTTACATAAAATTTTGTCATTAGTCATATATACCCCTTATTCAAACACTATGCCTCTCATGGGCATTGGGTCGACATAACTGGAATGACTATTTAGATGCACTGACTTCGTGTTCTGAGAACATAACATGAGTTTTCTCAGGTATAATTAAACCAACTGACGGTGGTGAGATCATGCAAGTCTTAGAATAATATTGAAGCAAAATATACATTTTTATTAAGAAACAACAAGTAATAAACATGTATGTCCTACTAAGCCATATAAAAAAACATCATACATTGTCATATATAATTGAAATAAGAAAAATACTTAATAGCCTTATATGCGGTTTCCTTTCAACCTAACTGAAGTTAACAATTTCTCCTCAGTCTACACCAGGGTTCCCCAATTCTGGTCCTGGAGAGTCACCAACTAATTGCCAGGTTTAGTAGGTGTGTTTGAGCAGAGAAATATGCAAACTATGTTGCAGACTGGCCCTCCAAGACTGGAACTGGGGAATGCTGCTCTACACTGACTCACTGAGAGTGTAGAATCGGGGTTCTGGGTTAGTGGTACCCCACACAAATGAAAGCAGGTTCACTTGATACTCTTGTCTTTCTGCAGTGATAAAGCCTCAGGTTGCTCCTCACACACCTGAGCTATTTCTCCAGCCTCTTTAATGGCAGGAGCAGAAATGCCTGGACTCCTAAACTCCCACAGCCTGTGTAAAGCAGCTCGCCTGCCTCTGATGATCTCTACAGCACCTTTCCTTGATCCTTTGAAGTAAAGCGGGCTCTCTGGCTGCTGTCCTCTCCAATTATGCCTCCTACTGCACTGCCGCTACCCCTGGCCTCTCTAGGGCTGTTTTAGGGGGGCTTTAGGGGGACTCCCCTCCCAATAAATTTAATTACTTTAAATAGTGTGTTTTCGTTTTCTGGTCTTGTTCTTTAGCATCCTTTTTCATAAATCTCTAGTGATGCTCCTGCCAGCACCTTTCACAAATCTCGCCCTCCCCCCAAAGTTGCGTCTCTGTCTTCACACTCCTGATGTAATCAATAGAGCAGCACTTACTCTCCGATCCCCTCCTCTGCAGCTAAGGCCTGCCTTCCAGCTCCCCTGCAGCGAAGGCCTACCTTCCAGCTCTCCTGCAGCTAAGGCCTACCTTCCAGCTCCCCTGCAGCTAAGGCCTACCTTCCAGCTCCCCTGCAACTAAGGCCTACCTTCCAGCTCCCCTGCAACTAAGGCCTACCTTCCAGCTCTCCACCATCATCAGTCTTTCTCTTGCAATGGTTCACAACATGCTGCTATTATGCCCATTTAATCAAAACCTGCTCTTGACCACGCTAAGTTTAGTAGCTACTGTTCACTTTACATCGTACTCCTTTTTTCTCTAAAGTGCTCAAATGTGCTGTTGCTGGTCAGTTTCTAGAGCAAAAACCTGCTTGACCAACTTTTATCCAGCTGACAACTTCTCCACAGCACTGAAGCACTGACATTCCTGTTATCAGCTATCTGCCGAGCCCTGTCTCCTCATCCTGCTTGACCTGAGCACAGCCTCCACAGTGTCCCTCCTCACTTGGGCATTGAAGGCCCAGCACTGGACTGCTCTGTTTCGGGTTACTCTTTGGTCACCTCTGTCACACTCGGGGTCCCCCAAGATTCAGTTCTTGCTCCCCTGCTTTTCATTCTGTACCCCCTTCAGCCTCATTGTTAGACAGTTTCAGTGTTAATTCTAATGCTGATTATACTCAGAGCTATGGTATCTGCTCATTCATCACCTCTGTTCCACATAAAAGCCTGTCTTTATAAAATCAAGACTTGGACGACCCACAGCTATCATAAGGCCAACAGCGACATAGTTGGTCTTATTGGCTCTAAATTCACTGTGAAGTATGCTGGTTCAATTTCCCTCCAACCCTGGGGTCAGTATGGACCTGGCTCTTTCATTCAATGTTCATGTCTCCTCTATTGCGAAAATTTCATTTTTACATCTACACAGCAAAGACTGATTCAGACCTCACTTCCCTCTGCTAAATCTCCTACCGCCTTGCTTACTGGAATTCTGTCCTCCTGTGTCTCAGCTCAAGGTCCTTCCACAAGTTCTAACTGGTCCAGAAGTTTTCTGCCTGCCTCCTCACCCATTCCCAGGTGCATCGTCACATTTTTCCTGTTCTCCATGACCTCCCTGGCTCCCTATAAAACTCTGGATTCGCTTCAAGATTCATATCTTCATTTTCAAGGCTCTCAACAGCCCTGCTTCCTCCAACCTGGTTTTGTCCTGTCAACCTGATCTTCCTCTGTTTTGTTCCTCACTTTTCTTCTGTCTTAACTCCACAGCTTTCGGGACAAAACTTTCTGCCTTTCCCCTCTTTGTAATTCTCTCTCCCCCGGAAGTTCATAATTCCCAATCACTCTTAATTTACTTCCATTGTCTTCCCTGTTTACCCTTCCATGATAGCTCGGTTTTACCATTTTTTTTTATCAAACTACAGATATACTATTATTGTGAAACTAATAATTTATAACACACTCTGTTTAGCCTCGAACCCACAGCAGTAGGGTAGCTCGGTTCACTACAACACACACGGCCCATTAAGCCACACAGTAATCGGGGGAAGAGACTAGGGACTGAGAAAGATACCAAGCACAGGAAAGAACAGGATGGCCATCTACACCTGCTGGGAGAAGGAAATGACATATTTATACATATGTAATAAACTACTACTGTTTACTTGCATACTATTACCTTTATATTTTCTTGTGTTTATTACTGCCTAGCTGTGCTCTGTTTTTTGTGAATTGTGTCTTTAGGTTCTTGAAAAGTATAATATGAATAATAGTAATAATTATTATTGTTGTTGTTATTAATATGTGAAATGAATATGTAAGTATGCATCAAATCAGAAGGAATACAATGTAGTGCTTTTATTGTTCCATCAAAGGCTGCCAGGATGCATTTTCTGCACTCAAAACTCAACCTGCTCAGACATGCTGACCTCTCTTAATCTCCACTCGCATTCCCTTCTTTCAGAGCCAGTGGTCAAAGGTCAGAGGTCACGAGGTGTAACGCACACTGAGGACTGACATCGACCCCCCCCGCCTGCTGCTCATGTAGAGATTAGTGGGGGGGGGGGTGTGTTCGCATGCAATGCCCATGACCCTCATGTCCTACAGGCCTGAGAAAGTTACACGTACCAGGTTCTGCTTTGCTCGCTGGCTTGCTTGCCATGGAGGTCTCCGCTCATGCTTTAATTCTCTAATTTTTTCATAACAGCAACATAACAAACATGAGAAAATCATCTGGCGAAAAATGAACTCTTTCGAAGAAGCATATGACGGAAATTAAAGCCGTACTTTATAGTGTGTTGTACTTGTTTTGTTATGCTATGCAAAAACAAACAAATAAACCTTTACTCAATATAGTCAAAATGGTTTTTCAATGAAACAAACAGGGATAATTTTACAGAAGGAATTTTAACAGGTTTTTTTTACCTGACAGCCTGTGTGGTAGGTGGTTTGTAATTAACTTGTATCGTTTTACAGCATTTATTTCAGTCAGTAAAACTAGCGTCCTGGCATGTAGGTACATCATCTGGTGAGGTAGGTAGGACAGCAGCCATCAAGGCTCTTGTATGACTGGCTCCAGTATACACATGTGGAATAGAGTTAAATGATGTCAAATGAGGATATTACTACCATATACTGATTTGGATATGTGCAGAATTATTTCTGTTTTAATATACATTCAGTGTTTAGCAAGATGGTGGATTTTGGCTCTGCCGGCAGTAGAATGTCGGCAAACAGCATATTAATCCTGCCCTTGCACAACAGCAGTGAGGTTTATGACCTCTTACTGGTTCTCCTTAAAAATGCCATTCAGTGTGTTGCATCATTAGCCTTTCTGCTTTGCATCTCATATAGCATGTAAACACAGGAGCAAAGTGTTGGGCGCAAGGCTGGCTCGCCGCCAGGTGCTGGTCCTCACCGCCCGTCTCTGCTTTCTGTGGAATGTGATACGCAGCTCATGCCTCTCCTTACACTTCCGCTCCTCCACAAATCTATCTCCCGATGACAGTTAATTTCTCCCTCTTGCAGGAGGTGCACCGGCTTCAGTGTCCGCTGTCCTCGTGGAATTCTCGGCCGTGTTCCAAACAATGTTCGTAAAGTATATGGACGAGGATCCTTTTTTAAGCGACGTCCAGATACAAGGTGTTCGTGTGACCACCCCCCATCCATACCCCTTTCTCCCGGCCCCCATTCTTCAAATTTATTGCCAATTCCGGCCCCTTTTCTGACCTTGTCCCTTAGACATCACAATCCCGAAAAATACCACAAAGCTCTGTTGTTGTTATCATGCCATTCCCCACGTTCTGCAAGCTTTACTCAAAACCTACTTCACCTCTGACCTCATAGCAGCTCGGCATGCATTTTGGATAAGTTGGTTTCCTCATTGTCACCTGATATATTAGAGATATATTGGCTACAGTAGAAATTTCAGAAATAAAAGACTTAATGATAGGGAAAGTGTTGGTCAGCTCACGTCAGCGGATGTGTGTGTGTGTTTGAGCATTCGTGTGTTTTTTGGTTTAGAGTGCATTGTCATATTATCCAGCAGTTGTCATGGAGACATTGTTATGGGAACAACATGTAATAGGCACATATACTCATTTGTGAGTAGGAAAAAAGGTGGAGTGAATTTAAATCAAAAACTTATGACAAAGAAACCTCTTAGTACAATGCAACTATTCAGAAATCCTGTACTATATATTATGTCCATTACATAATATGCATATTATTAGCTTTCTCACATTTTTTCACAGTCTGCAGCTGTTACTGAGTCTAGGAAGAAGCCATTTCACTGGCAATATGTATGACTTCCGTGTGCAAACATTTACATAAAGAACAAGTTTTGCTCACAAGTCCAAGCTCCTTTCATTTTAGAACAAATGTAAAAATCAATGATTCTTTATGCACTGCTGTAATGAGGCTGCTAAAATGACAAATGCGATTATGGGGTTAATGTCTTCCTGGACTAGCAAGACCTAGAGTATTATTCACAGCTTCTTCAAAAAGGATATATCAGCATCGCCACAGTTCATTTTTCAGCTTCAGTTTCAACTCGGCTCAACTCTAATGAGGAATGACAATAATGGCCCCAAACCTTGAAAGGCTGCCATGCAGGACTCAGTTAGACAGTCAGCTTCCCTGAAGCACTGAATGGAAACCTACGTGTGTTAGGGAGCATAATCCATATGTCTGTCATTTGGCAGCACAAAGACACGGTTAGACCTGGGAACTAGCCGTGGGCATGCGCTCAAATCAGCAATAAATTAGCATTTTTGCCAATGTGCTGTTAATAAAGTTCCATATGAGAAAAACAATGAAGTCGAATGACCCCCTTTTGTTTGTAATATTTATGATATTTTCATTCAAGCTTTAACAATTAATTAAGCACTTAACTTATTAATGCCAGGAGAATATCTGAAATCACTGCTCTTTCTGTGGATGAAAGTATTAAGTAATAAGTAATAAGTAAGTAATAGTGGAAATTGGAAAATGGGAAAAAAAAAAAACATCTGCTAAGCAAAATGAAGTGAAGTTTCCCCCTGTGGGAAAGGTTGCTTTTGGGAAAGCTCATTTTCTGATGGTAAGTGTTCTTCCTGTGTCTGTGCGACTGACCCGAAAGTCGTCCCTCAGCAAACGTGAAGCAGATCCGCGGCCCACAGCCTCTGCCAGACTTCTCACTTCATATTTCATCTGCCTCCCCAGACTTTGGAATGCCATCGTCTTCCCTCGGGGAGACGCCCCCCCCCCCCCCCCCCCCCCCCCCCCCTCCCGGGCCGCTGTCCCTCGCCCCCCGCCGGCGCTGGCGGGCACGGGGGCCGCGCGGGGGG
>JAODKM010000037.1:7283178-7295821 GCA_026780845.1 Petrocephalus sullivani | reverse complement strand
CTCTTCTTGCTGTCTCTGCTCATTAGCATTAGCATCCACAATCACTGCTCCTCTCCTCACTTTCTGCTCATTAGCATCCACAAACACTGCTCCTCCCCTCGCTCTCTGCTCATTATCATTAGCGTTAGCATCCAGAAACGCTGCTCCTCTCCTCGCTGTCTCTGCTTGTCTTCATTAGCATCCAGAAACGCCGCTCCTCTCCTCGCTGTCTCTGCTTGTTCTCATTAGCGTTAGCATCCACAATTGCTGCTCCTCTCCTCACTGTCTCTGCTCATTAGCATTATCCTCCACAATCGCTGGTCCTCTCCTTTCTGTCTCTGCTTGTTCTTCCGCATCACTCTATAGGGGTTTCCCATTGAATAAGCTTTTTCCACTCATTGAATGCAGAATGTGCAGTATTTCAATTAAAAAATACTGTAGCGAGGAAGGAGCAATACATTTAGTATTGCAAGGCACTAAATGGTCATAAAATGGCCAGGAAGTAAATAAACCATAGAGTAACAGACTGTTTTTATCATCTAGAAGGAACTGCTTAGCCCATTGCTGAAGGTAATAACTTTTTAGTATATTGTGCGACCTCAGGATACCAGGTGTGCCGACTTGGAGAGTCCCGTGTGCAGCCCAGTGAGACCGTAATGTACAGTATATGCTTTTAAAAGCCAGGCACCCTCCCTCCTCAGTATGTGGGAGTAACAGCTGCTACTGATTTCATAGGAGGCCTTTTGAAGGCAGGAGAGGAACCAGGCCATGGATCGGTGGTGATCAGGCAGGTGATGAATGGGGAAAGTCCTGCAGCCATTGTCTGAAGTGTCGCGGAAGGATTGGGGTCAAAGACAGCGGGTGGCGCGTTGCTGGCCCAGGCACTAACGAGAGATGTCAGCTTTCTGAGAAAGGTCTGAAGTGGAGAATCTGCTCAGCTTCTCAGAATTACAGTCAGTCCCTCAGTATGGGCACCGGGGTATCGTCAAAGGGGATAGCAAGCGTTTGGGGTTCTGGCTATTTTATATACGCTGCAGTGCTCAGTCTGTTCAGTTTGAAAGATAACCCCCTTTTTAAGGGGAGGAGGCCAGCCACCTTTTCATTGCATTTGACCGCAGTTTTCACTAAAGACCTGCCTTGTAACAACATCTGGGATAAATTTGCAAGATTTTTTTTTTCTCGACTGATATGAATAGAGGGAAACAAATACAGCATAGTTCCTCTTACGACTTACGTTTTGGAATGTATCTAAGCACACACTCACACTGCACTGCAGAAAATATATAAGGAATTTGTAATAAATGGAATTCCACTGGGGCTGCAGCACAGACAACAAGTTTATTGAAGGATCTTAGGGAGGCTGAATGTCTGAGGAGGATATGAAGGTTTTAAAGTATATGTGTGTATATATGCGGCATGTGCGCGTAATATATGTGTGCCTTTTAAATCTCTACCCTTGGCAACTTGCCAGTTTTTTTTTATTTGAAGGAAGGTTTTTGTACCTTTGCTTGGAACTCTACTGATAGTCAGAAAATGGGGGGTGGGATGATGTTTTGTGGGGAGAAAGGTGAGGGTGAAATACCAAGCCAGTGATGAAAAGCAACTGCCGGCACAGTGCGAACTTTCTGCCCCCTGCCCAAGACCTGGGACACAGAGCAGGATCCCTGCGAATGACGGGAAATGAAGCCTTATATCTTCCTCCGATAGACTCCGTCCAGAGGGACAGGGGCTGCCCCCTGCATTCCCTGCCGCCCCCTTTGTGCTCGGCTGCTCTTGGGAGTGAAGAACTGCAGAGCTCCTGGGCCAGAAAGAATAATAATAATAACAATTGCAATTATAATAATAAGGAATTTTGTACCAACAGGCAAAAAAATACAGCAGTGAGAATGATGTTTCCAGTAGCACCAGATTACCACAATTTTATTACAACTGTCACTTTTAATTTACATGCCTTTTAGTATAACTTCCCACAACCCTAAAATACACCACAAAAAATATGAACACTGTATTTAACGTTTGTTTTTCTAAAAATAGAACAAAAGGATTACATCAAGCCAACCAAGTAAAGGATGGATAGATAGATAGATAGATAGATAGATTAGATTATGTTAGGGTTACAATGAGAAAATCTTTTACATTTCTTTTTAAAAACAAACATAGCGCACATAGAGCCTGACAACTCCAAGCCTTCCTTTAGACAGGTTTAGATATAGCAAGAATGTATCTTTGACTGGTAAAGTAAGTGAAAAACTCCAAGCTTCAGTGGCAGCAAGGAGAGGGAGGCCGTCTGCTGCCAGCGCCGAGAGGAGATAAGGGCAGGAATGCGCGCGTTTCACACCTCTCTCATGTCGCTAATCCCCACTCTGCCAACGCCAATATTAGCATTTCTGCGGCTGCTTGGAGTGCTAACAAATATGACTGTGTTTGGGAAAGTCGCAGTGCGGCTGCATGCGGGACACGCCGCTCTGTATATGTGGCAGTGAGGATGTCTGGCCGCCGTATGAAATCCAGATGTGCACAGGAATCAGACACACGGTAATAGTGGGGCCGTGGGTGCGCGTGCACTCCAGTGAGCCAAATGAGAGAAACTACAAAGCATGCACACTGGATGAAGCAAAGGGGGCAATACCCCAAGTGCATCGCTTCCCTTCTTAGACATCTACTGCCTTTTATCAATGCATATTATGCACCTAGGTCCTGTGCATGTTAATCATCTGTGGGATGCTGTTCCTTCTAGGCCATCCCCTACCTACAGTATAATATAATACTCTGTAAGTCTGAGTCATAATTCTACACAGTCTAGGCTGTTGGTACGGTGTAGGTACGGCGCCGCACCTCCCGTGAAATGGAAATACAGGCATCAGGCTACAGCGAAGGGTCCGTACTCTATGGTGCGGTGTCGGTGCAGCGTAGGGTATGTAGTTACACGACTACCGATGGCCTAGATACTACACAGGAGTATAAATCAGCCTATGTGTATCTGTGTGTGTCGGGGGGGGTATCTTACTCTGCCCCTGAATAAATTCACACCCAAGTCCCCGTCCACCCTCTTGTTTCTCTTGCCACATGCTAAGCGTTTCCGTCCGGCTTGAACTTCATACATCAAGCTGGTGTCAATGAGCAGCAGTCGGCCATTGAGAGGCTGCCTCTATTAGGAGGATCAGTCCAGACAGGTTAGGAGAGATTTCTGTTCCACCTCCCTTCATTATGATTTTTAATGAGCTCGGCCGTGTGATTTACAGTCGTCTGTTGGAGATCAGAACCTGGCTCTGTTGTGCGCTGCTGGAGCCAGCAGACACTTCTGACACTTTGGCCTGACTGGGTCCTGGATTTGGGGGGAGGCACACCTGGGCCCAACATGGAGAGAAGTGTGATATGCCGGAGCCTAATGAGTCAGTTAGACAGGCGGATTAGAGCAGTGTTTCCCAATCCGGTCCTCGGAGACCGATAGACGGTCCACATTTTTGCTCCCTCCCTGTTCCCTGCCAGACATTTTTGCTGCCTTAGTCCACATTTTTGCTCATCCATAGGGAGGGAGCAAAAATATGGACTGTCTGGGGGTTCCCGAGGACCGGTTTGAGAAACACTGGATTAGAGCACCGCCTTGGGAAGGAGGGTGGGGGGGAATTTAGAACTCAGGCCCAAAAAGTTGGTATTAATAACTACACTGAGTAAGTGACCTGAGAATAGAGCGAAGGAATAATAGTTTAAATTCCTTAATTCTGGAGACTCAAAGCACTAAACCTGATATACTGTTATGCATGTCATTCCTATAGTAGCATAATTGCATTAAGTAGTTTCATAAACCAAATTATATTAATGAAATAACACTTTTTATAAATGAAACAGCAGAAAGATGATGTGGAGTCAGTTGTACATTTCAAGACATATTTTCCCCTGCATTTTTAGTGTTAAACTTATCCCCGATTTTCACTCCCGGTTTAATAGTTACCAGACTTTTCATCCCACTCTGCTGGCTGCCGTGCCCTGGTAATTAGTACAGGTGCTTTGAAGGCTGGGTAACACTTTACTTGATGGATCACAAGTAACTCAATAACTCAGTTACTACTCAGTACAAGCCATGAACAAATATATTAACTGCATGAAACACATGAATCATTATTATCGATTAATGATGAACGAACATGGGATCAGTATGTAACCAACACTTAGTTTATGGTTAATTAACACATTAAGTAAGAGTGTACTATTTCATTATTTATGTAAAGTGTTATTGAAGGTGGTTTTACTTTGGGATACTCCCCTCTAGGCGATTTACACATAGTATCAGTCAGATGGTTTCACATAGGACAGATCACATGCAGCATGTCCTTGCTTTAAATTGACAACATGCAGACTCCGGTTAAGTTAAAAAGAAGAGTTTGCACTGCAGTAAATTGATTTTCCCTGGGTTGATTTCGATTTCATATTCCACAAAACGTCATACTGTCTTAACATTTTCCCAGACTCTGACATCAGCTGCACTGGATATGTGCCCTTTCCCTGAAGCAGCCCCCATGGCCTTGGATGAGAACGCCTTGCGATATGGTGTTAAGTGCAGTGAGCTCATGGATGTTGCTTGCTTGGGGTCGTGACCTTGGCTGGTGTGGAGCGGCCTGTATGTTTTGACAGTCACGCTCTTTGTGAAGAACTAGGAGCTAGAGAAACTGGGGTCAGTGTAGGCCAAGAAGAAGACTTCATCTCCCTGGATCCCGAACAAATCGGAGCCTTGAAAGTTACTATGTCGTTAAGAGGCCTTTACTGTGTCACGGGAATATGAGCCTTCCCTTCACTTCATGTAGTTCTGTAAAAGCGTCCAACACGTAGGTCAACACCGTCTTCCCCCAGTCCGGAGATCATTTGTTGTTTGTTTTTAAAAACCCTCCATTTCCCTGGTCACATTAAATTTGAGCAAACCATCTCGTCACCATATTATACCACACTTAGATTTAATCACATATTTTATTGGTTTTTGTGTACTTGAAATTGTATGAAATATTTTTAAGCTATTGACACACAACCAATTTACAAAAACATCTTCGATCAAAGACAATATCAAATATACCTCTGGCTTTCTGATCAGTGTTTTTAACCATTATTGCTGATAAGCAGAATGTTTTCTTACGGTGGATCTACATGCCAAACCTCAAATCAGTGGAAGGTGAGAGCTAGGGATGTTGGGTGGCCTTTAGAACTGAGTTAAATACCGTGAAACTGTCTCGGGAGGGTACTTTTATTGCATTTTAACTAGACTGTAAACACCCTTTGAAAGTCTTAATCGGGAGCCAATGACCACATTACAATGAGAGAACTGAAGGCCGACAAAGCAGAGACTACCACGTTCTATGCATAAAAAAGAAAAGACCTGTTTGATGGAAGTTTGGCTAAAGTAAGGGCAAAAGACAGTGCAGTACTGAAGGGCAAAAACACACAGTAAATGGTTAAAAATGTGAGATTATCAGGGTTTGTCTTCAGGGAAATTTAACAGAGGAGCCCATCCAGTCCTCCTCCAACTGTAGGTCCGTACTTCTGTCTGTCCCCCAGAGAGCAACAAGTCATGTGTGTAGGAACAGCCGCGGAGGACAGAGTGAGTGTGAGGCTCAGTTCAGAGGAGGCGATTGGTCACGGTAAGGAGGCGGGGGAGGAGAGAGCCGAGCTGGTCGTTATGAAGACATCAGCGCCTTATGGCCGGTCTCTGTTTCTGTCTGACCCCCACACCTGCCCAGGATTTCTCAATGTCTTCCTCTTCCAGGAAAGGGGGCTCGCAGGGCTTTGGCTGTCTCATCTCCTCTGTTCGGAGCCATCATTTAATTAAGAAAAAATGACGTGCACTCTTACATGCCATGTCCTAACACTGGGTTTCATTCCAATTTCTGACGTGCGACAGCAGACTGCCTAAGTCTGCGTTGGCTTCAGAAGGGAATAGGCAAACATGCGTAGGTGTCTGCGTGTGTCGCTGTGCAGGGGATTCATTTAATGAGGCAGTTAGGTCTATTGTTATGGCATAAGAGATTCTCCTATCCTGTCCTTGCCTCAATCAGAAGTCGTGCAATATAGAATTCTAGTTTTCACAGACTTCAATTTTTATTATAAATATTAAATTATCAAATAAACTAATGCTGCAAATGCCAAAACACAAAAACATTGAATGAAAATCTAACAAGGCAAATTTCAGCCAAAAAACGACCAGTTCAACAAAACTGCCATTCCCATAATTCCAGTGTCCCATATTTACCGTAACCAAAAGTACCGAAATCTGGATAAAAAAGAAAAATTAGGATTTGAACTGAATCCAAATCACTATTCTCTTAATTCATGCAAACGTAGCTAAGCTCAGTTTAAAATAATATTAAAACAATATTTCTGTATTAGTCTATCACATCCACAGGTTGGAGAGCTTGCACTGGTACAGAAGGTCAGTGCACCCACCACACGACGAAACACTTCGGGGTCCCGGTGGACCCCCCCCAGGCCGATACCCGGTCCAGTCCCACCCTCCGAAAATGGCCGTCTATCTACGACGGCCAGATGTTACGTGGGGGGTCCCCTTGGCCTGGTCCAGCCGCTCAGGTCCTCAGCAATGAGGATCCTGCGAGCCGGATCGCCCTCAGGGAATCATGCCACGTGGCCGCAGTGCCGTGACTGATACTCCGTCATGAGGCAGGTAATGTGCCTCATTCCGGCCTCCCTCACACCAACGGAACCAAAGGATTCTTGGAAGAGATGCAGTACCAAAGGAGTCCAGTCTTCATCTCAGGTCACTGGACAGCATCCAAGTCTCGCAGCCATTCTGGCAAAACGGGAAGCACCAGGACTCGAAAGACTTGGACCTTTGTCCTCTTACGACATTGGAAGTGTAGGGGCAATAAACACTCCTGATGGAACCCAAAATCAACAGGCAGAGGTTCTGCCTCCACGCCGCACAGCACTCATAGTACCAGTGTACAGGCCGGCTATGATGTCCAGCAACTTTCGGGGGGGGTCCAGTTATGTCCCAGGATGTCCCACAGGGCAAATAGATCAATTGAGTCAAATACCTCTGCCGATATTTGTGTTTGCGGTTGGCGAGGGCTCTCAGTGCCCGGATGCGCTCGGCTTCTTAGGCGTAAAACCAGGCTGCTTGCAGGTGATCACAGATCCTACTGAGGATGACCCTAGCAAGGAGAGAGCAGAGTTATCCCCCTTGCCACTATCCAGATGGTCATCCTTCCCTTTCCAGATTGGGACAACAAATCTCATTCTCCAGGCAGTTGGGATGATGGCCGTCTCCCAAATGGAAGCAAAGATTGCCTGCAATGCCATGAGGATCAGCCTTACCACTCTGACAGACATAATAGTATAATTTTACACCAACATAAATATCTTTTAAAAATTAAACAGCATTGACAGGCTAAGACTGTTGCACATGTACTAAGGAATGAAACCCCAGCATGGCTGTGGTAACTGCACCGTCTCAAGCTGTCAGCTGTACTCTGATTAGTGACGAAAAGCTGCCCTTAATAAGAACTAATTAGTCTCGGACTTTTAAAGTGACGAGTGGTCTGAAGGGGGAAAAGAGAAAATGCAGCTTCCTGCTCGTGCAGCCTTCGTGCTAAGGTTTGCTGCCACTGTTTTCTGTTATTGCTTCTCTAGTTTACAGTTCTCCGCTTTGGGTAATCACAATAAACATCCAGCCCTTCTGTATCCCACTCCATTTCTATCTGTTCATAAGAAGTTATCCAGCATCTCATACATGACCTATTCATCACGTAGTGCACTTCCGCTAAAAAGTAGTAACATGTTAAACATAAATGATGAAATATTTTTACAGTTCTGCGAATGTCTTTTGTGTGTGGTAGCTAAACACTTTTGTCTGCTAGATAACTTTTAAAAACTCACATTTCCACTTCTGACCACTTAAGACTGAACACACATGGACAAGGTTGCATTTCTCTTTTCTGTGGCACATACTGTACATAATTTAAGTTCCAGCTCAGTCAGTCTGAAATGACTTTTTTAAGCGTACCTCCTGTGAAGGAAGCCCATGAACCAAGCGCGTGTGTGTGACCTTCTGCAATCTGCTTGACCGGCACTTGGTTATAAATCAGTTGGACAGAAGAGCGAGACCCCAGCGACCGAAGGAAGCAAAGATCCCTGGGAATGATATTTCACGTCCACTCCTGCCATTAAGGACCCCGCCACATTTCATTCCTCAAGTTTCAGTGCAGCTGCTTTGGGTCCACACCCAGGGTAAGGCCGGTTACTGGCCCACTGACTGCAAACTCTGCAAAATATAAATGCGCACAATGATATTTACTATAAACAGAATTAATATAAAATGTATTGCAAAGTGTGGAGAAGCTAAACAGAGGTTTTAGTTGATTAACACACATTAAAGGCACAGCACTGTATTTGAAACTTAGAACGTGTGGAACAGGAACATTTATTTGGAGCGAGAAATGAGAGTGAGTAAACAGTGGCTGGGGGCTTTGATGTCCCTCCGGAGAGCGTGTGAGGCCCCCTCCCCAAGAGGAGAAGCTTCTCTACCTATATTAAGACAATTGAATGTACAGTGCAGTGAATCTAGGAACTGAGTGAGTTGTTCCCAACTGACGGAATTCCCAGCCTGAAAGAACAATATAATCCAGCCATAATGATGCACAAACCAGATGGTGCACCTCTTCTAGCGCTTCCCAATCCTGTCTCTTGCCTGATGATATACTAACTGCAGTTAGGGAGCTCTCCACTCCCTCTAACTCATGTCCCATAATGCATCACTCCCCTCCGAGAGGCTGGCCTGCATACCTGACGTTTTACTGAATTCCGAGCGGGGGCCAGTGGCTCTGTAGACATTAGCTCGGTGTGGCGCTGGGATATTGAATGCAGTAACTACAGGGGGCATGATTTCCATGAGTAGCTCCAGGGGTTCGGAGACGGCACGCTGTCAGGACCTGAAGTGTCTGTCTGGTACCTCGAATTCCCAGGCCAGGCTGATTCCACACCCCCATCCCCCCTCCTATTTTCGTCATCATAAACCAACCCCCCCCTGCCCCCCCCCACCCTTTGTGTAGACTCCGGTCCCTGTAGACTGCCTCGCTCCTGCCTTTCACAGACAACTGTGTCCAATTGCCCACTCGGCGAGCCCCCTGCCACCTCGCTCTCCGCACGTCAGATTCAGCCTCCTTCCGACATCTTACCCCCAACTCCACCCCTGTCCCTGGCTGCAGATCTTTGCCCACAAAAGGAGTGGTGCTTAAGAGGCGGACTGACTGAGCACTCGGCAGTATGAGCAAAGGAGATATGGCCGTGGAAGACAAACAAGGAAATATTTTGCGAAAGTGTGAGACATCAAACCCTAGGTGTCCCGCGCGACACCTGCTTCTGCTGAGCGCTGTACACGTTAGAAGTCAAACACAGCTGCAGTAACAGCTTTGACGATAACAATAATAATAAAAAAGAGATTCATAAATAAGCTCTAGGGTTTGGAAGGCTGGCAAATAGTGGCTATATGTCCGGATGGAAGGAATGGGCTAGCAGAGGAGAAGAACTTAGCATGATCTGGTGCTTCTCTCCTTCCACAGGGGGGTAGCAAACATAAAAAAACAATAAAATAAATAGGCATTCCCACCTCCAGTCACCATTCTCCCACCTTACATCAAGTGGGTTTTTGTCTATATTAGTAATGACAAAAGACAAAAAAACTCATGTATCTCAATTAAGGAACCCGCTCCTTTTCATATGCAACTCCTTACATTAAAAGTAATACTTCAGCTCCTTCTTAAGATCCTAAAAGAAAATTACATTTGAACTTCTGTGAATTCAGGACCTTAAATGAGACAGGAACATCTGGACTGTGTTTCTCAGTTTGATGTGTGGGTGATGTGAAGGTGTAGTGCTCCGGTCCAGTCCCTCCTGTGGCTATCTGAAAGCACGGCATGCTGGGAAGGCAGGCAGGGGGCTCCATAAGGTCACCTTGGTGAAAAGCATTTACTGTATTCTTAGATTAACTTGGCATTGCCAAACTCCAGTTGTATAGGGGCTGTGGAAGAATCATCACTACCAGGTTTCTCTTCTAAAGTCCACTCCACTTCCACTTTCTAGGCACCAAAGCAGCTCTTTTCTCCAGATGCAATACTTAACCATGAGGAGCAAATTATTACTGGGGGTGCATGATCGCAATAGTCATGTCTCCCCACACCCTGATAAGAACATGTTTTTGTACATAACCAGGCCAAGTCTGACAAGCCATCTGCAACTAAAATCTTATTTTTATTCATAGTCCATTTTACAAATGAGTAGAAAAACAACTTTAGTTTTGGTCACTTTATTAGGTACGCTCGTGTACGGCAGGGCCCACATTTGCCTGCACAGGTTAATGAGTTTGGGCATTTTGAGAAGCTTCTCCTTTCTGCACTTGTGGCCTTGCTGTTAGCTTTGAAGGGTCCAGCCATCCTCTGCTGTTACGCTTTCATCCACAGGACTGCTGCTGACCGGATGTTTCTGGTTTGGTGTGCCATTCTCTGTAAACACAGAGACACCGCGGTGTGTGAGAATCCCAGGAGAGCAGCCGTCTCGAGACGCTGGTGCCACACCACGCACCCCCGATAATCACCCAGCAGACATATTTGCTTAGATCGGGTATCCTAACTGTCGTAATGCTTAGCCAAGTGGTAACCGACACTCCTAATCCAGTCTGTGTGCTGTATGTAGCACAAAGCAGGCGGTTTGCATTAGGAAGCCGGGGTACCTAATATACTGGCCAGCGAGTGCAGAATACAGTCGACGCTTTGTGATTTTGGGTGGGAAATCTAGCTGAAATCTAGTTGAGTGGGAGATCAAATCGAGTTGTTCTAAGTTTGAATAGTTTTTCGAAGGGCTGCATACAATTTGAAAGGTGGCTGGGTCATTAAAATTTTTTTATTATAATAAAAAATGTTAAAACAACTGCCTCATGGTTATGCTGCCTTAGATTTATCTTATACTGATTCACAATAATGCTTTTTTTAGATTCAAATAATAAAATGTTTCATAAATTTATTATCAGACTTATTTAATGACTTATTATTTAATAATGACTTTTTATTTAATGACTGCTGCCAAGACCGGCCTGCTGTAGCGGTTTAATCGTCAGAAATTGTTACGGTAATGTAGCTATTCCGTTACTAGAATGCTGACATGGGATGTGATTTTTGAGGTTCTTGCAGCATGAAAGGAAAACATTTTGCGCGAAATAACACACTGCAGTACCACTTTCTAAAGTCAGCTGGATGAAACAGAAAACCGTATATCGTGCATGCCGCAATTTCGAGGTTACGGTTATGAGAAGCTTCTGGGTGCCTCGGTATGCATTATTACAAAGTTATTAGGAATTTGTGTTTTATAGCACTGGATTTTTGCATGGCCTTTTATTCAGCAATACTTTTTTGGGGGGGGGAGGGGGGGGCTTTTCGGACTTTTGGTTTTTCTGATCAAGGCTTTATCAACCCCTCCTGGGGTCCTGTGGCATAAAAACCGCGATTATTTTATAGGCACATAGGGGTGTAAGCGTGTGTGTGTGTGTGTGCGGGAGAGAGAGGGAGAGGGAGAGGGGGCGCGGGGAGGGGAGGGCAGGCAGGCAGGCAGGCAGGCGCAGGCAGGGGGCGGGCGGGGGGCGCTCTCACACTTTGCTCGCTATAACACCGCCGCATGCCACAGTGTCTCCGAGCGCCGTCCCTCGCCGGCCGAGTCCCGCTTCCGCAGCTGCCTCCCTCCGTCACTTTGTAACTCTGATTCCTCTCTGACTTCCAGCCTGTATCTAATGGACGGACCCGTTGGGATTTTTTACCGCCACGATGATTTTTCCTCGCAGATCCTCCGACTGGCTGCAACCCGAGCCATCTAGTGCGAGGTAAGCGGTGCGGACCTCCGCCTGCGGGGGTATAGCGGACAGCCAGGAGCCGCCAGCCTGCCTTTCTCCCCGCTTTGGGGAAGCCAGACACCTCAGCACCATCTCGGGGATGGCTCACTGGCGTGCCCCAAGCAGGAGCTGCGTGTCTGGCGGCATTGGGTCACTACACAAGTCTGTTCCTAGTGTCACTTTGCACAGAGTTGGGCATTCTTTCGGACGCAGTGCTGTACGCATTTGTTTAGAAAGAAATGTTTTTCCATTCCGTGTTCCATAAGATTCTTAACACTATTACTTTACTGGTTAGATGGGGAGCCTGTATAGCATTTTCCCCCACAGATTAATGTTTGCAGTGCATATTATCGTTTTACAGATGCTATGTACTTCTCTTCGAGTTAGCAGATAAAATGCAAGAAGAAATGTATGCAGAAAAATATTACAGATAACACGGCAGCATCATTGGCTTATGTGGAATATTTAGTATCTTGGAACTTATTAGTTAAAAAAAAAAACATCGGTGCACTGTGGAGTTGTGGAATTGTGTTCTCTGTACATGAGGCTGTAATGAAGTTTAGAAAGTTGCTGGTCTGCGGTGTTGCGCCCGTCAGGCTCGGGGTGTTTGCAAACAGAGAGCACCCGGGAATAAGCCCTGCGGATAGGGGGGCACCTGGGAGTAGGGGGCACCCAGGAATAAGCCCTGCGGATAGGGGGCACCTGGGAGTAGGGGGCACCCGGGACTAAGCCCTGCGGATAGGGGGGCACCTGGGAGTAGGGGGCACCCGGGAATAAGCCCTGCGGATA
>JAODKM010000037.1:7235037-7260063 GCA_026780845.1 Petrocephalus sullivani | reverse complement strand
GCACTACTGGCTAGCATTATGCACTACTGGCTAGCATTGTACACTAATGGCTAGCATTGTACTCTACTGACTAGCATTATGCACTACTGGCTAGCATTATACACTACTGGCTAGCATTGTACACTAATGGCTAGCATTATGCACTACTGGCTAGCATTATGCACTACTGGCTAGCAATAAAAAAAAAATCTATATCTTAATTGTTCCAGTTCGGTTTCAGTTATCTGAATGTGTATAAAGTGTTTAAAGAGAATATGTAAACATTGTAAGCTGCTCTTTGTAAGATGGTTTGCTAAGCAAATTAATAATGCAGTGGGAGGAATTGCAGCCCAGTAATCTGCAGCCTGAGGGACAGGTCCACATTCTGAAATGTTTGATAAATGTACCCGTGTCAAAAGGCTCATGTTTCAGCATAATCTGGTACTGTAGAGAACATGACTGTGTCGGATTGGGAATGACCAAATAATGACCAGTTAACTGTGTTCAAGGGACTTTAATACAGTTGTCCTGGAGCACTCTGGAAATTGGATCAGTATATTATGTTTGGTGGGGATTGCAAGTTAAGTATTTGAAGAATTTTATTACTACAAATTGTTGGCTGGCTCCGTACAGAGGGTGCAATGCATGGCTGCTTAGCACCGGAGCCCTGACTTTGACAAATGCATTGTCATTATGCTTGTTTGCCGTCTTTTCTTACAAGCAGCCTCATTGTTCGCATCGGAAAATGTGGCTCTGTCTGACTCGTAGTGTCATATACTGCTGCCTACCTCTTCTGCCCAGGCATGGAAGGAAATGGCACGTATTCCGGAAATCAGCCCCGGAATAATGACTCTCTTTGCGCTTTCTCTCCGTGGCACATCGGCGCGTGGCGCTGGGTTTACGCCGTCGCTTGTGTGCCCACAGCTGGATGACCTGGGAAACGTGGCCGGAGACTGGCACACGGTGCGAGTTCCCGGCAGCGAGAAGACCCTGCGCCTGTCCGAGCTGGAGCCCTCCAGCCTCTACGAGGTCCTGATGGTGGCCCGGAGCAGTGCCGGCGACGGTCAGCCGGCCATGCTCACCTTCCGCACTGGAAAAGGTCTGCCTGATGCCCCCCAGGTTTATATGGTCAGCTTGGTGTATACCCAGCTTAACACGACTTAATGTATCACAAACACATGTTAAAACCTAAACGGCATATGGCCCCACGCTCGGCATGCCAGTGGCCTTTTTAAAACCCTTTTCTGTGGCTATCTGTCAAACCGGGCTTTTTCTGGAGAAGGTCGGAATGCCTGTGGTGGTTAAGTTCCTACAAATGGTAACGGAGTTGGCCTCTCCTGCCTACAGAGAGGAGCACCGTGTCCAGTAAGAAGCCCTCCAAAGCTCCGGTGCTGTCCGAATCAGAAGAGGCCCCCAAATCGAGCTCGAAGACTCACTTCGGGGTAGTGGTGCATGACAGAGGTGAGAGACTCTGCCATAATCTCCTTAGGAGCTTCTTCCTTCGTCTGCTTCAGGTTACAGCGTAAAATTACAGGAGGTGACTCACTTTTTGACGAACAATGGAGACTCTCAAGCTCTCTGTGAGCTCGTTTAGAGAGTTAGTTTTTCCTGTACGGCTGTGTGTACGTATATGAAGACACAGTTTATATGTACTATTAAACAGAAGTAAGTGAACAGAGCCTGACAATCTGTTAATAATGTGAAAGAACAATTCGGGCATTCCTGTCTCCCCCCCGCCGTCCCACCCCCCCGGACAGCCAGCCTTCCCTGCCCAATCCGCAACGCCCTCTGCCAGTGGCTGTGGAATGAGTGGTACACTTTGAAATGTTTGGACAGTGTCTGTTTTGTTTCTCCAACTTGGAGGAATTCTCTGCCTCTGGAGTTTCGCTTGAGATATCACACAAAACTAACACCTCACTCTGCTGAAGCGGATTGGGCAACCAGTGCTTTCTGGGTATTTCTGCGCCTGCGTGACTGTCGGCAGACGGTCTGGCAGTTCCTGCACGGGGCCTCCGTCTGTCCATGTCCGTGCATGCGCCATGGTCAGTGCGAATGGCTGATTTTTTGTTTCTATCCACTAATCCCCCTTTCTCACCTTCTCACACCTCTGCTGCCTTTCTTTCTGGGGCTCAGACCCGGAACAGTAAGTACACATTCCTTCTCGGCATGCTTGGGCAGTACCTGCTGTTTGTTTTGTTTGCGATGCTGTCTTTTTCGGTGTGCGTGTGATGTTCTGGATAATGGAAAAATGGATACGGGTGCATCCTTTTTTTACAGCTGTGGCAAAGATACCACTCTTTCCGGAAAGCATGTATTGGTTCGGTTTTAGCTATCAGAAAAAGGCTGTTATTTCCATTATTAATCAGCTTCCCGGTGGGCTGAACTGGTTGGGAATATGTTGTCGCCCTTTAAAAATATATACGAGTGATTATAGCGCTGAGAGGCTTAAATCAGACCATTTTGCTACCATGCACCATTTTTCATGACATGTGTGGTCTGAATTATATGCATATCTTAGTCTCGGTCTTGTAGCTATTCAATAGTTTTGACCGAGTCAAAAACATATATGTATTGATGTATAAACTACTGCTAGTTGGTGGGCATCTGCTTTGGCACGTTCCTCACATGACGGTCTCTTCCTCAGTACCCGAAGCTCCGGACCGCCCCACCGTATCCATGGCAACTGAGAGTTCTGTGTACGTCACGTGGATCCCGCGGGCCAATGGTGGCTCCCCCATCACCGCCTTCCGCGTGGAATACCGCCGTCAGGGGCGGAGTACGGAATGGATCTCGGCGGCGGACAATATCTCACCTCTCAAGCTCTCCGTGGAAGTGCGGAACTTGGAGCCGGGTGAGACGTCGTTGACGCCCGTGCCTTTTCTCACAGACGTCCTGACAGGGATTTAGGACGCAGCTGGTGTTGCCTGATGTTTTGACGTCCTGAGTTTGACATGTTCCTGGCTCAGCAAGGGAGGGGCTTGTGTGCCACACCTTTAACCAATCAGCAGACATCGTCATACGACATCACCATGTCGGCCCATTATAGCTACCGGTGCTCTTGCAGGCTCCCTGTACCGGTTCCGCGTCATCGCCATGAACATGTACGGCGAGAGTCCGCACAGCTCCCCCTCTCGGCAGTACCAGGTGTCCTCGGTCAGTCCGCCCGCCTCCAGCCGCCCCGTGACCGGCCCGCACATCTCCTCCACGGAAGCCGTCAGTGATACGCAGATCAGGCTGCGCTGGACCGTAAGTGCCTCAGCCCTGTCTGCCATGTGGGACAGGATAGGCAGGGGAACTCAAGGCAGGGTACTGGCCTAAAAAAGCGCTTAATCTCTCATGTCGGGAAACCTTTTATCTGGCGGCCATGACGTTGATGGCTAGCAGTCAGTCTTTTAAGTTGTTCAATGGGTATAATCATTAGACCCAGCCATTATACAATTACTTATCTGTTACTGGCAAAGGATACAAAATACGCCATTTAAGAAGCGAGCCCAGCACGGAGGGTGATTAGCAAGCCTTTTTGGGTTGGTATGCATGTAACGGGGCTTCAGAGCAGCTCTGTTCTGCAGATAAGAGAACCCAAAATTGACAGTGGGCAATGGAAAAGTTGATTGAAATCGTCAGTTTTGGTTTGCTCTTTGTTTAATCTTGATCTTGGCTCTCGGCATCCGTAAACCCGTTTTCGTTTCGGAGACCTTTTTCTCCCCCAGCCTTTTCAGCGCCCGTCAAGATCAACAGAGATCATGTCATAATGTTGCTCGCATTCAGGTTAAATTTCGGGGAATGGCGCGGAACTCACTCACACGGCCTGCGATCTGACGCGCGTCCCGCTCTAACCCTGTCCCCTGCAGTACACTCCGTCAAGCAACAACAACACCCCCATTCAGGGCTTCTACATCTACTACAGGCCCACGGACAGCGACAACGACAGTGACTATAAGCGCGACGTCGTCGAGGGTGAGTTCCTGGGCCGGGGCGGGAGTCGCGTCACGCCGAGTTCCCCGGGATTAACGATAAACAGCAACGCGGCAGCTAGAGGAAGTTTGCATGGCTGGTGCAAAGCGGTCATGAAAAGAAAAAAAAAGAGGTCTGGTTCCGGGAGGCAAAGCGGGGGCTGGAATGGGTTATTCCCAGCGGCTTCCTGAAAAGGGATGCGATAGCCACTCAGTGGTGTGAGGTGAGCGCAGGTCATCACAGCGATTGATGTGCAGGCCGCAGTGCGGCCCGCTAATGAGGCAGTGTAAAATGTGTCTTTAATAAATGGGCCTGCTTCACTAATGGCCCTAAACTGAAACCTTAAACCAAAGAACGAAAAGGGCTCAGATTGCCATCAGGAATGTTTACAGCCAAAGGACCGCCCCCCAAGCCCACCCCTATGGCCCTGACTTCTTAACCTCTCTCTCTCTGCTCGCTCTTAGGCACTAGCAGAGACCTTTAGAGGGCTTCCTGCCAAATTTTTAAAAAAGACTGAGGTCTGTGTTGTGTTATGTTAATGCCGGGTGGGGTGGTTACATATATAGCCCGAGGTTTCAGGAGTGGGCTTAATTTTATTACACGGCATAAGACACAAATAAGGGTTTGTGTTTTAAATGCAAGTTTCTCGTAGTAAATTAAATTTATCCATTTTGAAAGCAGGAAAATGCAAACAGTTTACGTTTGCTGCGCACGGGGTCAGACCATTCACAAAGAAGCTTTGTCTAGTTTTTGTATCTTGGGTTTTTTTACAGTGGAGAGCAACAGGGAGTATATGTAATGAGTTACTGTGTTTATCCTGCCCGTATAGGCCTCAAACAGTCGCACCTGATTGGACAGCTGCAGCCAGAGACATCCTATGACATCAAGATGCAGTGTTTCAATGACGGGGGCGAGAGTGAATACAGCAATGTCATGATCTGCGAGACCAAAGGTGAGGTGAAGCACACCATCAGCTGAAGGGCAAAGTCCCAAAACTCACTCAGTCGTTTTTGAGATGAAACTGCCAATGACCTAAAGTGCGGCTTCCTCATCAACTCACGCATGCAATTCGACGAAGCACTTCCGTTAAATTTCCAAAACGCCACTGAAATTTCCTCAAAAATGTATCCCACGAGTTTTGGAAATTTGCTCTTCAGTTACATAAAGACATATTGTTAGGTTTGCATTGGTTTGTGTGATCGATTTTTAAGATAAAGGTTGTTGGGTTTACCATGTTAGGTCTTATGTTAGCTTTTTAAAAATATGAATAGCTCTGTAGCCTTAATTTAACACATCTGATGCCGATGATCATGTCTTTCAGAATCTCCTCAGTATTAGAGCCAGTTATGTTGAAGCTAAGGTGGTTAAAATACAGAGATACTCCTGGAATAGCTGTATCAGGGGTGTTAAATTAGGGCTAGAAGCTCTGGAGGGTAAGAGATCCCCAGGAGCAGGGTTGGTGACCACTGACCTACAGGGTACCAACAAATCACTTATGCAGAGCCCAGAAAATGTGCAACGCTTGTCTTGCTAATTAATTGTGAATTTGATTCATGCAACAAACTGCGCCCACATCTCTCGGCTGTGTGTCAGGCAGTCAGGCATCTGGCTTAGCTTTAAAGGATAACCTCGGGAATAATGCGTCTGCCTTGTCTGCTGTCTCACAGCCCGGCCCGCCCCGGGCATGGCACCCGTGAACCCGGTCACTCCACCGGGGCCCTATTCCCCGGACCCTCAGACGCCTCCCGGGGGCCTGCTCTACTTGATCGTGGGCAGCGTGCTGGCCGTGATGGTGCTGATTCTGCTGGTCTTCATCGCCATGTGTCTGTGGAGGAATCGGCAGCAGGCTGGCCTGCAGAGTGAGTCCCGGGTAGGGGGCCACATGGGAAACCAGAATACAGGCGGATATTTTTATTTAGGTACTTTCAGTTATCTTTCAGACCTGAGGCACGTTGAAGTGGAGTTTCCCAACCCGGTCCTCAAGGACCCCCAGACAGTCCACATTTTTGCTCCTTTTGCTCCCTCCCATCTCCCAGCCAGACAGTCCACATTTTTGCTCCCACCCAGCTTCGTGGACTGTCTGGGGGTCTCTGAGAACCAGTTCGCTTTAAACACTGCTTTAAACAACCACTTTTAGAAATAAGAACCAAACGTTCCATTCCAGTGTTTGCCATATAAAACAGTAAATTTATATATTTTCTCTTTATATACCATGGCTTAGTTTACAGTCTATTCTGTTCCCGTAGGCGGGCTGTTTTCTATCTGCAGGAAATCTTATTTAATCCTGTTTAATGTTATTAAATCTTTGTTTTATTAAGGTCAGAGTTGCCATGTGGGATTAATTTAGCTGTCTTGCTCTTTAGTAATAATAATTACTGTTTGCATGAATATTATATTGTGTGATTTTAAGATTTTCGTACATAAAAGTTGTGTATGGCCTCTTCTTCCGTTTCTATAAGTCCCAGTAAATGTTTGTGCTTTAGAATCAGTTCTTATCACTGTCTTAACAAGCCAGAGCTCCATGCGAAAGGTTTGGTCATGGTGCCTTTGACATGAAAACAAAAGCCTGCTGCAAAACGCTTCTTTTTTTTGACAGATGAAGAGTGATGATGGAACCGTGAGTCTGCCTCGCATCCTGTATTAACAGGTTTAGATCCAGTCGTGCTGTGCCAAGTGGGCTTTTTTTTCATGTGTGCATGTAGGCAAGTGCCTTGAGGCTAGTTTTGCGAGCAAGCTGAGCTAAATAAGTAAGCCCCCGGTGACCTTAGGGAAGTTACAGCTGCCTGCATGCACATGGCAGCTCTGGCTCAAGTGCAGCTGAAGGAATTACTGTTCAATGAAAGCTAGAAGCTCCTGTCTCTGAAATGGAGCTGCTGGGAGGGGCTGCCCTCAGACGGTCTCCCCACTTTCAGCTCCATGCCGCCGACCTCCCGAGAAATATCACATCGTAAATGCAGGCTCCCCCGTAATCTGGAAAAACAGCATAAAATATTTTCGGTCCCCTTGGCGAGTGAAGCAAGCGTGCGGATAAAGTGAAACGTTTCAGATTTTAGTACAGTTTAGGGCACTAGAACGGCACAAAAACATAGGAGGACCGCGAGATACAAGGATGACTGTGAGGTGTCACGCGAGAGGCTGCCATAAACACGCTTGGCGTTCCCAAACCATTTAATTTTTTATACCAGCACTGTAATTTATAGAAGCTGCGATGCAGATAGTTGTGATGCAGAACCGTCCACAGTTTTCTGATTACATTTGAATTATTATCATTAATACTTTGTACTTTTCCACTGGTAGTAATGTGAGCTGGCGCTCAGCGGCGCAGTGGTTAGCCCCCGCTCTCTCGCACCGCCCCCCTGGCGTGAATCCCGCCCCTGCCCGGTGTATGTGCAGCTCGCACCGCCTCCCCGGCGTGAATCCCGCCCCTGCCCGGTGTATGTGCAGCTCGCCCAGCCTCCCCGGGCGTGAATCCCGCCCCTGCCCGGTGTATGTGCAGCTCGCCCCGCCCCCCGGGCGTGAATCCTACCCCTGCCCGGTGTATGTGCAGCTCGCCCCGCTCCCCGGGGTGGAATCCTGCCCCTGCCCGGTGTTTGTGCAGCTCGCCCTGCCTCTGCCCGGTGTATGTGCAGCTCGCCCCGCCCCCCGGGCGTGAATCCCGCCCCTGCCCGGTGTATGTGCAGCTCGCCTGCTCTCCCAGTGAGGCCTCCTGTTTTCTCGCTCAGTTCACAGACATGCAGTTAGGCTTCCAGGTGCCTTGGACTTGGCCATAGAGTAACACTGTTATGGTGGTTCTGCGTATGTGTCCTGAGACATCTTCTTCAGGGTGCACCCAAGCCTTGTACCCTATACCAGAGTCTCTCATCCCTCAGGGACTCCCACACAGTCCACATTTTTGGAAGCTGGGTGGGAGCAAAAATGTGGACTGTCTGGCAGGGAGCTGGGAGGGAGCAGAAATGCGGATTGTGACAATGAAACTCTTTTTCATAACCCTTGTAATAACTTTATGCTCATATAGAAATAAAAAAAAGTCATTTTTGCTTGTATGAAAAAGGCAGATCTTGGATGTTTTTTGCTATTCTCAAAACAGTTACAGAATTTTATTAAATCCATTATGTTGTAGGTCAGCACCTTGCTGAATAACATTCATTTTAAGCTTAAATGTGTTTTCTGATTCCATACGCTACCATCATCGTAGGTCCAGATTTGCATTTTGTAATTTTCCAGAAGACCACCTTCCAGGAAGTGTTAGAATTCCAAGATCATGTTTCTCTTCTTAAAACGCCTGCAGTAAATTTGTGGAAAGTTGGTAAATGAAACTTCAAAGGGGCTTTAGATCCATAATGTTCACTGTATACTTTGCTTGATTATATTCAGTAGAACATAAACATGTTTGGTGATTGGTGTGATTATTATTATTTTTTTATCGTCTAATTCCATCCACGTGGCATGGTAGCTCAGTACTGTTGCCTCAGACCTCAAAGTTTGGCTGTTCAAACCTGGCCAGTTGTGTGTATCTGTGTGTCTGTCTGTTCCTTCCGATAATCAGACCCACCAGTGTCTCTAAATTGCTCTTATTGCAGTAATCTATGCTTGTATTTGCCCTGTGATGGGTAGGCGTCCCATTCAGGCTGTATCCCAGGCTTGTGTACTTTTGCTTAGGATCTGTGGTTTGAATATAGATGGGTGATTCTGTCCAAAATGATTACCCTCTTACTTCCTGTGAATACATTTATATAGACCAGGGCTGCCCAGCTCCAGTACTGGAGAGCCAGAACCCAGTACAGTTTGAGCAGGGAAATCCGCAAGCTGTGCTCCGGGACTGGGGTTGGGCAGCCCCCATATAGACTCAAGCCGCCATGTTACCAACGTTACACCAAGTGCAGAAAGTGAGGGCATGGGTCTGACTATCTTCGCTTCCCCATTCCTAGAATTCGACCCCCCTGGATACCTCTATCCACCCGCTGAGATCAATGGACATGTGCTAGACTACACCTCCCTGCCCGGCTCCGGCCACGTCAATGGGAGCATCAATGGTGCCGTCCACGGGGGATACGGTCACCAAGGCTACGTCCCGCCTGCCGGCTGCCCCCATCTGCACCATAAGCTGCCAAACGGCTTGGCGCTGCTCAGCAGTACCAGCAGGCTGTATGCCCCCGCTCACCCCCACCCTCACAGCCACAAAGGCCCCCCACACCGCGGCCCTCTGGAGTACGAGGCACCGGGCAGCCACCCACAGGACGTGAGTATATGTCTGTCACTCTGCCTGCTTAAATCTCATTTCTGTGAAGCGCGGGCCGCTGTACCAACCGTGGGGTCTTTTGTGCCCTGCAGGGGGGCGGATTATACACTGCGGTGCCCCAGTCTGACCCCGCAGACTGCATGAGCTGCCAGAATTTCTGCAATAACAACAGGTATGCGAGGCAGGCCTCATCTCCCTGCTTTCACAGAGTGTTTTATATAGGAAATTGTTGTTTTTGCTCTGCATACTGTGAAATTGTAGCGTGAGACCAGGTCTTTTTGTGGTCTTGTGACTCCTGTTTATATAATAATTGCGAACTCGCCAGAATCGATAGCCCACTTGATAGTCCACTTGGCATTTCTTTATTTTCCAGATTTGCCCCATTTTGTTTAACATTCGCTCTTCCCCTGCATTTCCTGTTCACACCCCTACATCCCCCATCAGGCTTGTTTATGTGTTTCTGTGAACAGTTTATGCTGTGTGCACCAGGCCTGAGGAATCCGTAAAGCCCTTGTTTATTTACCTTGATGAATAGCCAGCAGCTATGGGCTGGAACTGGGGGAATAAACACGTTTCATTGGACGAGAAGATGACTGGCTCCCTAGTACATTTTTATGAAAAGGAACATTTCCATAGTTGTGTGTGTGTGTGCATACCTCTATCATTAGTTTAATAGAAGACATATAGTCAACTTATTTTTAAGTAGCATTTTTTGCATAGAATATTAATTAGATACAAATGTGGCAATAAAAAAGCCAGTTAATGAGATGCAGAGATGCAAAACAATAATAAATAAATTAAATTAACAAATAATTTATTTACATTTATTTTTGCAGTGGTGATTTTATTGTAGGTTTTTTTTACATATAATTAAAAGCAGCGTAGTTTTGTGTGAGCTTTTTAATAGCAAACACCCAAATTCTAAAACATGAAGTATGAAAATATTTTTTTCTTTCAGGTGTTACTCCAAAACAAGTGCAAGTTTCACAAACGGATCAGTTCCTACGAAGCACCAGCGAGTGGCGCACCATGCAGACGGACTGGAAATGATGCCCCTGGGTCACGTGACTCAAGGCTGTCACGCCCCAATTGGCCCACAGTGCCCAGTGGAAGAGTGCGATCTCTCTGGGGAGGATCCCGAAGAGGAGGAAGCTCTGCCCCCCTCGCAGCCGTCTTGCTGCCAAGCAGGAGAATATCAACACTGCTTGTCAGAAGAAGGGTGTAAGTTCACTGCAGATGCAAATTTACGACATTCAAACATGTCATGATTTTGCAGAGTTCGATGTTTCCCTGGGTCAGCAAAGGTGGCTTTGCGTTTCACTTCTGTAACCAACCACAGTCTTCATCGTATAACTTCACCACTTTAATTAAAACTGGTGTTTTCTGGTAAAGAGGCAAGGAGTATGGATTTCTAAAGTACCTGCTTTATTGTGTGATCCTTTTGTTAAGGGACATGTCATAAATACATGCTGACCTCACCAGAATCAGGATGTCTTAGATAGCTTTTTGGACACCGTGCAACGCGGCCTTTGTAAACCAGTCGGATATATAAAAATCTGTAAAGTAGCGTAAAATAGTGGTTATTTTCCAAAGATGATATAATCAGCATATAATGGTGTATTGCTGGTTGGGCTCCTCTGCTAATGAATGGTTATTACTTGCACATGCACTGCAGGTGATGAGTCGCAGTGCAAAGGCACAGAAGGATCTGAATTGTGTTGGGACAGCCTGGACCTACCTGAACTTGACTGTACGGAGAAGGCGGGCTGGAGATCGGGGGACATAATAAAACCGGCCTTGCAAGAGACCTGAACCCACAGCATCCCCCCCCCCCCGTGGTCAACACTGCCGATATCCACACAAAGACGCATTGCATGCTCTCGGAGCAGGAATCGGACTGGGCAGAGACAAGGAGCAGCCAACACAGGGGAGACACAGAGCAGCTTCTGTGATGTCATAGACAATAATTTCCATGGCAACAAGGACACAGCACAGACTGTGGTCTGATCTCAGAAGAGGGATTTAAAGAAAAAAGGATGTGAGGTAGAGACTCATGAAGTACAACTGCAACCCATGATTGGGAAGAGGATTTAAAAGAAAAAAAAAACACTACAAAATCTCTGTAGAAAACTTATTTATTTTTCGTAGTAGTAAAATATTTCATATGAATGTATCTGTTTTGAGAAAAGTTTTTCTTTTATATTATTTATGCTTTTTATTTTGTTCAGTGCCTTTGCTGTGCTTTCCACACAGTGTGGAGATTAGCTGTTTAATGTGTAAAGTTTTTTTTAAATAATATAAAGAGAAATTATGGAAGATAAGGTAGACTCGTACTGTACTTCTGTTTTTTTTTTTTTTTGCAGTGCATGAACCAGACCTAAATGGCAGTGTGGCTACCAAAGCAGTGTTTGGAGAATGACAGTGACCGTGCAGCTCTTTTCACTGCCAGTACCTTATATCTGTTAACAGATTATTATTATTATTTTTTTTGCGACAATCGTCCTAGATTGCAAGTACCCCACCTATCGTGGTGCGAAGCCGACACCGAACCGTATGGCGCTCATGAAAATAATACTCACAGTCTGCTGCCTGAGTTACTACGATGTCAAGATCCCCCACTGAAGCGTGTTAATGTCAGTGCCGGACTGTGCTGCAGCATTATCAATTAGTGGTGTTTTATTCATATGCTGAACATTAATTATGTCTGGTCACATAAATCTCGTCTGGGATGTTCTTGCGTGGGATTTTACAAAAAAGCTTTGGTCAGTCTTGTTCAGTTTACAATGTACTTTTCAAGCTGTGAGAATGTGTCATTTACAGGTGCCTGGGATTAGAATATCGGCATTTACAAATTCATCCATTTCAAACGGTTTTAAATGATAAACTTGATTGTTCAGAATCACTACTTTGAAAGATATACAAAGTCCTCATATATTAAAATATGTAAAGCAATGTTGCCTAATGACTTGTGTTAAACTTTTTAATAAATGGCTTATTTATGCTACATAAATAATGTGGAGACAGGTACAAAGTTACAGAATATCATGTAGTTGTAATCTGTTGCACTTGCATCTATCTAGTGCTATTGCTATACCGCATATTACACATATTATTCTTTGTGGAAATGTTTAAGGTTTGGAAATTCACGAGAAGTGTCACCCCCGTGCTGTTGTCAGTGTTAATATATTTCCATTTCTGGTAATCGTGCAGAATCTATTTTCACCGATTCCCATGTTCTGTACATAAATACTTAGAGATGTATTTACTTTTTTGTGCACGTTTCAGTTTTGTTCTGATTGGTCCAGTGGACGACCGGTGATGCTAAAGGGGATTGAAGGGGCTCTGTCATGGCAGGTTGCCTAACAATCAATACATTGTTCTTTTTCATATTAGCAGACTATATTGTGCGCTACCAGGTGTTCAACATACAATTCAGACAGTGTTTTGTACAACCCCCGTTATCAGGCTGGAATCCAGACTCTCTCAATGCTGCCTTTCTTACCTTGCTCACACAGTCAGCAGCATGAATGCAGGTAATGGACTTTATTGGATTATGAGGATTAAGCAGTGACCGCGGGCTGGCCGATGTCGTGGTGCCGGCATGCGGTTTGACGCGCGCTGCCCGTCCGGTCTGCAGCTGTCATCCTGTCTTTGGGCCATGGCTCGCTTGGCATCCTGCTTTCTCTGGCCACTGTCCTGTTTTTTGTGATTCTGGCACCGTCATTTTCACCTGTTCTTCTATTGGAAGTCTAGATTCACTTGCCCTGCCTCCCCAAAAGTCACATTCCTTACACTCGTTTGTGTTCCCTATAACCTCTTTCTCCATGGCTGCTGGTCTCTCCTGTACAGTACTACAGTGTTTCCCCATGACTGCTGGTCTCTCCTGTACAGTACTACAGTGTTTCTCCATGGCTGCTGGTCTCTCCTGTACAGTACTACATTGTTTACCCATGGCTGCTGGTCTCTCCTGTACAGTACTACAGTGTTTCCCCGTCTGGGCCTTGGAGACCCACAGACAATTCATGTTTTTGCTCCCTCCCAGCGCTTGGGAGAATTTTTTCTCTCTCCAAGCTCCCTGGAGGAAAAATGTGGACCAGCTGTGGGACCCCAAGGACCAGATTGGGAATCACTGTTATACAAAATCAAGGTACTCAGGTCCTCAGTATTTAAGACGTTTGGCCCTCCGGTATCTCCGGTTTCCCTGTCCAATATGTGAGATTCCTCACAGAAATTTTCGTAGGTCTTGTAATGAAGAGGCGCTCACTGCTTCATCGGGACTTCGTTATATGGGGACAGAGATACATCTGTGCCGTGGCCAGCCTCCATCCTTCACTGAGAGAGAGGATTACGAGCATCATAGAAGACCTTTGTGTATTAAAATGGATCAGGTGACAGTGTCTTCGGATTAGTGAATGAAAGGAGAAAACCAGAGGGCCAAATAGGAAGTGTAAAAAAAAAACGTATTTTATAGGCAGGGTGGAGATGCTGACAGAGGTCAGCCCCACTGATTTGACGAAAAGATAAAGCCTGGATTGACCCTAAAAGATCTGCTTCTTCCCTGCTTTGTCTATCATCCAGGACTGGCTGGAGTTGCCCTTTATACCTCTCACCCCTGCCTCACCCTGTCATTAAGTGGCCCCACGAAACAAGGGTGCATATTGTACATGGTGAATTCTTCTGCTCTGTACCTGAGGCGGCCTGTTAACACCGGTCTCTCCTTGTGGCTCATCTTTCTTCAGTGCAAATAATATTTTCTTAGAAGAAGATAAGGGAGAATATCAAAAGTGTAAAACCATAAACCAAAGACATATTATATACCATAAAGCAAAAGCTACTAGTTCAATATATGAATAAACTGGTGACATGCACAAAGCTCTTCTCGTGCAATTCCGGCATCCTACTTTATTCAGGTTTTCTGGTTACCAGTATCCATTTCAAAATTTTCATTAGCTATTCATCTGAGTACGGTTACAGTAATCCAAAACCTGTCCCAGAAAATACAGGAGATACGGGCTAATTTTGCGAGGTTAATCCTAAGTGGGATCGCTCGCTTTTGCACTGTCACCGTCTCATGCAGCACTACGCTGATACCACTTTCCGAGACATCGATGTGTCTTTGAGTTCTGACGAGTAAAAACCATGCATTTTTTTGTTATTTTTAATAAAAGACTGCAAGGTACACATTTTGAATACATTATTTTACAGAAAATAACAGTAACAAATATTTTTGACAATAAAATATAAATGTTTCTATTTTTGACCAATTTATTTTATGGAGTATGTGGAATGTATGAGCACTGTCTTTTAAATAAAACCTGGGTGATCTCAACAGCTATGCACAACAAACAAGAAAAAGGAACCTGTTTCGGACTGTTTTGTCCGCGTCTGTGTCGTTGTTAGGAACGCTGCGTCTTCAGCTAGTAGCCATTACGGTTATGGTGACATTGACCGGTTCCTCGTCGTTTCCTGTGGGTGGACGGTCTTCTGCAGACATGGGGCTTCCTGACACCACAGCTGGCCCTTGGGGAAAGAATAGGAAGTATCAGATGAAGGCGTCATGAGAACGAGATAACGAGCTGAAAGGGCGATGGTCTTCAAGTACAGGTAGCTTGTAGCTGAAATAAACGTCGTAAATAAACAAACAAACAAATAAATAAATATAGACGGATAGAAAGAAATAAAGAAAGAAAGAGACAGAAAGCTACACACAATATATAGCTAAGGAAGGGGACTTTAAATTAAAAAAAATTAGTCTACTTTATTGGAAATATCCGATTCATTAAGTAGGTAATATGCACAAAATAGTCACTTGTTTTTAATACAAAGATATGCTTACCCAACAAATATTTTACATGTGATGAGGGGAACTGAAAGACAGGAAAGGAAGAGGGATACTGGGGGCTTCCTAGGAGACTGGTGGGCCCTTTAGAAGGACGGTGGGGGCCCACCTGGGCTGGGGGAGGCACCCCCCTCCTCAAGGTGCCCCTCGCTTTGAGACCTGCTGACCACTTCGTCTTCGGGGTAGTTGATGTTCTCCCGGGATTGACTGTGTTGCCTGAAGGTGGCATATTCACGTGCTAGATGGCATTCTCTAGGTTTTCTCCATAATTAAATTATTCCATCAGTCAAAACGCAAGTAAGAATAAGAAGCTCAGCAATTAAGCAAAATTCAGTGAAAGGCGTGAGGTAGCATATAATTATGCATTATGTTAATATTTCTTTTAGTTTGTTATACTTACATTCCAAAGAAGAAATCGTGCAGTCCTGGACAGGCAAACATATCGCAGTATTAGTGCTGGACTCTATTGTGGGCAAATTAATACGACTCCCTTTTCAAAAAAGTCAGGACAATAAGTGTAAAAAAAAAAAAAATAATAATAATAAATAATAATAATAATAAAAATGTAAATAAAAACTGAATGCGACAATTTGTAATTGAAGATAAAAAGAGAAACAACATATCTGATGTTGAAACTGAGAAATTATATTGTATGGCAAATATATGCACAATTTGAATTTGTGACATTGTTGACATGTTTCAAAAAAGTTGGGACAAGGGCAACAAGAGTATGGAAAAGTTGTGTGATGCTAAAACAAAATGCCTGGTTGGATATCTCACTGGTAATTAGGTTACTAGGCAACAGGCCAGGTAGATGATTGGATAAAAAAGAGTCTCAGTGACGATGGGGAGAGGGTCACAACTCTGTGAAAGACTGTGTGTCCAAATAGTGCAACAATTTAAGAATAATGTTCCTCAACATAATAATGCAATCAATTTGGGAATTTCATCATCAGTGGTACATAATGTCATTAAAAGACACAGAGAATTTGGAGAAATCTCTCTACAGAAGGGGCGAGGCTGAAAACCAATATTGGATAACTGTGATCTTCGGGTCCTCAGGCATTACTGCATTAAAAACAGAAATGATTCTATCGTGGAAATCACTGCATGGGCTCAGGAACATTTCCAAAAACCATTGTCAGTTCGGTGCTGCATCCACAACTGCAGGAAGAAACTGTACTATACAATGAAGAAACCACATCTAACCATGATCCAGAAATGCTGCCAACTCTCTGGGCTCAGGCTCATTTAGGATGGACTGAGGCAAAATGGAAAACTCTTCATATGGTGCAGCAAGAAACGAAAAATATGACAAAGGAGACCCCAAACTGTTGAGCAGTTGAAATTCTATATCAGGCAAGAACGGGATATTTCACTTTCAAAACTCCAGCAACTGGTCTCCTTAGTTCCCAAATGTATACTGAGGGTTGGTAAGAAGAGGAGATGCAACACAGTGGTAACCAGGCCCCTGCCTCAACTTCTTTGAAATGTGTTGCTGGCATCAAAATCAAATTGAGCAAATATTTGTCATTAAACAATAACATTTCTCAGTTTCAGCATGTGATGTGTTGTTTTTGTCCAATTTCTGATTTAATATAGGTTTATATGCTTAATAAATTATTGTTTTTGTCTACATTTTACACAGCATCCCAACTGTTTTGGAAACGGCTGTATTTCACTTGAGTTAATTACATAAGATGTAATAAACAATTATTCCACGTTTAAGTGAGATTCACTCAGAGCCGAATACACCGTGCATTCAAAACCCAGGCAAAGCACAATCAGATTTAAATTATACATAAAAAACAAACAGCACTCCTGCTAGAAAACTCAGGCAGAAATCTAAAACAGGGAAAGCTTGAAATGCCACAATTTAAAAAGTGCGAAAACTATATTGTCGATTTGATTGAATTAACTAAAGTGAAAACATATGGCAATAAATATGGCGTGTTTTAATTTTACCAAAGTGACATAATTTACTACTAACAAATAAGCATGAACATCTCATGAGGATGTGACTGAGAGCTCAGATATGCTGCTATAGTGCTTACGGGGGTTGTTATTTCGGTTCCTCAAGATGAAGATGAAGAGGAGCATGGTGCCTATCGTGGCTACGATCATGCCCCCAATCGCCGCCCCGATGACGGCCGGGTAGGCGTTGAACGGTGGGTCCGCTGGAAATAAGTCAGTCAGCTCAGCTATCGTTTCAATTACACGGCGGTGGGCAGAGAGCTCTGCGTGCGCTGTCACCTTATCCAAATCTAACACGTCATTCCATAAAGTATCGCTTTTTTCTGCCTTTGTACTGCTATGTAATTATTAGGAGACAATGCTGTACTTCATTCTTTCCTTGTCCTGGTGTCAAAGGTGTGATTTATTGGTTCTTTGAATGTTAAGTTGCTGCGCTGTTGGTCTATCCAAGGTGATTCTCTGCAGGCAATAAATCCATTCAAAGGGGTGTATAATTTTAAAGGGCTCAGCTGCACTGCCGTTTGGTGATATGTCATTTTTAGTAATTGTCTTGTGAAGAATGTGCATTTCTGCAAGCACAGCCACAAGTTCTCTTTGGTGTGAGGAAATCAAGCCATCGTTACCACAGCAAATTGTATCGCTCTTAAGCTGAAGAGTCATTCTGAATATATCGTCCTTCACAGACAAAAACTTACTCCAAAGCTATTAAGACAAGAGGTGAAAGGTCAAGTAAGAGATCAGAAGACAGAGAGATGACATGGAAAGGGCCAAGCAGAGAAGATGCCGGAGATGTGGTGTTGTGCAGTTGTGTGACTGTTGGAGGATGTGGTGAAACCGTGACCAAGCCTTTCACCTGAATGGAGCGCAAAACAAAAAGACATTATGGTTAGAAGCTCAGTTATTGGCGATTACTGGATTCACTCACATAGAAAGTCCTATGAATCACACACGTGATAAACAAGAACCTAATCGCCTTCACCTGTTTTCCAAGAGAATTAAGTAAACCTAATAAATATTAGGCAAATGATGGGAAGCTATCGGTGATGAGGTTATATAAAAAATATGAAATGTCCTGATAAAGTTCAGCAGTGGTTTTTGGGTGTTTTCTATTTGTGATTCTTTCTAAAAGTTATTTTTCATCAATATTTTTGCCGCATATCAGTATTGCTTGCACTGTAGAAGCAGACAAATGGTCATAGATAAAAATTTCAGTTTTTTTATACAATATAATAAACTTGCACTATTACTCAACACATAAAAGAAACCCTGAAGCAAAATGAGCTGAAAGCTTCATGGTGTTACTATAAAAGGATGAAACCATCTGTCCATTTTGCAAAAAAACAACATCAAAGGCCCTTTTTCATCTGTGAGAACACACTTCTCATTCTGGAGCCTGAGTCATCTTAAGTCTCCCCATCTAATCACACTTGATTAGGGCTTGTCTGTATCTGCAGAGAAATTCAGGTGGCCTGTTAATGAGTGGTTTTGCATGGCTGGAGAAGTGTTGGAAAAAGGGCGTGGCTTTTGTTATGGGGGGGGGGGTGGATTGCTGTCTCACACCACCGGGGATGGGCACTGATTCCTCTCAGCTCCCTGCCAGACAGTCCATGTTCCCCCTAAACCAACCAGCTGGTGTCCAACATCGTAAACACTACACCAGCACCATCACCTCACCACACCAGCACCACACCAGCCCCTCCGTCTCACCCCAACAGCACCATACCAGCCCCTCCGTCTCACCCCAACAGCACCACATCAGCACCTTTGTCTCACCCCAACAGCACCATACCAGCCCCTCCGTCTCACCCCAACGGCACCACATCAGCACCTTCGTCTCACCCCAACAGCACCACATCAGCACCTCCGTCTCACCCCAAAAGCACATCAGCATCTTTGTCTCACCCCACTATCCCCTTCATCTCACCCTGTCAGCACCCAGCCTGCCCCTTCATCTCACCCTTCAGCAGCCCACCAGCCCCTTCTTCTCAGCCCATTAGCACACCATTAGCCCCTTCATCTCACCCCGTAAGCACCCCGCCAGCCCCTTCATCACACACTGCCAGCACCACGCCAGCCCCTTCATCCCACCCTATCAGCACCACATCAGCCCCTCCCTCTCACCCCATCAGCACCCCACTAACTCCTTCGTATCACCCTGCCATCCCCTTCGTCTCACCCCGTCAGCACCCCACCAGCCCCTTCGTCTCACCTGGGGTCCTGCCCTCTGAGGGGTATCCCAGAGTGCGGCGATTGAGGGCCATGATGCGGAACGTGTACCGGACAGCGGGGTCGAGCCCGGCCAGCCGGTGCTGGCGTGCATCCGGCTCGATGCCCGTGACCACCTGCAGCCAGCTCGCGGCGCCATTTGTCTTGAGTGCTGGCATTGGGGCTCTCTGCTGCTCCACGATGAACCCAGTAAGGTCACCCCTGCCTCGGAGGGCCCACTCCACATCTACTTCCGTGCGTTTCCGGCCGTTGTACATAATCCTACTGATGGTCACGTTAGGGGGGATGGGATACCCTGAGCCAGATAATGAGGAATCAGCAAGTGAGTGTGACACAGCACACGGCAGAGCAGCATAGTAGCATGAGGATATGACAGAGCATTTAGCAGTGTGCAAACTGCAGAACAATTTTGAAGGAAAGTGAAGGCAGGGAATGAATTTATACATGCAACAAACAGAATGCCACTGAAAATAGTTGGCATTTAATGTATACTCTGCCCTGTTATCACATGCATGTTAACACATAATTCAGTATATATTTCATATACTGCTCCAGTTTTGAAAGTGTGTATGCAAAATGCTAATACTCACAAATATGACAATTATCAATTAGCTAAACAACTTATTTTCCATTATAAAATCATTGAAAAAAAATTTTTCAATGGTCCAAGGCAGATCTAAGATCCTTAATCTCCAGCGATGCTAATTACTGTGAAAAGGAATCAAATATGCTGAGGGTTTTAGTGGAAATGAGTTTGTTGACGTTTAAAGGAAACTGATAATTAAAAACCCGACTGCAAATAGAAAAGCCTTCATTGTTATTCATGAGCTCGTTATACGTATCTGGAATGTAAGCTTACGTTTAACGAGGAGTGTGATGGGAACTTCGGCTCCGCCCACGGCGTTGGTGGCCGAGCACCAGTACTGGCCGCTGTCCTGCTGGCCGTCAGCCTCCCGCACGGTCAAGTTGGACCACGCCGACTCCTGGTACAGCAGGTATTTGCCGGGCTCCTCCAGCACCTGCTTCTTCCTGTTGTTGTACCATGTGATCTTCGTGGCCGGATAGTTGGCCTCGAGGACGCAGGTCAACTGGACGTCGCTGCCTTCGTAGACAGACACCAGGCTGCGGTGTGTCACCAGCACGGGGGCCTCTGTGGACACCAACGGGGCCCGAGAGCATCTCAGCGCTGCTCAGAGGAGTCGCTCCAGGAAGCGGGCAACAATTAGGCCTATTTTGCAGTGAGCTTTTACTTTCATAAACTGGGATGGTGGTGGTCTAGTGGTGCAAAGCCTGGGTTAAGGGCCAAGAGATTGCAGGCTCAAATACCACCACTAGAGGGTCCCTGGGCAAGACCCTTAACCCCAAGTTGCTCCAGGGGCATTGTAACTCCCTGTGATTGGGTAGTGTAAGTCACTCTGGGTAAGGGTGTCAGCTACATGCCGTAAAAGAAAACCCAAAAATCTGTGATAAAAAAACTAGAAATTCCAAAAGTCTTGTATTTTGTTTGGTTACTTATGGTTATGGTTGGGGCTGGGTAGGGGTGATGGGTCTCATAGTTGGTGTTAGGGTTATGCCCATAGGAATGAATGGAGAGTCCCCATAAAGATAGGAATGTGTGTGTGTGTGTGTGGGCTCGCATAGATTACTTTTGAGTACCGAAATGTCCCCAAAGGGTGGTAAAACCTGAGATTTTCCTACTTTTCAGGTCCCCATTTGGAAAACCTCAGTTTTATAAAAATGATTGTGAATGGAATCAAAAAAGTAAAAACGCCAAAAGTCTTGTATTTTGGTTGGTTACTTATGGTTAAGGTTAGGGCTGGGTTGGGGTTTAGGGTGTCGTGATTGGGATTAGAGTATTTCCCATATAAATGAATGGAAGGTCCCCATTTAGATAGGTATGCCGAGGCTGTGTGTGTGTGTGTGTGTGTGTGTGTGTGTGTGTGTGTGCGCGCACGCGCGCCCCACTCGTATCCTGTCTAGGGCGTTCCTCTGCCTCAGATGTATAATTAAACCAAGGGAAGGGACTGGAATGAAGACAGCATCGATACAGCCATACATGAGCCGAGTCTCAGTGGGTAATTATTTTGGCTTTAAGTGTTATGTATCATTTTTTACTAATCCTGCATCAGGGGCTTCTCAGCCATAAACACAGATTCGGCTTATTTGTCACACATGAGAAATTGCAGATGTGATTTAATGTGATAATGCGGTATTACTACATTTGATTTAATGTACAAAATTTGAATAAGTGATTTCATTTTGAACTCCTGAGAGAGGCATTTTGGTTAGGGATGCAACTGTGTAATCGACAGGTTGCCGCCCCCAAGTCCTCAACCTGCAAGTACCGCTGAGGTACCCTGAGAAAGGTTCTGTCCCCAAGCACTGCTCCCCCGGGCGCTCGAGTAACTGCTTGCCGCTGTGTCACAGTGTCACATGGCTCGAATGCAGAGGACACATTTCGTTGTTGTGTGCTGTGATGTGGTGTGTCGGCAATTAATCACCTTTCATCTTACTGCAAAATTGTTTAGCAGTGAAGTCAGCTGGGCAATATGAAAACAACAACAATAATAATTATCAAAAGTACGTTAAAATATCATTATCTACATTAAAGACATTATGTTTGGCTATGCATTTACTTCAATAAAAAAATAATAAAAGAGCTTAGGTAGAAAAATACCCAATGGAGTAGCCAACCAACTGTTTACACTGCATTTGCAGTGTTTTCTTATCTAATTTTCTTAATATGACTTTTGGTTACTTTGAGACTTTTATCAAAAGAGACTGAGCAGTCTTTATTAATTTACACGGCCTGCTATTTCAGCAGTAACTCCTGCAGGCCTGACATGGGACCTGAAGCAGCCCCCCCATTATACACGCCTTGGTGTCCCAGCCAGAGCGCCCCGAGAGTCCCTCTGCACACTTACCCAGCCTCAGCACGCACTGGCGGCTGGCAGCAGAAAGCCCCTCTGCACACTTACCCAGCCGCAGCACGCACTGGCGGCTGGCAGCAGAAAACCCCTCTGCCCACTTACCCAGCCTCAGCACGCACTGGCGGCTGGCAGCAGAAAGCCCCTCTGCACACTTACCCAGCCTCAGCACGCACTGGCGGCTGGCAGCAGAAAGCGGATGCTTAGCGTGGCACGTGAACCCTTTCCCGCTGAGGGCAGAGCTGGACCTCAGGACCAGGATGTTGGCTTCCTCCTCCGAGGTGCTGTAGTTTTCGCCGTCGGTGGAAGCCCACCACATGAGAGCTCGGGGGAATCCTCCTTCCCAGGAGCAGGACAACATCAAGTACTCGTTGTTGCGTGTGGCGTACGCGAAGCACTTGGGCTCACCGAGGGGCAAATCTGAGTACCAGGGAGATTTCCACAAAGGAGAGATGATCACCGGGTCAGTGGAATTAATGTTATGGCTGATCGGTGTGTACCTTGCATGTGGCAAATTAAAATCCTAGAATCCGTAAGAACAAAAATTTTATTAAAAATGTAAACTTTAAAAGTGTAAACTTTTCGCTAGGAAATTGCATTCACTCACATGTAGTTACGCTGCACCTGTAGGAGGCATCCAGTGCTACGTGAGAGCCGTGACAGGTGAAGGCGGAGCTATTCGCAGTCCCGGGACCAGGCTGTATCACGGAGGCATTGCTTAGGGAATATCCTTGCCCACTGTCACTGACAAGAGAGGGGGTCCAGTAAAGTGAGGCTGGAGGATAGCCCCCGTCCCAAGAGCACCAGAGGACCAGGTCTGTGTAGTTGTTGGTGGGGAGAATTGTACAAGTGGGATTTCCGTCTGGTGGATCTGTAGGGACAGGATCATAGTGTAACAGAGTGCTCAGCCTCTGGGCCTGAAGGTCAACATGGGTGTGTGGGATGAATGCGTTCTATAGAGGGCCTTTGGCTTATGTAGGGGATTCTTCTGAATGTTAATCCAAACTACCTGCCTGACACTTTCCACTAATTAAGACTGAGACTGGGGAGGTAGCGATGCCAGTGGAAATGCATTAGAAGGCTTCAGTCTAAATGATGCCCAGGCCTGTGTTAATTATTGACGGCCAGATGATATTACATTCTGACCGCATTCTGAATCTACTTATATCCTTATACCTACAGTTATGGCATGGATTGATAGTTTTTTATATAATGCTCTTCTACTTTTTGCAAATGCTGTATAAAAACATAAATTCATAAATAATTTTGGGCCTTATGAAACTGAACGGAACGTGTGTATTTAAATTTCAAAGAAAGGACAAATGTGGTGAAAAAACATAGTAGTTTAAAATATTTCTGGAAATATGTGGATATATCTGTGTATTTATGATAGTGAAGATGTAGTCGGGGAGCTGTGCCAGGGAGTGCACTGCGCTGGGAAGTAAACGTCACATTAGCGAAACCGCAAAAGCATAATGGAGACAATCGTCAGTCAGCAGCATGACAAGAGCAGGCCCCTCATCCTGTCAAGGCTTGACATGGCAGAGTGACACTCACAGCGGCTTTATACCTTTCAGTCTCAGAAATGCCGTTTAGTTCCGTCACCTGGTCCCTGGATGCTCCCCGGGGGAGAGGATCATTCCGTATCCAGTGGCAGTGGAAAGACGCCTTTGCAGTGACTGTGTGCATGTGCTTCTGTGTATGTATGGGTACTAGTGGCTTTTGGGAGGCGTGGAGGACAGTGTAGGCCCAGGAAAGCTCAGTTTGGTTCTAAAAAGAAATAGATCTCATTGACAGAGTAGAAGGAAAGTCATTGAGAAATGAGACGATAGAAAGAGAAGGATGACAGATGTGTGGCTGACCAGCCGTGGATTTAGAGACAGGAAGATCAGAGACCAAATGGTAGGTAAAGGTGGAAGGGACTCACAGTAGACGGTGAGGGTGATGGTCGTCTTGGATCGGGTGTTGAGGTACGTGTTCTGGGCCAGGCAGGAGTAGTGGCCAGTGTGCATCCGCAAAATCTTGGTGATGGTGAACTGCTGGCCGGTGAACACCTGCGAGTTGTTGTAAAACCAAACATACTGGCTGGGCGGGTTGGAGGAAGCCTGGCACATTAAGGATACAGTTTCCCTCTCGAGGGCCGAGTAGCCACGCTCAGTCACGGAGTAGGGTGTGATGTCTATATGGGGCACGTCGGGGCCAACTGCAGGGGGAAACAAACACAAACAGCTGCATGTGAGCTGCTCTGCTTTCGTGTTTGAAGGCCTGCTCGCATGTAGATGTCCTCAAAAGCATGGTGCCTCAAGAATTTGGCAATTTAACATTCAAGGATTCAAGGTGTCATACACATGGAGATGCAGTGATAGAAGCGATAAAAAAGGTGACCACTGACAGATGATGTCGAGCCAGATGCGGTCGCTGCGCTGCTGGTTGACCTCGTTGGAGGCCAGGCAGCGGTACCAGCCCGTGTGGTTGCGACTGACGCTGGTGATGTTGAGCAGGTTGATGTTGCCCTCAGCCAGGTTTGCAAGCACGCCGTCTCGATTCTCCCGTTCCCATATGTAGCGGATGGGGCTGGTGCCGTTCTCGAGACCACAGCGCATCCACACGGGCGTGCCCTCTACTGGGGAGCTGTCACTGACTATGACGTACGGCTTGGACACTGGCACTGGGAAGGAAAAGACAAGTAGGTGGCATAACAGAAAGAGTTAGATTCAAATTGCGGCCGTGGAAACAGCGACCGTGGAGACAGTGAGCCTGGTGACTGTGAGCGTGGTGACAGTGAGCGTGGTGACAGTGAGCCTGGAGACAGTGAGCGTGGTGACAGTGAGCGTGGTGACAGTGAGCCTGGAGACAGTGAGCGTGGTGACAGTGAGCGTGGTGACAGT